>CM041550.1:10881439-11498939 GCA_023238725.1 Scortum barcoo
TCTGTCAGTTTCCTGTATTATCCAGTGTACAGTGCAGTGGGTGTCTGGGAGAATAAAATCAGAGCAAACAACTGCATGGAATAAATGCTGATGTACTGTACCCAACGCACCGTGGTTCGACTCCTGTTACACGACAGATTCTTGCTGAGTTTCCGCTCACTAATTATGCCTTTATTTGTTATTATAGTTATTTAGGATTGATTTAGTAGTTTTCTTACAAGTCTGAGCGTAAGATAACTGGATTAAAGTGTAAGAAATGACTGAATTAGGCAACATGAAAATCATCAGTGGTGGAACATTTACTCAAGTACTGTACTTGACTGCAATTTTAACATACTTAATAATAACAATAATTCCATTTAATGCTACTTCATACTTCACTATGTCCCAGAGGCAAATATTGTACTTATTACTTCACTGCAATTATTTGACACAAATTATAATTATGCTGTAACACTGTGCTCTACCCAGTTTTAAACAAAGTATTTAACATTGGCTCTACATTTGTGAAACATTAAAATATTATTGCATATATTTATTAGTGAAAAAAACACAATATTCTATAGTTACACTTTTTAAATGTGCCATTTTGAATACTAAGTACATTTACTTTTGATAATACAATTCTGATAAATCTGTACTTTTACTAAAATAACTTGACTTTACAGATTGAGTCTGGTCAGTGTTAAAAAAATATTTTGAGAGAAAACCACGCAAGTAAAAATGTCTAAAAGTCCAGGATATATTACTAGAATGTAGTGTGTAAAATAAAAACTAAAATAATAAAATCTAAAACTAAAACTGGTCAAACAGAAAATAGTAAAAACCTTTGAACAGGCCTTCTTCCACCACTGACTGAAAATAAAACCTTTATTAAAGAAGAACAAGTTTAATTTCCAGTTTAATCTAATTATATTTACACTTTCAGATTGTGTTGTTCCAGCTGTGGATAAATATTGAAGTGAAGCCAATAAAAACCTTAATCTCAGGTGTTTCCTCTGATAATAAAACCTGTTCAGGTTTCTTCGTGTTGTACGTGCTGCTTTAATGATAAACCAAGCGCTCCTCCTCTCGGGGCGCTCCGTCGGCGGGGGCGGAGTCAAGGTGCAGACTCGCCCCACCGTTTTCACCGTGTTGCTCAAGTTCAACCTGCGACAAACGAGGAAGTCCAGATTTGCACCGATTCACGGAAAAACACGCGCTTTGTGTCGGTGGCCGGTCAGCGGGCATTTGTTGTTCACTGTGCTGCGAAGGGAGGAGAGTCAGAAATCAAAAGTCAAAATGTCTTCGGTGGACCTGGAGAAGCTGCAGATGACGGGGGCCGGCCGGGCCATCGCAGTGCTGACCAGCGGGGGAGATGCACAAGGTGACTTCAGACGCGCTCCAGCTGTTTTCAGGTGGCTCTCTGCAGCCTGTGCTGCATGCACATGTTGAAGGTGGAGGTCTGGCATCAGTGTTTGCAGATAAAAAGTTTGTTTGTTTGTGGTGAAAACTAACAGACAGTCTGATCACAGTGACAGGAGGCTGGTGACAAAGGTCGAGTTTGTTGAGCATACTTTCAGTAATGTTATTTAACTTACATTGAGAGGGAGATAATGACTTACTGAACAGTTTGAAGTACTTTACTTTATGCTGCAAGTAAAGTAAGTCTAGTGGTGTTTAAAAAAAGTATAATATTTCCCTCCTATCTACTCACTATCTACATAACTTACTTTGCAGATTCAGTAATACAAAATCTAATCAACAAGTCAGTTCAGATGTTTTACTATAGGTTCAAATAAAACTTTATTGATCTTTCATGGGAGATTCACAGCTTATGCAGCGGTATAAAGTCATTAAAATCAGACCCACCTTTACCAGCTGCGGCCTTAAACTGAAGTACACATGAATGCATCAGTTATTACAATGCAATTATTTAATATATATATTATTATTATATATTATTCTGCATACTTTTTGTACTTTAAGTATATTTTGATGGAAACACATTGTGCTGAATGCAGGACTTGTAACAGAGTGTTTCGACAGTGTTGCTATTTGTACTTAAGCACCGCCAAGATCTGAGGACTTATTTCAGTAACTTGAGTAACTTCAGTAACTCACACGGTGTCAAGGTCAAGTGATGGTCGCTGTCCCCACAGGGCGGATGGCACCTTTGCCCAAGAAAGAGATAATGGAGTCATATCCACAGTAGGGTTTGATTTCCTCACGCGGGGTCATTGTGCAACAGCTGGTGTGTGGTGGCTTGAGAGGTGAATCTTGTGCTCTTGTTGCATCAGGGATGAATGCCGCCGTCCGAGCCGTGACCAGAATGGGCATCTACGTGGGGGCCAAGGTGTATCTTATTTATGAGGTAAACCAGCTGTTTCCTCCTTTCTCAATATGACACTTCTTATATGGACATCATGAGCTTATTCCTGCTTGACTACCCTGCACTGTGCTCGTTATTAACACACAATTAACCTTTCAGGGATACCAGGGCCTGGTGGATGGAGGAGACAACATCAAACTGGCGCACTGGCACAGCGTCACCAACATCATCCAACAGGTGGAGCTATGACAATAGACCCTTTTCACAGGAGACCTTTTGACTTGCACATTAAGAAAAGCACAGCTATTATAACTAACATTAACAGAGTCCCAGTAAATTATTACATTTACACCTCTGCTTTTCCTCTGTGAAAATGGCCCTTGTGATATGATATCGACTTTTTGTCGTGTCTTTCTGGTCTTAATTTCTCTATTTCTATTTCTTTTATGTGCTTTTAATAGGAATTTTCATTATTTCATCCATCCCCTCTCATCTCTTCTCTCCCTGACTGTCTAATACTGGTTATAATCTGGTAAGGAGCCTTGCTGCATGTGTTTGAAGCCCCGTTGGTCTTACGAAGCAGCAAGTTGCACTATTCTTAATAAAATCAGAAGCAATCCCGCCGTCCTTTTTGTGTTAGTTGTCTTGAATGTGTGGCAAACGTGTTGTAGAGCATGTGCTACATTTTCTAAAGTAAATTTCTTTTGTCGTTGTGTTTAACCAACATCATAGTATCCTGTATCCACATATGTGCAAATACTGTATAGCAATGGATCCTAATTGTGACCCTTCGATATTCCTCGCCTGTGTTGCTCACCAGGGTTCATCTTTATTAATTTTTCAAACAAAAAGTCATTTTCCCATTCTTAGGCTGTTTCATTTTAATAATTTTTAGAGAAAATTCTCAGAAATAAATCTAATTTTGTAGTAGAATATTTTTTTTAATCTTATTTCTAACTCTAATAAACCCTTATGGAAGTTTACAAAACAAAAGTTGGGAACCACTGTTGTACAGGAGGTGTGTAGTCCACATTTGACATCACAAATATGTCTGGAGTTGCCGTTTCCGATGCCTGCTCACATTTAATCTAATTTGAAACTTCCATCTTAGACACCAGTGTATCTAACAGCACCACGAAGACATTTCAATGACAGATTATAAAGTCCCGTTTGGTTTGTTACATGACTGCAGGGAGGGACTGTGATCGGTAGCGCCCGATGCAAGGCCTTCACAACCCGCGAGGGCAGGCTCGCCGCCGCCTTCAACCTGGTGAAGAAAGGCATCACCAACCTGTGTGTGTGCGGCGGGGACGGCAGTCTCACTGGAGCCAACGTCTTTCGCACCGAGTGGAGCGGCCTGCTGGAGGAGCTCATACAGAAAGGTGAAGAAACCGTGGGCAACTTGTCACCTTAAACAATAGTTTACCCTCACCATGTACTCACACTGCTCATTGTGTGTGTGTGTGTGTGTGTGTGTGTGTGTGTGTGCTTCAGGAAGGATCACAGACACTCTGGCCAAGCAGCACAACCACTTAAACATCGTGGGCTTAGGCTTGTGGGCTCCATCGACAACGACTTCTGCGGCAACCGACATGACCATCGGAGCGGACTCTGCGCTGCACCGCATCATGGAGATAATCGATGCTATCATGACCACCGCGCAAAGGTCAGCGGCTGTGTGATGGTGAACAGAAACAGCAGCTGGTGTTTAAGTAATATTCATTTGTTCAATGTATTTCTCTCTACATACATTATAGAGCATGAAAATGATATTTTTAATAGATATATTGGTATCCACCTTCTTAACTAGGATTAACAGCTAAACTAAGGATTTGCTGCTTTTCTTTGATAATAATTGATATTTTATTGGACTGTTGTTCAGACAAAAATGCAGTAATCTGCATATTAATTAATTAATTATGAAAATATTTGTTGGTAATAGACTTATGTTGATGTGTATTTATACCAGAATAGGAGTTCCTCTTAATGGAACTCAGTCATCTAAGCCAAGTTTAGTTATAACCCATTCAGTCCTGTTTTGGCACTGTTTCTGTGATCTTGCCTGAACTTGCTTGCCTGGATCTCGGCATGTCTCCACAACCTCAAAACGCTCCTCTCTGTACTCTCACCTAGCTGCTGCAGATGTTTATTAACTTGTCTCAATACAAATGTTGTGTACCTCCCACAGCCACCAGCGCACGTTTGTCCTGGAGGTCATGGGGCGACACTGTGGGTGAGTAACGCTCAAACTCATTTTGCCAACCTTCTACACCCTGCAGCTGAATAAAACAATTTACTGTGCTATTACTCGTACCTCTCTAGATATCTGGCCTTGGTGTCTGCACTGGCATCTGGGGCCGACTGGCTCTTCATTCCAGAGGATCCTCCTCAGGAGGGCTGGGAGGACCGAATGTGTGCCCGTTTAGAGGCGGTAAGACATGAGAACTAGTTAAGAGCGTATATCACCCTCAAGCAAATATGTATTCACAGGAGCGGTTAATCTAGTGATCTGGGCTACAAGCGTTTCAGGAATAGCGAAGGCTGCACATGCTCGGTGACTTACTTATTAATAAATGTGTACCTGTTTACCTTTCAGAGCCGCAAGGGGTCAAGACTCAACATTATAATTATCGCAGAAGGAGCCATTGACATAAACGGCAAGCCCATCTCTTCAACTTATGTAAAAGATGTAAGTTTAAAGTTTTAAGGGCTCTGGATGATTGATGATGGTCTGAACTAAAAGTAACAACTGCCAGACAACTAAGAAGTAGTTTGAAATTTCATTTGAATCTTTAATCTTTAGGTAAAGGTTGAACTAGAATAAAGCAGTTCAGTCTTCAAATGTCTGCGATAAAGGAAGGATGCACCTCTCACAGGGAATGTATTGTGATATTTGTGCCAGTTGTGTTGTTAATGTAACACAGGAAGGACTTTCCTCTCAGAGTCTCTTTGTTGCTCACGCCTGCTAAATGACAAACCCGTAATACACTGCCTCTGTGTCTGTGTGAAGCTGGTGGTGGAGAGGCTGGGTTACGACACCAGAGTGACAGTGCTCGGCCACGTTCAGAGAGGAGGAACTCCCTCAGCGTTTGACAGAATACTGGTGAGCTGGACAATCTGCTGAATGTTTCTTTTATTCTGCCAAAATGCCTCCATGAGACGTGAACATAATGTTGGTAGGTCATAAAAACATTTCAACAATAGATTGAATATATTAACTGCACAAACTGCAGATCTGAACTGGCAGGAAGGTGTCCATTAAAACACCACAAAGAAAGGTCTGTTCACCAGCTGACTCATTATTGTAAATGTGTGTAGGAGGTTAAGTTCTGGTAACTGCTGCAACCATTCGTGAAATTTTTTACTGTGCTAGTGAATTTTGACTGGTGAATCAGACCTCAGCTTCTTGGTGTTGATTTAGCCAACAGCAAAATCCCAAATCTGAATCTTTAAAGCAATGCACTTACATGAATATAATGATATGTGACTGATTATATTCAACACACTGCCAAGGAAACTTTTTACATATTAACTTGAGCAGCATTCAATATCTGTACATTTAAATGCACATATGTGGATTAATGTGTTTTCAGAGCAGTAAGCTGGGCGTGGAGGCAGTAGTCGCCCTGATGGAGGCCTCTCCTGACACCCCAGCCTGCGCCATCGGCCTGTCAGGTAACCACGCTGTCCGTCTGCCTCTGATGGAGTGTGTGGAGATGGTGAGTCTCTCTCTTCACTCTCTTCTATAATTGATTTTAATGGACGCGCTCACAAACGAGTGGGTTGATTTTTCGACCGTACCGTCATTCGCAGACAAAGTTGGTGCAGAAGGCCATGAATGAGAAGAGGTTTGATGAGGCGATCAAACTGCGTGGAGGGTGAGAGCTGAGATTGATTTTATCTGCGTTATAATATCATTGTACTATAATGCAAAACTGCCTTTATGTATGCCAACAAATCCAATGTAAATATGTCATCCTCTCATGTTAATTTTATTCTGCACATGATTGAATTTTGTTGTTTTTTCTGTGCAAATAACAAACAAGCTAAAAATAATTTTCTTGCAGGAGTTTTGAGAACAACTGGAACATCTACAAGCTTCTTGCTTTCCAGAAGCCTGCACAATCTCAGGTAAGTCTCTCACCATAATGAACGCTCGCATGCACACATGGAAAAGTATCACAAAACTAGAATGTGCTGATTGTTATTTGGCTCGTGTTGCCTCAGAGCAACTTCTCTTTGGCTATCCTGAACGTGGGCGCTCCGGCTGCAGGGATGAACGCGGCGGTGAGGTCGGCTGTGAGGCTGGCGCTCGCTCATGGGCACAAGGTCTATGCTGTCAATGACGGCTTTGAAGGACTCGCCAGAGGAGCGGTAGGAGCTTCTGTAGTTACATCTTTACACATCTTTACCGCACTGCATTAGATTTTAGCAGTAAGGAACATGTATGAGAAGAGGAAGCTGTTCAGTGCTGACACCTGTCTGTCTGCAGGTTTTTGAGATGGAGTGGCACATGGTGGCAGGATGGACGGGCCAAGGGGGCTCGCTGCTGGGGACGAAACGGTGACGAAACAAGACACTCTGATTTCATTTTGCCAAACTAGTTATAGTGTGTTAAGGATCACTGTCATATCTCTGGGTGTATAAGCCATTGAGGTCAGTGTGGGAAAATCAATCAGCAGGTCTGTTTTGCAGCAAAATTGGATTTTTTTTTTTTTTTAGATGATAGTTTCTTGATTTGTCAGGTACTGAATTTGCTAGTTCACCAAAACACACATTTCTGTCTAAGTAACATAACATTCATGAACATTTTCTCCACTGATTTTTTTCATCAACTTTACCACCATATTGTTGATATTTTAATATTCCTACCTTTTTAATGTACCTAATTGGTAGGTAGTAGGTGGTAGAGGATTTCATCAAAATTGTCTAAAATCTCTATTGTTTAAAATCTCACATCAGTACGTACTGCAGACTGCGTACTAAAACAGTTCAGTTTGCTATTATCTGCCGACTGTTAGTGATGCGAGCAACCGTTGAATGAAAATAGTTTATCACAAATGTAAATCAACATAATCAACATGACCTCTGTTTAAATTATGAATTATTAATTTTCTCACAGGCTGTGTAAAATTGGCCTCTTCGTGTGATTTTTAATTTCCTATTTCAGAACTCTGCCGAACAAAAACATGGAGAAGACTGTGGAAACCATCGCCAAGCTCAACATCTCAGCTCTGCTTGTAATCGGAGGGTTTGAGGTAGAGCATAAAAGACGCAAGCCCCTTCAAAGAAACAGAAGTTAATTACTTGTATGTTCATTTATAGCATCTGTGTTACATCAAAGAGGTTTTCACTGTGCCTCTTGGTGACTTTCAAAGGGGTACGAAGGTGTGCTGCAGCTGTTTGAAGCCCGGAGTCACTACGATGAGCTCTGCATCCCCATGTGTGTAATCCCTGCCACTATCAGCAACAACGTGCCTGGAACTGACTTCAGCCTGGGAGCAGACACTGCTGTCAATGCTGCCATGGAGGTAAGGCTGAGCAGAGGGCAATTTAACCATGCCACTTTGATGTGTAAGGATCAACATGTAGAGACTGAACCAAACCAGGAAACACTTTGAATTCTGTATACTTAGTGACACTGAGTATTTAGCTGTGTCCCTTTTTATCCTTAAACTTTAAAAGGGGGGAGGTATAGTAATGCAGCGCACCCACACCTGGAAATAACACCACAGCACCACACACTGGGAGTGTTTTGGCCCTTCTCAGAGGAACGTAATGGGCTCCACTGACTCTGCCACGGTCTCATCTCCCCTCTTCAGGGTTGCGATAAGATCAAGCAGTCTGCCACCGGGACCAAGAGGCGAGTGTTTGTGGTGGAGACTATGGGTGGATTCTGCGGCTATCTGGCAACATCCACCGGTATAGCTGTGGGTGCCGACGCAGCCTACATCTTTGAGGAACCCTTCAACATCCACGACTTGAAGGTAGGACCAGAGGAGAAAAAAAAGTCAGGTGTTTCTTGCCAAGCTTGTTGCAGCATTCACAGATTTGTGTCTCTCTAATAACCTCTTGTTTTTTTGACAGACTAACGTGGAGCATTTAAGTGAAAAGATGAAGAAGGACATCCAGCGGGGTCTCGTCCTGAGGTACACGACACTCATTCATACAAAAGCTAAAATGTCTGTGCATCTTTTCATGTGTTCCATCTCTGCTTTGCTGAAATCATGCTGTGTATTGTAGGTGTTGTGTTTTTTTTTTTTTTAAGATTAAGTGTTAGTGTTTTAACATTTGCTAAACAGTACAGCTGAGGCTAATGGGGATGTTGTTTTTTTTTTAGTTTGCAGGTATTTGATCATTAACCAATAACAGGACAAACTGGACATTTTGACTTAGTTATGACACCATACGTTAAGTCAGCGGATCACCAGAGGCTGGTTCATTGGTTGTTTAACAAAACATTTCAAGCCAATCAATCAGAACATTCAGTCCTGACCAAAGAGGCAGACAGATTGATTTCTATCCTCAGAGCCTGAACAAGAACTACAAATAAGAACTGTTTGATTTCACCAAAAAAAATGCACACTGCACAGCATATATAGATATGGTACATATTCATATAAAACTTTTTTAGTTTTTAACATTTTTAGTTTTTCTTTTGTTGAGCTTTTTTTTTCTTTTTTGGTCACAACAGGAATGAAAAATGCCACGAAAACTACACCACAGATTTCATCCACAGGCTGTATTCATCAGAGGGGAAGGGCATCTTTGACTGCAGAGTGAACGTGTTGGGACACCTTCAGCAGGTATGCAGCCGCCACTCTGGCAAAACTCAGCTTAGCAACTTACAAATGACAGTGACCGTATGAATGACAATCATGTATACAGTCTTGCAACATATTTACACTCTTATGTTTGCGCTCTAGGGAGGGGAACCGTCTCCCTTTGACAGGAATTTTGGCACCAAGTTGGGTGTGAGGGCTATCCAGTGGATTTCAGAGAGACTGACAGAAAACTTCAGACAAGGTGGAGTTAAAAATAAATGTATAAAAGCACATTGGATGTAAATAAATTCCTGTGAAAGTCCCAGCAATGTAACGATTCCACCGTTTTTTCCCACAAGAGCGCGTATTTGCCAACTCCCCGGAAACAGCATGTGTGCTCGGCCTCAACAGGAAGGTCATCTCATTCATCCCCGTCACTGAACTGAAGGATGTGACTGATTTTGAGTAAGCAAATTCACCCTTTCTGTCAAATAGGACGTGTTTGCTGGAAACCTAAATTTCCCTGAGGGAAGTCATCCCAAAGGGATCAATAAAGTGAAGTCTAAGTCTAAGTCTAAGTTTATTACTAATCAGTCTCAATAATATGTGAATTGTCTTTGCGTTCCAGGCACCGGATGCCTAAAGTCCAGTGGTGGTTTAAACTCCGGCCGATGCTAAAAATGTTGGCCAAGTACCAGACTAGCTTCTGTGAATATGTCCCAGGAGAGATTGAACACGTGACTCGACGCTCCATCAGCATCGACTCTGGCTTCTAGGCTCCCGAAACCTAGTGTCTTTAACCCTTATCTGTCCATCCTTCGTTCCCACAGTTTATGAAAGGTTTTCAAACTGTTGCTATACGTGTTTACAGGACTGAAGACTTCTAAAGCCAGTGTAGATCACAAGTCCCTTATCAGTGCCAAAGCAGCTGCAGTATATTAAATCATGTACTTCAAGTATTCATTGATTGAACAATGTATTCAATGCAGTAGAGTAGATTTCACTATTTCTTGTGCAAAGTGAGCCTCTGTGCAGTCAAATCACTGCTATAAAAAGACAACCAGGTGTGCTATGAAACTAAAATTGTATTAATTCACGGCTGAATATGTTATAGAAAGTAGATTGGATGTCATGTGGTATGAATGGTTTGCTTCTTAAAACAAATCCTGAGCCAAAACTAATCTGATCAGGAACATTAAGTTAAATAAGAGTGTGTATATGTCTGTTTTTATGTTTTAAAAAAATCTAAAAATGGGGAAAATTTTTGGAGCCCCTTTATAATTTGCACAATGATTAAAGTTTGATTGCTCCAGTGGTTGTTCTGAGATATTCCTGTGATACATGTTAAACTTGTGTAACCTCAGATTTAAGAATCATGGGACCAATGACATGTTTTTCCTTTATTTATACACTTTGTAGGACTGAAACACTGCTTCTATCATTAAATAATGTAAAGTGAACAGCAAATCACAAAACATGTAACAATACAGAGTTTATTACACTGTAATAAGCTACAGTGCTTACAAGAGAGAAATCTGTAAAGAAATATGAACATGTTGTGTCTTGTTTTGATAATAATGCTGTATCTTCAATAAAATATTATTGAACAGCAGTAATGTTAGAAACATGCTTATTGTGGTTTAAATAACAGTTGAGATCAAGTTAAATATATACTGACCGTTTAATAAAACAAAAAATGATAATAGAAAAGTTCTAAATCACAATCTTCACTTAGATTATGTACTGTTGAAGTTTTATAAAGCTGTTAAACCTTTCCATTAGCTATTTGTCACTACTATATGAGAACAATAACTGGTCTTAAAAACACAATAATTCAGCATGTTTCTTAAAATGCTCAAAAGTTGAATGAAAATGAAAAATCATCCTTGGTTTTATCTTCGTTAGTCGTCTGAGGGCTCTTTGAGCTAAAGGCAAACTCGAAGTCTTCACTTTGCTCTGGTTGGCCGAACAGGAACTCGGGGCCTGAAAATCATTTACATACCTGTAGTTCAAAGCAGCTAACGCACATCAAAAATACAGATTTTATACTTACAGTCTGAGGACTTGGATTCTTTGGTTTTCTGAAAAGAGATGAAACAGAGACAGAGATAGTTTAGGTTTTTGCATTCAGGTTTTGGTATTTTGGTCCTAGTATCACTGTAAGAAATTAAGAGGGAAAATGCAGTACCTTCTCGTTGAAGAAAGAGCCGGTGAAAGTGAAAGATGAGTCCTAGATGAGTAAAGAAACTTGTAGATGATTCCAAAAACATACTGTGATTTCTCAAATCTCTTATTCCTTGTGTTCATTCCTCACCTCATCCTGTGACGAGCCCACGTCAAAACCAAATCCAGAGAAGCCCGGGGTGCCGGGATCAGGGTTCAAAGAGAACAGAAAGGCTGGAGATTTGGTCTCAGAGGGCCCTCGATGTGGGGAGCTGGTGGGGCTGAAGCTAAAAAAGCGACATAAAAACAGTTCTCAGTCGTGACAGGCGTTCAAAGTGTTGAACAACTCAGATTAAGCCTTACTTAAATGGAAATGTTGGGGTTGAAGGCACAGCTGTCATTTTTGCCAGGGAGGACTGAGGATTATTTTCTTGATATGACGTTTGAGGAAAAGCAGCCGGTCCCTCGTTGTCTTCTTCGCTTGGTGCCTGTTCTTCCTCTACAGCAACTCTGTCGTCCATCTCCTCCTCTGCTTCTCCTACATCTGATACAGTCGACTGCTGTTCCTGTGCAGAAAACACCTCGAGCATGAAAGCTTCTCTAAAAGTGTAAACCACTGAAAACTGCATTTACAGAGTAGATCATAATAACACAGTGATGTTATTTGATACAAACAGATTATTCAGTTAAGGTCATTTATAAAACAACATTTGAACAACAGCTAAATGTCTTTACAGATAAATTCTTATAATTCAGGAAATATTCTGGGACCTGCTGTGAGGCATCTTATTTCAATGAAAAATGTTCTAACCTGTGGATTATCAACAGTAACCTGACATTATTCTTCAGATACAACTCAATGACGGTGTGACCATAAAGCAATGCTCCAATGATTTAGTATTTATCCATAACATTTGGGGGACTTGTGGATGACAGATTAAAAATAATATACACCGTTTCTCCACCTTTTCCAACGTCAAATTCAAGCACTTTTCAAGTATTTCAAGGTGAGGTGTGGTAAATTACTCTTAAATGAAATAGGCTCTCTCTGACTTATCTTTTTATCTAAAAATCAAATTATTCAGTCAAATAGCTATTTATTATGTTAATGCAATTAGAATGTCAAGCACACAAAAAACACGCTGTCCTACTTTTCCCATAATGCAACTTGACACTACATTTCATTAGACCCTGCCACCGTCCCATTGATAGGCTACAAGCCTGAGATACATCTGAAGACATGATCAGGATTATTATTTCAGACAAAAGACAGGCTGAATAGTTCTCTTTGTACAAAGTAAACTGTCCCAAAAATAAAATGCCTTTCAGCTCATCTGTTTTTGGGTTAGGATCCTAAAACCAATACTTAAATGATACAGCACACTAGACAAGATGCCAGCACAGGTAAGATTGAAAGGGTTTTTGCTGAAAGGGAAATATTAAGGTTGGTAGGTAAAGAAGAGAAATATTATTGAGACCTGGTCCTCTGGTCCAGTTTCGTGCTCCTGCTCCTGGATCACATCTGGCCATGTTTGATCTGAAGAAATAAATATTCTGCTGATGGTGTTTGATGTGACGTAAACTTCCAAATATTAAAAACATGACACGTGGTGTGAAGAGTTGGTATCAACTGAAACACATATTAGACTTTCCTCTGCTTACCCTCCACCTGCTGACGTGACCACACCTCGTGGCTTGCTTCTTCAGGGAAAGGGCTGCGGGCGCGTATATCTTGAACCAGGTTTTCCTCACAGATTTCTCCAGTATTTGCATCGACAGAAGTTTTATGACTATTCTGTTCAGGTGTATCAAAGTGGTTAGTGCTTTCATAATCGCTAAAATCATTGTCGGCTTTACACCGCTAGTGTTGGTGTTGATGGGTATTTCTAAGTACCTTTGTGTGGCTGAGATGAAGAGATGAGAGGTCAATGGAAGAATCACTGTCCTCCTCTGTCTGAGATTTTAATTGTTTCTCTGGTTCTGTTATAGGCTGCTGGCCAGAAACACTAGGAAGAAAAGTGGAGTGAGAAAAACCGAGCTTTGCTGGAGGCTATGTGTCATTATTCTTTGTTATCTAAAAGATTCATGAAAAGCTGTATACCTGTCTGGTAGCATCTCAGTGGAAGAAGAATTGACTGCTGGACCTGGTCAGACAGAAATTCAATTACCCGTATAAAGAGCTGTAAATACTTCAACTGAGCAAATGTTGATGATATAAGATATTTATTACCTGTGAGACAGTCCAGCTCCTTCTGTTTCATTGCTATTTGATCGTCACAAGCTCTGATCCTACACTCAATCTCTTCTTTTTCGAACTGCAGAGCGAGGAGCTTCTGAGCAAGAGGACTTTGGCAATAATATTCTTCATGCGACTGGAATATCTTCCTGTAGCTTGTTATTCTCTCTTCGAAGACTTCACTTTTTGGGGTTACAGAACGGAGAACAAATTCAGCTCTTTCTAAAGTTGCTGGAAAAATATTCATTAAGCACAATTAAACACCCACGTGTCATGGTTGTAGCTGGCTCGTCTGCTCTCCAGCTCGTCTCTCAGTGTCTCCTCGTACTGGAGAAGCAGGCTGTTGGTCGCCTTCGTACTAAACAGACAAGATGCAGTAATAAATGAATGCTTATGTTAAGTTATATTAAATATTAGATTATATATCACCCTGATCCACCATGGTTTGGCCCCTTGTAATCATACCTTTTAGCATTTTCTTTATTATGTATCACAGTGCTCTGCTTCACCCTGATTTCTAGATCAAGTTTCTTGTTTTTGTTGAGGATTTGTTCAATGATGGTCCTCCTCTCAGCGATGGCAGCCCTGCAGACTGTTGACAAGAATGTAAACCATTGATAGACACCAAAACTGTTGTGTAACTTTATATAACCACAAGGCTAGACATGAGTTACCTTTAATTTGTTGGTTGATTGCATTCTTCTTTTGGGAAAGCTCCCGAGTTTGAAGAGCTTTGAAATACAAACAATACTTTCATTATTATTATCAGTATTATCTATACTGTTATTAGTAAAATAATAGCATTATTATTATTAGCAGTAATTGTAGTAGTAGATGAAAAAGAATTAGTAATGGTTTTATTAATTAAATTAATGTACTGGCATGAAAGTTTAATAAAAACAGGTGTAAAGTGTTGTTATCTCTTGACCTGTATTAGCTTAGCTTAGCTAGCTGTTGACATCCGTTAGCCAAGCAGCTAAAGTTAGCTAACGTGCTAGGTAAATGTTTACACTGTAAGCCGAACAAAATAATACAATTAACAAAAAAACACAACTATTAAACCACGAAATCCTCAGTAACTGAACTCACCATACTGAAAAAGAAGGCTGTCAATGTTATTTAATGAGAACTGGTCGTCCATCTTTACGCTAAGCTAACGTTAGCCACATTCACGGTTGTCTCTGCTGCTATCAACGGGTCTCAAGTTCACCCTTTCAACATAAAAGACCATTCATGTTTTTTACTTTTTATCTTAATTTAGTTTTTAAATGTCACATGGATGTACTGAAAACAGTTTACAAACAATATATTTCAGCAAGCTTTGTCTTAACTGAGTTTTTAGGTAACGTTGAAAGTATTTTTGGTTTAAAATTGCTTTAATTGATGTTAGCATATTTAGCTTCATACAGGGCTTTTTGTCTCACTTAGCTATATTCTAATCACAAATCACAAACTCTGAATTATTAATGATTTATTCTGCTGTTTGTTTTATATGTAAGCTGACGTACATATTTGTCACGTAGTCTTTATAGTCTTGTCTTTGGTCAATATATTTAGCAAATTCTTGCACAAACTTTTAAAAACTCTAATTTTAATATATATATATATATATATATATATATATATATATATATATATATTACCGTGAACACCGTTACATATATTGTTATGTACACATTTGCATTTTATTAAATACATATTTATTAATAATTGTATATTTATGTTTGTTTTGGTATTTTTTGTGTGTTTCCTTTGATTTTCTTACTGTCTCTCACTGTGTTTATTGTTATACAAACACTTATTTGGCAACTGGCAATTTTCTGATTCCGGTCTCCTACATTAACATACAATGATTTTATTAAAATGAAAAACTGAGAAACATTGTGCACCACTGACAGGATTAAAGAAGTCTCGGCTTAATGTTCATTTCACTAAGCAAATGCATACTTGTACTTTATAAAAATAAAAAAAAAACACACTCTATCACATGATTGTATAGTTTATTTTTATATTTTATTGCTCATAAGCGAACATATTTGTTTTTAACACCCATCTGGGACAGATGTGCTCATAATAAATGTTGTGTTGTTGTCCCATCCGGTCCCGGTGCTTCAGGATTGGTGTGACAGAGGCTGGAGAGGCGGGCTTAGTGCTATTCTGGAAATCATTTTGCGTCGCGCATCTGTATCTGCACGAAAACAGCGCTGCGTGGATCTGCTCGGCCAAATTCACCGATTTCTGCTCACACGGTGCAGTTTGTCTCCCCGCTGCTGGCCCGCATCACTAAAGGTAAGATTGAATTTCTTTTGCGTTTTCAGGCCGGGGTTCGTTTCATGTGGTTCGCCTGCAGACAAAAGAGCGGACATGGGTGGGATTTAAATGGGAGGGGATCAGCTGTGCGGAGGAAGAATGGGTTACATTGTCGGTTTCGCCTCCTTTCATCAAATTATGCATTCCTGTAGAAAAAAAACACCCCAATCCGTGTGTGTTTGCTCTGTAAAGGAGATGAGATGATGTTTCTAGACTGAGCTTATCTACTGGAGAGTATCGTGCAAAGGAGAGACCCCCCCCTCCCCCCTTTTTTTTTAACAAATCTATCATGCTTTTGTTGTCATCTATCTAGAGCGATTTGTCCACTGTGTTCAGATGCCTGATGCCATCAGATCAATAATAATGTGACATTTGTTAGATTTTGTCATTGCTGCAGAAACAGAGGCAGCGCAGAATCTAGGCCAGGATCACTGCTGATAGAGGATTATATTATTGTAACTCTTAAAAAAAATAGAAAAAAAAAAGCTTTTTAATGTCTCTCTCTGTGTTTGTGCTTTTGTCACTCAGCTAGAAATCTTCCTTGGCTTGGTCACTTAGGCACAATGGGTGGCTTGTGCTGCCCAGGACCACACCATTAGTCTCCATGTATATAAAACCCAACAAAAAGTAGCTCCAGAGTCAAAGAGTGTGGTGGATCAGGTGAGAGCATGGCGCAGGTAGAGGAGTCTCAGACCGAAGGGGAGGGCAGCCCCCAGATGATCTCCCTAAGATCAGACGTATCGGGGAACCATGTGGACGACGGAGAAGCGGGACCTGCTTTAAGAAGGAAGAGGAGGAAGAAGAAAGACCCGCGCCCAGAGTCCATTATTGTCTACCGCTCTGAGATGGAGAGAGCGCCCGGAGAGGACCAAGGTGGCGAGGAGGGGGCAGAGAGGAGTGCAGAGGAGGGAGCTAAATTCCTTTGCACACCTACAGGGGAAGGTGAGAGAGGTGTCAGATAATTTTAAAATCAAGAAGCCACATGCTGGTTATTATTGCTGAAGAATGTCATGTGTTTGACTTAAACCATGCAATCAGCAACATGTAAACTGACTTCATATGAAGATCTGTCATCAGTATAAAGCCACGAAAGGGCTAAAAAGCATCACATAAAGTACTTTTAAACAGGAAAGAAAAGCAAAATAATCCCTATTTTATCACATTTGTGCATTTAAATTCAATAGACATAAAAATATCTTGCTTTTTTGTTTTTGAGCTGCTTGTGTTCCCAAAGTGTCCCACTGTAATTCATTGCTTATTAGCACCCAAACAAGGTACAGAAAGGAGGTAACCTTACTTTTTTTTGTTGTTTTATCATATTTATGCTGAATTCTCTCTTGACAGGCTGGAGCCTTCCTCCAGACAGCCGCTACGTGACCCTGACGGGCACCATCACCCGAGGAAAGAAGAAGGGTCAGGTGGTGGACATTCACGTCACGTTGACAGAGAAGGAACTCAGGGATCTGGCCAAGTCGCGGGAACGTCTTGATGCGGAGTGCGAGGCAGGGGAGGGCTCTAAACGCGCCTGCAGCTTAGGCGTGTGCCAGGGGCCCCATGTCGTCCTGTGGAGCATCTCCTGTGCCCCTGTGGTTTTCCTGCTCTCCTTCATCACCTCCTTCTACTACGGCACTCTCACCTGGTACAATGTTTTCCTGGTGTACAACGAGGAGCGGACGTTCTGGCACAAGATCACGATATGCCCCTTCCTCATCATCTTCTACCCCATGCTCATCATGCCCATGGCGCTGTCTCTGGCTCTGTACTCCGCCGTGGTGCAGGTGTCCTGGGCTTTCAGCGAGTGGTGGCAGGCTGTGAGAGACTTGGAGAAAGGCTTCTGCGGCTGGGCCTGCGGGAAGCTGGGACTGGAGGATTGTTCCCCCTATAGCATAGTAGAGCTGCTGGACTCTGACCCTGTTTGTGGCACTCTGCAGAGCAAGGCCCCCAGTGAACTCGCTCAGACCTCATCAGTGTGAGGTTTGGGGGTGGGCAGGGTGGGTGGATTCTTTCTGGTTAGAGAGCCAGAAAGTCCAGGTTTGTCACAGGAAAGTATTTGAAAGCTGTTTCACTAAAGTTTTCTGCAAAATGAATAAAACACTGCCTGAATTGTTCTTAAATGCTGACCTATTACTTCAAACTTTGCAAACCATTATTGGATTCAGATGTTTATCAGTGATTCGTCTGAGCATGGAAGTGGTATTGTAGGATAATCTTTTAATGGATTTTTTTTCTTTTGTGTAACAGTTGTTATCTTCAAATCACTGAAACTCACTCAAAGACATTTTGATACATATAGGCCTTGTTGCCCCTGTACAAGTTTGGACAGACTGGCTGTGGACGCTGATACACACACACACACACACACAGTGTGTGAGGCGTGGAAACCAAGTTTCAATTTCTCTGTAAATATCTGTAATTAAATATATGGGCAAAAGTGTACTGTGCACTGACACTAAAAACAGGATGCATTTCAAAGGCAACGCTGTCTGGTATGTGAAGTCATCATAATCGCTCAGTGAAGTTGTGTTTAAAGCAAGGCTGGATTACCGACTGGAAAACATGAGCATTGATTGGGAATATGCACCTCTGAGCACAACTATGACTAAAATAAAAATAAGCACTTTAAAGGTCCTTAATATGACATTCAGAACATCAATATAGCAGCGAACAGCTATTTGCTATGTAAAGATATAGTGGTGTAATGTAATCAGGTGTGACTTTGGGTGTTTATTCCTCTTGGAGCTCTGGCTCTCTTCTCCAAAGCTTCATGGGGCTCAGCAGCTGTCTGTTGGCAAAGAGGGGCTCTGTCCCTCCACTGGTCCGCTCCACCTGGTTCTCTGCACGCAACAGTCTGCAGAGCCCCTGTGATATACACTTAAGTTAAATATTTATGATTACTATTTATTTGTAGACTATTTATAGAGGGTTTGGGAAAGTTTTCCGATCCGTTTCTGTCGAGTTTGGATAAAGTGTGTCCATTTGCGGCCATTTGTTTTGGTATGTGCTCTAGTGACAGCTACTGGTTCTGAATGTCGTATTTAGGACCTTTAAGCTGGACAATGTTCATGAAGGGGTTCTGTGTCAGCATCAGGTTTTTAAAGGACAAGGCTGGTGTTTCTTTATTTTTACTACAGTTGACAAATGCCTTGAAAAAATGGACTTTGTTGACAGTGTGAGAAATATAGATTTAGGGGCCTTTTCCTTTTATTCTTTTATTATTGCTATTATATTGTATTCACATGGTGCATATTACTAAAAAAAACTAAAAAAAAATGTGTTTTATCAAGCAGTACCCCGACATATGTGCTTGTTCCTGGGCATCACTTCTGGCATGTGGGTGACGGACAACATAAACAATGTACAGGGAGAGGGAGGAAGAGGCATCAATAGGGGCCCATAGCTCATTTTTGCCCCAGGGCCCCCTAGTTAGGTTAATCCAGTCATGATTTGAAGTAATAGTCAGGACAAGCTGACAAATCAGACATTTCTTTGGTGACATTATGTTTTGTTTTCTTTTTATTGTCATGATTTTACACATTTACAGCACCATCAACAAAGATGTTTGTAATCTTTAATTTCATGTGATGTCTTCACAGTGTTGGTCGACGCACGAGTAAAATGAAGTTCTCTGTAATTTTTCACCTGAGAGTCCTTGCTTTTTAAAGTTGTTTTTATTTATTTTAAATATTTAAGTCAAGTCTAAAATTGTTGTAACTAGGTGTTTTGTACAGCAGATGGGGTTGGTTTAAGTAGATCAGATGGTTTAAATATTTAGTTATTTAAATGTTATGATTAGACCTGGCTGAGTTGAATAATTATGTTTGCAGGACATGGACTGGTGGTTGTGGATTGAGTTACATTACATGTTGTCAAACTGCAGGATGCAAAGTAAAGAATTACACAAATGTAATTCAGTGTTATGTCTTTACATCACAAATATGTGATAATTTTTACAGAAATATGTTGCGAAGGGGAAAAACAACATCTTGTCTCATGTTATTAAAGAGCGATGCACAGTGGGTCACTATCTTCTGTGTTTATTATGTCTCTTAGAGGATACTGTCGGCGTATATCCCTGCATGGTGCACACAGATGGCTCTCAGGGGTTTGGGTGCTGATTATTCACATCCTGGTGACACATTGAGGAAAATCCATATGCCCCAATGCCAAATACAGTATGTTAGAGAAATGCATCATTAGGGCAACGCAGATCTACCAACTTGTTTTACTGTCTGAAATAATATTAAAACACAGAATACAGTCTATGGATCAAAACTACACACACACAGCAGTAATTTTTCTGGAAATTTGGGTTTTTGGTATTTTCCCAAAATTTTAAATCTTAACAATGTGGAGATTTTGAAAAAGCATTTAAACATTTATGTAGGGGAATAAATATTTAAAATGCATACAGCAAGACATTAAACATATTAAAATAATATTCAAATGAATAAACAGAATATGAAAAATTTCAATCAATTAAACATTTTGCATTTTGGGTTAGCAGGTCATGGATGTTTTGCAGGGACTGAATATTTTGCATTTCTAATCATTTGTCTTTATTTATATTCTAATAAATTTTATTTATACAGACCAAAACATTGAGTCAAATAAAATCAGGCACTACGAAAATGCAAAAATAAAAAGGAATAAAATGCTCAACAATAAAGATAAAATCAACATTAATAGTAATAAAACAAGACATGTTGTAAATTAAATAAAATATTAGTAGTATTAACAAAAAGCTACTTTAAAAATATATGTTTTGAAAATATATATAATTACACGCTCATTCTTATTACTCATATTTATAATCTATTGATTTTTTTTCTATGCATTCATTATTCATGTTATTCGTGTATTCATGTATTTCTTCTAATAATGTAGTTTTATGCTATAGGACCTGAAAAATGTCAGCTATGGACTGTATATGAAGATATTTATGCTTATAGTCTATATGTGAAACACTGGAGGGCGTTTGACCTACATCTGATTATCAACATCTCATTGCACTTGTCTCGTCTCAAGAACAACACTAATGACACTTTTCACAGCTTTATACAGCTTGCGATTACTTATTAGACAGATATGTGAGAATTTATAGTTCAAATAACCAACAGTAATAATATTAGTAAGACTGTAGATAAGCGAGGAAAGCTGCGGAACTATTATCACTTCCCGCCGCTCACTCCGGAGCCATAACAGAGTGACACACAGCCTGAGGAAGATGGCAGGAACAAAAGTAAGCTCCTCTATTTTATATTTATTAAAAGAATGAAGTCACTCTGTGCGCATTTCAAAGTTTGTTTCGTGTTTGCTGTTTTAAACTGAAGGCTTGAAAAAGTTAGAAACATGTTTCTTCGCGCTTCAGATTAGTTTTACATGTTGGCGGCATGTTGAGACATGTTGAGACTCAAACACACCTCCTGTTCAATGGGCACAGACCTATTCGCTTTATTATGGCTGTTTTATAACACAATAAACATGAGGCCACTCTTTTACACAGCCTCAACAGTAGTGTATTTCTATTTTTATTATATTTTATATTTCTGTCTTGTTTTTTTTGTTAGAGGGAGCCTTTGAGTTTCATTGGCAACTACTGCTTCGTGTAATTGTTGTGCACATTGACAAGTAAATTATTTAATGTTGAATCTGGGAGGTTAATCACAGGGTCCACACTTTCATTTCTATGTTCCCCTTTTTCTTTCTGTAAAGTGAATATTATGATTCATACTGTAAAATGCTGTGCACAGTATCTATGCATTGATTCTTGAGGTCTTGTAATTGCCTTCTTGCTTCCTACCATGTAGGTTTTCAGTAAACATTTGTCTCTTATATGAAGTTCTTTTAGTTATATTTCCTAAGTAAAGAGAGAAACAAGTGAACTCAATATCAAATCTTCCTTATGGCAGCTTTAACATGAGGCTGTAAGATGGGACCAGACCAAAAGATGTGATTGTGACCTCCAGCTTTCCTTCTGAAGTCCAGTTTATTATGAAATAACTCACTCAGTTCTTCTCCAGCAGTTTCAGGTGTTTCCAACATTTTGAGTTTGTGGTGGTCTTTACGGTGTGCATGATGAGAGTCCAGGCCTTTGAAGGGATTTCTGTATCCAGTAGTCTTTCCCACTTTTGCTTCATGTGTGTTAAGTTGTTGTTCATCAATAATAAACTGAGATACAGGTTAACAATGATCTGTTTGGTGGGTTCGAAGTTCTGTCCTTTAATAAACATCTGTATAACATCAGAGCATGCCACGCCGTATTTGCAAGTATCTATAAAAAAGTATCTGGTTTAAAATTTTGGTCATCCACTGGCCTCCTAAGTCATTTTTATCTCTTCTTGAATCTGAAAGTTTTCAGTCAAACCATAAACTTAAAGAAGAAAAACTGATTCTGGATATCGAATGAGTCTTTTGTTACAGATGGGCAGTCCAACAGTGATACAGGTAAAAGGTACAGGTCTGCCTGATATGAATAATTTAGTGTTTTTTCAGTTGACTTCATATTCATGGTTACACCAAATCGTCAGTGGTCTTAAATATGCTGCTATATAATAACATAAAAACTTTGGAAAATTAAGCTACTTTTTTATTTGTACTCTAAGAATGTTAACATGTTAATGTGATCTGAAATGCATTGATTATTTCCTGCAGTCAGCGTTGGTGTTGTGTATGGACGTGGGGTTCTCCATGTCCAATTCTGCCCCGGGTGAAGACCCTCCCTTTGAACTGGCCAAAAAAGTCATTCAAACGTTTGTCCAGCGCCAGGTAAACTTCGACTACACATTTACACAAAATACCAGCAAACAAAGTCTACTGGGAGGATCTCTGTCATCACAGTGAAAGCGCCGTCTTTTGCCAGGTTTTTGCAGAGACCAAAGATGAAATGGCTCTAGTTCTGTTCGGCACGGACTCTACCAAGAACGCTCTGGACAAGGACGGCCAGTACCAGAACATCACGGTGCACCGCCACCTTATGATGCCTGACTTTGAGCTTCTGGAGGAAATAGAGCATCAGATACATCCAGAGAATCAGCACGCTGACTGTATCCTTTTGACAAACACTTTTTATCAGTTTATCAGAAAACTTTGTGGGTATATAGATATTAAGGCTGTATTATTTTCCTACTTTTCATACTTTACATTTACAGTGGCAGAATGAGTAAAAATATCATTCGTGTTGGTTCTTGTTGTCGTTTTGAATTTTTATGGATGAGCCAAAACAGACATTAATGTTTATTCTAGTTATTTTATCAATTGATAAATTCGTAATAATTTTCCCAGAAACTGTATTATATGATTTTTATATAAATTCACATATAGATTGATGGAGGATGCTACAGTATTTCACAAAAGTGAGTACACCCCTTACATTTTTGTAAATATTGTATTATATCTTTTCATGGGACAACACTGAAGATATGACACTTTGATACAATGTAAAGTAGTCAGTGTACAGCTTGTATAACAGTGTAAATTTGCTGTCCCCTCAAAATAACTCAACACACAGCAGCCATTAATGTCTAAACCGCTTGGCAACAAAAGTGAGTACACCCCTAAGTGAAAATGTCCAAATTGTGCCCAAAGTGTCAATATTTTGTGTGGCCACCATTATTTTCCAGCACTGCCTTAACTCTCTCTTTGGCATGGAGTTCACTAGAGCTTCTTCACAGGTTGCCACTCCTCTATGACGACATCACAGAGCTGGTGGATGTTAGAGACCTTGCGCTCCTCTTCACCTTCCGTTTGAGGATGCCCCACAGATGCTCAATAAGGTTTAGGTCTGGAGACATGCTTGGCCAGTCCAGCACCTTTACCCTCAGTTTCTTTAGCAAGGCAGTGGTGGTCGTCTTGGAGGTGTGTTTGGGGTCGTTAGTTGTCATGTTGGAATACTGCCCTGCGGCCCAGTTTCCGAAGGGAGGGGATCATACTTTGCTTCAGTATGTCACAGTACATTTTGGCATTCATTGTTCCCTCAATGAACTGTAGCTCCTCAGTGCCGGCAGCCCTCATGCAGCCCCAAACCATGACACTCCCACCACCATGCTTGACTGTAGGCAAGACACACTTGTCTTTGTACTCCTCACCTGGTTGCAACACCTGGTTGCCGCTACACACTCTTGACAAGGTAAATAAGTTTATCTTGGTCTCATCAGACCACAGGACATGGTTCCAGTAATCCATGTCCTTAGTCTGCTTGTCGTCAGCAAACTGTTTGCAGGCTTTCTTGTGCGCATCATCTTTAGAAGAGGATTCTTCCTTCTGGGACGACAGCCTATGCAGACCAATTTGATGCAGTGTGCGGCATGTATGGTCTGAGCACTGACAGGCTGACCCCCACCCCTTCAACCTCTGCAGCAATGCTGGCAGCACTCATACGTCTATTTTCAAAAGACAACCTCTGGATATGACGCTGAGCACGTGCACTCAAATTCTTTGGTCGACCATGGTGAGGCCTGTTCTGAGTGGAACCCTGTCCTGTTAAACCTCTGTATGGTCTTGGCCACTGTGCTGCAGCTCAGTTTCAGCTCAGAGTGTTGGCAATCTTCTTATAGCCTCGGCCATCTTTAGTTTAGACGTTAATGGCTGTGTGTTGAGTTATTTTGAGGGGACAGCAAATTTACACTGTTATACAAGCTGTACACTGACTACATTGTATCAAAATGTGTCATATCATATTCAGTGTTGTCCCATGAGAAGATATAATACAATATTTACAAAAATGTGAGGGGTGTACTGACTTTTGTGAGATACTGTAAATGAATTGCACTCATTTTTAATAACACAGAGCTCAGTAAACCATTTTCACTGCAGACTATATAGCACAGGTGTTGTGTTTATTGAGGCTATAAGCTCTGTTTTATTACAAATAAGGATTTTTTGTCTAACAGTCAGAATGAATTGAACCAAATGTGATATTTCTTTCTTTGTTTTTGTGAATGACCTCAAAAACTAAAAGCTATGTCTACATTTTAAGCTCTTTTTTAGCCAAAAGCCATTCAGGATATAATTATATTAAATAGAAAGAAAGCTACTCATCCAGTTTGTGAAGCTGTCAGCAACAAATTTTATTTTATTTTTTCATTATTTTGCTTTCAACAGCCCACATAATAGAAAATAGAAAATTGGGAATTGTCGGTTTTAGGTTGACTGACCCAATTATTTAAATACTAGACATAATGACTCTCAAGTATTTAAAGTGGGCTCTCCTGCATGTTTACCTGTTATTATCATTCCTTTGTGTATTTACATGTACAATGAAGCAGAGTTGTGAGGTAAAGGCCGACTCTTTGACTTTATTTAGATCCTGTTTTTGTGCTGATGGTGTGTGGTAGCTCCTTAACTCCTGTTCAACAGGGCTGGATGCTCTCGTTGTCTGCATGGACCTCCTTCAGACAGAAACAAAGTAAGGAGCTGCCTGTTTCTGCAAACTCTTGTTCCTGGTTTTTAATGTTAATTTTGCTGATAGGATAATTGGTTTTACAAAGATGTGACACTGTCTTCGGGCTTTCTTTTCAGGGGGAAGAAGTATGATCGTCTCAACATTGCCCTGCTGACCGACCTCAGCTCTCAGGCCAGTCCTGATGAGCTGGACGTTATTATTGAAAACATGAAACAAGCTGGAATCACCCTGCAGTTTTTGTAAGCTTCAGATCCTTTCACCAAGTGTAACTTCAAAGCAAATATAATCGATAAAGATTGCTCAGCCTCGCACAAGCCGCCACACATGGAAAGACATTTTTCGTATAACTCAACCCCAGACGGCTATCTCTATCATATCAGTCAACAGTAGTAACAGTCCCTCTAGCTGTGTTGCTTGTTTGCCTTGGGCCACATCCAGAAATACCACTGTGCAGCATCAGAAGCAGGCCAAATGTGGGAGATGTTTTATTCAGCTAATAATTGGTATGTTGATGAAAATGCGTTCATATATTCGTTTAAAAGGGCATGTTGCACACATTTTTAGCATATTTATAAACATACACACTCCTTTTCGTTCTCCTAATACTTAATGTGAAGTCAGAAGTCGCTCTGGATAAAATAGGCTTTCTGGTTGAACTTTGTTAAATGTTAAATGGGCCTCTTGCAAAGTTCACTGACCGTAGTTTTATGGCATTTACTCATACTTGTGTATATTTCTTCCACAATTTTTTTTTTACTCTAAACATCTGTGTTTTCAGTTTGCCTTTCCCTGCGGAGGATGGTGAAGATGAAGAGGGGGGTGGAGATGTGAACAGAGCAGGCCCCGGTCAGCCAGGCACGGGCAAAGGTCTGTCCAAAGAGCAGAGGAGTGGCCTCGACATGGTGAAACACATCATGCTGAGCCTGGATGAGGAGGACGGCCTGGATCAAATTTATACTTTCAGGTTGGAGGGCAATTAGAAAACACAGCATATTGCTCATATTTCACTTCCTTTTTTATCTTTACATGTGATTTTCTCTCTGAATCACACGTTTCTTACATTTAAACATAGTCAGTGTTCGAAATGGATAATGTCATATGACTTCTTGTGTGCTTCACTCCCACTGTAGGAGTGCAATAGAACAGCTTTGTATGTTCAAGCGTATCGAGAGGCGACCAATGGCCTGGCCCTGTCAGCTGACCATCGGCAGCTCTCTGTCCATCCGTATTGTCGGATACAAAGCAGTAAGTTTGAAAGTGCACAGGATGAAAGCATGCATAGTTATTGCATAGCTTTATTAATGAAGATGTGCCGAGTTGTGTCATGTCTGAAAAAAGGGGAAGGGTTTCTCACATTATCAAGCCTCCCTGCAGTCACTACTGTGAAGTTTGGTTGATGGTTGTTCTTTAATCTGATCACTTACTGACACCTTGTGGCAAAAAATAGTTTCAGTCATTGGTTTCTGCAAATACTGTTTGACAATGTTAGGCCCAATCCCAGCGTTTAAATAAAGATGGGACAGTACTTCTAATGTTTTTTTTTTAATAATAACAAGATGCTGACAATAGTTGTATCCTAAAGAATAAAGACACACAAAACTTCTTGGTGGTGGAATAATTCGTTCAATCCGCCATTAATCTGTTACTAATCAGTCAGTTAATCAGTCTATTCAGTTGTCCTGTAATTGTTAGAAAATCTTTCACGTGACTTTGTTATGATGGTTTTTGTTTTTTAAGTTTAATAAGGTTTAATAAAATAATTATAAATATAATAATATTAAATAATAATAATAATATTAAGTTTAATAATTTTAATATTTATAAACTTATACATACAAGATTTAAAGATTATTACTTTTGGACTTAAGATGCTCCATAATCACTGGCACACATACTCAGACCTCTTTGATATGCATAGCTTGACACAAAATCAGTAAGTGTGGACACTCAGATTGGGCCTCATGTTTACTGTTTAATTATAATATAATGTCTAAAGTCAGTTTTTGTTGCTATATATTTTTATCTTCAAGTTTTATCACACAGTAGAATTATACTTAATACTTAGTATGGTAATTTTGTAGGAGTCATGTGTGTTGTACTCATTCACTTCCTGTATGTGAAAGGAATCCCTGAACTTGGTTTCCCTTTACTTTCATGTCATGTAAATATACACATGACAGCTTATCAATAATAATCAACACGCCTGTGTTTTTCCAGGTTACGGAGGAGAAACTGAAGAAAACATGGATTACAGTCGACGCTCAAACCAGCCAGAGGGAAGACGTGAAGAGAGAGACTGTCTACTGTCTGGATGATGACAATGAGACAGAGGTGCAGAAGGATGATACCATCCAAGGTGAGAATGATGTTTGAAACCGTTGTGTTATTCCACTTATAACTTAATAACACAAAAAAAATTTCACTTTTATGTTCACAGGTTTTCGTTATGGAAGTGATATTGTTCCCTTCTCCAAAGTGGATCAAGAGCAAATGAAATACAAGCACGATGGGAAGTGCTTTGCTGTTCTCGGCTTCACTAAACGGAGCATGGTATCTTATTATTTTTATGCTAGGGCAAAGCATTAAAGTAAAACAGATCTCCTGAAGTAAATGGAAACCTTTTAGACTGAGCTGGTTTCTTTATTCACCTGCAGGTACGTCGCCATCAGTTCATGGGGAGTCAAATTATCAAGATTTTTGCCCCTAAGGACGATGAGGTGAGAATGGAGAGAGCCGTTACATAAACTGGTGACTACATGCTGATACTGACCTGTTTCTCCGGTTCTGTGTGAGCAGCATGCAGGGGTTGCGCTGTCCGCGGTCATCCGAGCGCTAGACGAGCTTGAAATGGTGGCCATTGTGCGGTATGCCTATGACCGGCGCAGCAACCCTCAAGTAGGAGCTGCCTTCCCGTGCATCAAGAAAGACTATGAGGTGAGGATGCTGTTTTTTAAATAAATCCACTGAATCAGTACCAAATAGTGCAGAGCTAATAGTCCCTCTCTCACCCTCAATAGTGTCTGCTGTACGTCCAGCTGCCATTCATGGAAGACCTGCGACACTTTACGTTTCCTTCTCTTGAAAACAACAAAAAGTTCACTCCGTCAGGTACCATTTCTGAAAAGTTCTTTTTAGATGCAAAACACTGCACAGAACAGAGCTCACGAACTCGCACATTGGTATTGAACATTGGTAGCTTCTCCACAAGAGGGAGCTTAATGATCATTATCACAGCAGCAGCTACAGTATTTGGACCTGCAGGTGTGAATATGAGGGTGTTGCACCTCTCAAGTGGAAAAAGGAAAAGCTGCTGTAGTTTTTAACACTGTTTCAGTGCACATAGGGTTGCACACACACACACACACACACAGACAGATACATTTACATTTGCTGTTTTAAACTGCCACTGCTCTCATTTAACTAGTTTATATGTGGCACAGCTTCAGTAGGTGTGACTCAGTTAACTAAAACTCTGTGGATACAGAAGAAGACCTCACTGAGAGATGAAGATTTGTATGTTTTTTTGATTCCTCTAGACACCCAGCTGTCTGCTGTGGACTCTCTCATCGACTCCATGATGTTGGTGGAGCAGGATGATAATGGAGAACAAAAGGACATGTTCAAGATCCACCATGTTCCCAACCCTGCCTTCCAGAGGCACTTCCAGGTACTGCAGTCCAGTTTGTATTGAGATTCAGCACTCCTATTACTTACTTATGTTGAGTTGAGGCAGATGGCAAAGTTTTGAAGGAGAGATGGGTGTCATTTTCACCTCAGTAACACTGAAAAAAATCTTCTATCTGATATTCAAAAAGGGTCGCTTCTTCTCTCACCTCCCGGACCCAAACTTTCTTTCAGTGTCTGCACCATCGGGCAGTAAGCCCTGGCACCCCTCTTCCCCCCATAGAGCCGTGGCTGAAGGCTGCCCTTGAGCGCCCTGATGTCATTAGTGAACGTAGCCAGGATCCACTGGAGGAGGTGAAGAGGAAGTTTCCTCTCACAGAAGTGGAGAAGAAAAAGAAACCGAAGACGAGTGCTCAGATTTTTGGCAAAGAGTAAGTTTGAATTAGTGTGGTGGTGTGTGTCTCTGAATATTACAGACAGGCCTCTTAGTCATGTGGTGAAAAGTATTTGTGTTGTGCAAAATATCTGTGGAAAATAGCGTAAAAGCTCTTCAAATGTAATTTATTTCTTTTTAGAAGTGTCTGTGGTATTTGCACATTTAAAAAACTATTTTTGGTATTAGAACTGGTCTCCTATTGTCATTTATAGCTCAGAGGAGCCAGATGCCAAGAAGGCCAAAGGAGATGAAGAGGAGGAGGAGTACAGACTGGCTGACATTGCCGAGGGCTCTGTTGCTTCGGTGAGAATCAGGGGAGCTGGATGGCATAATAATCCTAGGGAGATAACCACTCAGTTAAAAAAATCAGCTATTCCAAATAAAGCCCTTGCTTTAAAATTTCCATTTCTCTCCTCCAGTCCTCACTGATTTTAAACTCTTAACCAGGTGGGGAGCGTGGATCCAGCTCGAGACTTCCGCACTCTGATCAAGAAGAAGAGTCTTCCATTCGGAGAGGGTAAGATCCAGTTTTTGTGGCGAGGCAGCCTGATAAACATTTTTCTCTGCTTGTTATAAACCATCATGACTCATGTTCAGCCCTGGTAATTGTGTTTATCTTTTTGTTTGGTTGTGGTGACCCTCGCGTCCTTCCCAGTCTGTCAGCAGCTGACTCACAGGATAGAGCAGTTGCTTAGCAACAAGAACACACACTACTTCATGAAAAGCATCACCTGTATCCAGGCTTTCAGAGAGCAGTCGGTTAAGGTAAATAAACATTCGCTTATCTTCCATTTGGGAAACGCACGATGATGTGGGGGTTTCTGTTGTAACAGTCAGATAACATAGTTTTGGCTTTACCGTGGAGATTATGAGTGAACTCGAGAAGATTATGATGAGTCTGGTTCATTTCTCACGACTTGAACCGAGGCCAGTTCGTGCACGAGTGTGTGCTTATGTGTCTGTAGTTAGATGTGAGCTTTTGGGAGACTCATAAATGGATTTTGAATGTTTCTTATCTTCCGTAATTCAGCTGGGGAACGCCGATCTGTACAATAACTACCTCCAGTCCCTGAAAAGAAGCATCCCGAACAGAGGGCTCGAGGTCTTCTGGGACCTGCTTGTTCAAGGTATGATAAGCCTCTTTACTCAGGGCTGCAGGATTTCTCTCAAATCATCCCTCCCTTGAGATGAGATGAAATTTCCTCATCATTTCTCGAGTGCAAAAATATGTAAATAATGCAAAAATGTGATGTGGCTTGAATCACAAGTCTGCCGAAGGCGGTTCAGTGTTTATAGACTTTATTGTTGCTGTTTGACCGACAGATGCCGTAACTCTGATCAGCAAGGACGAGGTTGAAGGAAGCACCATATCCAAAAACGAAGCTAATCAGGTGACTTAATGACAACTCTCCTTTTAAAATCATCCTAAACTGTTGAGCAAAGAGCGACTGTCAAAAAAATCAGAAATTAAGATGATCTTGAGAATGACTTAAGCCCATTTTGTGTTCAGTTTCTCGTTGCTGAGGAAAAGAAAGAGGAGGCGGCTCCCCCAGCAGTTGAAGATACTGGAGATGTTGATGACTTGGTAAACTGTTTTCTGCGACAGTACTTTTCGAGTTTTAAATATTTAACTGATGTTAAAGGCATTTCCTGTGTATTTGCACGATGTGCCTCAGCGTTTGCGTGTTCGTGCTTGATGATGTGCCTGGCCTATTGAGACCTTTCATATAAACTCTCCAGTCTTACATCTTTTTTTGTCTCTTCCCGTGCAGCTGGACATGATGTAAGAAGGGAGGAAATGAAAAGAATGCAATTATTCAGCCTGGCCAGACCAAACCAATTCAGCCGTCCATTGTTCCGCCTCCCACTTGGAGACCCCTGATACTGTGTAACTGCATGTATACTGCTCAGACTGATGTTGACTCAGCTGATGTTCATACCAGTAAAAACAACTCCCTTTTTTAGAATTCACAAAACCTATTTCAAGAACTGTATGTCAAGGGCTTTATATATGTTTTGTTTGAAATGTCTTAAATGTCAAAATTAGTGTAATGTTGGATACGCCAGTCCTTTAAATCTCAAGATTTATGTGCACTTGAAATTCCATGAATATAGAGAAGACAGCGCTGCAATGTCCAACAAACTGCAGTTTATTATGTTAAATCTGTAAAGCTTGATGGTTGAAAAATGCTGGACTTGTACTATGTTTTTGTACAACAAAATACTTAGGATGAATACAGTTTTCCTGATAAAATGTATTAAAGCACAGTGCCGTGATGTCATTTGCAAACTGTACAGTGCATAGCAGAATCATAGTAAACCAGTATCTCATGTTTTAAATGCTAGATTAACAGCAGTAGCACCATTTTAATCTTTACGTCCTTGTGGTCTCTCTTTAACAAACCCACTGGATGAAACGGTCAAAGAAACTGGGCTGAGACAGACTGGAGATGTCTTTTGCGTTAAAGATGGCGTTCCGGTCGCCCAAGGCCAGCTGCGTTAAGACTTCTTGGTCGACGTCATTTCCTGTGGCAATCACCGTGGAGACGACCTGTGCCCCGCGCATGATGGCACTGACCGCCTCGTCCAGGTTCCTACTGTCGGTGATGCCGTCTGTGATGAAAACGAATGAAATCTCAGCGTTGCGTCTCGCCTCGCGGGCATTTCCTTTACCCAGGATGTTGTCAATGGTGTGGAAGATGGCGGGCCCCACATTTGAAGAAGAGTCCAGATAACGCAAGCTCGCTATGCCCTCGGAGATGACAGCGGGTTCGTGGGTGAGAGGGAAGGCTATGTTGTTCTCGTTCTCCTTGCCAAACTCTATCAGCGCCACTCGGGCTCGCATACGATCTGTCTTGCTCCGGGCCAGTCCCAGGTTGTCTGCCACCTTCTGCACAAATTCGCGGACATGCCGGAAGTTCTCTGGCCCGAGACGCTCTGAGCCATCTAGCAGAAACACCAAATCCACCGGCCGCTGGACACATGGAGCTACATCAGGCTCTGTAATGAAAGAAAACAAATCACTCACTGAGCTGCACTCCTGCACACAGGACAAAATTTCAAGCCATGAATAACACTTACCACTTTTACAGGGGAGATCAGGGCACACAATCACTGGCTCTGGAAGAGATAGATAGATAGATGGGTTAGAGAAATGGAACCAGTATCGTCATCCTGCTGTGGACACTGGCAAAGGCTTACCGGGACAAAGCACAGTCTGCATCGTTTCTACGAAGTCGTCAGCCACCAAGTCGACGTAACGCTTCATCCCAGTGACACGTTCCTTCTTGCCGCACGCTATAGACCCCAGGATCTCATTATCCTGCGTCTTACTAAACATGTCGCCAACCCCAATAGCGTTCACCACCACATTGGAGTCCTTGCAAAGGACGTCGAGTAAATCCTCGTCGTCTCGTGGATCGTAGCGGCCATCCGAGATCACCACCACAGACACCCGAGCTCGGGCTCTTTTGCTGTCCCTGATGAGATGATCGTAGGCGAACTTGAGGGCCGAGGGTGTGAAGGTGCCCCCAGCAATCCACTGCAGATTCTTCACTGCCATCTTAAAGGCAGACATGGAGTTGATATTCGGGTCATCGAGACGAATGGCCTCAAAGGTCCCGTTGTGACTGAATTGTACAACTCCGACTCTGGTGCCTGGAAGAGGCAGACAGTTAACATAAAAGAAAAAACATTTCTGGCTTTGCAACCAAATCAGTGTGAATGTGAATGGGAAGTGTTAACAATATGAAGTTGGAATATTAAGTGGTAACACTGATTATCTAATTTTACTGTACAGTCATGGATTTAATGAAGATTGCAGTGTGTAAATGGGCTCCTGTTCAATACTTTTGGCTCTGACTGATGCTGGATTAACTGATTCACTCTTTGGAAATCTTTCATGGCCACCTCTACTTCTTGTCACTTGAAACTGTGTCTGCAAGAGTAGCTGCAGGGACGTCTGGGCTGTGTTTTTGCTGGGCCGTACCGGTTGGTGATGTGGGGTCGCTGGCCATCGTTCCCAGCTTGTTGATGGTGTTGATCACAAAGTTCTTCTCCAGGGTGAAGTTTGTCAGCCCGACACTCTCTGAGCTATCAATTACAAATACAATGTCCAGAGCTCCACAGTGCTTCTCGCAGTCTGAGAAAAAAAAAGACAAGAACAGGATCAGAATGCTTAAAGGAATGAAACGGTGAGGCTGTGTTTTATTGTTTGTGATGTCTCCTCACCACAACAACCGCACGTCTCCCTGATGTAAGTCATAACATCACAGTCCTGCAGGTGGCACAGGTATTCAGGTTAGAAGTAATACAACCATGTAAATGTAATTAATAGAGTATTTTCAAAAGTCTAATACTCTTTAAAATGTACTCACATTGAGCCCAGGATCGCCCACTGGTCCTTGGTCCCCCTACATACACACACACACACACACACACACACACAAGAGAGAGCGATGCAATTGGATCTCAAATTTGCATGCATGGTCAAGTCATTATTTGAGTGGTTGTGCTGTTGCTTACATCAGGTCCAGGGTCCCCTCTGGGTCCTCTCTGTCCTGGCTCACCCAGCTGACCTGGGTCCCCCTACAGCAGAAAAACAGTTTTCAGTCAGTGGAATGACTCATTTTTCTGCATAACTTTACTTTTCATTTTAAATCATGCCTTTTTATTGGTTTCTGCTTCTGGTTAACACCAACAGTTTCTTACAAGGTGCTTATTCTGTAGAAGACCAAATATATGCTTCTAATTTATTTTATTGTGTTTGTTAAGAAGCGTTTCCTAAGAACTGCACACTGTGTGGGCGCTATAAACATCTTGAACTGTGCAATTACGTGGGTGTTACTTAGCTTTGATTAAGTCTCTTTTAACTCTTAGGACCATTTGGTCTATGTCCAGATAAGAAACTGCACTTGGGGTGATATCCAATGACCTCACAGGCATTTTCATAAGCTGAATTCATACAAGCTGTCTACATATTTTGTTTACTATGCCATACTTTTCCTCACTGTCTAAATAGTCTTTTAACCCAAATTGCAAAACAACCAATTTAGCACTTTACTTCTAATATTATCTAACCATGCAGATATATTTGGTATATTGTTACACTAAGATTTTGTGCTTCAGTCCCAATGTGACAAAGGGGAATTCAACTTAAAAAAATTCCAGCAACATCTCAATTCCTCAGGACAATTCACAGACCTGTCTTTGAACAGTTTTCTTTGGAAGTACTTTGTACTGAGGAAAGAGTCCCTGTGAAAAGTGGTCACATTCAGGGTCTGTGCATTATCCTGAGCACCTGGGACTTTATTTTTGGAAAGACATGTTGGTTTTGAGCTTTTGAAACATATTAATCAGTACTGCTGTGAGCACCAAATTTACTTGTACTTGAGTGTTGTCACTGCATGGCTACATAGCATAGCATAGTGGTGAGTTCAATATAAACTTTTAGAGGCTGAGCAGGTTTGCATGTCCAGTGGTATCTGCATAATCAAAAATGTGGTCAAATCACACATTACTGTTAGTGAAAGAAAAATTCCACATCAAAACTTTTGTTATTAATCTTACACTCTCCCCTGATGGTCCTTTATCTCCAGGATCTCCTTTGGCACCACATTCACCTCTGCCCCCTCTGGGTCCTCTTCTACCTGGCTCACCTCTGTCTCCCTGGAAAGATTCCCGTTATTTTAGACTCAATCTTGCAGGATGTGCAACAATTTCTTGAGGTGAACAAAAAAAAAATATACAGTGGGTCCTCTCGGTCCAGGATAGCTGAATCCCGGTCTTCCGGCATCACCCTTTAGAGGGAAAATAATATATGTAATAATAATAATGTTTATGGTGTATTACACAGTGAAAGTGGTGAATAAGAAAGGTTTTACCCACCTTTGGTCCAGAGGGCCCAGCATCTCCCCTCTGTCCAGCATCTCCAGGATTTCCCATGGTCCCCTGCAACCACGGAGGAAACTTACTTCTATCTTACTCTACTGTGTATCTCACATACATATTTTGAATCCACTCCAAACAAAACAGTGAGCAGTTAGAGTAGATGATTATGATGTTACAAAGGACACACATTTCCTCCAGGGCCCCCTGGTTCTCCTGGCTGACCCCTCGGTCCTGGTAGTCCTTGGTCTCCCTGGAGGAGAGAATAAAAGAGACAACTTCATTACTGTACATCACCTTTTCTCCAACCCACATACACGGAATTATTCATGCTGACGTGAATTTGGCAAAGCATGCTATTGGATATCTCCTAAAAAGTGTTTTCTTTTGCACAACAATTTCCCTGGAAAATGGATTTTTATGAAAACAGACTCATCTCAGGCCATTTTGGCAGGACACCCAGTACATGAGGGCAAAACTCCAGTATTGGAGGTCTGAGGGGGGGCTGGCTGAGTTCTTAAGAAGCTGCATAGTCATCTCCTTGCCAAAATACACCCACAGCCTGATCCACCTCACCTTTGCGCCCTTGAGTCCATCTTCCCCGGGCCGACCTCTGACTCCCAGTGGCCCTTGCTCCCCCTCAAAAAAAAATGAATGTGTCAGGACTCGCACCACACCATTAATCATCAAGCAATGTATACAAACCATAACAGTAACACAGACACAGTGATTCCTTTTCAGGAGAGCATGTGAGGGTTTTTCCTGAGAATCTGGTTAGGAATTGTCTTTGCAACAGAGCCAAATTACACTGGTCAAGGATGTGTGATCCTTCTCTGGAAAAGAAAAACGCTTCAGTCAAATCTGAAACTCATGGGTCTCTTGGCTCTCACACTGTCTCTTGTAATAGAATCTCCTGTGATTTGACAGAGTTTCACAATAAGTTGTTACTTGGCTTTCACATCTCCAGCTTTTCCCTCATGTTACTCTGTACTCGGAGGTGAATTCAGAGGATTTTTTGCAATACTGTATTTTCTACAACTTTGCCAGGTTGGCATTTTAAAAGGAGACAGCTCCAAGTTCAACAAACCTGCTCCAAACTGAAGTTCTTACTATACTGACATGTATAGTTCCAGTGAATAATTTCCAGTGAGTCTTCACTTGGAGCCTGTTTTTGCAGAGGTCTACAGAGGACTGATAGCAACGACAGTCTCCTGAAGCTCATTATCAGCAAAACCAAAGAGCTTTGACCATCAATTTTTTATCAGTTTATTTTGAGTCCAAGCGGATGTTTGTGACTGATGGATTTTCCTCCAGGCATAACTGAGAAATGGCGCTCATGAGAATAGATCACGATTAATGAGGCCAATTTCATAGGCCCCTTGAAAATTGTTACCCTTTGTCTCCTGCTTCCTACCCCCCCCCCCCCACCCCCCGGATCACTGTGACCTTAACCTTTGAACTTTGAACGCAAAAATTTAATCACTTCGTCCTTGAATCCAAGTGGTCATCGCTGGCACGGAGACATAGAAATCTACATCAAAAGCTACATAACAATGACATAAATGAAAGACAAGGTGAATAACGTATACATGAATTTCTCTTACCTTCTCTCCTTTTGGCCCATCAGGACCTGGCCCCCCCTTTGTTCCAGCGTCTCCTCTCCTTCCCTGTACATATTTATTTGAATTTACAGAAAACTATAGCAAAATGTCAAAATACTAATAATTCTTTTTACAAAAGTGTCCAAAAGTGTCCAAAAAACCTGTTCGCCTTTTGGTCCAGGTCCACCGGGAAGCCCCTACAAGAGTGAATGGTGTTATTACAGAGTCATCTTTAACATGATATTATAGGAGTTTATAAGGAGTATAGGAGTAATTATGATCAAAATAAATGTTCTTCTGTACCGAAGGTCCCTTTTCTCCTGGCAGGCCTGGATTTCCAGGATTTCCTCTTTCACCCTAAGAACAGAGATCCAGTTCTGTGACTTGTGACTTGTGTCTTTTACGTAAAAGAGAATTTTCTGTTCTGTTTTGATTTAAAGTTTACCTTTGGTCCGGGATCACCAGCAGGGCCAGTGGGACCTGACTTTCCAGGGAGGCCTGAGTCACCCTAATCACACAAACAAACAAACAAGCATACATGACTGCAGATATTCACTAATGCACATTTGAAACATCTAACAGTCCCCGGGGATCATAAAATACTGAGATGTTTAGCCTTTTTTACATTTAGATGTACATGAACTGGACATGGGGATCTGTGAAAGTTTTGCTATGTTGGAGATGCGAGATGAACAAAAGTCTTTGGGACTGATCCTCAGAGCAACAAGAGAATACATCCAAATCTTGTAGCTATTTCACTCTGTGGAGTGTTGGATTAACTGACTGACCAGCTGGTCAACATGCCTTTACCGATGTGTCATCTTATGAGCCGATTGTGGCTGATCACAGTTTGCAAAGGGTTTTTTTCTCTATAGTTTATTCTTTCTGCCCTTTTATTATGACATGAGAATGATGGATTTAAAAAATGATCATATTTAAGAATTGTGAAAAATTTGCAGTCCACCGCTTTGGTACAGACTGAAAAATCTCAACAGCTACTGAACGATTTGCTGTAAGAGTTTATTCTTGCAGTGAAGGTGATGCATCTTATAAGTTGCACACTAACCAGTCACATTCTAGTTTCTACTGCTCTATTAATTACTCTGTCCTATTGCTACAATAAAGCTGTAGAGGTGGTTGTGTTGCAGCTCAGACCTCTGTGTCTGAGTTATGTTTGCAAAGGGAGCATGTGTGGGTATAGCATACTAACAAGCTAACTAATTTCTGGTTATTTAATCATTCACAGTGTTAATGAAATAACCACTCACTTCATTCATTGGTTATATTAACCAAAATTATTGCTGCATCTGTCCATATCACCTGCTGGCCATCCTTACTAAACTTACAAACTGTGCAACAGAAACTGAAAACATCCAATGGACTTTATAGTAGAGGTCAATCAGACTTAGCCTAAACAGCTTACACTGTTACTAATTCAATGTTAGGACAAATATAATAATAATTAGAAGTTGATTTGTTTTGTAGAAATGTTACTCAATGTCCTAAGTAAGGCGTAGAGGCTTTCACAATGAATTTCTGTGAAAAGTCTGTCGTGTATTCTGGACCAGTAGTAGTCTTGCCGTCCAGAGATCACCTGAAGGGGGCTAAGCTGCTGGAGAGGGGTTTCTCATTGGGGGAGGCCCAACTCTTTGCTAAAGACCATCATCATCACCTTTTACTCTGAAGGCGGAAAAGTACCAGCTGTTTCTGAGTAAAGACAGACTCTTAGTAATGTTTATCCTCTGATATGTTTAAGGTGGAGAGAAAAATCCTAGTTTTCATTAGATACAGACCTTTTGTCCTTTGTCACCAGGTGGCCCACTGGCACCAACATCTCCAGGGTAGCCATCTAGTCCCTTTGAAACACAGAAACAAAATAATTCAGTAGTTCAGTAAAACAGTAAACTAATCATTACAGCTATTTGGTCAATTAACTGTAAAATTAACAAGCCTCATGCATTATCTTACCTAAGAAATATGATTGAATAAGATGACAAGAGTAGAATACCAGAACGTCGAGAGCAACACTTACCTTGTCACCTGGATCACCTTTGCAACCAGGAGCTCCAATTCGGCCTATTTTACCCTGAAGATGATATCATATCAGCACACTGAACATATCACAGTCACGGCACACTGTGTAGTTTCCTTAGTTGTATTCATACTCACCTTTTGACCGTCAGTTCCATTTTTGCCAGGCACTCCAGCCACACCCTGAGTATTTGGACATCAGTGAAGACAGACAATTAAACACTGGCAGTGCTGGATGCAGTAGGATATGAAAAGAAAACATAAAACATAAAAAACCTTATTTACCTTTGCTCCAATTGCTCCAATTTCCCCCTGTTGAGATGCAGCAGAGTCGTTAATCCCGACAGAATTTCACTCCATTTGACAGATGAACAGAAAAGCGGGAATATAAAGATTTATTGCTCACCTTGTCACCTTTTGAACCAATCTCTCCCTGTATCAGAACACAGGGGGACATGTTATTGACATGAAGAATGACAACTTAGTTAACTATGCAGCATACAACATGATCAATCAGTAGGCCTCAACACACCTTTGGACCAGGTTGGCCGATTGGACCTTCAATGCCGGGATCACCCTGTAATATAACAAATACATATTCAGTATTAAAATAATTCAATGTTGATTTTCTTGTGCAATAACATGCAATAACGATCCACTTACCTGTCTACCCTTATCACCTTTTGGCCCAATCCCACCTCTGTCTCCTTTTAGACCCTAGAAATAAGCAGAAATATTTTCAACAAAGCAATCTTTGGTACAAAGAGAACTACACCTTCTTTTGTTTGGACTGTGTTGATACACACTTTTGGACCTCGAGGCCCTCTTGGTCCGGGGATTCCAGGAGTCTCAAGGCATTTATGTTCGTAACACTACAAAATCACAGAGGAAAACAAAAGGATATTAGATGCTATACATGGAAATAGATAAGAGAGATTTGTTATCACTAGTCTTGTTAATAATATTCACATGATGATTGTAAAGTCTTACCTGTAAATAGGCTTGATATTTCTGCAAGGAAAGAACAACACTAAGTGAAAAGTACCTGATAGTGATGCTGTAATTTAAAGATCAAAACTAAGCATTCAAGGTAGGAAAGGGAAAATATCCCTGGTCACCATGGCTTTTATGATGCGATCGATGGATTCAGTCTTGATTTTTGAGCGACCGTCAACGATCTCCACAGCTAAGTAGTCATCACGATACAGTTCAGAGGGAGAGTTGGCTAACTCCTTCATCCCTAATTCATCGATGGTAGAGGACGCCGCCACCGAGAAAGTGTGGATGCCGTGCTCCCGGGCCTTCTCCGCCATCATCTTTATCCCTCCACATGGACTCCCTGTTACATGCCCGTCAGTGATGAACACAGAGAAGAGGACGACCTTCATCCCGGTGTAGTGCTGGGTCATTTGTTGGATCATGTTTTTGATAGCGCAGTCTGTGTAGGTGCCTTTGCCCTTGTATTCAACCCCACTGAGGTTCCTGATGAAGTTCTCCTTGGTTGTGAACTTGCTGAAGACCCACTGGTCCTGGGAGAAGTTCTGGCCTCCGATGGACCAGGTGATGTGGATCTGGCCCTTGTACTCCTCATCAGCCAACCTCTGGACAAAGATCTTGGTGAACTCCTTAATTTTCTCCACCAGCGCCCCAGGTGGGGACTCCTGTAAGGCGATGGTCTCTGAGGTGTCGATAGTGAAAAACAGCTTGATGGGACAGTCGATTATCCCACCTGGAGGAGAAAACAAACGTATCAATGTAGTGTCAAACTTCAGAAAACATTTTTTGCATACAAAATGTGTGAAGAACTTATAAAATATGATGCTTTGCCCCAAAATGCCCCAAAGTACGATCTGTCAATTAAGTCGATTGAAAGAATATTTATGAGAATTTGCTGTTGTGATCATTTTAATAATTTCCTTTTATTTTTAATAATAAAAAACTATTAGTTGGACAAAACAGTCCATTAATAATACAACAAGTACTTTTATTTTTAATACATAAAAGTACATTTTCCTGAATATAGTTACCTACCTTTACTTAAATAGTATTTAGAGTATTTTACAAAGTACTCTTATTTAGGTAAAGGATCTTAATACTTCTTCCACCACTAGTTCTTCAGTGCAATTCTGTGGTACTTCTGTAGTAACCTACCTTAATTATTTTCTATTTTATGGTATTTTGTACTTTGACTTTGGAATAGAAATGTAGAGAAAAAAAGTATAATATTTCCATCTGGAATGCAGTGAAGTTAAAGTTAAGATTAATAGTTTTCATAGAAAAGAGCACTAAATTATTATTAAGTATGATGCTTGGTTGTAGATTAAACTAACAAAAAGTATATAAGGCAATTAGAATTATCTCCACCATGACCAACTAACCGCTTCCATGTTAATGCATTAATAACAATCATCCAATATCCACTTACAGGGACAGGTGGTTTAATATCAGTAGTATGTTAATACTAAGGTGTGCATTTTGCTGAGACCCATTAATCACCATGAGTACATTTTAAACCCTTAATTACAAACTAGTTTCCTGTCTCTTCTCCATGAATCTGACATCCTGCATCTCTGTTTTCCATGTGCCTTCTCACCAAAACTTTGCTCTGTGCTCCATAAGAGTAGTTAGTGTTGTGGATGTAATTTGGACTGTGATGTTAAAGATAAGATAATAATGTTAAACAGAACATGATGCTGTGATAATGTCGCACAAAGCACAGGTAAACAAACTTTTAAAAGGGAGCTGCTGCTTGAATAGAGGAGATGTTGCTATTAAATAGATCTTTGTAATGTTTAAATATATAATATATAATATATATAATATATAATAATATATAATAATATATAATAAATAAAATAATAATAATAAATAATATAATAATAAATTATGATTACATTATATCAATATATATTTCAGGCAATTTAACTTTAAGACCTTTAACTTAAAGACCTTAATAAGATCTTAATAGTTATTTCATCACTGCATACACCAAATGCCTAAATTCTGAAAAACAACATTAGCATCATATTTTAAAGAGCTATAAAGAAACGAATGAAACTCACTCTGACAACCTTCAGGTCCTGGTATGGGCTCAGGTGGTAATGGAAGTGGAGTTGGACCTGGACTGTCACCTCGGCCGGGTACTGGCCGGGGTCCACGGGGGTCAGTGCGTTGAAGGATTGCAGCTTGGAGCAAGCACAGGAAAATGAACCCTGATAACATCATCGCCATTTGTTCTGCATGAAAAAAAGAAAGAAATAAAGAAAACAAACCAGAGAGGAGTGAGCAGAACAAATACTTTTAATTCCAAAGCTCCCTTAAAATGCAGGAAATAGCTGTCAGATGGGTGAGTCTTTACAGAAGGCGTCTCCGCAGAGCTTAGCCGTGTTTATCGCTGATTTAAACAATGTCAGTGAACAAGAGGAGAAAAAGGTCAATATTTAAAATGTAGCTGTAAATTTGAATTGTTACATCCCATCTGTTGTGTCAAACTTAAATCCACAATAGAGGTTTTCCCACTTTTTCACGTTGAGAACAAGAAAACATAAAAACATAAGATAAGATTTAGTGTAAAGAAAACAGATCCATGGAAGATTTGTACTGTTCGGTGCCATATTGGTTATTTATTTTACTAATAGCATAAATAAAACTGATAATCCAACATCAACAAGCAACAAATTAACATTAAACTGCAGGGTTTCCAGAACAACACAAGATTTTGTTGAAGGAAATCAAATCCAACACAGCTGTGCTGTTGTACCTAGGAGTGCATTAAGTGCATTTACTTAAAAGTTTCACTTTCTTACTTTCTCTTTTTCTCTCTTTCTTTCTTTCCTACTTTGCTTGAATATTTCCATTTCATGCTGCTTTATACTTAAGCTCTGCTACATTTAAGATGGAAATGTTATACTTTTTACTTCATTACATTTATACAACAGCTATAATGAGTATGTGACATCCAAAACAGGCAAACATTTTATGAATAAAGATACCTCACAGCAGCTTAAACTACCAAAACGAGCGTATAAAGTTGATGAAAATAGCTCAATTCCACTTTGCAACAGCATCAAAATACAATTATCAAACTATATTGTACATATTAAAAACTCTTTCACTAAAAATACTTTCACTTCTGTAGGCTACTTTTAAGTTTGAATCCAGGACTTTTAGTGTCCACAGAAATCCATATCAGGACTCTGGATTTAATTTCTCTCCTCACATTTTCTCACACAAAACAGCTTTGAAGTCAAGTACAGATAAACGCAAGACTGATTTCTTCATATTTCGAGCTGTTTGTGCCTCACACACACACACACACACACACACACACACCACAGTAAAGCTGTGGTAAAAGTTGACAGAAAGTGGACTCACCGCGGCGGCAGGAGAGAGAAAAAACACAGAAACTCCAAAGTGCGGCTGGAGACTGGCAGGAAAGTCAAGCAATTTCCAAAGACTGTAAACAAAAGATAGTCATCTCAACTAGAAATTCCCATCAGATCAGATGGGGGTCAGCTGCTGATCGAGGAGGTGCCGCCCGGTTTTTATCCGCAACCGGACGCACGGGCACGTCTTGTGCCAAAGCGCGCACACGCACAAACGCACACACACACACTTGCGCAATCGATATGTTAGTTTAGGTCATCGCCTGCTGTTTGGGCACTGCAGCTGGAGTCGACAGAGGCAGAGATGTGATCAGAATAAGAGCGACTCTGAGTAAATACAGCGCAGATCCAGCGCAGATCCAGCTCGATCCACCTGACGTGAGCAGAATCGACGCTCCGGCTGCTCCACATCCTTACATGGAGACCGTCTCCGTCTGTTTATGTTTCAGCACCATACAGCATGAGAGGGATGTCATGTAGGAATTCGGCCGCTGCAGCTTTCCACACCCAAAAGTACAGACAAAAAATAACAAGAGGAGTATTTTCAGATATTCCACTTAGAGAGAGTCAGTGAGTGATGTTTCAACTCCATCAGACTTTGAGGATCTGCTGCTTTTCTCTGCTTTATGTCGTTGTAAATGAAATATATTCGGGTTTTGGGCCTCTGAGTATAGGGAGCTATTTGAATGCCTCTCCATGATCTGTGGGGGATTTTTTCTTACTTGTTCACAGTCTTTGGATCAGTGAAATAATGTGAGACTGTTGCCTCTCTTGAAATACGTCCCACTTAGTGTGGTCAAAAACTTCACAAGGTAACTTTAAGCAAATTATCAGCTATTTTCAGCCTGTAACTCAACGCGAAGCTCACTCAGTTGGTATCCTTTTTCTTTTAGATACCGCTTTCATTTTTATTATTAAAGTTCCCATGAAACAGCTAGAAGTGTGCTATATGACTCTGCATTTACATACTTCCTGTAGAAATATGTCTGCTCTGATTGGTCAGTTCTCACAGGCCTGAGCGAGTAAGTCACCATCCTCACCTCACTTTCCCTCACAGGTCCTGAACATTGGCCTGCTTCTTTCTTGAGCAGCTCACTTTCTTGATAAATACTCTGTCCTATGCATTTGAATGAAATCATGTTGTTTTTAACAAATCTTGTATGCAGGTGTTACACTGCTTAAGTTTTTATCGAACATAGGAAAGTAGAGATAAGTAGCCACTACTGTAAAATATGACGACACCGTGTTGAAGAGTGAGTTGAAGAGTATGTCTGTTGTGTTAAAAGCCTTTCTAAAGTTAAGAAACTAACTGTGCACCTATTGTGATTTTTCATAATACTGCAAATGCAATGGCTTTCTCCAGCTATAGACTCAGTCACCATTGTGTGATGGTGACAGAGAGTGACTTAACAGACGTATTTAAATGAAAATCTTCTAAATGTTAACTTTAAGGTTACTGTGATTCAAAGGAGTTTTGTTTCCGTTTTATTGAATCTAAAAAGAAAATCATACCTGGGTGTCTAGACACTGAGAAACAAGACATAAAATCTATTTTTCAGTGTCTCTTGAAGGACATTTTTTCCTTTCAGAAGCTGTGTATTGCATTAACCATTACAGATGACCTGTCTGCCTTTTCATGCCTTTATTATTTTTTTATAATATGTGTCCTCTCTGCAGTAACCGCGACAAGGTCACTCAGTGGTCCTGATGACTGAAACTATGCTTCGTTTAACTTTAATATTTATAAGCAAGTTACAGATGTGATGTGGTGAAAACGTTATGTGAGGCACTTAACAGAGTGTGGAGTGACACTGTAAGCTCCATATCTGACCATGGACACCCATCATCATCATCATTTATCAAAAGATAAATCAATTATGTTATGTTATGCCTTATTAATTATTCTTGCTGTACTTATCCATGATTTTTAGTTGCAATAATTTGCTTAAGAGCCCTACAATTGTTGTTAACAATTTAGAAATGTATGTAAAGCTTTGTATTATATGCTAATTGTTTATTTTTGGATTATATTTGACTTTCAGGATTGGATATTAAAGGTAATTATGATAAGCAGCTGACTTGTAAGTCCACAATGTTTTAATTTTCCAGCAGCACATGAATGCACCAAAGAACTGAGGATCTTCGTGTAAAAAGAAATATAACAGGAGTGAGGGGCCTATAGATGAGAAGACCTGACCCTCACATAAACCATTTTGCTTTTTATCTAGTTTGTTGATCGCAAACATTACTTTGGAGATTGCCGCCGCTCAGACATTCCAGATTTTCGTCGCCACTAAAACATGATCCTTTGATGCTCAATTTGATGGCAAAAATGTCGCCATCAGAAACAAGACAAACAAAGAAATAAAGTGCTGACAAATGTAAAGAGGGTTTTTTTCAGCAAGCAGGATTACTGTCTGTTGTTCAGAGCACACCCCAGCCACTCACAATGCAGACAAAATAACACAGCCATATTCAGCAGGGGGGGAATTCGGGAATACGGCACTTTTGGGATTGGACATTTAGAAGCGTGTGTCCTAGTTTGAGAGATGTATTTTAATCAGGTCACACGCTGTAGTCTGTGTGTGACAACCAGCAGGAATGCACCAGGCTGTGTGCTTATTGACACTCGAAAGCAGAGAGCTCATGAAGTCCCTAATCAGGGGCTCAATTAGAGAAATGCAGTGATACAGCTATTGACCTGCTCACAGAGAGCTGCTGCTGCTTGTAGAGCACCCAAGTGTATGTGTGTGTGTGTGTGTGTGTGTGTACAGGAATGGTGCATTTCTGAAGAGATGCTGAGTGAGCAAGTGAGCGATTAAGAGGGAGGCAGGCAGTCTGAGATTGTTTCTCCTGGCCAACGCTCTTTTTTAACGCCTGCTGCATCCAGATTAACATTTGCAGGTAGAGCAGCTGTGCACCGAGAGAAGAGGAACAGTGACCTCCATAAAGCATCTCATGCGTACAGCGAAGACACTGTTAACTGTTTATGTACTGTATACATGCTGATAACAGATAAATACAAGGGTCTTTCTCCCGAAGAACATATTTTAAATGTGAAGGTGAGACATTCAGAGGGGCCCTTCATATTTTGTTACCTCATTATCAAATTTCTTTGAGATGTTTCTATGGCTTGATTGTAAAGTCCTGTGTTTGTCACTGTGGCGTATTGCATGTAGATGGAAGGGATAAAGATGAATTTAAATTATTTTAGCATCAAAGCTACAACATGTCGTGTCTGAACACTTTCTCAATGTGTGGTTGGATGTTACATTTTCTAAAACTAACAGTGGCACACAAGTATTTTCCTCCAGATTTTTCACTTAAGCATCAATACCACCACAAAGGACAACAACAGAAAAAAATTCCTTTATTATTCTAGCGCTCTAAAAGTCTGATATGTTAGATCAAGTAAAAGTCCTGCATTAAAAGTGGCTTTAAGAAGAAAGACTAGTACAATTATTAGCACAAAAGTGTACTTAAGGATCTAAAGTTATGTAAATTGGCCCATTTCACTGTGTTATATCATAAAATATACATACTGTAATGTTGGATTATTATTATTATTTCATTTCAGTGTTGCAGCTCCTGAAGTTGGAGAAACATTTCTGTCTCTAACACTTTGTCATATTTTATAAGCTGTTCACATATATTGTATAATGAATAAATAAACAGAGTACATGATCTCAGTGGTGAACCACAGCGGTCATAACACTGTGCTTTTCTTTTTTTTCTCTCATTTTTTGTGAAATTCTGTGGAATCACAGCAACCAGAGGGGGGTTTTCATTCCCCTGTCAACAACTTACACATGTTGAGTATTTTTTGCAAGCTGAATCCTTCTTCCTGAGAGTGCGCAGGTCACTTTTCAACACTTGTCAAACCTCACATAAAGCATAATGTAACAGTTAACCTAATAAAGAAATCACTGGTAAATCGAATGAGTAAAAAACATTATGAGACTTTCCTTCAGACTGATAGGTATTATAAAATCCTGACGGCGGCCTTGAACAGCTGTCAGCTGTAGTGAGGCAATAAGTATGACACTTTGCAGTGAATTATAGTTGAGTAGAAGGAAAGAATTATTATTACAGAATAGTGAAAGAAAGTACAAAAAACTCAATATGGTATTCAAAGAACTGCTCGAGTAAATGAGACTAGTTACTTTCCACATCGAGTGATGCCTTTACTGTACATCATCATACAGCAGATTTAATGTGCTTCTTCACAGAGACAATCATCCCCATCCAGCAGGTGACTGGTCACAGTTTAGAGCAGCGCATCAAGCTCCTACCTGAAGTTGTGCTGTAATTGCATTATTGCAACCACACATCAGAGCATAGAGCACAGTGGATACTGCGTCCAGCCCTCTAAATCGCTGTCCTCATGTCAACTTTGACCCCTTTAGTGTTTTGCAAGTCCATTTACTCTGGTAGTTTTGAGGTACATGTATTTCATTCAAGTATGTCCATTTTCTGCTACTTTATTGTTCTACTCCACAATATTTTAGAGGTAGATATTGGACTCTGCTACATTTATTTAACTACTACAGTTACAATTTTCTTTGATTTCACATATAAAACACGCTTATCTTGTTAAATATGACGCATTATGGTGGATTAAAGATAAATTATTACCTCAGAAAACATCTTTTGAGACATTGAAGGCAAGGAGATTTTGCACAGTGAATACTTTTACTCTTGATGCTCGAAGTACATTTTCTGGTGATGCTACTACCTTTACTCAAGTATAATTCTGAATGCAAGACTTTTACCTGCATCTTGCACCAGAGTTTTTGTGAAAGGCTATCTTTAGACTCCGGCACCGTTGCTGTTCCTTACATAAAGTGCTTCCCCCACCACAGATAAGCAGTACACCCATGAGCCACCAGGGGGAGAACACAAGCTGCAAACACAACCGAGACTCATTTCTATTACTGGTGATCACTTCTGACAAGTTAACCACAGAACGCCTTTCATCTTTTCAATTGGTTCCTCGCTTGTAAAAGTCTATTTCTAGTAGACCACAGATAAAGCGCTGATCAGACCTAATGGGTGGTTTCAGATTTAAAGCCCCTGAATGGTGATGCGTGGTGGTGGCTCAGCGGTTAGTCCTGTCATCTCACAGCAAGAAGACTCTGGGTGTGAATCTCAGCTCCAGACTTCCTGTTTGGAGCTTCTTCCTGTGTGTGTGTGTGTGTGTGTGTGTGTATGTGTGTGTGTGTCAAAAAAACTTGCAGATTAGTCTATCTGGAGACTCTAGATTGCCCATGTTTGTTTCTTTGTGATGATTAAAGCATCCTGCACCAGGCTTCAGCAGCCACAGACTTGGTTTGGAAAAAAAGACAAATGCATCTCTGCATTCAAAAAGTAGAAGTATCTGACCTTAAGTGTTAAGGCTGCCTCTCCTGTGATTTCTCCCAGCATTGTCACTGACCATCAGTGCCTCTAGCTCCTCTGTGACACCTGTCGTTTCATCCCGGCTCATCAAAATGCTCCTTTTCATTTTCAGAAGGTATTTTTTAGGAGTTGCGGGGAGTGAATGCGGACGCTTTCCGCCAGCGTGATTCAGACTTCAGATGACCTGCTTGAATAACACATTAGCTGTATGCAATTTACCCAGTTTCAAAAGGTTCAGTGTTCTATAGAGTCTGCAAAAATCCTTTTTGGGTCAATTTTCTGCAGATGAAAGCAGTGAGTACGACAGTTTTATTACACTGTACACCAGCCAGGAGAAACACAGCTCCCTCCTGAAATCACTGGTTCCGATGAATTTCACACATTCAGCCTTTGCAGAAAAAGTGCCTTAGTTACTTGCTTTAACAGAAATATTAAGAGAAATATTAAAAGCTTTAAAGTGTGATGGAAAATCTGATTGGTGAGTTTCATGAAAGACTTTTTTTTTTGTCACCCTCCAAGCTAAAATTTACAAAAACGCCACAGTGGTGCCAATTTGGACTCATTTTATGCTAAAAAATATAATTATTTCTGACAGGAGAAGAGTGTTAGAGGTTATCTAGTGATTAAATGAAACCTGGAATCTAAGAATTGGGGTTGGTGTATTATTTAAAAAAAAAAAAAAAACGAACGACGATCTGAAGAACAGAACTTTAAACTGAGAACAGGAACTGAATTTCAGCATGCAGCATGCTCTTTCCCAAGCATGAAATAGACATGATCCTCAACATGAGCACCAGAGTGCAGTTAAATATTTAAACTGCCAGAGACATGCTCTGTATTAATCCTCAGAGGTGGTAAATTCCATTGCATTTGTTTTGTGAGTGGAGTTTCTATATCAAAGCTGCAGGTGCGCTTGTGAATTCAAAGAGACAAGGTGTGGAGAGAACTGAGGCAAGCAGATTCACGGTGAACTCTCAGCAACCTCCCAGTTCCTTGCAAGCTCTGTACAGCAGCACCCACCCATTGATATCAGAGCTTCATGGCTTAAATAATTCAGCAGAAAATCACGGCGCTACCTGATTCTCTGTACTGTACTGTACTCCTGGCGTGTGATAATAATGAGGAAGAGCGGAGTTGCAAAATAGCACATCCATCAGGTGATGTGGAGATCAGGTAGAAACGGAGAGCAGGTAACACATTTTCATAATTATGCTTTTTGTAGCTTTGCTATCCTGCAAAAACAGCGGTGAGATACTTTGTTAAACAAAGGCAAAGCAGTGTTGTATCTACTGCTAAGGCAAGGTTACAGCTGCACTGCAAACACCTACAGGAGTAAAGGAAAAAATAAATGGCATGAAATGGAGCTCCAGACTCTCTCAGATGAATACAGATCATTCATATCAGATTTATTTTTAAGCTAATGATGTGTTTTAATGTAACGCATGTTGGAAAAGGCTCAAAGGCATCTGAAGCAGAGCTCCTGGAAAATGTTTCACACTATGATCAGCTTTGGCTTTGTGCTTGTAATGGATAATATTAGCATCCAAATGTTTTTTTTTTTTTTGCATCCAAATGAGAGACTGTAGAATAACACAGCAGCATCAGCCTGTTGATGTTGTAGAAATACACCAGTAACATCAATGACCCTGCTCCCCTTTGTCTCTCTCTCTCTCTGCCCCTGTTATGAGCATGTTTTTCACAGTATCTCTTTCCTCCCACAACATGCTTAAGAGATCATCCCGGGGGGGATGAGATTGATCTTACAGGGACATGAAACAAGAGAAAGAGAAGAGAGAAATATCAAAGAGCATATCTGAATCTGAGAGCCAAGAGACGAGGAAATCGCCCAACTTCATGAGCCAAATGTGAGCTTGAACGTGTCCCTAATGGACCGCAAGTGACACCACTGCTTTGGAGCAGAAACGCACATGCAGACAGAGGCAATTAAGCAAATTAGCTGTTGACTGTCTTCAACTGTATAGTTTTTCGTTCCTCGCTCAGATGAATTGTTAGAAATATTGAAAATTGCTCAATTTTGCACAAAGCTGTTCCAAACACTCTTCATGCGATCAACAAAGTCACCCAGTGGTGTTGGAAATGACACCGAAATTTAAATGTGCTCATCAAAGAGAGACAAGTGTCTCCTTCTAAACAGGGCATCAAACCTGCGTTGATTTCGGTAAAATTATTTCAGGCTGTTCTCTGTGTCCTGCCATCCTGTAATATTCTCTCTGATCACCTTGAACATAAAATCTTTGTGTGAGAAAGAAATCTCTCTGCAGTCGCAAAGTCTCACGACTCCTCACTTTCATGAAAGTTACCGTGGCAGAGGACAGACATTTGAAATTCTTGCATGGGATTACGGCTGATGGAGCCTCACACCATCCAACGTGACTCCAACCCAGTGTGTCCCTCTACATCTGACCTCAAACTGGTGATGAAGTCTAAAATTTTGTTCTTTTCCCTATTTTCACACAGAAATTGTTTTTTAAAGGGTAAACATTGCTTTCAGTGGGTCTAAAAATATTCCCATCATTGTCACTAATTTTCTCTGCTTTGATGCAGATTTGAATCCAGATGCTGATTTAAAAATTGAAAGTTTTTTTTTTATTGTGTTAATTGTAGTTCTTTCTTCCATTATTGACCTTCAGCATTTCAAAGTAATAGAGACAAAAGTCCAATAGAAATGTTTTTTTTTTTTTTTTTTTAGTTTTTTTTTTTTACAATGTATGGTGAAGAGCATCTCAGTTCAGATGTTTTCAACAGCATTGCAGTCTTCATTCACTGAAGCTGGCTGGCAAATATTCTTTACCCCAGATATTCAAAATAACAAGTTTCCAACCAATTCTGCAAATCAAACAACTTCGACTTTTATTCAATCCATGTAAGGACATCAGAGATGCATTTTGAAACAAACAAGAACATGATATTAATCCAGTGCAGTTAAGATAAGACTCTTTTTTTAACTGTCAGCTGGTTCATAAATCTTTCACCTCCATGTGAGATAAGGCCTCAACTGACTCATCAGACTGTTGTGACTCTCATGACCAGCTCTCGTGTGCTATTGCTGGGTTGGCTGCGGGCCTCCGGCTGCCTCAGGTGGCTGAGGAGGTGGAGGATATTGTAGGGACAGTGTTGGTCTGGCACCGTGCTGCCGCTGTTGGGGTCCACGTGTGCCCCCAGTCCTCCTGCGGCCGTCACCACGGTTGTGGAGGTGGAGCCGGCGGCAGTGGAGGCAACCACCATCAGCGAGGAGGTGGAGGTGGACACTCCCACCCCAGTCTGAAAGCCTGGGCTGGGCTGAGACAGAGTCCTGTCCACAGTGGCGTTCTTCAGGTCATCGCTGTCCATAGACTTATCATAGTTCAGGACTTTCCACTGCTGGTTCACAGCCTGCCAGCGGTGGAAGATGCGAAACACAGACGGTCCCTCGTGGACAATTAGTGCTGTGAAGATCAGAGCATCAATTAGACAATATCACTGTCTGCCAGCAGTCTTAATAACACCACAAAGTGATATATAATCTCTGCAGTAGTAGATTCGCTGTGTTAAAGCCTGCAGAAAGTATTAGCTGAGGGAGCAGCAGAACAAAACAACTCATCTTCAAAGTATCGCACCATGACCTCCAGATAAGATCTTTATTTCTTAGAAAAATTGTAGACATGGCACAACTTATGACACAGCCGCGGTTGCTACTTTTGGATTTAGGTTAGCAAAAATGATGCATCTGTTCTATGGGGTTGTTCGATAACATCTTATCACAGTTAAAATTGCTTATTGATTCATGTTCATTGAACTCCGTATCTGGAAAATTGAAATCAATCTGTAGCAAGAGGTGCTTGGACCCCAAGATTTTACTGCATTTTCTTCTCATATTAAAGTCATGTGGAGGGAAATACTGCATGAATAGGATGTTTCCCAGTCTGCTTAACCTGAGCTGATCACCGTCTATTCTTCTGGTAACATCTTTTATTACAGTCTTTGCACTATGTTGTCCTCTGATATAAGAAGTTACAAATGGCTCAAATGGTGCAGCAACTATATTGGTAGCTGTCTGCCTAATATGGATATTTAATGGTTCCCAACTACATCTATTTGTTGATAAAATTCCTTTCTCTCCTCTGTGTCTCTCCCACTCTAACTTTGTGGAGAAGTGAAAGTCAGGTCTTTGCTCTTTAATATCTGCCAGGTGACAAGTTAATCTCTGTAAAGTGCAGAGTTAATGACTCCACAGTCAATCCTCGCCACCAAACCGGAGATAATCAATCTCCTCTTGCTCTCACGCTGCTGTCTGTGGCAGTGGCAGTTGGAGTTTTCTTAATGTGAGATGCCATCACACAGTCATCTGAAAAACGCTGGCCCCCGGGCTCCAGAGGAGGACAGCAGGCTTAGAGCCGATGCTCCAAGTTTCAATTTGGACGCCCACACAAATCCAGGAGATGGTTACAAAAATGCTTCAGTGCACCTTCTTTCTTTTATTGTCAGCGCACGACTGTCATCAAGGTTTGTCTGAATTTGTCAATGCACCTTGTATCACGGAGTGGAACGCATTTTAATTTACACAGTTAAAACCACTTCAATTGCTGTAGAAAAGTTCAGCATTTATGTTTAATAAATAAAGTAAGCTTTGAGATTTTTATCACCTTTAATATACTAACTTAAATATAGTGAATATTACCAAAATATCAGCAGACGTGGCCATACAATCAGGTGTATAATAGAAGCCACAATATTGATATGAAGTAATTTGTCTACCGAGAACCTTTGACGTTATTTTTGCTTTGTCTGCTATCTTATGTGCTTTTCAAATGCATAATGTACCTTGAATACAACCTTGTCCAGATTGGTCACTCTCAATCCAAGTGGAAAAATGAGAATAAAATGAAAGTTAACAACAACACGTGAAACCTGGCACCTTACCGATGCAGACGACATCCATAAAGCCGTACATGCCGTAGCAGATCTGGAAAAGCAGATCTTGTCGCTGCCAGCGGGCTGATGGGCTGAAAGATGACCACACCAGCCAGGAGATACTGGCCATCAGGAACAAGGAACCCAAGATGGCAGCTGCGATCTGCACTTTCTCTATCACTGTCAGGGAGATGGCCTGCCACTGCCGGGAGACACAAACCACAGCACAGCTCAGCTTTCTCTTTCAACTTAACTGAATACTTAGCAGACAAAACAAGGAGGAGAACAAATGCATTAAGAGACCAGAGAAAGATGCAACCAGTGGGTACAATCAGCAATTAAAAGGCATGAATGAAAAATTTCACATTATAAGATCAGATTCCTAAACTATCCAACTTCAGGAAATGCTGCCTTATGAGGGAGGATGAAGGCAGGGGGCAGGCATTATGTGCACCTGAAACATCTGAATTATTTTTGTCATTCTGTTATGCATTTGCAAATCAATTTTTCTTCACAATAAATAAAAAAAAAAGGGCTGAGGAATTTTTTTGGGAGTCCAACAAGTCAATAGATTCCTGTGGGATGGGAGTCAATTTCACTATCCGTCATGAGACTGGGATGAGACAGGAAAAAACAGGAAACAGAAGTGAGCAGGATGGGAATCATTTTAACAATAGGTCAGGTTTTATGTGCATTTCTAATATGATTAAATGCAGTTTTCTTTATTTTGAAACATGATGCTAATAATTCTGTTATCTTTTTTTTTTTTTTTATATTCTCTCCTGTTTGCTCTGGTGGCTGGTTGCTGATTGGTTGCAGCCACCTGACCAGTGCATGACACGTGTGTACTGTTGGCAAAAAACACAACATTGGTCGGGAGTCATTCTTCTGGGATTTGGACAAAACAAGACCATTTTTGTTGGACAGCAGTAAAAATCCACTCCTATGTCACCCTTAAAAAAAAGATCTGGGTATCTGGAGCCCATCACATCAGTGCTGTCTGGAAAAAAACTAAAAAAAACCCAGATCCTATCATATTACCAAAGTCTAAAACTTCAAGAAAAGTTGCTTCTGTAATCTTTCTGTTCCAGAGATCAGAGGGGAAAAGTCTTATTTAATTCAAAAACTTTCATTTTTAGTTGAATTCCTTGACATGGGCAGAACTAGAGCTGCTAAACAAAATGGTGTTTTATACTACATAAATTCTGATATGACAAAAATCCAAAAATGCATCCAAATGGGTCCCACAGAAGAAGGGCCTGGGGCTATCTGCTCGTATGCCCATAACCCTAACAAAAGACACTTGAGTTTAAGTGCTCACTATTGTGAGTTTTTCATCTGACTGTTAACTTGCCAGACCCTCCTAGTTCCAAGAAGGTACAAAAACCTGGTCATAACCCCCAACTCGTAAATAATTGCACACCCTATGATAAAGTCTTGGCTTCTCAACCAGCTCTTAAATTGTAAAAAATTAAAAAATTAAAACCGACAGCTCACCTGTAGTGGATTCTTGGTGCTGATGGCAATGACCTGATATTTGTAGTAGCAGAGCTCACAGGCCCAGGAACCTCTCTCGCTGATCCATTTGATGAGGCAGGGCTGGTGGGTGCAGCGTACCGACCCACTGCACCGACATGGGCTCAGGAGCTCCCCCTGTGGGTAAGAGGCAAAGTCAATACCAACAATCCAAGACACGAGTGGTTCAGAATTCAGTTCACTTAAATGCATAAAATATATCTTTTTACTTCATCTTTTTTCTTGTTCATACAATCTGTTCCGCCGCTGGTGAAACATGAAGCTTGCTACTTGCGCAGAAAAAAGAAAAAAGAAAGTCCTGCACAGCATACCGGGTTACATTGTTTAGTAGAAGCATGCAGAATGCAATGAAATACCAAAGACTGCTACAACAGCTAAAATGTTCTGCTTTATACTACTGGACTCAAGCTTAAGAGCAGCCTCCTGACAGTATAACAATCGCTGACAGGTTGGCAATCCTTTGTTTTCTCCTCGCATTCACTCCCTGCAGATAACCCTTTACCATGCAACATACTGCAGGTTACACTATACCTTCATTTATATTTCTTTGTACTTCTTTGTGCTGGCTTATTGATTTTCTCAGAGCTTTGCATGCACACACATGCGCACACACACACACCCTCACCCAGTCACAGTCATATTATAGCAGTACACCAGCTCAGGTGTGAAATGAAGCTTTGCCTCACACCTAGTTGACAGGCAAAATGCTTGATTACTAGTACCGTTGAAAAGTGGAGGATTTGTCACTGAAGCTTCTGTCAAAGAGAACGCTCCCCCCAACAAAGCTGCAAAAAAAACAGCACTAAAGCTTTACTGTTACTGCAGTGACTGTAGCTGTCATATATACATAATTATTCTTTTATAGTTGCAAATACGGTTACTTCAGGCCAAATACAAATATGGAAAGAAAACACATATTTTCTCCTTTATTCTTCCTTCCTTCTCTTTCTGCTCTCCCTGCCTTCCTGATCTTTATTAAAGGGAAGGCAAGTTTTTGTTGCATGCCCATTTATGTTGTTGTTAATGTTGTTGTTGTATAGCACAACACTTTAAACCGCCTTGTTGTGAGACAAGGCGGTTTAAAGTGTTTTCTATAAGACATAAAAGGAATTAAGAAAACACACAAGCCAAAATACAAAGCATTTTTAAATACGTAAAATAAAAGGGAAGATACAAATAAGCTACAATGGAATAGATACAACTTAATAAAAGCACAGTGCAAGAGTTTTCTAGATTTATAGTGCATAAAAACTGAATGTTGCTTCTCTGTGTAGTTATGATTCAGAAGCAGACCTGTTCCAGACCATCTGAGAGGTCTTGACAGAGCAGCAGATCAGAAATGTGTTTGGCTCTAAACCATTCAGTACTTTATAAACCAAAAGATGTGTTTCAGTTCTTTGACAAACGAGAAGCCAGCGTAAAGATCTGAGGAGTGATGTGGTCTCTCCTGGTCTTAGGGAGGACTCTACCAGCAGCTGTCTGAGTCAGCCGCAGCTGACTGATCGACTTTTCAGAGAGATTAGAGATAATTGTCCTAATGCAGCTATTGAAATTTAGGTCAGAGCCATGACTACACCAAGATTTCTGGCTTAGTTTGTGCCCGTTACCAGTAGTGACTGAAGCTGAGCACTGACTTTTTAATTGATCTTCACCCGCTCCAAAACATAATCCATTCATAATTGAAGGAAATTTTGGCACATCAAACCGCTTTGTTCAAGGCACCAACTCAGCGTCTATATGTCCACCTGGTGGTATCGTTATTATCGTTATTGCTTTACATAATCTGTGCCAGTGGGAACATGTAGATGATGAACAAAACAGGCCCAAGAATGGATCCTTGGGGAACTCCTATGTAATTTTTACTTATATGTGAATAATTACCCATCAACAAAAGTACTCCCTGTCCTTCAGATAGGAAACCAGTTTAGCACCCAGTTTTCCAGCCTGTCTAGTAATATACTCTGATGAGATATGTGAGATCTAAAAATACCAAGACACTGCTCTCTATGTTTAGGTGGATATCACTTAGGTGGGGCCTCTGTGCTGTGGTGTGGTTGAACTCCTGACTGGAAAACATCAATTGTTTAGGGCCAGGACGGTGTTCAGTTTTCAGTGACAATGCTTAAAATAGGAGGTTTGATTATGCGATTGTTCACTAGTGAGGAGTCTATATTGTTGTTTTATTAAGAGTGGCTTAATAACAGCAGTTTTCAGGGCCTGTGGGAAAAAGTCAGGGAGGTTTTGATTATTTGCAGAAGATCTGATGCCATGCAAAACACTCGGAAGGGAGAATCTTGAGGCAGACAGAGAAGGATTTCAGGTGCTGTGCAAGGTTTCAAAGTCAATGGGATCGAATTGCATCATGCTAATATTGGGTTAAGTGAACGCAATACAGAACCAATACCTGATGGCGATACTGATAGCTTGTCTTATTTTCTGAACTGTGTCTGAATTGTCTGCCTGTCAGCAGCAGCAAGTAAGACAAGTGCATTATTATTGTTTTTGACAATGATGATGGATAAGGGAAAATGTAAAACCAAAAATCTTGTGTCTGGCCTGCCTCCATTTACCCAGTATTCATGGGTCAGAACATCCAATATTTGGTAGAGACATACATGGATACATGCACTGGGCTCCCTGAAATTACATTTCAGCCAAGATGATAGTATAATGGAGAGCAATTTAAGTCTACATGTCATCGATTTCAGTGAATTGCAGAATAACAGTGTTTATATTGCTTGTATAACTCCCAAGTTGTTGGAGTAAAGGTCTATTTGTTTTCAAAAGGCATTTGAACAGAGCAAGAACTCCAATTTACTCCTGAAAAGGTGCTCAGTGGACAACAGTACTAGACTTGTGAACTCTTGAACTGTGTGAATGTTTAGCACAGCATTGCTGAAAAGTAGCATATCAGTGCTGTCAGGTGAAAGAGCTGCTGAGATTTAGCAGCCTTATTTTTAACTTGACCAACAAGTATTCTGAGGGTATCCAGTGGGGACTGGCAGTGTTTCATAAAAATCAAGGCATTTGTTCAGTCTGTAGAAGACTCTGAAAGACTGAAGTGAAAACAGAAAATTCACTCAATTTGGCATCACAAGTTCTCTTCTTACCAGCAACACGTGCTCAGCCATATTCTTAACCAGTCATTATTTTTAAGCCTTATTCAGCCTGAGGAACAAATGAGAGATTTATAATCTCTCACCCTGGGCTCAAAGCTCATTAAAATATATTACAAGTCTTGTCATATTGGATATAGATGATGACCCAAAAGATGTACACCTGCCACCCATTTTAGGTCCTGACCTGCAGTAAAAGAAACTCGGATCTATAAAATTCAAAGCGGGACCTTCTTGTATGGATGTGTTTTAATCTTAATTCGACTGAACAAAAAGCCTGCAGTGAATAAAAAAATAAATTAGCCAGCCCCTTCTGCTGTAAGAAAGCTCTCCACCTCTCTAAGCTGAGCCGTTCAATTTCTAAGCCAAGGCACTGTTATTTCAATATTGAATATTCCCTGCATCGGCCTACCACGAACATGGCACAGAGATTGAAGGAAGAAGTGCAAAACGCAGTGAGTCTCCAAATGATTTCTCCACGCCATCACTGTGCTGACATCTCTGACAGACGGAGCAGCACCCTGGTCGAGGAGAAGGGAGGGAAAAGCAGGGAGTTAGAGGAGAAAAGGCCCATCTACAGATGGCCAGGGTGGGAGTGTATTGGCAGGAGCACCAGAACACTTCTGCCGTGTCCAGTGGGACTCAGACCGCTCACTGTGACTGGCCTGATTGCAGCCAAGAGCTGAAACCTAGATCACTCCAGTACAACTGAGGCTGGAGAGAGAGCAAGAGAGACTGATAACAAATGTGGCATTACAGCCCACGCATACAGAAAGTGATAACTAAATGTCCTTTTGTTGATCAAACAGCAATGATCATTGAAAAAAAACACTATAGAACAATGTATTAAAAAAGATTTTAAGTCTGATAGCTCTGGACGTGTTATTCCACTCTTCTGTGCAGCATTATCCTAAAAACACCTCAGTGCACCCAATTTTCTCCTTATAAAATTGGATCCACTCCAAATGTATATAATGACATGAAACTAAATTAGAGATGGCTATTCACATTTCTTAAGGGTCTGGAATCAATGCAAGTGAACTCCATTAACCCCAGGAGAAGGGAAATTGTGGAATAATAAACTAGCTCCCACAGAAACACTGAATGAAAGCAATTTTTACAATAACCACTGACATTCAGGCCACAAGCCTCTCTTTAATAAGAACCTGCATTACTGCAGTCCTCTGAAAAACAGCTTCATACACGCAATTTAGCCATATTCAACAAGTTCGAGGGAAAAGAAGAACAATCACTGAAAATTTTAATTGAAGGTCATATAATTTCACATTTATTTACTTATAATGACTGCTCATTTAACATATGCTGGGGTACGTTCCACTCAGTGCTTATTTTACGAGAACCATTAAGCCTACAGTGACAGTTAATGGTCATTTAAAAGTAATTGAATGAAAGCAACTGAGGCTTTATAATATAGAGTTTATGAATTCATAGCTCCTGCCTATAAACTTCAGGAAGGCCAAAAAAATTTCATCTGCTTACGTAAGTTGTTTATATCCCATTCCCAGCAAATGGCCAAGGAGCCGTCCTATGTACACGTGATGGAGTGCAGAGAGTGCCTCGGCTCTGTGGGGCCATATAGAAAGAATGATGCTAACTTGACCCCTCGAGGCTTCTCATTGTGTCGCAGACAAACATACTGTGCGAGTGCATTATCTCTGTTATGATTTAGGAGGGAAAACCGACATTTTTTTTCTAAGCAGCGGGGACTTGCATGTTCTCAACATGCAGCTGAAGTGAGGACAGGACAGTAGAAGCCTCAGCCCCCAAAGGGCACTTCAATGTAATAGTGCATGACACTCAGGAAAGGATACCTCGCCCTGCGGAAATATTTGGTGACTTTTCTTTGTATAATACTTTTTAAATATCCTTTTTATAAGTTTGTGCGCTACCTGACTATTTTCATAAAATCTCTGTGATCTGAAGATATCACAAAGAAATGTCCTATTCTTGGAGGTCAAGATCAAGTCTGAGAGCACAAGCTTAAATAAAGAAATGCTCCAGCCATGCAGGCACGGCGCAGCCCCCCCGTAAAGGACCGATAATGGACTGAATGTATATTTGTCTGAGGTTAGTACACACAAAAGAAATGCATGAATAACCTGAAGTATTGAGGTAAAAAATGCATGAATTTGTGTCATTATATCTGACACTGGCTCAACTGTTCATTATACTGTAGACTGAGTGTGTCTGGGGACGTAGTTTACTCCGATGGAAGCAGTCTGGCTTAGACGACCGAGTCTATCTGTCTTAGTACAAAACGCCACAAAACCACACTGGCCACAAGAGTTATAGGTCGCTGTAATCATTCCTCCTGTCCATACGGGCCCGGAGGTGATCCACTCATTGTGTGGATCTAATTTAAGTGATCGGGGGACAAAATCCACAGTCTTTGTTCTGTACTATTAAGTGGGTATTATCCAAAGTTATAGTCTTTTGTGTTTCCCCTGAAAAGGATTTCCTTGCTGAGCTGTCAAGAAAGGTTAGTAACACAAAGAGGGAATTTCATACATTAAAAAAACTTGGAAAGATATTCACTTGATTCCTCTTACACACTTATGAAGGGATAGCTTTGTGGCCAGTATAGAGAAGAGGAATGATTACAGAGACCAATGCCTTTCAACAGGGATGAGAATATTGTATTAAGTATTGTACTGAGGCAGGTTTGGAAAGAAAAAGACAAACCTGTTCCAAAAACAACAGGACTTTGGTTGTGAATCACTAAGGGCACCTCAGAGAAAGTGGTACCAAGAACACCGACGTGAATTCGATTACAAAAACGTATTACATCGTTCGGTGTCATATTAAATCAGTGTACAATCGTTTTTCAATGGTTGCCTCTGTCAGACACTCAAGGCCCTTTTCTAGTGGGATGCTTGAGGAAAGCAATGTCTCTCGCTCCCTTCTTTACTCCGTCTTGAGTATCTCAGCCTTGGGGATGGAAGTGTTTTGGAGGTGGATTGTCAGATCAGATAGTGGCTGCCTTGGTCTATGTGACATCCTGGAGGCTAAGGGAGAACAGAGGATAACTAATGTCCCCACTGCCTGTATCACACAGTGACACACAGACAGTCCACTCATCTCTCCTTTCAAATGGAGGCTCATTCTCCTCGTGCCCATTTACACCTCAGCGGATCCATATCTGGACTTCACCCAAACCAACAGCAGAGATGACAGGAAAAGGAAGGCCGGTGATAGATAAGAACTTGCATAATGATAAAACGGCGTGAAATCAAGCGCTATTGACGAGCTGTAGTGTCTCAAGGAAGCGTCGATGAGATGAGTTGGTGGAGGCCATGGGAAATGCTGCAAATTACGAAAGGCGGCGCTTTGTATGCACCGCGGAGTGCGCTGACTATCTGGAGTTTGTGAAAAAAAACAAGGATGGGGCCTTGTCTTCCAATCTCATAACTAGACCCCATGTCAGTAATAATTACAAAGTCTGCGCTCAGAGGTGGAATGATGCACAGAATTGCTGTTGGAGTAATTAGTTGGTGAAACACAGAGAGATTATAGTCCATACACAGTGCAAAGACCATGAAATGATACAGTAAATCTGCTGCTTGGGTAAAGGAAAAAGCAACAACGAGTACCGACTGCCGGATAAAAAGTTATGTTCTACACCTCAGTTATCTTGCTTTATTTTTTCATAACCTCCCTACCTCCATTACTAATTGGTGAGGTGTGACATATTCGTCAATGTGGTCTCAAAGACTCTGTCAAACAGTGTAACTAATGTGTCTGCAAATTGCTAAGTGCCCGCTTCTCTGTTACAATCTAATGTTATTTATTGCCGCACACCTTAGCCATCTTCTCTCAGATTTTCCCTCTCCTGATTGATGTAGTGTGACATTATCATCAATATGGCCACAAAGATGGAGGCATGCAGTGTGATTAACTTGAAGGCTCTTCCCTCCTGTTCTGTGCACATTATTAGTATTTATTTTTTATTTTTCTGGCTTCCAGGTGGTGCCTGTGAGCAGCAGAGTATGAGGTATTATTTGATTTTCTCTTTCGTGCACACATAATGCTTCAACTGGAATTCACACTGTTTGGCTATAATGAGTTGTTACTGCATCTCTGTGTATCCTCCCCACTTGTCAGCCACGGGGACGAGGTCTTTCATTATCCTCCCACTGCCACAGCTATAGCTGTCTTTTCAAGCCACGCAAATGGATGAGAGCGGGAGTGCAGTGGGATCCCTGCTCAGACGGGTCTCCAGCCGCGTGGATGCCCTAATAAGACACTGGGAGCTGGGTTTTCATGCTGGATGAGGAGCTTGACCGGAGCATCCTCATGTGACAGAAAGCCTGCATGTAACAAAGGCTCTGCCAGCAAGGGATGATATGTGGATCTAAAAGGCTCTCAACAACACCCTCTGGGCTACAGTTAATCTGTGCTGCTTAGAGAGAGCAAATGGTTGGGAGATTTCATAAATTTAGGGAAGCTTTTCAGAAGTAAAAAAATGATGGACTGGGTGAACACTTCCTCCATGACACTAATAAATAAATGTTAGTTGCTGTAACATGCATGGTAATGTGTGATCCTTTGACTCACATGCTCTGGTCCCTGGAAGCAGATCCTGCAGACGGGCGTCCTGAAGCCACTTTCCGTGTAGCTGGTGAGGGAGAACCTCTCCTCCAGCTTGCCCTTCGAGCAGTCGTCGGAGGAGCTGCTGCAGCCGCGCAGGGCCGCCGACAGCTCCGCGGCGTCCACCCAGCCCGCTCGCTCTCCGCCCGGTGGCCCGGTGGCTCCTGCCGCGGGCGGGGCGACCCGGTCCTCCGCGTGCTGGTGGTTCCGCGTCAGCGTGTTGTTGTTGTCGGGGACGGCGACGCCTGCCTCGCGGCCGTCCGTCGTTTGGCCGCTCATGGGGGTCAGCGGAGGCAGCGGTGTCGGCGGCGCCGGTGGCCCGAGCAGGAGCACCCTCAGGTCACCGAGCAGGACGCAGCAGCGGCTCTTCAGCATGCCCTGGCCGCGCAACATCGGGCTGTCCACCGGCCGGCAAACTCACAGCAGACGCTGGAGGCGAACAGCATGCACCGTGTGCGTCCCCGTCATGAGCAAACACTTCTTCATATGTGGTGGGATGGGATGGAGCGGGGAGAGGTTTTCCACCGTTTGTTAGGGGGGTTTAAAGCAGACTTTTTCTTCTTTTTTCTTGTTTTTTTTTAGTTTTCTCTGCTGATGCTCGTATGTTTTAACTGAAAGTCTTTTACTGTCTTCCAAAGAGGGTGTAAATCCAAAAGGCAAATAAATCCCATCGATGCAAACAAGTGTCTGAAGCCATTAAGTTCAATAAATGGAACAGCTAAAAGAGGAAAGTCAAATGTTAGATTGATAGGAATATGCATGCAAGTAATAAGGCTATGGCCCGTTCACTCAGTGTCCACTGTCATTTCATGGCCTTAATAGTCTGCCTGCTCTGTGCAACATAAACTATCTAGACAGGCTTCTCCCTCCAGATTCACGACGAGTGCAGAGCCCGAGAATCAAATCTGCCTTTGGTACAACGGGGCTGATATATAAGCTACAAAACAAGATGTCAGCGCTCAGTCTTAAAATTCAAATATCCCAACAGAACCGAGAGCCTCATCTAAAAAAAAAAAACAAAAAACGACACATTACAGCCGACTGTCTTTGCAAGGCTTCTCAAAGCAAATCAAGTCAATCGACGGCGTGCCGCGTTAGGAAGCTTAAATCTGTCTTACCTGGCGAGCTACCCCGATTTCTATACGACTCACAGTTTCAGGATTTTTTTCTCTCTCTCTTCCCACAGATCTCCAGCCAGACTGCAGGTCCGCTCGGAGCTTACATCCACAACCGACCGATCCCCCGCGTCCGAGGAGCAAGCCGACCGGGTTAAATCCCTCTGTTAAAATCCAAGGCGGCCGCCGGACCGTCCTGCTCCGGGTGAAAGCCTCCGTAGCCCCGCATCCTCCTGCGACCATTGGCTGCTGAATCGGCGCTGCAGCTTCAGCACCATGATCGCTGGGACAGCTCCCAGACGCCACACGTCACCACCGCACAGTGATGCAAGCGGCCAACTCATTACTACAACTGTGGGCTGAGACAAACACACCGGGAAATGGTTAATTACTCGTTTCGGGCGAGACATCCATCACCGTGGAAGCAGACATTAAGTTAAAGGTGGCGTTAATGTTTTTTTTTTTTCCCTCCCCCCTCCCCCCTTATAGGAGGTTGGATGCTGAGTGGCTTTCACCAAGCAAACACAGAGCAGGGAAATTCAGTTGTGCCCGTTAATTATCAATAATTAATTAATTCAATTATCAGGCGACACAAGGCAAACACAATTTATTTATAACAGCTCGCCTAAATAGTGTCATTGTGCAAATATCAATTAGGTCGAAAGTGGCTTAAGGCTTAAAAATGATCACGTCCACAAGGAGAAAGAGGAGAAACTGCAGGCTGGGTTGGAATTAGGCAGCCACTAAAAGCACATTTTCTTCAATATATAGCAAAGGCAGAGTGAATTTAAAAACAGTCATCAAAGCCCATAGTAGAGCTGGGGCTGCAAACTGACCATTATTTTCATTATTGGTTAATTTGCTCTATCTCCCTCAATCTGACCAATTTTCTGATGAATTCCTGAGTAATTATGTCTCTATATGGCATACAAAAAGTCAATGGCTCTCATAAAAATTTTCAAGGGCCAAGTTAGCTTCTTTAAATGGCTTGTTTTGTCCAACCAACAGTCCAAAAACCAAAAGATATTCAGATTACTATAATAAAAGAGCAGGGAAAACAAAAAAAAAAAAATTCAGCTGGAACCAAAGAAGGTGTTCAGTTTTTCAGTTTTGCTCAAATAATGACAAACGATTCATTGATAATTAAAATGGCTGCAGATTAATTTCCAGTTTTAGTCCATTCACCATTTCAGCACTAAAATGCAGCAATACCAAAATAATAAAAGTCTCTGTCACAAGTAAAAGCCCTGCCTTCAAAATCTGACTTAAGTAAAAGTACATACATATTATCAAAAATATACTTGAAAAAATATCAAAAGTAGGAACTCACCATGCAAAATGACCCCTTTCAGAGTGTTATATCATAGGCTATATAATGTCATTCTATTATTATGATTAATGCCTCAATATGTAAGCAGTGCTTTGATTTTATAGCCAGTCAATATAAAGATAATTTTCAGCTAAGTTGGAAAGTTTAATCTAAAGTATATCGTATTAGGTGAACACTATGTTTAAAATGTAAATCTGGAAAAGATGCCAGATATCTACAATGAAGTAAAAAGTACAATTCCCTCTAAAATGTGGGAGTATAAAGTAGCATAGAATATACTCAAGTGAAGCACTAGTACCTTAAAAGTACACAAGTATTAAATGTGCTTGGTTAATTTTCTACACTAATGAACACTGCTCACTTTGACAACATTTGATAAATAAAAGAAAGACCAATTTGGAGAAGCTTGACAGATCAGACAGACACAGCTAAGAGCAACAGACTGGTGTGTTGAGGCAGCTGTGTGTCTTGATGGGATGAGTTAAACGAACACACCTGTGGCTGAGCTGTCTCAGCCAGCAGAGACGTGATTATAATTTTTGTCAGAATTCAGGCTGGTGGCTGTGTGTTGAGCATGTATTAGAGATAGTGAACTCACCCATTAAACTTGTAGCCATCACTCCTGCTGGTTTCCATTCACGTAATTGCCCATGGTTGGCCTTTCCGTGTATCTCATGTGTAAAGTAGTGCCTGATTAAATAGCTATTGAAAATGAGCCAACTGGGATAGCTGATCATATTAGGCTTACTATATGGAAAAATATCAGACACAAACTAAATATGAGACACAAACTAAAGTTACAGGCTAACAGCAGTGATGGAAGATGTATTCAGATCTTTTCTATACATACAACATGCTAAAGCCAAAGTACAGAAATATTATCAACAAAATGTACTTACAGTATCAAAGTAAGAGTACTCCACATGCAGAAACAACACCCCTTACTTTATATTGTTATCACTGTCATTATATGTATATGCAACTAAATATTACTTTTATTAGCAGTTCATCTGTTGATCATTTTCTCCATCTATTATCTATTATCGATCTATTAGTTGTTTGGGTCATAAAAGGTCAGAAAATGGTAAATGATCCCTTTTTTCCTAAAGCACAAGTTGACGTCTCTAAATATCTCGTTTTGTCCACAACCCAAATATATTCTGTTCACTGTAAGGACTAAATAAACCAGAATTTGGACATCTTTTCTGAAAAAATATTAATCACTTATGAAAACAGTTTTACGATTAATCTAACAGTTGACAACTAATCAATAAATCGACTAATTAACAGATTAACAAGACTGATGCATCAATCTGTAAGTAGTATAGTAGCTGATTGATATAAAGATAACTAACTGCTTCATTCACTGTTAAGTTGCTTTTTAATAAATAAAAATGTATGATGTTGTATTTGTTGATGATTATGTTTAATTAATATGTATATTTGCAGCAGCATTGTTATGCCTGGGTGTTCAAGTCTACAGGCCCGAATGTTTTAAAATCTCTTCATCTGCTGATATTCTGATCCATTAAAGCCCTTGAAAATGATCTGATATTGGTCAGTGTATGGATATGCATTAATCTTTGTAATGTAATATATAGCCTTTCAAAAATAATGCAGGTCTCCAAACTAACTCTGTGTGTGTGTGTAATTCAACTTGAGAAATGTCAGTGTACAGGTGGAAAAAAATATATATTTTGGGGGTTTTCCAAAAGAGAAGAAAAGTAAGAAATAGTTGAAATACACTTCAGTAAACTAATGTTGACTTAAATACATTTAACTGTTTTCCCAACTCCAGTCAATAATCAAATGTAATGATTTTTAATGATGGCAGTTGTGAAGTATTCTGTTTCTACTCAATCCTAATACTAATTACAGACAACTACTAATACTTTTAACACTCCACTTCACAATTAATGTTGATAGCTTTCGAGGTAGGCTGCATGTTAATTTTTCAACGATTAAGATGTGTGCTTTGAATGTAAATAAGGTACAGAGTGCATAAAAAAAGCACCAAAACTGAGCTTGTTTCAAAAACATTTACAAGGAGAGGATCCCTCCAGGAGCTTTTCAGTAAGCCCCAGTGTCCTCAAATCCTAGAAACACCCCTGTTAACATCTATCATCTGCAAATTAACTAATAGCTATGGCTGTCAGATAAACGTGGAGTTGAGGAAAAAGCACCATTGTCGTACTATAGGAAATATTTGAAATAATATTGATGAAAAGTGGTAGGATCACAGAAATCAGTTGTATGATTCTGGGCATTAGCCAAGTGGATGTGAGGCAGCACTCTGTGGTAGTAAGTCACACACACACACACACACACACACACACACACACAAGTAACAAAAATATACACATGCGCACAGTGTTGCCAGCATCATTAGTAACTCCTTTGTTGAGCTGCCTCACAGTGTTTGTTATGTCTGCTTGGAAAGGACAAGATGACAAGATGACTCACTTTAAAAATGGTTACATGGGAAAGGCCAGCATGACTATTATTATTATTATTATTATTATTATGATTATTATTATTAACAGTAGAATCAGCCAATCACAGTGAGTCAAACTAATGAGCTAATCTCAATCAGCTGCATCACAGGTTACCATGGTGATGTCAGGGTGATTTCATAATACAAGATTAGGCTGCACATCTCCAACTCTTCTCGCTTCTTGCGCAAAAACCATAACTTGTATAGACCAAATGATGATACTATCTGAGAGAACAGAGTCTCATGAACACACTGATGTAGATTTTATGAGTGTGGTGTTAAAAATGTGATCACGAGAGCAATTTGGGAAAACTGGTACTATATTATGTGTATGTAGGAGTCACGCTGTAGTCTAAAAAGTGGGATAAGAACAAAACAAGGATAATAAAATAATATTTATGCAGAATAACTTTCACAACAGGCACGTTAATAAATTACTTTAAACGCGTTTTTATAAATTATATTGAGGTTTATCTTTATTAATATGTCTTCGTCACTAAGCAACCGCCACCTCCACGTGTCTGCTTGTTTTCCTACGTCACTTCCTGCGCGGCTGAAACGGAGCCATTTAGCAAAGTGCTCAACTAGCTTCAAGTTTTGCCCCCACTCGCTTCTTCTTTCACACCCACTTTAGTCTCTTTACCGTCTTTATGTCACAGCCTTAGTCGTCTGCTCTCCCGCGAATGAACGCTAACACTTATCTAACACCGCTTCTGACCCTGTTGGTGCGTTTTATCAGTAAGTTTTCACTGTTGCTAACGTTAGCTGGTACTTTTAGCAGGAGAGGCTGCAAGCAGACTAAAACTTTTTACTTCTTACTCACAGCCCAAATAGATCTACGTGGATCCACTGTTGTTTGTAGGTAACTAGATGTTTTGGCTCGTAACCGCTTGGATTTAATGGAAATGTATACGAAGCAGCGTTAGTCGGCTGCAGCAGAGTTCATCATCATGTCTAATCAGCTGACAGCAGAGCAGCAGAGACAGATCGAGGAGAACAGGCGGAAGGCTCTGGAGAGAAGAGCTCAAAGACTTGGACAGGCAAACAGCAGCAATAATCAGGCCTCATTGCAGCCACAGCCCCCCAAACGGAGCTTTCCCTTGGATCCTGCAGCCCTTCCTTATCACAGAGAGACACCCAACTCTGCATCTGCACCAAAACTGTTTGCTCCCCCCTTCAAGAATGACTTGCATGGCTCCAGTAACCAAAATCAAGGCTTAAAGCATCCGCAGTTTTCTGGCACTGGCGATCAAATCAATCAGAGGACACTGAATAACTCCTCTTCAAGACAGGTGAGATCCATGCTGTAATGTTCAGTCCTTTTCATTGTTTGAAGGAAGAGTAACCTTTCCCTTGTTCTGACTTTCCTCACAGATGCTCCCTCAGGCAAAGAGTCAACATGTGAGTGGCCCTGTCCTGTCTGGCGGAGGGAGCTTTGGTGTAAACCCATCTCATCCCAAGCCGAACGTTGCCTCCAGCTGCTCTGGTGGTGCAGTTGGCTCATTCTACAAGCAAACTGGTAAACCTGCGCAGACTCCCGTGGTGCAGCTTCCCTCGAACTCCTCGACTTTGAACGCCGTACCCGCGAAGAAGCCTGCCATCTCTGTGAGAGGCAAATGTGTTGCTCATGCAGAGGGCCGCTTCAGAGTAGAAGTGGGCTACCATGCAGAGCTGATTGCTGTTTTCAAAGCTATCCCCTCAAAGAACTATGGTGAGTATCTGCCGTTGTAAATTTGCTGTTTTGCAGCTCCAGTACATTTTTAGAAGTACTACTGTAATGTTAAAATACTTGGGCTGCATCATACATTTGAACACATTACCCATCTGCTACATTCCAGCTTTTTGAACTGGAATTATTTCAACTATACACTTCATAACAAAATAAACAAAATCCTCAATAGATGAAATAGGTTCTGCACCATCATGCGGCAAATAGGTTTGTGCATCAAACCTCAATAGTTTTTGAGTACTGATTTACTGTATTAATCTCTGTGGTAGCAGGTATTACAATTGCCGTCATGCATCTGTGCACATAATCAGGATAACCTGCAAGGCCAAACAAATGAGAGACTAAACTCTGTACCACTGTAAAATCAATATAAACTGCTGTCTGGTGGCCAAGGCCTCAGAACTATCCAGGTGGATAGTTCACAGATCTTACATCCTAATCAGTGTCAACTTTCTAAATAGGAATAACCAACTCAAAAATATAGTTATTCTGTACCACACTTGTCTGTGATGTTTAGATTAATAAAGTGCTCTGTTCTGCCTTAGACCCTGCCACAAAAACGTGGAACTTCAGTCTGGATGACTATCAACAGCTAAGTATGAACATTAGGGAAATATCGATGGGAACATGCTCTCCTTTTTTTTTCTCAGTAGCCTAAATGAATACATGACAGGACTGCCACTGCATCTCCTCTGTCTTTACCCTGTGTTGCAGTGGAAGAAGCAGCTGCTATTTTCTCTGTGTCTTTGCGGCCTCTGGAGGGAATGGAGGCGCTGGACGTTGCGGCAGCCACCAGTCGAGCTCGTGATGGTGCAGCACTGGGGGCCCTGCTGAAGCTGTGCAACGGCTGGCAGAAACCTGGAGCCACCCTGCAGGGCCAGTGCTACCTGGTGTCTCGGACAAAGTTTGAGGTTGATATTGGTTACAGCCCCGATGTCATTGCGGCATTCAAGCAGATGCCAACAAAAAACTATGGTAACAGTCAAATGATCAAATGAATATCCCCTTTCTGCCTTTCTGACATCTTGATCTTTTATCATGTTGTATTGACATTTTACAACATCTGATATGAGATATTTACCTGTTTTGTTTCTTCTTGTGTGGCAGACATGAAAACAAGAAAGTGGAGCTTTTCACTTGAGGATTACAAGAAACTCAGTGAGTTACAATCCCGTTTTTTATTTAGCTGGTTTATCTCTGCGCTCCTGTTTGCCATCTTGTCTGACCGTGCGGTGTTCCATACCCAGTGGATCTCCTCAGTGGGATAGCAGCAGTGGAGGTGGAGCCTCTGCCCAGGGCAATAGTCCAGGCTTTCTCTGCCAGGTTCGACGGGACTGAAGCCAGGTCGTTAGACGTCCCTAAGGCAGACCTCTCCAGCATCGACCCCACGCTCACCCACAGCCTCATGCCCTTCCAGAGGGAGGGAGTCAAGTAGGTGCCTTTGGATAGTCATTACTGCACCTTCTGTGTGGTATAGGCAATACCGGGAAACAGCTATTCATCTATAATATGCTCAGTCTCAGTAAATGAAAAGATGCTTAACATAATAAATCAATATCCTCTGTATTCAGGTTTGTAGATTTAAAAGGTTGCATCAGCAGGACTTCCACTTACTGCCTTGCTGTAGCTTTTTATCTCAATATTTCTTTGTGTCCTTGTAGTTTTGCTGTGTCTAAACAAGGCCGCCTCCTCCTGGCTGATGACATGGGCCTGGGAAAGACAGTGCAGGCCATCTGTATAGCCGCGTACTACAGGAATGAGTGGCCCTTGCTGGTGGTGGCTCCCTCCTCTGTGCGATTCACCTGGGCTGAGGTGAAAACACTCGGCAGAGCATCTCTGTTAATCAAAGTTTTGTGCCTAGGACAGAAATGGCTCATTACTTAGTAGGAGTTAGAGTTTATCACTTTCGTTTCCATTTAATGGTGTCATTATCAGTCTGCATTAAGTCAGTAAGCACCCTTTTACGGATATCCTTCCAGTCTCCTTTGACAAAAATCTCTGCCCTACACATTATAATGCTGGTTTCCGCTTAAAAGCTCTCTGCATTTGAGGAATGTTAATACTGCTCCCCAAAGACTGCTCGCACCCTGTTAGGTGCTTCATCTTCAGTAAAGGAGATTTGAAAGGAGTATTGACTTTCATGCCTCCATTTCTTTGTCTCATGGGTGCAGATGATAATTTGAATTGTGAATTATTGATTTATGATGGAGTTGATGGAGTGCAGTTTATTTGTTTTGGCTACTTCCATGAATTCTTTTAGATCTGCTTCACCTGACCCTAAAGTTTGAACTGTATTTTATTTACAGTTTGAATACTTCTTTTTTGGTAGACTGGTTGTTACCCACAGCAAAAGTCCCCACAGATTTACAACCTGATATATTGTAATTATGGTTCATTTCTTACACTATTCAGTTCTGGCTATGTTCAATGTGGACCTGATTGTTTTACTCATGTGTGACTCAGATCTGTTTTTTGTGTGAACAGCACAAATAACATGGAATCTGATAATTTAAAGGTGAAGATAAAGCCATTTAGCTCTGACCATGGTTCTGACCATGTATCCATATACACACACACACACACACACACACCTTTGTTCATAAGTAGAAACCTTTTGCACCACGGTTAAAAATTTGGTTCTCTTTCTCTTCACCTTCATCCTTATCCTCATCCTTATCATCTGCTCATGATTTTTTCTAATTTCAACTGCAAATCAACTTAGAAATGAAACCACAAACACTGACTTCAGTGGCCTCCATGTTTACAACTGTGCAACAGCGTGCACCCATGTTTATTGTCTTTTTTTGCATATGCAGGTCAGTGCAGGTCCTTGACTACTTCACACTGGAATCTAATATTGGCCACATTTAAAAAGTAATGTCAACAGCCAAACAAAAAAAATGTTATCTGAGCAATAAATCCCAAATTGAGCACCGAGGCTTGCAGTGTGAACAAAGCCTCAGACGCCCCCACACTTGGCATCATTGAAATGTTAGTGCCTCTTTCTCTCTGCTTTGCTTCTACAATTTCAACACTTTCTAATTTCAGAGTTCATCTCAGGTGCCCCTTTTTTTTTCATGAGCATGGTTCTCCTGTACCATCTATCCTCTGCTCAGCTTGCAGCAGCGTTACCAGGCTGCACCAGCGGCACATTTTCCGAAGAGCTTTACTCGGCCTTCTGTCTATTGACAAGACAAGACAGTCTGTTCTCAAAATAGATATCTTGGATCAAACATAGTCTCCCAATCAGGAGTTGGAATCGCAGAGGAGAGTTTAGTCACAGGATGCCGTCCCATTAAAGGACACTTAGTCTGTCTGGCTTGGCTCTTTTCTGCACTGTTAGTCTTGTGCATTTGGCCAAATCTACTGCAAAAACATGGGAGCCGTAACTTAGTGAGGTTAAGTTAGGTTGACAGGCGAGTGGAGAGCAAGTAAGTGAATTGTCAGAAACATTTGGGCCACAGTGGACATTTTTTCTAAAGCACATGATTGGTTGCTTCTAAATGGAAACATGGTGATAGTCATTAGAGTGAATTACGAGTGATTAGTAACGTTCAGACCAGCTGTCAGTTACAGAATTCTCCGTGAATGTTTCTATGAAATTTCAGACTCATTCTCAGTAGTAGGGGAAAAGTATAGTCTTAAAACTTTACACTGTTATTCAGAGGAGTGTTGTTTCACTCTGAGTCTCTGACACAAGTATCTCTGCCTGTAGGCCTTCAGACGCTGGCTCCCCTCCCTGAGTCCAGACAGCATCAATGTGGTGGTGAAGGCCAAAGACAACCTGCGCTCCGGTTTGGTCAACATCATCAGCTACGACCTACTGAGCAGGATGGACAAGCAGCAGCCAGGAAACCCCTTCAATGTTCTCATCATGGTCAGTTTTAATGTTGAACTGTGTAGCTTAGGTTTTGGCTCCTAAATCCTTACTCATGTCAGTCAGTCGATGCTTAATTATTTTGTCTTTTAATGTGATGATAACCATTTGATTTTGTTGTTCTGTGCAGGATGAGTCTCACTTCCTGAAGAACATAAAGACCGCTCGTTGTAAAGCGGCTTTGCCCCTGCTCAAGGTGCTTATTCTCCTTCTCTCTTTCGTTTAATGTTTTATTTGGATTAATTGTTTCGTAATGTATACCAAAGAGGTTATATTTTCATATATGAAACCTGGCTCTCAGCGGAAATCTCAAAAATATCCAAAGCAGCAGATCAAAGAAAACCCAATTTAATCTGTTCAAAGAAGCAGATCCACTTTCTGCAGGTGGTGAGGTATAACTGAGCTGAGCAAAATCTAAAGCTTCCTTAACATTAGGTCACAAATCAAATTTGAGGGGGTTCCAGGTTTTGCAAGTAAAATTATTCACACAAGTCATTAAAATTCTTGGAACAAGACCCACATTTACATAAAGCTGGCCGTCAAAAAGACCTTGGGCCAGTTGAACAATTGATTAAATTCTCCCGACAAACCAAATCTGGGGATTTCTTCCGTCAGACATTTTTTTTCTTTAGTTTTAACTAACAAAGGTTGTATCTTGCAGTTATGTGTGCAGTTGATCTTTTTCACAGCAGACACTTTGAATTTTTCATTATAAAAAAAATACAAATTTTGTTGACAAAGGCTCTGTCCCATTAATTGTTCCAGGTCTTTTTTTTTTTAAACCTGTCACAGGTTCTGATTGGATCCTGGTACTAAGTGTTCTCTGTGTCAGTGTGTTGGAGAGGCATCATTCTGTCTGTATATGTATAGTACATGAATATAACACTCGGGAACTCGCTCAAAGCCGAAACATTGCAGCATTTGGCTGCTAGCTGGGATTAATTTCTTGCTCTGTCACCTAGACTCCCTCAGCAGTTCTCTGATCAGAGTCTGTTTTTCCATCCTCAGGCAGCAAAGAGAGTGATTCTCCTGTCTGGGACCCCTGCCATGTCCAGACCCTCCGAGCTCTACACACAGATCCTGGCTGTCAGACCCACACTCTTCCCTCGTTTCCACGAGTTTGGGATTCGCTACTGTGATGCCAAACAGGTAGTTTAAATTTTAAGGAACCCTTGTCTGTCCAACTGTGATGCTTAATACTGTTGAGAGGACTTTAAGGATTAGCAAATATGTTTTTATCTGCCTCACTTGCACTGTATAGTCTGCAGCTCCTTGAAGGGGACGTCCTGTATGTGTACTAGAGGGGACATTTGACAGGTCTGTTGAGCACACTTTGAAGCCAGCATATGTCTGCTAACAGCAAATACATTCAAACTAATTGGGTTTTTAGGTGTCAACAGATTCCTCTACTGTGATTTTTTTGTCTACATTTATTTAATCTCCTTTTGTAGCTCTACTTCCTGCCACTTAATCTCCTTTAATTAATTTTAGAGGGTTCAAGTAGGGACCACGCTACATGATTTAAAGGCCAATTACATCCTTCATTTGGTCACAATGAGTAATTTTGCAGATTGTGGAGATTTTCCATCGCTGTGTAAAATTTGGTTTATCACCACGGAAGTCGGATAACGGGGCTTCTGCATCTCGATAGAGGCTCAGACCAGCTGAAGCTATCACAATTACATGTTTGATGAGCTTTTTCGGTCTTCTGCTTCACAGTCTGTGGCTTGATTGCATTAAAACTAATCCATATATTTACCTCATGTCCCTCCATTCCTCTCCTTCCCACCATTCTCTGTTCTTTTATTTACTTCCTATACTCTTTATCTTTCTTTGTTACCCCTCCTCTCTAGATGACTTGGGGGTGGGACTACTCGGGCTCCTCTAACCTCGGGGAGTTGAAGCTGTTGCTGGAGGAGTGTCTAATGTTGCGTCGCCTCAAGCCTGACGTCCTTTCACAGCTTCCTGCTAAACAACGCAAGGTCGTCACAGTGACCATAGATGGTGTCAACACCCGCACAAAAGCTGCTCTGTCTGCTGCTGCCAAGCAGTTGGCCAAGGGAAGCCACAATGTAGGTTACAAACCTTTCCCACAGTCCCTGAAAATACAAGAAACGTCACAGAATAATACGTTTTTTAAATAAAAGGATTCATCAGGGAACAGCCTCTGCAGGCACTTACATTCTTGCCGTCTTAAGAATGAATGCAAAATTAATCAGTCCTTTCAATATTCATTAAAGATTGCCTAATTTTCTAAATATTTCTTTACCAAAAGCCAAATTGGAACAAATAACACACTAACAAGACTAAATATGCTGCCAACTGCATCACAGTATTTCAGAAAGGAAACTTTAATAATAATTAAACCGTTAATAATCCATCTTGACCAGTTCTCCTATTTCATAACACTCAAATATAACAGTATGTTCTACTTAAAGCGGAGTCTCTGATTAAAAAGGAATCATAGATCAAGAAAATCAGATGTATTGATTCTGTCCTCTTCCCGTGAGGGAGTCCTTCCAGGCCTCAAACACGCACATACACAAGTGCTTTTAAACTGACCCAGAATACTTGAGCCAGCCTTATTTTAAGAGTTTATACACTCTGATGGGACTGGGTTGCTGAGCTTGATTGTTCATTATCACACTGCCTACTTAGAGCAATGGCAGCCTTATCAATGCATCAAACAGAATCTCCTGTCAGGTCTTATCTTGTGCTGTTGCTTATCTCTTTTTCAGAAAAAGGAAGAGAAGGAAGCCCTTCTCATCTTTTATAACCACACAGCTGAAGCCAAGCTACAGGCCATTATGTAAGTGCAGACCCTCTAATGGCGGGGATCAGGACGTCGAATCAGCTTAGATTTGATGAGTACTGAGATTAAAATGTGAAATGAATCTTTTGTCAGACCATTGTGATTGCACTGGATTTGAGATAACTTGAAGAGTCTTAATAACTGAGTGCTTTATTTGAATGAAGCCGTCTCTGTCCCTGTCAGGGAGTACATCACAGACATGCTGGAGTGCGGGAGGGAGAAATTTCTCGTGTTCGCTCATCATAAGTTAGTCCTGGATCATATCACCACCGAACTGGGAAAGAAGGTCAGTAAGACATACAGATACCACTGTGCACAAAAGCCCTTCATGCAAAGAAATATAATTTTGACATTAAAGAAAAACATTATGACTTATTCAAGCAGGCTGGCTCTTTCGTGGGAGTGAGGGTCAAATCTCATCAGCACCTGCAGGGAAAAAGCGTGGGCAGGGCTGAGCACATTTGAGCTTAATACTACTACTACTACTACTACGACCTTCTGTTATGAGTTTTATAAGAAAGAGCTAGGTGATTTGAAGTGGTCCACAACTTAAACCCATTCTGCTTGGTAGTGGTTGCTTTAGATGTTCAGTTGAAAATGGCACAGCACCTGAGACGCCTGTTCACGTCTTCTACAGAGTGTCAGCTACATCCGTATTGACGGGACCACTCCGTCGGCTGAACGGCAGCAGCTGTGTGAGAAGTTCCAGTTCTCGACCAGGAACTGTGTGGCCGTGCTGTCCATCACTGCAGCTAACATGGGTCTCACCCTGCACTCTGCCGACCTGGTGGTCTTCGCCGAGCTTTTCTGGAACCCCGGGGTAAGCCGCGGAAAGTTATCGCAGCCAACCATATAGCACCGTACCATATTAACAACATGATGGAGTCAGACGCTCCTCACTCAAACCCTGTAAGACAAAAACTTCTGCTAAACCCATTTTAAGCCACCTGCCAACTCCAAATGACTGACAGAAGATTATAGAGTGGCTGGTGAAGAAAGGAAAAAATCAAGTGGCTAGAGCCAGATATTTTTCTCAAAAGTGGGAGTAGACCTAAAGAGAGCTTAAATAAGAAGAGGGATACTTCAGTCTCCAGCTGGCCAGAAACATGACTCCAAATGATTGCAGCTGCTACTAGTTGCATAAATTAGCAATGTTGGCCATTAAACCTTTATAACCCGGTAATATTTTATTTTATCAGTTTGTATTGCCCTTTAATGGCCACCATCAAGGTAGCATTTGCCCTGTGTGACTTTTGGTAGTGAATTGTGGAAAACTTTGTATCCCTACTAGAGGGCAGACAGAGGGGGGACAAGTACTATACTTCTTCATTTTTTTATGTTGGAACAATTTCACTTTTTTGGAGGTAATTTTTCAGGCATTATGGGGATTTCCAACTCAAACTAAACAGGAGACTTTGCAGATAAAGACCTGTTTTATCTGGAAAATTGGTCTGACTTGTGTATGTCAGAGGAGGCTGTTTATGCTCACACTTCATGCCAGTGACAAAGATGGGACAAGGATCACAGAACAGGCAGGTGGTACTACCTAAAATTGGGGGACAAATCTGGAGAAGAAAAAAAAGTATATTCATTATGAACTGATTCCTGTGCTCAACCTGACCTCTGTGCCAGCTTCAGTTCCAGGAGGAATCTTAATAGTGTTTTAATTTCAGCTGTTGGCAGCTGAATTATAAGCCTGAATAATGACTTTGAATTTCATTGATCTTTTTCTCGAGCAGTCATCGACCTTTAGGGGGTCACTGCAGCTGAATGAAGACAGGAAACATTTGGTGGAACTAAGAAATTGTCTTTTTTTTGTGCAGGTTCTCATTCAGGCAGAGGATAGGGTGCACCGCATCGGACAAACCAGCAATGTAAACATTCACTACCTGGTTGCCAAGGGAACTGCTGATGATCACCTGTGGTATGTGTCTATCAGTGGACAGTATGACCTAATCACGCTAATCATATACCTGTGTAAATGTCTTTAGTCAGTCTTCACTATTTTGTGAGCCAAAGCTGAAACAGTAAAGGGGTCGAGTTAATGTGGGTTGTATATTGTGACAAGCAGTTTATTAAACTATGTCTGCTCTATTATAATAATTTATCTATGTATTGATCCAGGCCGATGATTCAGGGAAAAATGAATGTACTGGAGCAAGTGGGTCTGTCTGAGTCAAACCTCTCAGACAACGCAGTGAACGCCAGCTTCCATCTTAAGGTAAACGCTGCATGTGTACATAATTAAATGATGTATAATCATGTTCAGGTTTTTCAAAAAGTGAAACATATTTACACGAGGTCGCGCAGCACAACAGAGGTGAGCTTGTTGTACTTGTTGAACCTGATTATTTGGATTTGTTCAGGACTCGAACCAGAAGAGCATCATGGAGATGTTCCAGAGGTCGTTCACCGAGGAAGACGACATCGACGAAGCCATCCTACTGGAGGCCGCAAACGACTGGGAGGACACCCCGCCTGAAAACAGTTGCGAGCAACACCCCGTGTTTGCACAAAACCCCAGCAAAAAGAACATCAAAGACTATTTCAGCAGATGACTCAGAAACTTTCTGTGTTGACAAATCATATAAACATCACTTTGTTTTGCTCATTGGAACAAGCTCTAGTTACTAGTTTTAAGCCAATTATGACTTATCTGAATTTAACGCTTCAAGTGTGTTAAAAGATGTAAAATTATACTCTAATAAACATAAATATATTTTTGCTGATAAGAGAAAATAGATAGATGTCTGACTCAAAATCTGAATATTTCTGAATAATTTGATTGGTTGGTATGATTACTGGATGTAATGTTCAAGTTTCCCCAGTCCCAAATGATTCACCAGGAAGCAGCTAATAACACCAAGAAGTTTGTGGTGTAGCTTTTTATAACTTGTTCCTGACATTCACACAGCTTGTTTAGCTAGTGTGAGTAATTTCCTATTGTTAAGCCATCCTGTGACTACTAAGCGAACAGGAAAACATCCAAGCCTAATCACTCTTATTCATGTTACCACAGCAGGGTAGTTGTTAAAACTTATTGTAGGCAATCCAGGATGGACTGAAGTGAGCGTGACACTTTGTTCTCCAGATTCAGAAAAAGGCTGAAATTATTGGTTGTTTTGTGGCCAAGTTGACCTATAACTGCTGCCCCCCGTCTACAAGTACTCGGACACAAATACGTGTCCATGTTCTTATTGACCCAGCAGCTACATTCATGTAAAGCTCGTAAACGTCAGATATACTGTGTGTTCTTGTTTATTTCATGGTTCATGTAGTGACAGACGTATATATCCCATAATGTTATAGAATAAGCCTACAATTACAGAGAAACTACCAGATATGCTGATTCAGTTTGCGTGCTCTGGATTGTCACCTCCTGTCTGCGGACTGCCGGGATCTGAGTTATGTGGGTCACCTGTAAAATAAAGAGGAAAATTAGCTCAAGTCTTCCAAATGGCAACAATAACCACATATTGATGAATTCACTTCACAGGAGTATTGGATAGTCGTGTCGCATTGTTCAAATTTATCAGTCGTAAACATTTAGTCACCTTAGGCTATTAATACTTCAGCGACGAGAAGTTATTGCACATTTGAATTGGAAAAAGTCCCTCACAGACAGAGCAGCCGCTCAAGATTTACCTCACTCTCTTGACAGAAAGAGTGTGAAAGCAGTTTACATCTCCATTCCAGCTTGTGTCAGTGACGTTATGAAGATCAATGGCCTCATTTTTCTCTGCATCGGCGGAGACAACTCCTCTTGCTCAGGGAAGCTGTCTTGAATTGTCAGTATTAGGAGATGTAACTACTTGCCAGCAACTCTCAATACCCAGGACATAATGCAGTAATTGCTGTGTGCTCAAACTGACTTATGCAGAGTGGATTGTGGGATACTAAGTGGTGTGAATACTGTTTGTGTATGCCAGTATAAGCCTCTGGGCCTTTATTTGCCTGTTATAATGTATTCAGTGTAGAAATACAGACTTTGAAGGAGCCCTGGAATTAGGACAGTTAACATGTAAGTGAGAGCCTTTCTTCTTACCTTCATGTTGGGGATTGTTATCAGAAATTTCTTCAGCTGGAGATTTTAATATTCCTTCGGTTTCATCTGCAGAAATGTCTTGCTCTTTTGCTGGAAGAAAATTTTACAAAAAAAAGTTTACAGTTATTTATTTCAACCATGAAAATATTGATGAATGAAATATAGTTTCTAACAGGAACAGGGCATGAAAACCAACAAAAACATCAAAACATCAGAGTGAAACTGTCATTTATCTGAAAGCAGATGTTGTGACAGATGGAAATGAGTGTCACAGGCATCATATGATTACCTGAAATGTTTCTGTCAGTCTCTCCATCACCGGTGGGCCCTGTGCCTGAGCAGATGTCACCGAAGATAAAACGGATTTTCTCCTCTGCATGCTGCTCGTTGGTGGAGCCGTGGACGGAGTTGTGGAGGATGTCGGAGGCGAAGCGGGCCCTCAGAGAGTTTGGGGATGTCGCCTTGGCTTGGTCGGGGTCTGTGGGGCCCATCATGGCCCTCCACTCCTCCACTGCATTTTCCTTGGTCAGGACGAGCATCAAACAGGGCCCGCTAAAAATTACATTACATTTTGTGTAATGTAAAAGTCATTTTAACTAGCTCCTGGTAAAACCTGACTGCATTCAGTGGACTGCGCAACTGTAAGGATATCTGGCTTGGCCAGTATGACCAGTGACATGCTCAATATTATATTTGTGTTTATGGTTAGATCAGAATAATGCAAGCAATACAACAGATTCAGCAACATAACAACAAACATGACAAAAGACCATTTTTACGCTGAAACTAACCTGCAGAATAATGAAATGAAATTGCAGTCACAATGTGGCACTTTCTATTGTTATAATAAGCAGACTTTGACTACACCTTCCCAGTAAACATTAATTTGGTGTATTGTGCTTAAAACGATGTGAAAACTGGTCTGGTCTTTAGATGTTTATGTAGTTGTTCCACCAGCATTTCAATCACTGTATTTCAGCATGTATATAGGAAAATGTACTTTTTGACATCTAATAAGAACAATTTTAAACTTAAAGTAGACCAGTTTGAACTTAAACCTCCAGATGAGTATTGATCTGAAAATTCCCAAGTCAGTTGTTTCTGGGTGAAGAATAATTTGAAACCTGAAAAATCTTGTTGTCTTGTCTTGAACTGTCAGTGGTTCATCTTCTAACCTCTGCAGTGATTTACAGTTGTACTCCAGCAACCAGTGACATCACTTTGGGTGTGGTTACGGGTGCAGCAGAGCACTTCTGACCACACCCCAACAGGTGAAACAGGCTTGATACTTTAAACCAAAGAGGGCAGCACTCAAGTCAGGCGTTAAAGTCCTTTACGACACTGAAAGACAACGTGTTGCGTTCGCTATAAAAAACGATGTTTTACACTGGTTAGAATATAAAACTACAGTTAAGGCTAAACCTGAGCTGATCTTGAGGGACAGTGACGGTAAAGGTAGTTTCTCAGGCTAAAGTGCCCAGCTGCACACATCTCTCTGCCCATTGTGTCCGAACAGTTGTGTAACCGCCAAGTGAAGAGACTAATCGGAGCGGAAGATAACGTTAAAATCTAGATGTGCGGTGGAACAAAGACTGAAATTGAGATGGACTTCCTAGCTGCTTGCCTGAGGCTCCTTTGATTCTAAGCAGCTAAGATTACTGTTAAAAGTGCTGTTAAAACTTGCAGTGGCTGCAGGAATTAGGACAGGTCAGCTGTGGTCACTTTGCCCCCTCTCCTGTGGCGGCGTCCAGGGAGGGACTCACCGACACATGTAATCCACCAGCTGGCTGAAGAAAGGTTTCTCTCTGTGCTCCTTGTAAAACTCCTCAGCCATTTCCCTCGAGAGCACCGCCTCCTTCAGCTGCGTTACAGAGAAACCGCTGCCACGGATCTCCTCTAAAATCTTCTCTGTCAGAGTGAACAGAGAATACATTTGTGATGTCATTATCAGTGCACATCTGTACAAGCACAAGTTACATTTTTATTTTTTGTTCTGAATTACTAGAAAGGACCTCTGTGTTCCTCCATGGCATCAGGTTTGATCACAGCTAGTGTTTGCTGCTTAGGGAAGAAGAAGTTGATCTCTTGTTCTGCCTCTTCGTGACTTGCGCTGCCATGCAGCTGGTTGATAGGCTCGTTCTCCACAGAAAACTGGGCCCTTAGGCTGAGTGGTGAGGGATACAGATGTCTTTATTACAGGTGTGATTAGACTGTTAGGTAGCATCTATATTTATAAGCCAATGTTTGATGGTTTCCAAGAATTATTTCGGTGAATTACTTTGGCATGAAGTGGTGAAATTTACTGCACTTTACTTCTCTCTGGCTCACCCTGCCTCCTCTGCTTCTACTTCAGCTGGTGATTTTCCTCATTTTTAAGATTGCCTTTCAAGAAACCCCAGAAACTGGAGAGAACACGAAGCACTGCCGGTGGAGAGTCTCTAAAATTCATCTCTGTCTTGTGACTGCACCGCTGTCAGAAAAGAAAGTGTTATCTAGCCAATTTCTTCCTGTGTGATTGTACGTCAATGTACTTTCCTCTCCCTAATCACACGTTTGTGTATGAGCTGCAAAACCTGACAAAGTTAAAAAGAGAGGTGGAGAGAGAAATAGAGCTCTTTCTAACAAGCTGCCACAGTGTCTTCTCATTTGACTGTGTAAGTGAACACAGCTGCATGTCACTCACCATTCAGGCCTCTCCTCTCTGGCTGTTTTAACATCAGGAGGACCAAGGATGTTCTTCCAGTGATGGACAGCCCCTGTTCTGACTAGAGCCAGAGCTAACACCGGCCCACTGCAAGCATACAGTGTTAAATGCACCTCTGCTGTAACACACTTGCACTTTTTGATTTTTTCCCGGAGCATCAGCAAGTCACCTGGTCATGCTTCTGAGCAGCGCAGGAAAGTAGTCCTCCTCAACATGCTGGAAGTAAAACTGTCTAACTTGCTCCTCTGTCAACATCACCTCTCTCTGGAGAGCCACCGTGAAGCCTGACTTGTGGATTTGAGCCAAGATCTCATCTGCAAAACCACAGATATAAAACAGACACTCAGTTGCCAGTTTATTAGGTACACCTAGCTAATGCAGTCAAACATAACATCCCTGCAATAAATCCTACCCTCATAAAGGTTATGATCTTCAGTTAGTAACAAAGAGAGATGTCTCTGTGATTTACCCTCATGAAGATAAATGGGGTGGACAAAATAAGTGAAACACCATTCACAGCACCACAAACAGCAGCGTCTGAAATGATCGCACAGTTGATTTAACACCTCATTGAAAAGTTTCAATAAAAACTGATCATCACCTTCATGATTACAGGAACTATTTTACCGTATTAGACTGCATTAATTAGAAATACCTAGTAAATTGGCAACTGGATGTAAAATTGACAGTTTTAATAGAGATGGTTGCTGTATTCTTGTTTGAAAGTGTGATATTCCTGCAGTGACCAGTCACAAAAAACTGGAACTGCACCTGTGTCATTCAACACCTTTGCTGCTTTGTGTTTGTCTATCTGTGTTCACACACGCGTGTACTTGTGCTTGTGTATTTGGCACAGACCCCACCTCTGTTTTTGCTGGCAACGTCAGGCCGGATAAGAGCCAGTGTCCTCTCCACACGCTCTTCCTCCCCATTCTGCTCCGTTACCGAGGCCGTTCTAAAGTTGGGGAAGAAGAAGGCAAGCTCCCTGCTGGCCTGGTCGATGTCCTCACTACCGTGCACTGCGTTGAACAGTGTCTGTGTGCCGTATTGTGCCCGCAAGCTGCAGGAAGCCAGGGGGGAGCAAGGAGAGGAGAGCAGATGGTTGCTCGGCTGGTGCTCAACCAGAGAGAAGCATAATGTTTGGGTGTGTCTGACAGAGCAGGCGAGAATCTGCTGTTCGTTCGCTTTCCCAGACTTTATCCTGGGATTGTTTCACGCTGTTGCAATCAACGGTGCATAAGTAAACGTCTAAGCTATAAACAAATATTCATCTTTATAACGACATAGGAATGATTATTTCATCATACCATATCACACATTCAGTATCGTTGTTTATGTTCTGTTTCTGGATGTAGAATATCTATTATTTCCAGTGACTAACCTTTCTGGCTTCTCTTTCCTGGCCTCCTCGATGTCGGCTGGGCCAATGAACTCACGCCATGCTGGTACAACGTTGGCTGAGTCCTCAACCTGAGAGAGTACTAGAATATGGGACGGGCCACTGGACATAAACTGCACCAATTCTTCAAAGCAAGCCTGCAGTCACACACACAAGCACATACAGAGACAAGGGCATACAGATATGTCAATGTAATGAACACATAAAACCAGAAACAAGTCTTTGTCCAGATTTGAAGGACTTCTGTGTTTTACCCACAGAATAATCCAGATGACTCAATATCCCTGCTTCTTGAATCAGACCTTACATTTACAAAGTGAGAAAGACAAAAGAAAAGAAGTATGATTTTTTTAAGGCAGATGGAATAAATATACTACTATATTATTCTACTTTGTTATTCTATTAACATTATTTCTTTACCTGGCCATCCTTTTCACATATTTTTTATTTGTGAAACTCTGATCATTTAGTCTCATCACAAACAGCACGATAAGCAAAAAAAAAAGCTGCTTACACAGCAGATCTATTTTGAGCATCATGCAGAAATGCAGATGGAAGTGTGGTGTATTGCAAACTAATTGAAATGATTTTTGCACTGGTCGTGACTGCTCTGCCATTAGGATGTTGACTCAGAATTCAAATGGCCCAGACGAACCTCACAAACATATACTGGACCGATCAGCAGTTTGACAAGCGTGACACACTCTGTCATGAGATATAAACACGAGTCTCTTTGAAATAATTTGTCCATTTCTGTGTGGCTTTTTGATATGTGCTATTCTTTTCCCACCATACCTCTGCAGCTTTGTGCTGGTAAAAATCACGAGCCTCAGCCTCAGTCAGCATCCGTTTCTCATGGGCCAGGATCTCAAACCCAGCATCTTGAATCTAGCCAGGGGAGTAATGTCAGGATAATGAACTAATGTCAGCAGGCAGGCTTGAGACTATCTTGTCTTCACAGAGTGTGAGCGGTGCCTGTCTCTGTGTACCTTCATGATGATCTCATTTGCTTTGCCGTGAGCCACGGCATCTGGTTTGATGATGGCAACTGTGTAGGATTTACTGGCAGGAACTACAGGACAAAAAGAGCGGCCTGAGTGATGATCGGTTATGCAGATAAAATGAAAAACAGAATCATGATGACACTAGTAACTAACAATGGTAATCACACTGACAGCAGTACCAGACATAATGCCAATGGTGATTCATAAATTGATCTCTAACACAATTAGATTGTTTCCACTGTACCAATTACACTTTCTTCATTTTCTGACTGCAGATCTGTCTCCTCCTCTTCTTTCTTCTCATCATCCACCAAACTATCATCTTTAACCTGACAGACACAAGACCACATAACACAAATATGTCCATGAATACTTTCTTATATGATTATTCATTCAACCATTATATCGATTAATCTGACTGTTATTTTCTTAATGAGTCTATAATTGTTTGGTCTATGAAATATCAGAAAACGGTGGAAAATGGCCATTGCGGACACCCAAATAAAAGCTGTAAATGTTCATGTTTGAAAAGCTGGAACCAGAGATGTTTTTCTCTGTTTCTCTATCTGTAACCAAATGGACTGTAACTTCCTGTAGTAGTGTTCGCTGATTTATGTTCCTCTCTGAGTGTGGTTGTGTGTGCAGTTTATTTTAACTACTTAAATTACCTTTTTTAAAATCATTCATCTTCAGACTGACAGACAATATCAGCTTGTGCCTCAGATAGCAAATCTCTCGGCGTGCATGGACAACTATTTACTCTCTTTTTGTCTGATTGTCTTTTGACTTGTGTCATTTTCTTTTGGTTGTGTTTTTGTATATATTACATACAAAGTGCAAAATAAAAAACAAAATACTTAAAAAATTATTTGATTGTTAAAATAGTTTCTGATTGATTTTCTGTCAAGTGACTAGACTAACTATTCAGTGACTCATAGGCCTTTCTTAAAGAAGAACTTTGAGTTGTCTCAGTAAGAAAAGAGTGGGCGTAAATAGTAAAAATGAATGTTGCTCAATCATATTTAGCTGCTTCAGTTTCTGGGTCCATGTATTGTGCATGCTGTCTCCATATTGTCATGGCTGACTGGGACACTTAAATAGCACGGAGACATTGTTAATGCTATCAGTGACACCTGTGCTTTTCCTTCTATGACAAGTGTCTGCTCCAAAAAAAGGCTTCTCGTTTCAGCTCCAGAGTTAACATATGTGTGTGTGATTGGATAACTGTACTGTGTAACTGTGCATGTGATTGTGGATCTTACTGCTCACCACTTTCCGTTCGCCACCTTGCTCCAGGACCAACTTCTCCTTGGCCAGTTCCTCTACAATCATCTTCTGAAGGAGGGGAGCGTTGGCCCCTCGCAGCATGGCCACCAGCTCCCCGCCCTGTTCATTCAACACGACCAGTTTTAACTAATTTTTCATTATACTGAACTTAACAAGCAGCGATATATAGAGAGACTGTGACCACAGCAGGCCCAGGGGACAAGAAATACCGAAAAGAAAATAAACGCACAAATCTTGAGACAATTGCAGAAGGAAAATAATAAGAAATAAAATGTGCACAAAGCAGAAAAGAACAAGGATGATGGCTCTTATGTGCTGAACCATGAACACACACAGTATACACACACACACACACTCACCCCATAGAAGAGGAAGGTGGGCTCACATTTCCCACGATACTTCTCCAGAGCATCAATGCCATCTGCCTCGGCCTGCACCCCCACACACACAAACAAACAAACAAACAAACACATAAACACACAAGTTTACGGCTGCTTCCTCACACTTTTCGGCCTCAGTCTGCATCCTTTTCTTTAAATTCGCTCTGCGCTTACTGTGGCGAAATGTAACAGGTCATCACCCAGTTCGTTTTTTATTTTCCGCAGGAGACTAACCACAGCTCTGCAGGGGCCGCACCACTGCTGGTACACACATCTACGACTACAAGGAGAGAGAGAGAGAGAGAGTGTGAAAGAAAGAGAGAGACATGGAGGATTGAAGGGCAGATTGGTGCAAGCAGTCAATCTGCAGTTATCCAAATGAACACAGTGGGGCAGCAGCATACAATAAATCACAAAAAGAGAGAGAGTTATAACTGTACAACACACTGATGCCACTACAGAGCAGATGCTTACTGTTGTAATGCAAAATATGAGCCATTCATTTGCCTTTTTGGCTTCTCTGAGGTCTTACCTGTTAAACCTTTGGTTGCACGCATCTCCTCCCACTGCTCTTGGTTGGTGAGAGAAGCCTGGACGAGGAAAAAGAAACTGAATTAATGTCAAGACCTCATTGAGCTTTAAAAAACCCACTAACAGTGTATCTGTATAGTCTATGCTATATAAGAAGACACAGGCACCACATGAGCTACAGAGGCCGTGCTGGTGATTGTCCAACCTGCAGACTTGCTTCTTTCTTCTTCGCCGCCATTTAATTAAATGGATAAATTCAGAAAGATAATTAAAAAAGAGCTGTATTTATAAAATTATATATTAAATGAACGACCCGAAATGCCAACAACGCGCCGCGCTGCTTGTTTGGCTCATTCGGTTGCTAGGCGACGGCTACTTCCGCCCCCCGGAGCGCTCCGACTGAACTACAGTGGAGAAATAAAAAATAAAAGTTCATTAATTAATAATCTTTTGTTGTAGCTATTAATTAATCACATGTGGATTCATTTAATGTCGCGCAGCAGTCAAACGCAGCCCAGAGTGGACCTACAGCTCTCCCTCTCTGTTTGAAACTTTTTTTTACACAGGAAACAAAGCTTTTGTTGTTGTTGGTGACATGTAACTAAGTACATTTACTAGATTTCAGTGGCTCCTAATTCAAGATACTCATGCTTTACTTGAGTATTTTCATATACTTATATTATATACGTCATTACATCTCATAAGTAAATTTTGTAGTTTTTACTTGACTACATTTGTCTCACAGCTTTACTTTTCAGATTTTTGCACATCCTATCTATCCAGTCAAAACAATGCACCTCCAAATGTTTTATTTTAAGTGTGTAGTTTTCCTGCTTTCTTAAGACAATTAAAACATTTTGAACCCCCTCTTTAATTTTCTGGGAAATGCATCATCACAAAGCTGGACACAGGCTGATTTTTCTGTCTTTTTAGAGATGGTGGTTGTCACAGGACACAAACATGTGAGGACTCATAGACCATGGTGCATTGATGTAGATTATATTATCCAACACTATATAAAGTAGTTAAAACGAGCTCAACCTGAAACATATAGAGCAGTAAAACACAACATAAAGTTGAAACACTGATAGGGACCATTTTACTGCACAACGAGTAGTTTTAATTTTACTACTTTAGGTAGATTTTTATGATAATACACTTATTTTGAATGCAGGACTTTTTAATATTTTCACAATCTTATTATGATACTTTTACTAAAGTATTCAGAGAGTTTATACCACCACTGCTCAGGGGCTTCAAACAGTAAACTATCTAAAGATAAAGCTATCAAGGCTGTACAGTGTTGTCATTACAATAGAGTGTAAATGAGTACATATGTACATTTATTCAAGTATTGTTTTTAAGAGTAGTTTTGAGGGAGACGTCACCTACTTCACCTGAGTACATCAATTTAACCATATGTTACTTCACTACATATCAGAGGGATGTGTTGGATATTTAACACCACTATACGTTAAGTGCAATTGTTAACTTTCACATTAAGATTTGACATTTTAAAGATTTTAAAACATCAGTTTACAAAATACCAACTACAACATTTATGTACAATTTACAGTAGGTGTTACTGAATCAAGAATGATGATCAATAATATCATAATATAGGAATTGGATACTCAATATTTGAAGTACATTGTATGTGATGGTATTCAGTATTTATATAGTGTGGTATTTTCACAATACTTTTACTGAGATGCCCTGAAAACCTTCTGTAAATCCTATGTTTTTCCGTATAACATCAGATTAGACTAGAAAAGTGTGTGCTCACGCAGCTCACGGTAAGAAGCTGATTGAAAAAATAGATTTCCTGGGCCGATAACTGAACAATCTGAATGCTTCTTCCACCGCTGAGCACGGCTAACCTCCATGAACCTATTTACTGCTGCATGTGGTGGATTAAGATGACATTTACACTTTCCCTGCTACCAACCCCCCCCCCCCCTCTCATGACGCAGAAAGAATCACGGCCCAGGGGCAAAAATAAGCCCGTGCGAGGTGTGTTTGCACCCTTGTCATCTCTAAGTACCCATCAAGTACAGTGCACGATGTAGACTGTATTTTTACCTCAAAACCAAGAGACCTTCTGCTGTGGTAAGATTCTTCCTGTGTATCTTCACCAGTTAAATAACAAATTAGAGCTGCACCAAATAGATTGATTGACTAGTTGATGGACAGAAAAATTTATTGGTAACTATTTTGATATCAAATAATTGATTTTAAGCTAATTCTATGATTCTATGATTGCAAAGTGAATATCTTTGGGTTTTGGAGTACTGGTTGGACAAAACAAGACATCTGAAGATGTCACCTTGGGTTTAGAAATGATGGCAGATATTTTTCACAATTTGTTGGTATTTTTCAGCTCAAACAATTAATCAACATAATAATCACCCAGTCGATCGAGTAATGGAAAAATGGATACTGAGTTGCAAACACAAATAAAGGATCTGGACCATTTCCAGGAAGGCAACATACTGTAGAGGTACATTATTGGAAAAATAGCATCCAGCTTCTTTTGGGCTTCACCCATACTAGGGGCTAAAGGTCAAGTTATCTCGGCCTTGCTGCGTCAAATTTGAGTATTCTTTTTTCTCCAGCAAGCCCCTAAACTTCCCTAAACTTTATAGAAGTTAAATGCTAAATTACTTTAGTGCCCCTTTGAGAACATTTTTATTTTGGAACATTCACCTCGAAGGCTCACTATGCAAGTGAAATGATAAAGGTATAAAAATTTGCTTTTGTACTGTACTCACATTTTTGTAGTCAGATATACTTGCATTTCATTCTTACTATGTTCAACAAATCTCCGGATGTGATTGAATTTTTTACAGTCCTTGCTCAGGCATTCAATCATGAGTCAGGCAACAATCATACAAGACCAAGGCTGGGTTTGTTAGAAATGCAAAACCAAACCAGCAGCACTCCACAACAAATTGTCATTAAAATCTTGCACTTCTTGACCTACTGTGCTAGTTTGTGTTGCTACACATGCTGCCGTAGTGTGTGGAATCACACTATGACAGCATGTCACTGCAGCCAAAAAAAACAATGCAGGTGTAGCCTATGTCTTCTGTTTGGTGTCAAAACTCAGATACTTCCCGACACCCCAGAGAGGTCTCCTCCAACTGTAACATTTTATTCAATAGTGAAATAGGTCCTCCAAAGAGATCAGACCACTTTTGCATGCTCTTCCCACATGAATTTCAATGAACTGCAGCACTTATGCGGTTCAGCTCTGCGGCCTCCTCCCTCACAAAGTGGGCCCAGAAAAACAAGTTGAACAAATAGAGTAATTTTTGTAAAAGGACAAATCACAATGTGCCAGTGACAGTGATGGAGAATGAGAATTATAAAATGAGACACTCAAAAATAAATGGCAGGATCCTTTATGCTCGGAGTCGCACAGTTTGTTTTGCTCCCACTTTGCTGTATGTACCCTGCGCCATATTTCTATTAGTGACCCCGTGTCTCGCTCTAAGCTCTTTATGCGGCCAGATGGGAACAACAATCGCCATCCCTCCGTCATGACGGCTGTGACAAGGCCCTGACACGTCTGCCTGCAGAAATAAGATTCATTAAGTACTTAACATGCAGGCCTGTGGCCTGGGGGTTCGTGCTACTTTTCATCAGTGAGATGTAAGGAAGTGATTTCTTTTCCTTAATCAAGTCAATGAGAAACACTGATTTGGAGCATCTGTCCCATGTGCCCAATTCAAGTACTGGCCTTTGTGCCGTCAAATGTCACCAGTGATGACTGCTGCCGCCTGCTTGCAGTTGACTGTATGCTGAACAGATACGCTCCTGCAGACTGAAATTATTGTTCTGTCCCAGGGGAACATGGCGGGAGAAGACTGTTGAAGGGTACTAGACAAGATGTCACAAACTCATTCAAAACAGTGTAGCTGAATTGATCACAATATGAATATATATCCGGTGAGTCATCAGGCCCCCAGAGTTCACCTTTAGGTTACAAATATCCTTCAAGATCTGGATGCATCAACAGAAACAAGACGTAAATAGTTTTTGCTCTCATTTTGAAACGTCGTCTGACTCATTTAGGTTCCTTGTGCGGTTACTGACAAACTTCTGTGTACTTGTCCGCTTAAATTATGTCTCCAAGCGAAGGATTTTTTTATATTTTGGCCTCAAAACTCTGTGCCTCATAAATATCAAACAAAATACTTCAAATAGAGGACGTGTAAATCCAACACTGCTTCACTACTGACCCTCGACTGACTTCAGAGAGGCTCATTCTGCAGGATGTCAGAGTCTTTGCCACGGGCCATTTGTTCAACAGACTTTGAAGGTCTTTGCTTGAAGTTGGTTATCATACTAATGCGAGAGGTTTCCATGGTACAATACAGGACCCTCTCCAGTCTCTCAGTGGGTCTTCAGTTCCCCCATGTGGACTTGAAGAAACCACTTATCATCTTCCCTGGTGGATTTCTGTTAATCTCTCTTCACTGATGACGGACACAGAGGATTTGAGACTACGGCAGCTCTGAAGATTAATCTCCATTAGCACATCTTAAGCACAGAAGTCATATTTAAGCCTCATTAAAGAAGAACTCCATTTGTCATGTTTATTTTTGGATGAGGCTTCATCGTGCCATCCTCAAAGCAAAGGCCCAAAGGGCTTTAGTCTAATTGTTCAGAAGCAAATGTTGTAGAAATCCCTGTTGGTCCGAATCATTGTGCCATTAAGGAATTGTTCAAAACAAACAAAATATCTTAATTTATTTTCTTGTCATTGTCTTTTTTCTTCTTTACTTTGAGGTATAGTATTATACAAACAATGCTCTCAACGAATTTCTGTAGGGCTGCAACCAATGTTTACTTTCTTTAAGGATTAATCTGCAGATTTCTTTTTAAGTCATTAGTCTGAAAGTAGTCATCCATAATCCATAATCCATATCCATATTCATAATATCCATAATTGTAGAACTGAAGGCAACATCTTCAAATGTCCAAGTTCAAGTGTTTCAATTCTTTCAATTGAGAAGCTTTAATCAAAGATGATTTTTGATTTTGGGAAGGAGATTGATCATTGATGAATGATAGCTTGCACCATGCACACCAGTTAAAAAAGCAGCCTTGTAAATGTACAATTGCTCAGTACAGAAGACCTGAAAAGGCAAATTTTTCAGAGTTTCTAGTCGTAATACTAATTTTGACCACAAGAGGCTAGCCCATATTCTAAATAGGTATGAAATGTATGAAACACAACATGCATACTCTACTGTATGTTTGCAAGTACTGTATATTTACTGGTGACAGTGCTTCTACCTCACTACTCCGACCCTGGGAAAAATATTGCAATATGTTCTATCAACCCTGGGCCCTTTGCTGCATCATCATCCTCTCTCTCTCTCCATCCCCAACCCTTTAGCTGTGAATAAACCCAAAATGGCCAAAAATATATATATATATATAAAAAGACTTGGTTTATATCAAGGCAAGTCAATTTGATTTAAAGCACTTCAGACTCTACAACCAAAATTCTACAACTCACATAGGAAAATGAGACTGAAAAACATTTTCTTCTCAATGCCTCTAAGGGCATTTGTGGATAATAGACGTGATGTTGAAAGAACACAAATTCCCAAATCGCACATGCTTCAGTAGTTGAAGAGGAAATGATCAGACCGCCTTTATTTGTGATGGACAAAAAAAAGTTTACACAAATATATCCCTCTCACTTGTGACAAAAGCCAACTTTAAATACTTTTTAAGAATCACTTTTAATCAATGCATTTGTAGATGCTGATAATCGTATGTGCAAACTGTATGTGAAAGATCATTGGTGCATCAAACAACAGAATTATGTGATAAGACAAATAATATCCAACATCCAATGAGCAGAGGCTGGTGCTTTTTTTTTTTCCAAGAGGGCACTGTTGCCTCAACATTGAACCACCTCCCCTCCCCATCTCACTCCACTAAACACACACACACACACACACACACACACACACACACACACACACACACACACACACAGAGCTCTATGAGTTTTTTAATAGCAGGAAAGCCCTGTGCTTTCAGTATGCTGGTTGCATGCTTATCAGCTCTTCCAGGCCTAAAACTTATCCTGTAAGCAATACAGCAATTGAATGCTGAATAGCTTAATTTTTTTTGCCAGCATATTTGTTAAAAGTCATGGTGTATAATGTCGAATACTGTCAGACTGAAAGAATTAGAAACACTATTTAGTCCCACTTTTACACCAGGGTGTGTTTAAGGAGTGACAGCTTTGCTTTTGAGTGATCCGGAGCCGGATGTAATGAAACACAGACACAGCTTTAGACCTGTTAGTATTTCTCGCAGCAAAACTTCCCATTTTTCTTTCATGTCATGACAACCATGACCAAGTACGGCTGCGTGCCTCCGTGCACATGGAGCAGTCCAACTAAGATGCGGTTTGTTCTCTTTTTTGCTGCATTAATGGAGAATTTATACAGAGTGAAGAGGGAAATAGTGTGAGCCAAAGGGAGCGTCGACAGGCAGTCAGTCAGTCTCATATACAGACAGACAGCGATGGTGATTGACTGTCAGTCTGTGGAAGCAGGAGGGAGCTTTCTTCTCTTTCCCCTGACAGGCAACTCTACCAGTGACAGAGGAAGCCAGTATGGAGGAAGTCATCTGCATCTAAATAAAGACCGCCAATGGCTTTGTCAGAGTCCATTAAGCAAATTGCCATATTTGATAAATGCATCTACCATCTCTTTTTCTCCCCCACCCCTCACCCATTCGTACGAATCAGCCTGAAGCAAAAATGGCTTTTGTTTGCTTTTGTTAACAGGGAGATCACGCAGTAAGATGTGCGAAGAAATTCCACTGAAGTATCATTTTGATGCAAATTATGACTGATTTGTGCACCGTGTGATGGATGAGATGGGTTGCCTCATATCAGGTGCACAATGAAAGAAAATCACTCTGAGCTATATAGAATTTATGATTAAAATATGGAACTTCCTGATTGCTTTTGTATGGGTGGCACTACTATTATCAGTTATTTCATTATTTATGTGGTTTTTGTTTGTTATTGTGCACAGACAGGCAGGCAAAGTGGCTGCTGATATTTCCTCGCTGCAGTTTAAACATTGGTGTAATTTAAACAAGGTACAGCTTTTTTTGTACTTTATTCTCTCAATTAAAGCGCTAGATTGTTGCTGTGACTCTGTGGCATCATTAGAGGCAGGTCTCTGTTATCTGTCAAAGCTGGAGCAGCTCCAGGTTAATAGCTGCAGTCACTCAGTCTACTTATTCAGCTCTGCTGCTTCCAGAAAGCCTCATTTCCCAGATCTGCAGCTCACTTGCTCTCTTTCTTTGGCGCACCGTGTTGGTTAGACTGAAAAGCTGAAATGTCAGTCCTTTACATCTATCAGGGTTTTTTGAGGGTCATTTTTCACGGCTCATTTTGTGAAATCTCTTGGTGTATGTCTCTGATGTTGTGAAATTAGAGCTTTACAGGGACTCAAGCTATTAGTCGATTAATCGATCGATCAAAAAGACAATGAATCAGCAGCTATTTTCATTATCCATTAAATAACTTAAGCTATTTGTTCCTATTTGTAGCCTTGTTCATTCTTGTTTTCCTTTATAGTAACCTGAATATTTTTGGGCTTTGGTCTGATAGTCAGACAAAACAAAATATGTGATAATTGCAATGTGCATTTTCCACTGTTTTCAGGTGTTTTGCCAATTATATACTCTGAAATATACAAAGAGACACGGAGACAGGCTGAAAATTATTAATGCTGATGTGTGGTTAAGGTTAAAGTAATTAATGACATTATCTGGGAAAAACGGAAGGAGCACAGAGGTGTATTGAAGGCGTGATGCTGAACTGTGAAGCCAAGTGTTGGCGTCTGAAGCCACGGATGAAAACGTGTCTTTGCTCATCTCTCCTCCGGAGCTGTCATCAACACCCCTTACACCGCCATGGAAACCTTTATCCGGACCTCCAGGAGATTGGCTGGCCTGCTATCTCAGATATGCCTTCAATACAGATAATTCAAGGCGATACCTTGTCCTGGCTGGCGAACAAAAAGCCCCGGGGCAGCAGTGGTGCAAGGGGAGAAGAAAAAAGAAGAAGTCAAATCAGACCTATTAAGTGGATTACGAGTTATCTGCAGCACAGCGTGTAATTGGTTTTGTGTTATCGTTGTAACGTCAGATAGGTGCTAATTGAAAAGCCAGTTTATTAGTGGGTAGGCAGTCTTCAGAGGGTTGGGTTGTGGTTTAAAGGTCTTGTTTCAGATAGCCTCCCAAATGATTATAGATAATGGACTGCTCCTACCGAAGCTTGCAGTTCTTTTAGATGTAATTCCCCTGCCAGCTTTCTGCTGATTTCATCCTCCTTTGCCTGCAATTCTTATGAGGATAGAACTCAATGTAGTGGTAATAATGTTTCATTCTGAAGTTAAGATTTTATTTGTTGTGTCATGCTCTCTTTTTTATTGTTCAGCAGGGCTCTTACAATAGCGCCGTTCTTATGTACTCGACCGAAGCAACCTGTTTGAGGCCACTGTCATGAAGCAAAACAAGCAAATACTGCAGTGAAGCCCCTCTGATCTATTTTGTGGAGCTTTTTTGTGAAAGCTAAAGGCCAGTACATAGCACGGTCACAGAAAGTCTGCTTTTATAGCATTCAGGTGGTCTCTCTGCTGCTTGAGAGGTGTTTGCTATAGAGTTTCAAAAATCATTGTGAACATTTTATACAGAGAGCACAAACTGCAAACACGTTAATGTGGCCAAGTTCTCTGATTTTTGGCATCCAGGGTTTACAAGGCAGCATTTGATTTATGACTGCCAGACCTATTTGGCCATGGCCAGTGCAAAAGAATAAAAGATGAGAAATGCCTCTTGTCTAAAAACTCAAAGCACATAATCCTAAAACCTCAGACAAAGCTGCAGCAATTGGGAAACAAACAAAACATCTGTGGAGGCTGCGTGAGGTTCTGCATCTCGCAATGTCAGACCACAGAAGCAGCAGCCCCCTGATCCTTTTGATAATGACTGACGGCGTAAAGTTGGAGACACGCAAAGGGAGACAGGGGGATTTCACAGAGGTCATGTCACCCTCATGGTAAAGCTTCTCATATGAGCTGTGGTGTCCTCAGAGTGCTGCAGATGGCACAAAATGAGTCATGAAAATGGAGCACGGAGCTGTGATCTTTGGCATCCAAATGCAGAGAGAGCCGAGGTGCTCAACGAGCAGCTCTGCCTCGGCCTTTCATCTCTCACATCTCTGTCACCTTCCTCACGCTGTAACAGTGAGGGAGTGGTGTGCAGCTGCAGGAGACATTGAGCTTCCAAAACTTCCAAAATGCAGATCTATTTGGGAAGTAGTGTTCACTTTATGCAAGTGGGCTATACAAAGCTCAACTTATTTTTTTCTGGAGGGGTTGCTGTAGCACTACCTCCACTGCTGGCTGCTTCCCCCCCACAGTTGATGGGTGCAGATAGGGTGCCTACAGTCTTGCTGTGAGGAGAAGAAATGCCACAGAGTCTTGTGCATCCGCTGCTGATGCATGCGGCTAGCTAGCATGCATTATTCAAAGGCTGAATGCAGTAAAGATGATGTGCCTGACTCACACTGAGGAGGACAGATTGCCACTATGAGCTCTAATAGTTAACTCTTTCCCTCAGCACTGCTGGGATGCATTCCCTGTTCAGCAAAACGAAAGCTTTCTTCTCAGTTACATTGGTCTAACTAAATCCCACCTGCACCGGTAACAAAAACCTTTGCTGTGATGTTATTAATTCTTACGATTGCTACTGGATTTCTTTTTAACTCACAACAGAGAGGATCTGCTCACACTCTCAGCAGTAAATGTCAGCTGCCACATAGTGGCACATGTGGAAAATGGCAGTTAATTGAATTAACCTTGTCTGTAAAGTGAATTGGAATTGATTGTCACATTTACTTTCTTTTTGCAGGGTGCGCTTTCATCCCCAAACAGTGTTAGCGGCACACCGAGCATCTGTAGGCTGAGCTAATCTTCTTTGCTTCAGTGCTGAAAGGTATCCTCCACTCCGTATTAGACTCACAATGCATGATTGTTTAAATGGTGACATCCCAAAATGAAGGAATTGGCTTGGTGTATAAAATATGACTGAATGCATTTACGATCCCTCGTCGCTACTCTGATTTGCCTTTAAAGAAAATGGTAACAAGCTCCTACTAATAGAGGCTGTCTCTAACTGATTCTATCTGAATTGATTCATAAAGCTAGATACTGCTACTCTAAAGCCATTTATGCTTTAGGCAAACAAGCTGCCTGACAGGTGCCACTAATCTTAAGAACAAAATGCACTGAGCGCCTGCCAGCCTGCTGCTGTATTGTTTCATTGGGTACCTGTTGTTAGAGAGATGAGATATTTAGATCCTTTACTCAAGTAAAAGAATTAATTCTGAATAAAAATCTGGTGCTGGTACGCAGCCTGTAACAGAGAGGCTCAACTGAACCACGCAACTCATACACAGGACAACGGTTTGCACAACAGTGAGTTTGACCGCAGGATCATTTCTGATTATTGTGAATATTCTCCTCTCCGTCTGTCTGTGGTGAGTGGCAGTTTCTCATAATTGGTGTGTCAAAATCAATACATATTCGCTGTATCTGGCAAGTCATGCAGAGATGGAGAGGATGCTGAAATAAATACAACATGATGCCAGTTTGTAAAAAGTACTTTGTCAGGTCAGTCCACAAGATGACAAACTTTTAAAATCCTTCTTTTCTGATTGAAGATCAGGTCGATCACGGCTGTCCAGAGCTATAAACTGCACCTTCGAACAACTAATAGTTTCAGATACTCTGAATTAGTCACATAATTGTGGTTCTGTGAAAAATACTTTTCCCTCTGAAATCTAGTGGAAAGTGGCATGAAAAGAAAAGACTCAAGTTAAGTATCTCAAATTTGTTCTTGGTAGTTACCACTGATAAGGAGACGTGGCGAACAATCATAACCACTTATTATTGAAAGACAATTTGTAGATTAAAAGATGTCTAGAGATTAAAAATACAATACCTTTAGTTGAAAAGTATGACTATTTCAGGATTTAAAGGAAGACATCAATTGAAACATACATATTTTTACTTGTGTGGGGGCAAAACAACATATAATTATACAATACAATACAATGCAATTCTCATGCCACAATAGGTACCTTTGTGGAGCCTATAATGTCTATTTTGATGAAAATACTGTATGTCAGAGACATAATATCGAGCTATTATCACTTCACAGAGCTGATGTGAAACATTTTATTCACAGTTTCCTATTTAAACATCAAGCAGACTCGGAGCATCATTTCTACTCATGTGGAGTCCTGTTTCCCTCCATCTGATAAATGCAAGTCCAATATTCATTTTCATTTTAACCCTGGTTTGGTCTCCATCAGCTCCTGAGGGAAATATCTGGCACTTCAGCAGTGAGATGCGTTTGTGTGCTGTTTGGTGCTGGGCAGGTGGTGTCGATGCAGCTGCCTGCTGTGGCTGGAAATGAGCTTAATGAGCACTTTGAGTAAGAACCAAAACAGTGCTGAAGTTGTGGGCTGTAAAACTCCTGGAACTAGGGCTGGCTGACATTTCTCTGTGGGTTCGTCACTAAGACTGACCCCTTTCACATTACACATGTCACTACGGCCATCATTAATATGAAATACTGATTAGAGCAGATTGAGAGGCCACAGGTTTCTCTGTCATTTTGTCCACAAGCTGCATAAAAGGTGTTACTCAACACAACATCACTGCAAAACACTTCAAAAACAACATCAAGCAGCTCGTTTAAAAAAGAAAAAAGGCTTCTTTGGATGTTTTGGGGTTTTCTTAGCCTGTATACTGTATAATAGACAGATTGGGGTCCCAGGTTAGACTGGACATTCAGTCTTCAACCATTAAACTGTTCAACAGCACAGTGGGCTCACAGCAGTCCAAGACAAATGTGCTGTGGGCCAGGAAATGAAGTGTTATGTTCAGCTGTTCACCCAATGCTGAAACAATGAAATTAAATGCTGTCTAACTTTACGATATAATTGCAGAATGTTGAATCATCCAAGTCGCTGTTGACTTTTTTCATTATTAAACAAAGACCATAATTTTTCTGACATCTTTTGAACCTCAACTAAAATCTGTGAGAGCCTCAAACATAACCATAAACATTTTTTATGGTGTTTTAGTTGCTATAATTGAATATTGTATTACAGGAATGATATTGCGAAGATTTTGGCATATACGTTCGATCTCAACATTTTGTTTATGTTTGCTTGGAAGTAGGCTTTTTCTTCCCTGCCTGTCCATCAGCAGTGTAGCGTAAAACGTCTGCCAGGAATAAGTATTGCAGTGTGCTCATGCAAATGCACGACGCAGAAACTGAAAAAAACATTGCTCCACAGCGCTACCAGTGGTCAGAAACTCCACAGGGCACCTTTAACGATGATGTCTTATTTTGTTGGTAGAAAACATAATCTGGGTGGCATATTTGCTCTTGGTATGGAAATGTAATTTCTTGGAGACAGGGCTTTGTAAAATTGCCTTCCTCCCCTGAATAATTTGCCCGCCCATAAGAGCAATCTTCACACCTGGCTTCGACAGAACATATGTCAAATTATGCAAGATGCTCTCAAAGCGCTGCTACACTCTAAATTTAATGGTAATATATCTGCTTTTTTTGCTCCTGGAGTGATAGCTAAAAGCCCTATTTTGAAGATTACTGGATGACTATTTACTTTCAAAAGGCATATCTGGCTGATTGTCTGATTATCTATGAATAAGGGCCAACTAAAGAGCCTGTCCTCCTTGAGCTCCCCCCCTCTGCCCCAACCATCACACCCACCTCCAGCGCTCTGAACTCTACAGCCCCGAAAGTTCAAGGGAAAATCAGCTGCCATCAATCACTAATGCAGATGAGAAGAGCACACTCTCTGGAGCAGCTTAGCCTGTTGAACATCACACAGCACAATTAAAACCCCTGAATGCAAATCATCTTCAGTAGGCCACTAAATGAAAAGAGGCTTCCTTTCAAGAGCGCTCAATAGTGGCAGGCTTTTCAAAGGCTCTTGCCCATGTGTGCAGTTTTAATGATGAAAGTCAGGAAGGAGGCTGTGACAGAGGGAGACTGCACCCTGCTCGGCAAGGTTGTTACCATGACATTTAGCAACAATATCAGCCTCATGAGGATGCTCTAACACGCTGTTTCAACGAGTTTAAGGTGCTGCAGAGGATAACGGTGTCACTCCTGTTCAGATATTCATATTTAACCCTGCTCTGCATCCTCCCTAACTGTTTCAAAGTGGAAGACATTAGGTAAAACTTTGCTAATTAAGAGAAGTACCGGTAGGGACTCTTTGATTTTGGTGTTTTAAGTCTGTTAATTTCTTTAAGTGTTTGACCTTGCTGCCTCTGCAGGGAAGTTTGGGAGCGAGGTAAAACACTTCTCGCAGGGCTCTGGCCATGACTAAGTAATTAAAAAGCGCTCCACCAGGCCTTAACCTTATTATTACAGCCTTGGAGAAATACCTTCAGATGTTCGTGTGCACTCTTCAATGGGCCTGGGGAAGCAAGCTTATTTTAGAGGGAGCGGTCTGAATAAATTCTACCTCAGTGTACACTGTGACATTTTGAAAGCCAAAAGTCATTCTTATTAGCTGTAGCTTTGCTTTGCATCCTCTATAGCAGCTTTGTTCTATTTGGCTCCAGGGTACAGCCTGTTTTCATGCTGACTTGCACTCAGTGAACCTCACATGATGCTGACATAGTTACTTTACAAAACATGTTGGCCGTGTTGTCCAGGGAAAAGGCTAGTCCTGGGTTTCATCTTTAATATATCAACACAGTCACAGAAAAGCACATTTCCCAAGGTGGGAAATGTAGGTGTTGTGATTCAGTAATATTAACCAAAGCGTTAATACTCCGGTGGTCTTAATTTCTTATAGGAATAGTTCAACATTATGGTAAATACGCTCATTTGCTTTCTTTCAAAGTGACTATTTGTCACCAACTCGCCATTAAATAGTCTGACTGATAATCTCACATAAATCCACAGCTTATGATTTTTCTACTTTTTATAAGGATTTTGTCATTTTTGTAGGGATTAAACAAACTACATGCAACACAGATTTGGTGCTGTAGGTGGGAAGATTTTGTTTCCTTTTAATGGAGCCAGGCGAGCTGTTTCCTCCTGCTGCCAGTCTTTATGCTATGCTAAGCTATTGGTTGGCACTTATCAAACTGGGTATTTGCCAAATGTGCCTATCCACATTAAATACAGTTACAAAGACAGTCATACTGTTCCCTCATCAGTGCCCTTATATAAATCAGTTTTCACTATCAGGTACATTCAGTCATGCTGGACAACAAATTCAGCATTTACTTTACATGCCAGGCATCTGACCTGTGCTCAGATTCAGTTCTTAATAGTTTTCATTTGCCTTGATCTGACTAACTTACTGAGTCTGAAATCAAGACATTGTTAACCCACAGTCAACAGTCACATTTTCTACATTGTTATTAAAAATGTCTCTATAATGTACAACATCTACATATTTTGTGCAACTCTGTATGTTTTGTAAGTCAGATATTTCTACAGAAATTATGTACACATTTTGTGTTTGTAAGGCATTTTCAGCAGTTAATTCTTTGGATAAAATGTGGCCTTGATCAACACAAACAATTTCACTGATTGATTATCCATCCTCATTTGGCAAGTACATGCATTTTCTGGATGTAATTATGACCCAGAAGAAGTACTGTGGGCCACACGTTTGTTAATTATTCATCAGAATATTAAAGATAATGTAAATTCACTGCAAGAGGGCAAGTAATGAGGCCACCCAGTGTAACCAGGGTTTTGATGAGTGTTAAGGGAGAAAGCTTTAGGACAGCCGGAAACAGAACACCTGTAGGTTCAGTCACTCCTGTAGCGAGCACTCTTGGTTTATCTCATTTATCTGTCAGGAAGTACACTGTGACTAATTGGGGTGCGTTGGGAGTGGGTGGGTGTATGTATGTGTGCATCTGTCACGTACATTGACATTAATTAAACTTGTTACATGCTTTCCAGGCAATTAATATTCTGTATTTAGCAACCCTTGCAGCATCGACACCATCTTCGCACCTTTTTTCCAATAAAGGCAAAGCAGAAGCTGAAGGTTTTGCTGTCATTAACTTCCTCGGGTCTGTTAAATAATCACTTGGTATATGTGATAAACAGGATATATTTGTTCTGTTGTTTAGCAGAATAGCAGTCTGCTCCTCCTTGTGTTCTTGCTTTTTACCACCGAGCCCCAGATGCCTCAGCTTGGCTCTTTAGAGATCAGTGCCACCTGTAATCAATACGTTTACTGCCCGAGAGGCAGCTGTTGATGGTCAGAGACAGGCCGCAGATGAGAAGATAGCAGCCAATCTAAAGGCACTGATCCAGCTCACCATCTGCTCACGGAGACAGAGGGAAAGGCTGCGTGATGAATCTGACGCTCTCCTCTCGTCACCTTCACAATGTCCTCAGCCTCTTCCAGTCTGGAGGTAAAGAGGTTTGAACCGGTGGCCTGACAACTGTGACAGTCGGAGCGGCCGCAGAGGTGATTATCTTTGACTTTCATCTGCTTTGGGCAATGAATATGAAACCGGAGGTGCTGGGTGAGAGGAGAGGAAGTGAATAATTTCTTTTCAACCTCTGTCAATCCTGAAAATGTGTTGTCTACTTTTTCTTTAGACCTGTACTGATGAATTTTGGCCATTTGGGGGGTAGAGCTGTAAACACAATATTGGTACAATTTCACATTACCTAATTAATATGGCAAATGTGTCAGCAAACAGACAAAGAGCAACAGTGTCATTCATTTGGAGTTGTGTCTCTGGCCAGCTGGTGGATGTAAGGCCAATATTCAGTTTCTTTTGTTTTGGTCTCTACCAGCTCCTGAAGAAAATATCAGGCTTTTGAAGGAGCTATATATAACAATAACATTTTTAATTGTTTTTTTGGTGCAAATATATGTATATTTATATTGATTTGGATTGTAACAAATCTTAAAAAAAAACTTCCCAACTTTCTTAGTTTACTGTAACATCCTATAAACTGATTTCTATGTAAAAATTTATATTTCCTCTCTTCAGCTCCACTACAGCACTAAGAGTGTGCAACATCAGCTAATGTGAGCTCTCCGATGCTGCTTCATATTTATACAAAATTTAGATAAAGCTACCCTGAAAGCTGATGGAGCAGCTGTAGACACAGACTCACAACTCAATGCTAACTCTGACAGAGAGTGTCTAATAAGTTGTTCCAGCTTTTTTGTTGAAAATATCTGACTCCTAAATGTAAGGTGACCAGATTTCTTGGATGAAAACTCATCATAGCACTAGTAGTGGTCAGAAACTCGACATTGCCAGTTCAGCTGTCAGTATTTGATTGCTTGATTGATTGATTGATTGATTGATGAGAGTGGTGAGAGTAAACCAAAACAATAAAGGGAAATTTCTCTGTGGGTTTGTCATGGGCCCCCCGTTTCACACTGCATGTAGTCATTTGACTAATGGTTTATATGAATGTTTTAATTAGTGCAGCTTTAAATGTACTGGGTATTCAATATGAAATCCTACACCTACGAAAGGAATTGATCAGCCTCATAATGAAAAAAAAAAGAGCCACGGTGCAGATACATATTTCAAAGAGCTGTCCAAGAATTAAAATGAGACACCAATCTCATTTTCACGCTCAAAGAACTGTGTTTTCTCGTCCTGCAGTTGCTTCTCTCAGATTTTCCCCTGAGGCTTTCATTCTGTTTCATATGACCAGTTACTCCCACCTGAGGCAGCAACAACATTGGGCTTTGTGTGAGGTGCTGATAAATGTGACAGCCACTCAAACTGTCAAGGGACACAGTGTGATTCAAACAGGTACAATAATGTGGCTGTTCACCTTTTTATTACCTCTGGGCGCAGGGACAGGCACATGTTGAAGGCTGCTGCGACGATATTACATTGATGATATTGAATTATAACTGAAACCTGTTGCACATTTCAGCTTGTCACACACACACACTCAGGAGATGTTCATCAAACTTACAATTAAGGGGGAATAGATGGACATGTGTGTCTTAATTTTGTGAGCATCAGCCTCAGGGAGCATTGCACTGTGTGTTCTAGGACTCAAACAACCTCACATGTTTGCAAACAATAAGTTTTCCATTCCTCTAAATTTCCTCGTGGCTTTACTTATGTAAAACCATATCGCAATGCATTGATAAGTTGGAGTACCATTTCAAGTCGCTTACAGCACATGCATTTTTTTTTTGTCATGGCACGAGAGAAAGCGATACGAAATTTCCGCAACTTTGGAATCATCCAGTGATGGCTGTAAAGTCTTCAGACATAAATGCAACACTTATTACATCCTTATATTAACCACCATGAAAGGATTCACAAATGCAAGCACTAATTTTATTGGATTAGCAAAGGCTAAGATTTTCTCTCACAAAAGGAAATAAATCCACAATTTATTTGGACTGAATTCAACTGAAAAAAAGAGAAACCTGGCTTGTAAAACTCCCTGGTAATTAACCAAAATGTTATATGTGAGGGCTTTTACTTACTTTTCCTTGTAAAAGAACTGCAGAAAAACATACATTCTTCTGTATTTGGCACATGAATTGGGGGCTGTAATTACTGGTACCAATATTAAAAGAGGCAGCATTGTTGAGCTACACCAGCTTTAATGGTGTTGGACCTGCTCTGTATGTTTCTGTGGATTTCTTACTGTGTCTTTGTCTCTTGCATACATATTCATCCAAGGCTGCTGGGTTCATTAAGTTGCCTGCAAGACGCTGTCGAATGCATGCATTTAGTAACAGCACGACCTCTGTGACTAATCTCAATTTAGAAAGGCATCCTGTGAAAATAAGAGGCAGTGATCTTGTGCAAACTCTAACAGCCGTTACTCTCGGCGAGGGAAGAAAATTCACTCTGGAAAATGACTCTCCCTCCCACCAGAGATCAGATATGTTGATTTTTCTGAGGGAAATAAACACTCTGGCAGCTCCCTCTCACTCCCACACAGCCAAATTAGCTGTCACCGAGGACATTAAGCTGTCATCTTCTGAGGTTCCTCTCGAACATGTTCCCAGCATATATAGATGCTCTGCGACTGTCGCTGCCCGAGATGCCATTTTGGAAATGGATGTACTGTATTAAGAATAGTGTGCTCGCTCTTTGCCCAAACAACTGACTGGATAGAGGGATGAATGCACAAATTAGATGTCATGTGATGTTTACAGCCCTTTAACTGTCTGACTGTCTGCAACCAACTGCGGGAAAACAACAACCCTCAGTACCCTCATAGTCCACCATTATACAACACCACTACAGTGCCAGTGCTTGAAGTTAATTTGCTCCCTGTGTGCGAAGATGAAGTGCACCTCATTGTGCATACTAATGGCCCACGTAAGGCTTTCAAAATGACAGAATGGCCCTGTTATGGAGATGACAATCGAAAGTTAAAATTGGTTTCAGCTTATAGACACCTCTCTTCCGTCATAGTGGTGATAATTATGTTGATGTATTAGTGCAAAACAGTAAACAAAGCTAATTTGCTCTCAGGTCTCTCTGGTGTGTGGAAATTATCTGGCTGCAGGGCTGGTGATGGATGTTTATATTTCACTGCAAAGGTTTTTTTTTTTGCTCTAAAACAGCTGGAAAAAAGCCATTTCATTTCATTCCTCATAATCAAAATCACAGTGAGCAGCGCCGAAATGTTTACTGTCGTCTCAGGACTAAAGGTATAACAGATGGCTCTCTGTCCTCGGCCCTCATCTGTTGTAACTTTGCCCTGTCAAGCAAATGTTCAGCGGTGCATACACAGCGATCACAGCTAGTTTTTACACTCGGTTTGCGCCCCAGTGAAGTTCACAGACTCTGAAAGGCAGCAACAACACTGTTTTCAGTTTCGACGCATCGTGTGAAGATGAGGGCTTGACAGTGTGATAGTTCGCTACTGTTTTCTCTGCAGCTGGCGCATGGTTTTACTAATGACACCATTCAGCGGAGTGATGGAGCCATGCGTATACAAACACACCAATTACCCATCACCAAGGAGGCGTATTGAGGGCAGTGCCTAAGTGGCTCTGTCACTGATTGAGTGCATTTTTAAAAAAATAACAGCAAGGCTTGTTTAATCACCTCACACTCTGCGTCAGATTAACACTCTTTAATTAAAGAAAAGTTCATACATGTACAAATCTGACAGCATCGTAGGCTACACTCTCGCAAATTACTTTTGTTGTCACAGCAATTTGGTGGTGTTAGGTTGAATTTTGTACAAACGTTCATGGTGACTTATGACTTTGGTAATCCCCTGACTTTTTCCAAGCTCCATCATGAGGTTTTTTTATTTTGAATAAATTATGCCTCACAAAGACTGCCATTTGAATATAGTAGAGATATGCATGTATATACACACTGCTATCATCTGGTCAGTTTTTTTTTCTTTGTTTTGTGCAATACAGCTGTCAAATATGATAGACTGTTGATGTGGATTTTCAGACCGGATTGCAAGACCCAGTCAAGGGCCAGTTGGAGACCAGGTCTGGTCCTGCCTAAGCCTCAACACCTTTTCTCTCTAAGTTTTTCTTCTTCAAGTTTTCTAAGTTTTCAAAGCTTCTTCAGAGAAATTTGCAAAGTCAAATATGCACCGGAGTCCAGTAAAGTTCAGTCCAAAGAGCTTTATTCTTCAAACAAGGAGTACAAAGCCCGAGCTGTCCTGCAGAGCAACTGAGTTTTTACTAACCAAATATCTTTTATAATGCAATTTTGTGGGCGTGCAAGGGGCGTACATGGGCATAAAACACACTTAGCCATGCCCCTTTCTTTCTTTTACCTTACTTTGGGTGTTATTTTTAATGGTGTCTAAAGTTACCTTTGTCTGCCTAATGCCTAGAAAAGGCAGCCTTCCATGTGGTTCTGATTACACCAGGGGGTCACCTGTTGGCCTTCTTGGGATGCTCCTCCTATTCTTTCCATATATGGTTTAGGTGTGTAGTATCTAATGGTGTATCTAATGGAACACAGGAATACAGGCAAACAGGAGGAAGACGGCAGGCAGGACCACGCCGGGCAGTCCCAGAACACAGGAACAAGGCAGGAAGGCACACAGGAACACTGGAGCACACATAGGCTGGTGACATTGACGACACAACAAAGAACAAAGGGAATGGACGATGGATATCGATATATATATATATATATATATATATATATATATATATATACACACACACTGTGAGGGACAGGGACGTGGAAACAGGTGAGGAGACTAACAGGGGACAGGTGAAACTAATTAATTGGGGCGGAGCAGGTAATCAACTGGGAGAGAAACACAAAAGACAGCCAGACAGAAAAACTGACAAACACAAGGACAAAGAACAAGAACTAATAAAGAACACACTGAGGGAGATAAACAAGATAACAAAAATACAAGGACAGGGAACACGATAAACACAAGGAATACAATGAACACAAGACAGGATAACACAACACAAGGGGCACAAGAAACAGTTTCATACATAATAGAATAATGTGGCCTAGTATAGGGCGGCCTTTAAAAGAGACTGTACAGTCATGTAGCCCCAAAATTTGACACTACATTGTATAAAAAAATGGACATGACATCACCCATTGTGGACTACTGTTTTTAAGCCTCATTTGGCATTTTGGCCATCATTACCTTGGTTTTTCAGAGCCAGATGTTAGACTGAGTCCATTTTGTTTTAAATCTTCTTTTTTAATCAATATTAGCATCTCAATTATGCTAAGAAGTAACATCACTGAGATGCTAATTTGATTAAAAATAAAGAAGGCTTAAAACAAAATGTACTCAGTCTAACTCTGTTTTTGGTCAGACTAAGCCAGGCAAGCTAACAAGTGTGTTTCCCAGCATGTCTGAACTATTGTAAGTATTCCTTCACCAAATTCATGAGCATCCCAGGGTGATGAAATGAGCTCAAAGCACCATTACTGCGCAGCTGTAAACTCTTCACTTATTTTAATTTGACTGTTGTTCATTCATTTGTTCATTCTTGAGCTTGGAGACAGCAGTGCAAACAACCTAAAGGCCCATTTAGTAGCTGTTCTGGAGGTTTTTATAATATCCCAGGATCTTCATCAGTAGCTACGTGGAGTTTGTCCCGCTGTTTCGGAAATGTAGATGTTATAATTTTTTTCAAGCCATGGACCTTAAAACTTGCTCTCTATTTGTAAATGAGTGTGAACATGCTAAATATACATGCCATGTGACAATAATAACGTAAATACGAAAGCCATATTTTCAGTCTCAGTCACCGGTCTATTGATGGAGTGATCTGGACCTGAAAATCCAGCAGCAAGACAGCTCAGATGAACACTGCAGCCCACATGCTTTTGAAATTGAATTGTGTCACAACAATCACATTCCCTTCTCTTATTCATCTCTGAAGTTATTCACTTCCTGGAAATAATATACAATATCTGTGACCCTGTTCCCCCCTGTGACCATACTGTCTGCAGCTCCTGGTCGTCCATCTTGCGTGCAGGTGGGGAAAAAGGTTGAATCAGTTGTGCTGCCGGCAAGGCTCGTGTCAGGCTGAAGACACTGATCTGATAACGTCCTCATTAGCCGGCCCGACCTCGACGGTAACCACAGCTGGAAGCGGGAGGTCTGCTCTGCTGGTGACAGCCACCGCTTCAGGGCCGTCGCGGGCCAGATGAGCCCTGGATGGCGGCTCACGCACCCCTGAGCTCCATCAGTCACGATTTATCTGTAAGAAAGAGAAAGAGGACAAAGTTAAGGAGCTGCCGGTGTTTGTGGATGACTTTGATTTCTCTTCTAACGCTTGCGGGAGGTCAATTTTACCATACATACAGCACACAACATGCTGTATGGGGAGAGGCAATGACATACGTATGCACTAATACTCTGTTGCAAGATGTGATATTCTTTTATCAAATCCTTTTCATATGAGTATAAAGTAGACTGTCTTCTCTCTTTCTTCGTCTGATGAAGCATCACATCGATTCGAGACCCAGCAGGAAATTACACCAGCACATCTGGTGCTTCAGCTCCGAGCACAGACAGTATAATATCCAAATAGAAAGCTCCACTGTGGCAATAATCCTGCTGCAGCTGCATGTATACTGTCTGCGGCGAGGCTGCTTTGTTCCTCCTGTGACAGAGATCAGTTTATAGCCTCAGAGTGAAACTGTGGAGGAAGAAAGATCACTCCTACCTCTATGACTGATGGGCCTCTGAATTTATTTCTGCTATCAGCAAAGTCAGCATGAAAAGATGCCCCCTGAGTGTGTATACAAACATGTTTGATGCTCCAGGATAACACTGCCACTCTTTGGCTGAGTAGAAAGAGCAAGACAGGGAAAGGAGAACTTTTTTTTTCTTCTTTTTTTTAGAAATAAAATAAATATGTTGCTGAGAATACATATTTTATAAAGGTCCTTTTCACTTTCAGAATTATAATAGTGGGTAAACATGAAAATAATCCTTAACATTTTTGATCATCTATTATAATTTCAATTACTTAAAATGCCAAACATTGTCTAGCGTCTCATATGTGAAGACTATTTTTAGCTTTTCTCAGTTTTGAATCACTGTATATTTAATATGTTTGCTGGTTGAGCAAGGCAAGACATATGACAGACATCTTGGGGTTTTTTTCCACCATTTTCTGTCATTTCATGGACTAACTGATTAAGCAATTATCTGTAAAAAAATTACCAACAGACTGAGTGATAATGAAAATAATTAGTGCATGCCTAGCAAAGAAGATTAAGAGTATGGGGGTTTAGGCTTAGGTTAATTGGAATTTATTCTTTGATTGACTAACGATATTTACAGTATGTATGTGGTTATATCAGTATTGTGCAGCGAGTTTCATCATAAAACCATGGCACCATAGATCAGTAGATAATTTCATCACAAGGTCAACTAAGTAGCTGTTCTGGAGCTTTTGATCTTGCCACATGTTCTTCATCAGCAGAGGGAGTTTGCCAGAAAATTCTATTTTTGGAGCTCTTTAGGGACATCTCATCCGGAAAAACACAATTTCTGTCAGTTTATTGTTCATTTATTTAGGTAGGACAACAAACCAACTCTCAGTTATAGTGGAAGTCAATGGAAGACATAAAGGGCTGGACAAAGACCACAGGACCTGCAATCTTTGTGATGACAATAGTTTGGAAGATGAGTTTTTTGTTTGAGTATAAGAATGTAGAGAGAATAATTTACCAAAGTATTATTTAAACTGCCCATCTGTTAAAATTATTTTTGCTATAATGATCAGATGAGCCAAGAGTTGTTCGTAAAGGAGCCTTTTTGAAGAGTGTCCTTCCTTTAACTAAGTTTACTTTAGCCATGCTGTGTGTCATTGTTTTGTTTCCGGTCCGTATGTTCATGGATTTGAGTCACATAAATAAATTACATAAATAAAATGAAATTACATGAAATGAAATAAGCAGCCAAAAGATGCTCTGTGCAATGTAATCAATAGATAAAGACCTTTTTGTGTGTAACAGGATGTTTTTTATCTTTGGAGTTGAAGGTAAATACTGCCATTGAGCAAGAGAATGAATTCCTCGACCTCACTGACAGAGTGAAATAAGAGATGAAAAGAGGATAACTACAGTGTTGTCAGAGCCATCTGAATGACTGCTATTGAATGCGTGACACTTAATTTGACCTTTCCCCTTTCATTGCTGCCGCCTGTGCAGAGGTTATTTCCTGCTCATCCACAGCTGAGGCTATCTGACTATCAATCACTGTCTTCTCACTGTTGTTCCCTCATGTGGGAGATCTGAGCATATGGGCAGGATTAGCAGCAGTGAGCCTATACATCTGCTGATCAGTGATCCCGATCGTTTTTCAATCCTCTGGGCCTAAAGATTCCCGAGTACGCTAGAGCCATGTGAGAAGACGGATAGCCAGTTCCTCATCACCCATCTGTCATTTCCGACTGCCATCAGCACTAAACGCTCTGGGCTCACGGGGACTGTGGAGGCTATTTCACATGCATTTCGTAGACAATGACTGTTTTTAGGCTAACACTCGAAAAGGTCAAACAACTTTCATGGTATGTTTCCTGTCATCCTGTCGTCTCTCAAGCATTCTGGTGAAGGAAGCAGTAAGGCTGAGTGGAAAACCGTGTAGTGAGTCACACTGTAGGTGATGAAGCTCCCAGTGGGACAGAGCCAGCTGGTTTTAAAGGCAGGTGTTTCCAAGACATCTCAAGGCATTTCGTGTGCACTTTATTGCCTTTTTTGTTTGTTTTTGTTTTTCAAACCAGCAGTATGGGGGAGTGCTGCTAATTTGCACATACGCATACGTCTATTTTGGTCTCGGAGTATGAAATACTGTATGTCAGTGACTCAGTACTGTATGTCAATCATATATATAAGTGTTATTGCCTACGCTTTTACTGGCACACCCCTGTATGGTTGTGTACTCCATCCGTGAAGCTTGAAGCACAAGTAATCTGTAATAGACAGTAAAATGTGTAATTTTAACAAAAAGACAAACCAGGTTTGATTATTTTGTTGACATAGATCTATAGCAGCTACTAATTTACATTATTGAAAGAAACCTGTTTAAATTCAGCTTTTCTCTCTACTGGAAGCAACAAAGTCAACACTTAATTCATTTCAACACAAGCATCGTCTGTGTTGCCAAAGCTTTATGGAGCCCATTCTTCTGTGCCATAGACTGCCATTGTTGTTAAACACTTTTATACACATGCTCACTAGATTGCCAAATGTGTATTAATCCACAGCTGAAAATAGTCCTCAATAAATGCACCACTTATCCTTGTATAAGTTATGCTCTCTAAAAACTAGTGTCCAGCCTTTACTTAAAACAACTTCAAGAACTTTTCATTTTATGTTGTTAGTATGGAAAAAAATCTGACCTGGAGCCTGGCACTAAGAATAACTATAAGAAACTAATAACTACTAATAAGAAATAGCCAATCATCTCGCTGTTGGTCTCATTTGCTTATGTAGGTCATAAAGGTATCTGTATTAAATTGAGATTTTTTCATAATCTGTTAAAAACTCCATAGCCAACAACAGTGGAGATCATGTGTGTCATTTTCTGTAAAGGTTTAGTGGTTAATCAGATAGCTGTGTGCCCTGGGCTTATGTTTTCTGAAACAGCGTGTGTGCTTTGAACAAAACTGCGGCTCAGTAACTCTCTCGGGAGGGAAAACAACTAAATATGAGCATAAAAATCCACAGAGCAATAAATCGGATTTTAATTATTTTGCAACACATGCGTGACACCTTCTCCCAGAGGAGGAGTGAACCACGCTGCACACCACCTCACCGCTGCCCTTCAGTGCACGCCTAACAGGCAGCCACACAAAAATGTCACTTCCAGTGTCTCATCCTGTTGTCTACGGGTACATTTGGAAAAGGTGACCACCGTCGCTATCTGCAGGTGTTGCCAATGCTCCAATTCTCTTACACTGGAGAGTGCTTCATGATTGTGATATAAAAGAAGAAAATAGCAGATGAATGGCAGTTTCAGTAGGTCATATGAAATTTCTCTCTTATTTAATTATGCCAAGGCTATTCCTCCCAGCTAAACAGCGTTGAAGACATGTCTGCACATGTCTTTGCACATTGTAAACATTCACGTTGCAGAGTGTATTCAGGTCTTTGCCAGAGAAACTGTGGTGCTGTGCACTTCTTTGTCTCCCTTGGGTTACCCACATGGCTCAGAGTGTAAGGTTATTTTGCCAGAGAAACTGTGGTGCTGTGCACTTCTTTGTCTCCCTTGGGTTACCCGACATGGCTCGTAGTTATTCCTGCTCGCTCATTCATGCAAGCTCTCGCTCTGCTCACTCTCTTGACTTACACATTTCCCAATATCCCTCTCTCTGCGTCCCCTTCCCCCCACCTCCTCTTCTCTTGCTCTCTCTCTCTCTTGCCTGCTTTCCATCTCCTCTCTTGCAGACCCATTCATCCCTCTCTCTGCGTCCCCTTCCATATAGCTGGTACATCTCATCGGTGGCTATCCTGTGTGCCATGCCTGATGCTTATAGGGGGCTCTCTCAGATCTCTGTCTCTCCCCTAAGCAACAGCACAGATTAACTTTAGCTTACCCCCCTGCCCCCCTCTCCCACCCTCTCTCCTGCCTGGCTCACCTCATTAAAAATTCATCCCTCTCTCTGACTCCCCTTCCCCCCACCCTCTCCTGCTCTCCTCCTCTCTGTGTCATCCACTCTTGTGTTAAAAGCATTCACATTACGCAAGACTCTAAATATACCCCCTCCCAGCCTCCCAGCAGACTTAAATACTTCCCAGGCTTTAACCACTTGTCCCTCGCTGCCTTTACGTCTACCTCCCAGGAGAACCTTGTGCTCTGTCTGTGTATGTATACATGCATTGTGTATGCATGTGTGTGTGTGTGTGTACGCATTGTGTGTGTGTGTGTGTGTGTGTGTGTGTGTGCATGCGTGCGAGTGAGAAGAGGGTTTTTTCATTGCCCTGATGCTGCATCCATTATATCTGTCAGATCCCAGGAGGAGGCCGGCTACAGTGCTCAGGAAAGTCCCTCAGGTGGCAACGGGGCGAAACAGCAAACTGACAAACAGGTAGGGTTGAGTGGGGACGTCTCACCTCAACAAACACTCTGGCCTGTTCGGACTGAACACAGAACATGCTTAGTTTAAACTATGCCAAAGATTGAGCTGGTTTGCCTCTGTGATTATTATCGACGATCACCCCAAAGGCCTTTTTTTTGTTTTATATGGAGACGGCCATTTATGGAGGAAACAAGTGCTGCCGTGCGCACCAGTCTCTCCCCAGGCCGGTCTGCTTGTCTGCCTCCAGCAACAAAAGCTGACAGTTTGATGCGATGCTGCCTCCTGGATGAAAAGCCTCCATAATTGGCTGCCATTACAAACTGTACGCTATCCTTGACAATGGCAGCGGAAATAAAAGAAAGGAAACGTGGTCCCTCCACCTCCACCATCTTTTGAAATCCTTTAACTGCCAAAGAGCAAAAGAAAAAGTTCATTAAAATGGGAACGCTGTATGTTTCTGAAGTGGAGTTTAATTTGCCCTTTGTGTTGTTCAGTTGCAAAATCTCTGTGAGTGTCTAATGGAATTTATCTAGAACTGCTGTGCTGTAAAACAGTTTTCATTTGCACTTAATTGTTCAGTAGAAATGTCTTCTGCTGAATTGTTGAAAACCCTTTTAAAGGGCTGGTTTTCTATGTTGATGATTCATGTACTTTCAGGTACATAATGTTGGGAATTATTACTCAAGTATTAAGTATGTTTAATTCCCTCCATTGGATAAAATACAATGTGTAACTAATAAGTGTGGAGAATCCACTTTAGGCAGTGACATTCTGAGGCGCTACACTATGCAGCTACATACAGAAGTGCACACACACCCTTAAAACACAGTCCTCTGGTGCTCTCTGCGGCTTTTCCTGTAGATTTCGGGGCACACGAGTTCAGTGCATCTAACCATGATGAATATAACAAAGCTGGTTTTGACAGAATAAGGGTTTGTTCTGTTTCTCCAATCCGCCCCACATGTGACACCTCGTGCTTGCCAGCGTGTCTCTCCATAGACGACACCTGCCAGCTCCTCCTGCCAGCCCGTACTGATGTGTGGCATTCCTAACTCGATCACGATCGTGAACACAACACCTGCGATCTACAAAGTTGAGGAAGCTGCCAAGTTTCTCCCATGGTGAGACACGTTTCTCCCTCTCTCTGTCTTTCATGCTGTCTCCCTCTCTGTCTTTGTTTGTCTCCTCTCGTCGCCACCTCAACCAGGTGTGTGTGACAAAACAATACACCTATTCTATACCCATAAACGCTTCCTCTGCTCCACATTGAGATAAGATAAGACGACCAAGCCTTGAAATGAAGTTGCGATCAAAGGGAAGGGGGTGTAGGTATATGCTGCAGAGCAAGCCAAGAGCATTTATTAGTGAGAGGAGGCTTCACTGTAGGGGAACATCTGCTCCCTCGTGGCCAATTCGTCGGCTTGAGCATGTTGCATATCCAGTGTCCCTTTCCTCTCTCTCCTCAGCAGAAAGCTGGGTGAGTGACAGTAGTTTGCTGCACGTTGGTCTGTTCTCTCATCCCATGGGTCTAATTTGTGCAAGCTGCTTTTGAATTGTTGCAAAGAAGATGCAGGAACAAAGCCAGCTGAGGGGGCTGGGGTGTGTGGGACCTGCTGTTCCTCTGCGCCTTTGCCTCAGATGCCAATTCATCTGCATTCTTCTGTTCTTCGTGCACCCCTTCCTCTTTCACCCCAAAGTGCCAGCCTTGTGTTTGTACTGTTTGCTGATAATGGAGAGGGAAAGGTGTGAGGTGAAGAGGTTAGCGGGGTAAACGTGACTGCAAGACTTTTGTGCATCTCAACTAACAAAACATGCATGCGGGGAGAAAGTCAACCACTGAATTTGCACCAGCCATTTATAACGATTGGATTATTTTGGAACAACACACAGTACCGCATACTCTAATTGGTATTAACATCACAGAACATAACACTGGTGCAACTCCTTTCCCTGTCTTTTCTCACCATGTCAATTTCCACCTGGCATTTGCAGCAGCAGCTAATGATATCTTTCAAAGACTTTGACTAAGCCGTGACTCAGAGACCTCAAGGCAGAGTCCTGATTTTAAAGTAGAAGTAGCGTACTGTAGTTATTTTCCTCTACAGGGGACAGGATGAATCAGCAGCATCTGAACTCTGCAAGGGAATGAGCTGAGACCTTCAAAGTGTCAGGGAAAAAAGAGACAGCTTGTCTGTTTGACAAGTGAAGATTAGTCACCTGCAACTTTAAAAGAGGCAGGGTGCAGAGTTTCAGCAAAAAAAAAAAAAAAAAAACTGTCATTCCTCTGCCCAAGGACAGCTCAGTTTGCCTTTTTATGTAACCTTTTACACCTGGGTCCCCTATAGCAAGAAAGAGGAACTCCTGTCCTGACACCTAAGCTTTAATGACATGCCAATTTACAACTCCCCGGGAGCAGAATTAGGAAGGTTACAGCATGCAAACTGTAACTGTGACAGCGCTCAGCATCTTTAAACCACTTTAAACTGTTGGCAGTGCCACTTTTTGCCAGGATTTAAGATCCCAAATATTGAATGAGTGGTTTAGTGGTGACAGGATTTGGGGGGAACATCTTTTGAAGTTCAAAAGTCTTCAGCCATTCATTGTTCATCTCTGATTATATATTGTACTGTATACAAATGAAACAGATTGTTGAGGATAAATCCATTTAATTACAGCTCAGGACTTCATATTTTTAACATTTCTTACTGTTTTCCTGATAACATTATTTCTGGAGTTAATTAGATCCAGGAACACATCAGCAAAGTCATTCATATGACTTTTAAACAAACCCTTAGGTAGACAAACTTATTTGAAAGCAACGCTACCCCCCAGAAATTACATTTATATACTACTAGCTTGTTAAGATAGTTTTCAGAGGGATTATGTTAAAATTATGTTATATTTTTGCTCGGCAGACCCCAGTCCTTCCCTAACCTTAACAAAAAGCTTAGTGTGTAAATATTAAACATGACTGAATTGAATTATACTGATATATTGTATTAGTTGGGAGCACAAAATTGAAAATATGTCATCAGTGAGCATTTGGCAGATATAATCACTATCAACCATTTGCAGCTTGGTAGATATGTCTCCTCCTTATTAAAAAGGATGCAGTGCCTATGTTAGTGAACAAATAAATAGTATATGACCATACTTTAATGACACAGGGTTATTTGAGAAGAGGAAATGAAGGCGAACAGGAAGATAAAAGCTGCCTGTAAACACACATCACCGTTTACAAACTGACCTCCTGGCTCGACCGTGACCTGCTGCGCTCACAGTGGCTGTGCGCTGACATAGTTTTCCCGCGATGTGAGGGATTATTATTATCGACGATATGGGTCTGTTCACTTTCAGTTTGACTTCCAAATACAGTGGTTTAGGTAATCTGATAATCTGGCTAAAATGCTGGCGCGTTTGCAAGCCGTCTGATCGTCTGGCTGCTCATGTTTTCTTTCCCCGTCAAACTTCGTCAGCACGGAAGCAGATCTCAGCAATTAACTTGATGAATGCAATGTTAACAGATAGGAACAATGACCAGAACCACAAAAACAAATCAGTGAAGTGGAATTCATTTTTTATTGTATCACAAAATGAAGAACAACAGGCAAATGTCATTGTTGAGTAAAATATACAATCTGTGTTACAGTGGATACAGTAGATGACCTTAATGTAAACATTACATATACAGTTCATGAGGACACACCCACACAAGTACAGAAGTCAATACTACAGAGGCTGAATTGTAAGCCCTGAGACGTGTTTATCTGAGAATCTCTCCTCATTTACCGAATATGTTTTCTTTGATTAGTGTGCCTTCAAAGCAGCTGTGGCGGAGGAAAGGAGGAAAAGAAACAGCTGGCATCTAATCAGTTTTTTAAAGACGTAATGCACCCGGTGTCACCCAAAATGTTAGTGGCACAGCTTAAGAACACACCTTTTTTCTTTCATTTTTCAAAGCTGTGTGTGAGAGAGTAAATGAAAGCCATGAGAGATGCTGGGAAGTTTATTACAACATCTGTAATGATCCATGATGGGGAAGCACAGAGCATAAATCAAAGTGACTTCCAGCTAAAGACAATGGGAAATTAAATTGGGTAATGGAGTGTGAGGATAAAGTGAGGAAAAGCTTGCATCAAGTTTCACCATGCAGGCAAAACTATAGACAACAGATGCCCTGCTGTGACACTGGAGCGGCCTTCGCTCAGTCTCTTGTTTGCCTTGTGTTTTGGAATAAAAAGGAAGGTCACCATGTTACAGGATATAATGTGCACTACCTTGTCTGATGTAGAGTTAAGTTTTGTTTGTGCATTATTTATCTTCTAATTTCCTTAAACAGCCTCTTAAATAAATGCCTCACTTTTTTAGCCACGCTAGAAATAAGATGCATTCAAGTCTGTTTCTCCGAGGTGTGAAGCGTTCCAGCTTTTACACATTTAACACTTCTGTGCAGCTTCCTGGTCCTGGTTCCGCCTATTTGTTTGCACATTTGCAGCTCCAGCCTGCCTTTAACAATTTCAGAGACAAAACGGGACAGCCGCTAACAATGGCCCCATGTGTCTGTTCTCCACAATGAGCGGAGGCAACGAGTGATGTCACCCACAAAACAAAATGAGCCTGACATCTTTAGCAGAAAAAATAACTTCACTGCCATCCCTGAGAAATATCAAGAGATTTGTGAGAGTAAAAAAAAAAAAAACACTTGGAGCAAATCTCCAGGCCTTATTCAAGAAATTACATAATACACCAGCATGAGCAGAATAACTTACTGCAGTTTTAATTAAAGGAGACTAATTAAAGAGATGTAAAAACAGGCAGAAGGTTTTTTTTTTACTTGTCTGACAGGTTTCCTTCCCAGTGCAGCTGTGTCACAGGCCATGTAAGGAAGCAAAGAAAACACTCTTAGCATTCTGGAGACACCAACTCGGGTGGTTAAGTCTTCATTTAGAGGGTCTTTTTCCCAGCCAGAGGCAATTTTGGGTCAATATCTGCTGCTTAACATTATGGCTCCACAGCGACCCTTTGCAACATGCATTCATGAGAAGGTGAGCGTGGTGGAAATACAGACGGGTGGTCTGTCGGGGTGGATCCAAACCAGGGGGGGTGATGGGTGATGATCATTTGGAGTGAGGATGATGACAGCAGGCCCAAGACAGTCAGCAGACATCTCCTGACGTGGCGTGTTGGCAGTTTGAAAGGACACACTGCCAACGCTTTCTGTCTGTCTGCGGAGGTGCGATGGCGAGTAAAAACTCTGTGTCCTGTCGTTCTGGATTTAAATCTAATTACGCCATATTAATTCAAGCAATGTGCATGCCTGTCTGCCTCCGCCACAGAAGAAGCACTCTGAGCAGGCAACCGCGGACACACCTCCGAAGGTTTTCCAACTTTGATGAGCCGTGAAAAAGAGTCAGATGTGCTGATAAATACGTAGCATCGCAAGTTTTTTTGTACCTGGGAGGGTTTTGGCTGGAGGCTAAAGAAAGCAGAATCAAGAGCTACCCGTTGTAGACCCTTTTTGCACTGGACCCAGAGGCTGCTGTTTAACCAAGTGCAGAAACTCCCTGAATCTCTTGATCATTCTGCAGAGACATAACTTTGCTTTGTGTTTTTTTTCTTTTCTTAGATAACTATTTAAAGCGCAGAGATATGTGCTGTGGTATTTCTTCAGGTAATTGCAGGGAGGAAAAAAAAAAGGCCCCGCGGTTCTGCACACATGGATTTAGAAGGTAATGGGTGGATAACAAAAGATTGAACTGGCAAGGTCCTGTGAGCAGCAGTGAGAGGACCCGGTGAACATCCATCACTCTTCTCAGGGTTGATTGGTCATGCCTGAGGATGAGGAAAGATGGACTGTCACTTTCCACAGAGGAGAGGCGTCACTGTGGGGGGAAAGTGGGAAAAGGGAGGGGGGAGAAGGAGGCTGGCAGCGAGCCAAAGAAGCAGAGAAGAGTTTGAGATGAGGACTGAGCCTCTTTTGTTTGGACCTGGCTGCGCCCACCTCTCTGAAATGCTCTTTAGACACACGGCCCTCCTCTCCACTGTGATCCTGCACCATCCAGGAAGACAAGGCCTTTGTTCCCGCCTGGCATCAGCACATCTGCTTGGAAACCTTGACTTTGCTTGTCTGCTAGCACTGCCTTCGTTTCGCAGCCAGTGTCTCTGAACGAGATGACAGCCGTGTACCAAAAGCCACTACAGCCAAATTTCTCTGCCATGTTATTTCCGGCAGCGGTGCCCCAGCTACCCGTCTGCCCGTCTTCTCAGGCTCATGGGACACAGAGGAGAGTCTGTTGGGTTTCCTCAGCAATGACTGCTGCCTCTTAAATAATTTAGTGCAGCCACAGAAAGCTCGGAGTAGTGAAGGACAGAGGCATTCACTGAGCCAAGCTTATGCTACTGTATCTATCAGTTCTCTATACCCACTGACCTTCCGTTTCCCTCCCTGGTTCCAAGTGTTTACTGCAAGGAAGTGTTTTATACCTGTGTGTGTGTGTGTGTGTGTGTGTGTGCACAAGAGTGCAACAGAAACTGCATTGAAAGTTGCAGACATCACAACAGATAAAAGCACACTGAAGGTTGTTTCGGGTGAGACATACTTTAGTTTGCCCAAGTAACTTCATACTGATACCAAGTTTCATACAGCAGAGAAAGTCAAAAGCACTGTGGATCAGGATGGCAACAAATAAAACTTTACTTGAAACCAAACGATTCGAAATTCTTCTCAGAAAGTATGAGGGATTTTAACATTTTGGCTCATGTAAATTGGGAAATTAACAGTTTGTTTACCATTCAACTTGCAAAAACTTGATCATTAAATACAGTGAGTGCTGGACATGCAGGAAAACTTGAGTGAAGGCAGGCAGCGGGGTGGACACAGTCGGGGTGCTTCAGCTGGACTCCTGCAGCAGTCAGGATGACAGAGTAAAAGAGGGTGATCAAAGGAAGACGAATCAAGATGTGAGAGGATGAGATAAAAGGTATTTAAATACGTATTTTGACTTTTATGTAAAAAAAAAACAGATGAGCTAATGCAACTTCTTTCAAGGTCTAATTACTTTGTGCTTATGAGTGTTTCTTTTTGGATGGGGGTGGGATGGTGCAGGATGTCAATACGTTTTTCTGTAAGCCTGTTTTTCGTATTTGCATATGCCTCAGCGGCCCTGCGCCTGTTATTTTGGTTAAGAGAGCACTGCAGCCTCCGGCTAAAAATGCCAGCCTAACAGTCAGCAATTAATCGAATTTATTGTAATTGAGCTCAAAAGGCTCAACGTGCTGCACAGAAATGAGGAGAGAACATGGAGAAACAGAGCCAGGAAATAGAGCGGGAAATAAAGACAAAGCGGCGCAGAAGGCTCAAGGAATCCACAATAGCTAAGTGCAGAACAAGGTGCTGTTGTTTGTTTGCTGCTGAAGATGTACGACTGGAGACTAAAATGTTCACATTTACCTTGTTGTAATATGCATTTGATGTTTATGTAAAACCAAAGTGGGTACAATTTGTCAACATTTGGGGTCCCTCAGCAGCAACGTGGTACTGCGTGTTGATTTATGTGGCCCTCGAAGGATGTCTTAATGTTTGCTTACTGTTTATTCGAGTTGCTTCAAGAGGTAGTTTGACATTTCTGGGAAACGCTGATTCACTTTCTTTTCAAGACAAACTCCTTGTATTGAACACCTATTTGGCAACGTGTCTACATTTCTGTTTGTGTATGTATTAGACAAATTAGCCATAACATGTTTAGGTGTGAGATTTAAAAGGGTTGGAAAATGGATTTTGTTACCTGACAGAGCCAGGCTAGCTAGTTCCCCTGGCAAATGCGATACTAAGCTATGCTAAAATAGCTGGTTATCAACTTACATTTAACATTCAGACACGAGTATAGTGTCAATCTTTCTTATTTATCACTCCTTAATAAAGCAGTTAAAATGTTAAAACAATTCCTTTGAAGTAGCTCATTGAAACTTTTCATTTTGTGTTGATGTTGGCGGTCCCTGTGGACAGAGGTGGTAGTGTTTCACCCTATGTTCAGTCACGTATTCCCCCCGCTTCACTTCCCACTGAAAGTAGATTACTTTGCTGGGAGGAGAGCGGGCAGCAGCTCCGGAGATGAACATTCAGTTAGAGGCTGAAGGAACTCAAATTCAGTCAGAGCAAATCCCAATGCCAATCCATTTGATTCTGCTGAAAAAATCTGTAGCAGACATCAAGAATAACTATTAGAAACGAATAGAAATTGCCAATCTTCTCGCTGCGGGTCTCGTTTTTCTTATGTAGGTCATATAGAGGCATTGGTACTAAATTGAGACCAGTTAAAAACTTCATAGAGAGATTTTAAGCTATCTTTCCTTAAGCATACTTCTTTGACTTCCTCAGCATGTAGCTCTGTATATGGACAGTGCCTGTTTGTGCATTTCTATTATTGCCTGTCTGATTGTGTGTCCTCAGGTGTATCAAGGTCAGAGGTTTTGACATGAGTCGCTTTCTCTTGATTGTGTTTTTGTATGCAAAAAGTTCAAAATAAACTGTGACAATGAGGACAAATTGGTGTGTTCACCAAGAGAAGGACCTTCATTAGAGCACGCTCTCTGAACATGAAGATGCAAGAGAAGAGAAGAATTTGCTGCTGATTCAATGCAAACAGTGTGCGATTGTATAAGCTCCCATATGACCGTGAATAGGTGACAGAAAACAGAGCAAAAGGAGCCTGTATAGAAACTCACTTCCCGCCGTGTTAACTGTTTGTCTCCCAAGGACTAAATGATGCTATCTCCTGTTTTTGCAAAATCTCTCCTTTGAGAGATTTTTGCTGCACAAACCAGAAATGTTGTCCTTGTGGGAGCAGCTTCTCCTTCACCGCCGCCTTCTCATACATTAGAAGTGGCCTGCGTCTCTGCACGACACAGCAACCTTTGATATTCATACCAAGAATCAAACCAACCTGACCTCTCCAAAAAAACAGCGCCCGCCCCCCACTTAATCCCACAACAATGAAGAAAATGATATTAATGCACCGAGAAGCTGGAGGTCTGGTGCAGCCTATCAGCACCCACAGGCGAAGGGGCTCAGCTGTCATTTACATGCTAATGGTGTTAGTGGAGGCGATGAGAACGGGGCCGGGGCAGGGGGCCACGCTTGCGTTGCTGGCGGAGGAGGCTTTCGAGGGGCCGCGATGTAGCTGCAGCACAGCGCAGCACCTACAGCTCAGAGTGGAAAACCATCTGCTGGTCCTCATCTGGTCCAGCCAGCAGGTCCATTTACACACTGCTTAATCAGACGTGTCTGTTGGACGCTCCTCCTCCTCCTCTTCTCTGGCACACAGACACTGCCAGGCCTCCTTTCAAACACAAATGGGTCTGTCTTATTTCCTATCGCTGAGCCGGTGGTGTGTGGACCTGGTTTTTCTCGCCCCTTAAACGTCTCGCCTTTGGGAGATTGCGCTTGTCTGTTTTCACTGTCGGCATCGGGCCGAGCTGCTGCCATTGTTTGTCGACATTCAATGCAAACAGTGTGTGTTTTTGAAATATCCAGATACACTGTGTGTTTCGCAGATGGATGGCAATGTACTTAGGTCTTTATTGACATGGCATTGTGTTACCGAGAGCAGGATTCAAGGCTCGAAAGATAAGAAAGCTTTATTTTTCGCCCACTCGCTCGCTGTGCTGTGTAGGTGTAATGTCCTCTATTTAGATGCAATTCAAAGGTTGGTGTAGGTGTACTGTAACTTTAGCCGTGCATAGAAAAATATGACTGAAGTATAGTGACCACACATCATCTCTCATGTTTGTAAGGTAAATATGAAGCTACAGCCAGGAGCTAATTAGCTTAGCTTAGAAAGAGTCCAACACATAATCCCCCGTAAAATAGAAAATTATCACTTATGAATTAGACAAACAGGATATTAATGTCTTGTCTTGGTTAGGGAGCGTTAGAGGTGCTGGAAGGCAGATTTAGTTAGCTTTACGCTAGCAGCTTCCCTTTGTTTCCAGTCTTTGTGCTAAGCTAGGCTAACTAAGCTAGGTCCAGTATACATATTGAGCGCACAGACATGAGAGTGGTATCAGTCTTCTCAGGTAAATCTCCTTAGCATAGTGAATAAATATGTTTCCTAACATTATTCTGTATTCTTGATTAAGTATGGAAAGTTGGTGTTTCTTTTACTGACAGAAAAGATATGAAATAATATATCAAATATCCACAGTTAGTGTGGAAAAATGTGCGTGTGCCAGCGTTGGTGTGGGTGTACTATAACTTTAGAGACCCAGATGAAAATAAGAAAAAGCCCAAGATAGAACCGTGATTGAAGTATACCGGTAACAGTGCCAATCACCTGCGAAACAAACAATTACTGTGCATGGTTAGATGGGAAATAAAGCACTCTGATATTTTAGAAACCCTGAATAAGTACACTAGAAAGAGCTCGGACAAGTTTCCAAAACTTTTGTTATTGCTTTTCATGCTCGAGTTGAAGGGTGATGTGTTTTCGAGGACAGCATTTTCTTTTTAAGATCCCCCCACATTAATGGATCCACAAAGCTCGTCCCGGGGCGCCATAATGGCTAAGATCTCATAATGCAGTAATTCCCCCGAAACCACTATTTTTTATGGTTGACAGGCATTTAGATTTAGAAAGCTTACATCCTTTTTTTTTTTTGTAGTCATATCTGCTAGAAGCAATCTGGGTCCAGTGCTGGCCTAGTTCTGTCCCTCTATTTTGGGCAACCCTCTAGAAAGCATTAAACAGAGGAGAACAATGCAATTTTTGAGTGGCAGCATTATGAAATACTCTCACAGATGAGAGCCACATCTGTCCAAAGTGTTGTGTGTGAGGACTACAGCGACATCAGTCATGCAAATGTAGACTCTGATACTAATCAACCCCCAACTGCTGCAGACAGAGAGGAAATATAGTTTTATGACGTTATAGCCTCGTAACGTGAGGCTTGGGTTGAAGTGACAAGATTTAAAAAGGTAGTCTGTGTTGTCGTCACAGTTCAAGTGGCCCCTGCTGGACACTCAGGCCACTGGCTTTTGATGAACTCCTCAGGCTTTACTGACCTTTGGAGTGGAGACGCCGTCTCTCCGCAGGTGCTTTGTGGTTTTGTTCAGTGGATGAAAAGAACAGAAATGACTCTCTTTTCATCACATTTAACATTATAATAAAATGTTCAGCGTCTGAATGTGGCAACACAAGAACTTGTCCCTTTGACGATTCAAAACGAGTGACGTCTTTTCATGTGCGGCTCCAAAGGATAAAAAAAAATAGATAGGAGATAGAGATAGGAGAGAATTAAAACAAGTGCACACATTAATCTCGTTTTCTTGTAAAACTCAGCGAACACCTGCCCACTCCTAACAACGGCGGTAAATGTTTCCTTTGTCCTGTTTCTAAAAATCAAAAGTGCGAGAAAAAGTTTAAGTTATGGGAGAAGCGGTTTAGTGAACTTAAAACCAGAAACTAGAGAAGGCGGCCATATTGACTTCACCAGCTTTCAAGTTGGAAGCCAGCGTAGGCATCCCCAACATCCTTTGGCTCTTTGATGTGATTAAGATGGATTCAGACTTTCCTTTAGTGCACAAAAACCACACAATTGTTCTGCTAATAGCCACTATCAAAATCCCAAAAACTGCAGAAAAGGAGGAAGATAATAGCTTTTGTTTCAACTGAGAAATACATAGACAGACACATTTAATTCAGGATCATTTCGAATGATCTTCCTCATCAGTGAACAAACCTTTCTTGAGTGAGAAATAGAAAGTGTGAAAGGATGAATCACTGAGTAGCTCTAAGCAACAGAAAGGGAATACTTTCAAACACAGGCCCATCTATTGAAGCTGAAGCTGTTGTCTGGAGTTTGCTGAGAGAAAGTCACGGTCTGTTTCTAAAAGGAAAAAGTGCTCTAAATCCATTTCAAAGACGAGGGCAGACAGTGACGGAAAAAAGTAATGAATATTTTACAGGCAGGGAGAGCGGAGCTGCACTCCAGGTGACACTCTCGCGTTTATAGAGCTTATCAGAAACCCATCACCCATCGAGCATAGCCAAGGCAAAGCCATGTGTCTGATTGTTTATCTGCAGCCTGCTGGTGGGTTCCCCTGTTACCTGCACACAGCCTGCATCAGGCCAATCACAGGGACATTATGCTGTAAATTGGACATATAGATGGCCCTTTTGAAATGCAGTGCTGCTGTTAAAGATTGGCTCTGAATGTCTCCGATTAGAGTCGGGCAATATGAGGAAGTCGTATGCCGGTGCTATAGTGCTGCTTCCCTGTAGGGAGCTGATATGGATTTTCATGACGTGCACTGTCAAATTATAAATATTAACCCCTCAACGTCTGGTTTCCTGCTTTAGTTTCCATTTAAGTAGTTTTGAAATTGGAAAAATCAACTTATTCACAACTTATTGACACACACTGTACATATTCTGTGTCAACTTGTTTCAGCTCTTCATCTAAGCTATAAGTACTTTATGTGACATTTATAGAAGTCATGACAATATGTAAAGACAGCAGAGTGCAATGTTTCTGTGTACCAGGCATGCTTAGAGAGCCATGACTTACATAAGATGGATTTAGCTGCAAATCTAAGTAAAACAATTAGAAAATTATTAATTATATTGACATTTATGTGTGTTTTGGTGCTTATAGATGCCACTATTTAAAAACTTAATAACTACTGACAGAGACCACTACATGTATTTGCATACACAAATTGTACTGTTTTACTTCTGTTACTATGAATGTTTTTTTTAGTCATTTTAACACCATAAAAGGACATATTGCATTTGTAATGTGTGTCAAACTGTGTGCATCTGCTCCATTTACCTGCATTATATTTATCTCCACCTGAGCTAATGTATTCAGTTGATGCTGATTCCTCCTATTGCTTCTCCTCTTACTCAGGTGAGGCACTGCTGGTGCTCGATGTTTTCATTTTGTCACTAAAAATCTCCTCTGAGTATCTGAGTTTTGTTCGTCTAATAACTGGCCTCTGGAGGAAAAATGCAATTGTGTGAAATTAAAAGGAAACCTCCTCCGGAAGGTAATGTGTTTGTACGCACATCAAACAGTGGGAGAAAAAAAAGAATGAGTGGAACTGACAACATCTCTCTGCAGCTTGTGTGACTCGTGCTGTGCCAACCCTGCTTGTGAAGCAGTCCTTGAACAAGGGCGTTTTTTGATTTGGTGTGTATCTTCCTGTGTGTGTGTGTGTGTATTTGTGGGTTCAAGGTGCCTGCCAATTGGATGACTTTGCTGCGAGGGATTAGCGGCGACAGTGATCTATCTCTTCGTGAAATGTAGCTTTTGAAAGAAAAATTTCAAAATGTTGAACTACAAGCTACAGTGCGTGCCTGCACGCACACACATCGTCCATCCAAAGACTTTACATGTGCTTGCATCATCATCCTTTTAATTGAGCTTCCTCTCCCCCGCCTCTCGCTGCACTCCATCCTTGCACTTTTTTCTCCTCTCCCTTTCGACTCCTGTCCTCATCTCTTCTCTCCTTTCCTCTTCTGCTCATCTCATCTTTTCTCCTCTCCTCATCTTTCCAAATCTGCTCTTTTCTTTCTCTCATCTCTATACTCTCCTCTTCCCTTCATATCTTCTCATCTCTCTTCTTCTCTTCCCTTCTCATTTTCTTTTCTCTCCTCTCTTCATTTCTCCTCCTCCCTTACCTCTGTTTTTCTCTGTTTTTCAAAACCACGCCATTTGTAAGATGAAAGTAGTTTTATTTGGATTGGCTGAGGGATGTAAAGGGGGTCGTCGAGAAGAGGGATGTAAAAAAAAAAGGGGGAGTCAGGGGAAGGGATGTAAGGGGGTTGAGAAGAGGGATGCAAAAAAAAAAGGGAAGGGGTCAAGAAGAGGGATGAAGGGGTCGAAGGTGTTGAGGAACCCGGGGGTCGAGATTCTGGGTGGGGGAACACGTACGTCTCTAGTCGGCAGACTTCGTGATCCCCCTGTGGTTCCTGATTGAAGGAAAAAGGTAGGTTAGGTGGTAGTATTAACTTTAACTTGTGTCTTAAATGGAGAGAGGGACCGTGTTGTCTGGCAGGGTCCGCACGTGGACGTTGAGGAGATGTGGCTGCTCCGCGAGGAAGGTGCTTGGTATGGCTCTGGATCTTCTTGCTGGAGGGCAGTGATGCTGAGAGTTGAGCTGCTGCTGAGCCCTGCTGAGAAGGAAAGAGAAGAACACTGGGGTCTGGGGGGGAGGGCTGTGAGAGCTTGAGGCAAACGGTAGATGAAGGAAGGGGTTGGATGTGCTTATATAGGTACTTGTGACTGATAGGATAACAGGTCTGGATGGTTGGATTGGAGGAGCGCATTACATGCTGGAATTAGTGAGGCAGAGGAGGCGCGGTTGGCGCGGTCCTCTCCCACTCTGCGTTGTCACCCAGGCTCGTCGGCAGTCAGCTGCACACTCCTCCTCTTCATCACTGTGCAGAATAATGACTGTACATTTATATAAACTGATTAGCATTTCATCCCGGGCCTTGGTTTTTCTCTCCTCACTGGCGGAGTGCAAATAATCGATAGACACAATACAGACTGAGAGGAGAAGCATGGAGAAATCAATCTGGACCTGAAGTCAAGGTGAGGAAGGCATAGCCTGGCCTCTCATAAAATCAGCTGCTGGATGAAGTGCTGAGAGAGAGGACCCAGAGGATGTCGCGGGTGGGATCAATGAAGGGAGACACAGGGTCAGAGGTTGAGGGGCTTGACTCTAACCTTTATTGTATGTTTTACACCGTGATTGTATGCGATGCTAAAACTGAAGTCACCTTTTAATGATCTCCACCACTTCCACTCATCCACTTGTTGCATCTTCATTTTTCTATGCCGGTGGAGTGTACGAAAGCAAAGGAGGGTATGCAGGAAAACAAAACAAAGAACATTCCTCAAGACATTTCAGAGGAGACAAACGGCCACAGCCGAAGTAATGACTTGATTTTAGTATATCTCTCACTTTACTTTGCTATTCTGCCAGAGTCTTTGGAGAGCATTAGTCATCTGTGTGTCAGGTAAAGGAAGTCTTCAAGGAGGGGAAGTGCTTTTAAAGAAGGACTCAGACTTTCTTTTTGCAGAGAATGCTCGCACATTTCAAACCACTGGCTAAAAAACAAACTGAGGGAGGAGAAAAAGTGAGTTTCAATAAGATTTATTCATATGAAAATAATGTAACAGTAATAAGAACATAAGACATGTTTTAAACTGCATTACTAAGAGGGACTGTGTTCAATGTACTATCGAGGGCTGTCCCTGAATTAAAAAAAAAAAAAAATTTGAATTTGAACAGATGCAAGATTTGTCCGCTCTTTGAACACTCTGAACCACAGATTTGTTAAATTGGTTTTTGACATGAGGGACTTCTGCAAATGAATGCAGTCATGCAAAATTTTATTACAATTTTTTTTACATCAAGTGTGGCAATGTAGCAATACATATCTGTGAATAGTTTAGTGATTTTTGCAGACAACTCTCCAGGAAATTCAAACATAAAAAATAATTAAAATTAAAAAGAACCAGCCATTCGTCATTTACTTACTGACTAATAAGGGGCTGTCTGATAATTTCTATATTTGAGTGCTTTTCCTATAATATCATGTCCATCACAACATCACAACACCTATTCAGCATCCTATTCCTTATTGTAACCTTCTTAAAAAGGTGCATTAAGTGACATTTTTCTGTCCCTGTAGCACAAAACAACTGTGACATACTAGTCTAGTCTAGCCTGATGCCATTGCCAAACTCCCCCATCAGCTGGCATCACACGACATTTCACCGTTGAGCTCGGAAAGCAAAATAACAATGCAGTTTTATTGTTATATAAGTTTATATGTATATATATTAGATAATATAATCCTCTCCACTAAATGTCTTAGTTTCTGCTGTGACAACACGACTCCTACTTCTGTCACTGTAGCTCTGCCGGAGACACCTCCACGCTATTTTAATTTCTTGGCTGCTAAGAGAGGTCAATTCAAGTCATGTTTAGCTTAACGCCCCATTTAACCTTGAACAGCGGCGCGGTTCAAGCCAGCCTGACCAGAAAGGCGGTCAGGACAACGTGTTAATGTTGATAAATGGTTTTAGGAGCTATAAGAGTATCCTTGGTCCTCGCTGGCAGGTACAGTATAGGAATGTGCTTCTGTGTTAATCCTTGATTGTCGAACACTGACCTACCTACCTACCTACTGCTTGTGTTGGTGTCAGTAAAGTGCAGACAAACTGTGGGCTGGGAATCTCTTTTTTTTTTTAACAAATGTGATAAAAAAGCGGGTGTGTCGCAGCAGTTCGCGGCTGAGTAATTAACGGGTTGAAAGGCTGATGTGCTTTAGGCCCACGAGAAGTAGCTGGCCTTGTACTCATTATGCTGAAGTGTCAGAGTCACTAATATGTGTGGGTGGAGCCACTGACCAAAGAAGAAGAAATGGCACGCTAACCTGCCACTTAAATGTTGAATTAGTATAAAGTCAGACTGACAACTGGAGAACACTAAGAATTACCTAACTGCTCATTATCATCACAAAACCTACTTATACCAGCTTTGTTCAAACATAATTTAGCTCCAGTAATATATACCTAAAGAGAAGTCTCAGGAAAGAGTATCACACTTTCTCTCACTTTCCTCTGACAGTTGTGCACCTACTATAGAGTCCTTTTGTATTTCAGATTTTCCATTATGTAATTACCATGTACAAGAAGTCTATTTGGTCCACTGTGCATGTGCTTGATATTCCTGTGCTTCCCCCCTCTTTCTCTCCCTAGAAGTTGACTTCATGGAGGTTGGTGTGGACAGAGGAGAGGCTCTGTGTGAGTGCAGATGTACAGTCCTCGGCCGCCTGCAGGCAAACAAATTCAACTCAAAACAACTCCAAAACAAAGCCCCCGCTGAAGCGTTGGAGAGGGGTTTGTGTCCTGTTGGTCCTTGAAGGCTAAACCCTTGGGTCTTATTCTCAATTGTACGTAGATCACGCTCCCCCGCAGCTCCTGTCCACGTCGGTGCTGCGTCAGTTTACACAGTTGTTTCGATCTTTTCGATGATCTCTATCATAGACTTGGAGGGCGACAGCAGGGAGCAGTCGTCCTGATCCCAGAGGCTGCCGGGGCTGGAGTTGCCGTCCGTGCTCAGCTCGTCGTCCTCCTCCTCCTCACTCTCCTCCTCGCAGGACTCCAGGTAGTGCAGACCCAGCGCGTTGATGCCAGAGTCCTCGGAGCTGGCTGGATGGGGAAGAGCAGTGGTCCATTTTGGGGCCTTTTACCTTATCCAAGGGAGAGGGATGCTTGTGTTCACTGTACGTCTGCTGGACTGGCTGCTGCACAGGCGCGGGCGCGGTTTGGGCCGGCGGCGTTGGCTTCGCTGAAGTTGCCGAGGCTGAGTGGGGTTTTGGGGGATCTGAGGTGTGGCGGGGGCAGGTGAGGGAGGGGTGGGAGGATGAGGTGGCTCTGGTAAGGGAGGGGGGGGGCGCTGCACGTAGCACATCTTTCCGTTGATGCGTTTGACAATGTAGTCGTCCACGAACAGGTCTGCAATGACGCAGTACTTGGGCGACTCCAGGTGAGGCGGGGACTGGAAGCACGGGGCGAGCTTCAGGAAGCGCTCTGCCAGAGAGACGGACAGGTCCATCGTGTTACTGTACTCTGTCCCAACAGGTGGCACAGCTGTGCTGGGCAGATGGCACACATTGGTCATGGGCTGGTACACGTACTTGCCTAAAGCAGGGAAGAACAAAAACACAGCTGTTTAGATAGGAAAATAAGAGGCTGGGGAGAATCAGGTTTTTAGGTTTTAAAGCTGCCTATAACTTACAATGGACCATATGCTCACAGCGATAAACCCACAGACAAATATCATCCAACTTTGTAGTTCCTTGAGTGCTAAAGAGCACTGTAGCATCTTTTAGCTCATTTCTTTTGGTTTAGTTACTTAAACCGTTTCACCTGCTCAGCACCACACAGCAGACAGAAAAAGTTAGCAACAAGCTGATGAAGAAAATGGTGCATTTATCAGCTAAAGAGAGTCTAAAACAGAGCTAAAAAGGATAATGGATATTGGATTTTTTCCATTCATTCTGTTCCAAGCACGACTTTGAATGAATGATAATGCAGCTCTGTGTTGGGTGAATGTTTTGATAAGCAACTGTTTGCCAAACACACTCGCCAAGTCAACTTAAAAGGTGATAACATGTCAGCGTTGTGTTTGCGGGTCGTTTACGCTGTCCCAAAGCGGCCAAAAAAACACTTAATGTGGGTATAAATAAATAAAATAGTAAATAAATACAAATTCTGGCACTGTGGGGAAACATTTGGCAGGAATCTCAACAGCAGCCTGTATATGCACTCTGAAAATTGGAATTCAATGAGGCGCAGTGAAATGAAAATACATTTTACAACTTCCTCTTTCTGTCTCTGCTTTAATTGTTCCATTATCTCTTGGTAAATCATATCAAAATCCTTCTCTTTTCGCTTCCTGTCACATGTAAACATATCTTGGATGGGGTATAATACATATAATACATATATACATACACACACACACACACACATACATACATCAATCCATTCAAATGTGTGAATCATCCTTCCTGTAAATGTAAAACTGCACTTGACCCTTATCTCGTGTGTGTCGCTGTTGCTAGCAGAGCGTTATAATGGTAACATTAATAATGTATGAACACATGTGTTTTCAGTCAGCCTCGACCAAGGACACAGTTTTTGAAGATGCCAAAAAGTGGGTTTGGAAGGTGCGGGTGAATAATGTGCCTGTGATAACCTATCATCTGTCCTGTCTTGGAGGCGGTAGCAATTTTCACATCACAAAGCATTTCGTGCTGCCAAAGGCAAAAATACCTGCCTGGCCTCCGCCGTCTGAGGTGGAGCTGCAGCCAAGAGTGCTGCATAGTTTAAATTTCAGGCCACCCAGAGCAGAGCAGCAATCATATTTGACCCCCAGAAACTGATGCAAGACTTAATTCAAAAGTGATGAAATAACGTCCGGGGTTAAAGCCATACAAGAACGTTTACAGCCCAGAAATCGTGATGTGGTGCTGATCTACATCTGGAATGCAAATACGATGGTTAACAATGGTGTAATCTTCTATATATACTATCACATAAATCCTCTGAGATAAAAGCATACATCTGCTCTGAAAGTGGCATATTCTTGTACAGATTCTCCAACGCCTTCCTTGTGAGTTATGCGTCCCATTTTGACAACTCATGTGGTGGTGGTGATTGTGCAAAATGATTGCTCCCAAATGTTACTCATTGTTTGCAGCCCACTGATTCCAACTCGGAGCAACGCTGCCTGAATAGCGTGGCTCAGATGTGTGTTTAACTGGCTCCCTGGAGAGAGAGAGAGAAACCACAAAAGATGACAGGCCTACGCATCACTTCCTCTCACTCTGTGTCCTTGTCTTTTGTTTCACCGGCTAGGGGACCCATTCAATCTAAATCTTTTCCCAGGTTACATTGACAACATCAAAACTACTTCAAAGTAGGGAAGTGGCTCTGCTTTGCAGCGCTGAATGGACAAAGGGAAGTTTGATGCTGATGAGACGTGTTTGCGCTGCACAAAAGATATTTAAATCAGCTGAGCATTCATGTCGGCGTTTATTTTCTGCCCACAAGAATAGTTAACCAAATCCACGTGACCACCTCTTAAATGGACTCTGAAAGGACACAAAACGGCATCATCCGTCCATGTGAAGCGATTACATGCGAAGAGGCTGTGACCGAAGCTTGATGTCTGTATACTAAATGTTGCCAACGAAAAACACAGAAGCTAAAGTAGACAGAAACAACAGGGGGAATGGTAGCCATCCTCTGTTTAATGAGAGAAAGTCAATGGTCCATGTTCAGAGCGAGACGAGCCCATTCAGGCAGACAAGATAGCGGCGACAAAGAGCTAAAGCTGTAGAAGGCAATGTGTTGACATTTAGTTTTTAGCATATTACATCTAATTGCATTCATCCATCTGGAGTTTCAAATACCAAGAGCAATACTGGGGGACAGACAGATGCACAGGCTGACAACAAACAGCCAGACACAGAACAAACAACACACCAACACTGGTTGTTGTCAGCAGCCGTGCAGAAGGAACACAGCCTGTCGGTAGATTTACAAGGTGTCTGCAGAATACAGAATTAGTTTGTACTAAGTTAGATATATCACTGAGAAGAGCATGTGTATGGCTGAGATTCATCTCACTCTTTGTTTCAAAAAGGGAAAAGGAGAATCTTCACGTTACCTGATCCTGCGCTAAAATACTCTATGTTGGATTATTACAAATACTGTACCATAATACTCTTGTTAGTACAAGTACTGGATGTGGTGGTTATTTAAAGGTTCTGTCTGTAACCGTCAGAAAAAGCTTGTTAACAATGACACCTATAGTCGTAAGGTCACCTGCAGTCAGCATCTTGTTGCTCACTTGTACGTGCGAACAAGCATCGGCCAAAATGGTGAGACGACACGCACCAGACTGACCGTGATTGACAGGAATGTTGACAACTTGCTTTTCAATGAAGTTGTTTTAAAGTGGACTTTAGTGGACTCCACACACCAAGTTTTAGTTTTAGTTTTTTATTACAATTTGTTCATCCTTAAAAATACTTGCTGTAGTAATGGAGTTTAGTGACAGAAAATTAATCTGCGACTATTTTGATTAAATAAACTGCATATCTTTGGATTTTAGACAGTTGATCAGACAAAACAAGACATTTGATGAGGTTACCTTTGGCTTTAACAAATTATAACAGCATTTTTCACTCTGTGCAGTTTGTGACCACTAGTAGCACTGTGCAGCAAAGTTTTGACAAGTGCGTTCAAATTTTGTTTGTATCATGTTAATATGTTCGCAATAAAACAGCAGCTATGCCCCCACAACAGCAAAGAACATATGTAAATGATGATGATGTTTTAGAGGGGTTTTTGAGGCCATTAGGAAACAATTATCTTTGATAGATGACAAAACTCAACAGGGAAACTTTCATTTCAAATTCCTGAGAAAATGCTGGTTTCTATTAATGTTGAATTCTTCATATGTATCAACTAGGAACAACAAGACTCAGCAGTAGACACAACAAACTCTGGACAGACTGAAGTAGAGCTGTGATTTCCATGTCCCTTTTCTGTTCAGGCTGTATACTAAGAGTATACTAACATTAACTGACAGCCAGTGGACACTGTCTATGCAACTTTATTGATATTCAGCTGTTCTCTACCCTTCTGTGTTTCCCAGTGCGGGAGCCCTGGCATGACAATGTCAGTTGTTAGGTGGCCTCTGCACCCTCTCCTTCTGCCCTGTGTGTGTTTGTATTTTCATACTAACAAAGACCAGATCTCTTCACAAAGGAAGAAAGAAAAATAAAAAGCTCTGAGGACATTTTGCACATTCAGTTTGGGGTTATGACATGAGTTGTCTCTTTAAATGGCAAGGCTGGCCTTAGTAATAAAAAGACCAAAACAAAACAATATGTTTTTTCTATAATCTCTGACTGGCTTTCCCTGTCTGTGGCACTCAGACAGAAGATGTAAATTGTTAAAACTATATAAATATATAGTTCTATTTTTTTAAATGCTAACAAATTTCCTAAAGCAGCTGGGCACTGTGGGTTTAAGCAAATGTTACCTCAAAAAGAGGAAATGTCACATTTGCGGGGGACTATTTTCTGTGGAGTAATATACATTTAGTGGGCTGAGTATCCACAGCAGCAGGATGGCACAGAGGAATAAGCTATAACAGGCTTTGGCTGCACAGAAAATACTTGATTTGTTATGGTATCTTATTGGGAGCACAAAATGTAAATAATCACCAGATATATTCTTCATTAGCAAGGGTGAAAAGGCAAATCCAACCCAAAAATGAAGCAAAACCGTGACCTTTCTTGTTGTTTTTCAGTATATAGTATCTGCTCCTTCCCAAAGATAGCAGGCCAAACAATAACATGATGTTACCAGACATTTCCAGCCCTGCTATAGAGAGGATTGACAGAATAAAAGGAAGCATCAACAGTGAATATAAGGGTTTTGAGTCAGTGCTTCAGAATCAAAAATAGGAGCTTCTCTGCAGACCCACCACTTTACACCTACAATCATACTGAGAAAAATCAACTGCAGAGGAAACACAGGCACAATGTTTTCCAATGACAGCAGCCTCAATAGAGCAGAATAATATACAGCCACAGGATATGTTGCACTTTGAGTATGGCGAATGACTCCCTTTTTTTCCCCCCCCTACAACTGGAAAGCCTTTCATCACGTTTCATTAAATGCCGCTGAAAGCAACAAGTTCACTGGAGACTGATGAAAGGCATTCTGCGGGATGTAGGAGATCACTAACTAAAAAGGAGATGTAAATGAGGAGGTTGGTCACATCAAAAGGGGAAGTAACAGCTCTTCGTTGTAAAAATGTAATTAGGAATTCAAGATATGTACAGAGCCCTGCGACTGACTGGCATCCAGTCCAGGGTGTACCCCGCCTCTTCGCCCAAGATAGCTGGGACAGGCTCCAGCACCCCTGCGACCCTGTGTGTGCTCAGGATAAGCAGGTTTAGAAGATGGATGGATGGATATGTGCAGATTTAAAGCAGAGGAGGTGGCTTTCCCTCCTACCTTTATAGTTACGGTATGAATTCTGCTGGTTAAAATACAAAGAAAGGTGTACAAAGAACACTAAATCTAAACGATATAACCTGAGAAATTTGGGATTAATTATAAGATGGTGCGAGAATCGCTTAGCTTAATTTAAGCATTGGAACAAGGAAATAGAGAATGCTTCAAACAGCATAAAGATGTTTTTAAAAATACATTCATGGGGAAAATCAAGAGTTCAAGAGGTTAATGAGACAGCAGAACAGGCTCAGCTCATTCCTGGGAAACTTCAGATCACTCTCTAGAGGAGGGCGTAGAGTGGAGGAGGCGTGAAGAGCTCCCACTCCTCTGCTTCCACCTGTCTCCATCTTGCATGCCTCCTCTGCCCTCCCCTGGGCCTGTGGCTGGCCGACGGCTGCACTGTCTGGTTTAATACAGGAGATAGTCTCTCTGAATAATGCAGCATGAAGCCCCTCAGTCTCTCACTGTCTCGCAGCGCTTCAACATTTTTAAAATCTCAGCTCCACCGTCACTCTGCGTACTGCAGCGGGAGAGAAAAATGCTGCTAAAAATACCACGAAAGCAATTATTTTAGCCGATTGTTATCATTTATCAACAGCGGCTGTGCCCATTTGGCCAGTGGACACGGCCCACTCGCACATCCACTGCTCTTTGTGTTTAAATCTGTCCAACAAAGGGGCTGCAGCCGGGGAAGGAGCACAAGTTTCAGGTTTCAGTGAAGGGGACGGTCTGACCCAGCATCATGTGAAACTCCTTTCCTGTTTCCTGTTTCATGCCTCCAGAGGAAAAAAAAAGGGGCTGTTCTTGACTTAAAGCCAGTCTGAAGTCCACTGTTTAGTCTGTCACCACAGAGAAAAAAACGCAGCCCTCTGGACTGTTTTTCCTGTGCATGAAGAACATTAAGCCTCAAGTCTTGTAATGGCCTTAATAGAAAAGTTCAGATTTCCTCTGGTCTATGACAGCACTCCACTCACATGCCCAAATGTACTTTTGAGGAGTACTTGGTCAACCTTTTTCACATTAGGCATTTTCACTTGTCACTGTAGGGAAATCACAGGCGTTAAAACTAACGTTAACAATGGCTCTGTTCTAATCAGGTGTCCCAGTGAGCCCTGACAGCATGACAGTGAGTCAGCACGCACGGCACCGGGACCCTGAAACTGAAGCAGATTAATGGAATTCAGCCATCATTCATTTTATTATTTATGTAGCTTTTTTTTTCCAACTGTGACATGTCAAAATGTCTTCCTGTGAAATAGTTGTTCTCTTTGTTAATGCAAAAACCGAACCTTCTCAGAAATAGCACTGGGATCGACATCATACATGGAAAATGTTTGGGTGAAAGTGAGGTCGTTTGCTCACAACAGCAAAGCTTAAGCTGGCTGTCCGCTGGGCACTACGGTGAGGTAGCAGAGGTGCGAGGGCTGAACAAAACAACAAGTAGGCCAGAAGGCTGCATATGAATCAATTTAATCGCATGGTTGTCCTTCTTTAAAAGTCCTTATTGCAAATGTCCTCTCTACAGTTCAACTCAAAGCTAATATGAGGCAGCCTAAGTTAGCCAATTCAAGTGGGTTATACAAAGTTAGAGCCTTTTTAGTTCACAATTTCCTCTTTGTGTTTTCCTTACAATGTTTCTTTGCTGAGCTGCAAAGAAGGGAGAGTAGCACCGACAGGGAAAGTGGTACTGTATTATGACAGACTTGTAAAAAATCTGCAATGATACTTTGAAAAAATCTTGCTGAAGTTTCGTTTGGTGCTGCCTTGTTCCCGACAGTGTTGGAGATGCTGTGGATTCCCAACACGAACAATCCATCAAAAAACATCCCCTCGGGCCTGTGCTGACTATGTATCGATCCTTTAATAACAGGTGAAGCTTTCTATGGCTCAGCACTGCAGTAAATTTTAAATTGGTCAGCAGATCAATCAATATATGGCAGAGCTTCACCCAATAAGCCTCCATATTTCCCTTTAGACATAGTTGCAAGCTACAGCTGCGTGGTGTGACAGATGAGATGAGGAAGTATGACAGAAAAGAGCCCACTTTCTTGTAACTACAAGGGAAGTGCGACATGCAAAACTGGAGCTGACAGAGTATGAGCAGACTGACAAGGCTGCTCAGGACTCATTAGACTCTGTTAGACTCTCTTAATGAGTAATTCATTGCTCTGCCTGGTAATTGTAATCAGTTAGTGGGGGATAAAGACAGGAAAAAAATATTCAGACCAGGTGGTTCCAGTGCCGCTGTGAGCAAACGCTCTCATCAGACATAACATATTGGCGGTGACACTAAACACAGCTAATTACTCCTAATGAGAGGCTTGGACTGATGTTGTCACCAGCTGGGAACGCTGCCCCCACGTACGTCCAACTCCAATTTTCCACAATTTCTCAGCCAAAGGTTTAACAAAGCTATGGCTAAGTGGAAACTGCTGGAATGCCGTCAGAGCAGCAACACCGCGTCCTTTGCTGCTTGCACAGATAATCGGTAAAAAGTGGGGGACAACCTGAAGGTGTTAAATCATAGGTGTTCACCCAACACTGCTCCAAAGGTAAGATAATGGAAATAGTTTGTGTTTGGGAATTGAATTGCTGAGCTTACGACACACTGACCTTTTGTATTTGTTTGCCTGGAAACCTATTAAAAATGTAATTAAAAAGGCGGCCTAGCACGGCTCCCTGTGGTGAATGCACAATTATCGGCTTCAGAACAAGTTTATACTCCAGACGACAGTTGCAGGCACGTTCAAAATGAAAACGTGACGAGATAAGGGCGTTACAACACCTCACTCTTTTCGCATCCGGAAATATTATGCGTCGCCGGAAAGTAGAGTGTGAGCCGAGCAGAGCAGGCGGGCATCACATGCAGAGGCACGCTGCTATACTTTTCTCACTCGGTGCCCTGGTTCTGCCTGATTCAGCAGTCTAAGCTGGTTTATCCTCACTGTGCTGCATGAATGTCCTGCGAGGGGAACCTGTGAATTACAGTGGAAAGAGATGTGAAGGTGAGAAGCTCCATTATGATGTGGATGGCCCTTTCTTCTGTACTATAACAAGCCTGAATTAAATAACGGAGACAAAGCTGATGTGTCCACCGTGCAGCACATTTTCAGCCAGTGTGATGAATATTTCAGAGAAGAGAGGAGGAGCAAGTCTAAATGTTCGCAAATGATGTAACACTGAACAGGCTTTGCCGTGAAACACAAATCCCGGATGTGGCTCATAATAAACACTGGAAAGAATTCATCATTTTTATGCCACATCAGATATTTCAAATCACTTGGCTCACTCTGGACGGAGGGAGGCATCTAAATCCAATGATTACATGGCAAAGATTACATTGTGACTTGTGCAGTTGCACACTATAAGCCCCGACTGACTGGTGCAGAGTGGATGGTTGATTGTGTTTTACACTGATCTGAGGATTTTCAGGGCAGGCAGAGATGGGATAAATTAGTGCAGCACAAAGAGACAGACATCCTGTCAGGTTCAGGCTCAGCCAGCGCAGTTCTGTGGCAGTGTCAAAGTGTCAGCTTGTGAAAGTTTCAAATGGAGAGAAAGTGTCTGAGGTACACTGGTGGTGAGAACGTCGCTGACATGTCTAAAAGTGAGATGAAAATTGTCCATGTTTGAGCGGAGCTGCTGCTCTGAGCTCTGTTACCAATGCAGTCAATATGAATGGCACTGATTATATCGTGGATATACTATTAAGTTCAGGTAGTACGAGCAGATATTTGGCCTGTAGCTGAAGACACCAAACTTGACTGACTGACTTGACTTAGGATGAACATGTGATTTTAGTGGCCAAGGATTTGACTTTGTTTAAGCGTTATTTATCTTATTGTCAACTAATCCCATTAAAATACCAAAAAAAAGACAATATGTTGGTTCATCTCTCAGTATTTTGCAACATCCCTGTGTTGTCTATAGCACTCAGTCATGAGCTTCTTCCTACAAGATAAATCTTCACATTTGGATCACACATATATAGTTTAAATTTTTAAAAGGTAAAACTGTTCGCTAAAACAGCTGGCCACTGTAGTTCTCAGCAAAAGCTACTCAAACAGGGATAAACAGTGCATTTGTTGGGGGCTATTTTGATCTGTGGATTAATATACATTTGTTGCACAAGAGAGTATTTAATGCACTCGGATTGTAAGTGGGGGATTTACTTAAAATAAACTACAGTGCCCATGTTCATCATGAAGAAATGATGTGTTTAAAACACACAGAGGAATGAGCTATGTCAGTCTTTGGCTTCACCTGAAATACTTGTCTGTTGGTATTGTTGTTGGTATTGTTTTTTTCATTGGAAATGTTGACAGCGACAAAAACGGAATAAAATCACAAGACTTTTCCTCTAAAGCAGAAATGAAAGCGATGACTCAACTGTGTGATATCAATGAGCATTTTCACAAGTATTTCTACACAGACAGTGAAATAAGGAAAGGTTGACTGTGGATTTAATAAAATTCAGTCATTTCTCTGCACTTCGTCTGATGTGTTTACGTAACATACACACACGCTCTCACGTCTAGGGTGGGCACGACGGTTTTGCAAGGACACAGTCTTGATGCGATGTCAGACAGACGTGTGCACTGACAGCCACAACCACGGGCCTACACTTGGAGCTAAATACAAAGTGAATGGTATATCAGAAAATACTATTGGTTTAGTTATTCTACAGCTTTCCACTCCTAAATGCCTTTGAATTGTTTTTTACATATACACACATTTACTACAGCTGACAGCTCAAGACTCAACCAACATGGATATTGAAGGACTGTGCTGATGGAAGCTGTTTTAGTCATTAACATTTCATGACCTGCTCTGAACAACAGCACAATGTGCACTACAGAGTTTGGGCTGGATATCAAATTATACATAGATATTTTAACCCAGAGCGTAAAAAAGAAGGGAAAAAACAAGCTAAAACAAAGAGCCAAGAGAATCACAGTAAACTCTAAAACCAAGAGCCTGAAACATGAGGCTCCCTGGTTTTCTGATTTCTGCTGCCTCCATTGTTTAGACCACATTAACTACTCGCACAAGGGCGTCTATTTGAGGGTTTGACTCTGGTGGAGCCTCGATGTTATTGCAGTGGACACAAAAAAGGGGATGTTTGCAAGTTTTACTGAGGAGAGAGAAAGAGGTGAAAAAAAAACAACCAAACGTGGAGGTAAATGTTCCCTCAGAGAAGTCACTTTGACGGCCTGCCTTTGCATGACACATCAGCTTTATAATCTCCTTTCAGCTCATCAGACATCGCATCTGCAACATTTTTTGTTTGTGTCCATTTCGGGTGGACGCGCAGGGTGAGAGGTTCTGCATTTACCACCATCAGCGCATATTTGTGCCACAGTGGAGAGGATGAGGTGGGTGAGATGGGCTTTTCTGGCTACACACCCACACACACACAAAGAGAGAGAGAGATGTTGAGATACAAAAACAGGTAAAAGACAAACTTACAGTGACACCAGCCCAAGTGGCAGCACCAGTGCAGCTTGAAGCACTTCCCGTGGCTGTGCGTCGCGCAGATGGAGAGTCCGTCGCAAGGCAGGAAGTCCGGTCTCCCCGCGCAGCTCCTGGCCAAAGCCTGCGCCTCGTCCAACTTCTCGCTCTTCGGACACTTCTGCGCTCCCGAGGCGGCCATGCCAACATTTCCCGGATCCACACGAGCGAACTACGGCGACATAACCGGGCGGGAACCGAGCCGAGCCCAGGGAGAAGCTCCTCAGCTCAGGGAGAGGGACGCGAGAGGCGCGGCTGGAAAATAACGCAAAAAAAAAATCCACAGCAGCCACAAAAAAAAGGGAGGGTGCGCATATATCCTGTCAAAGTATCAGGGGCGTCAATTGGCCGGGCTGGGTGTCACGCTGAACGCCTGGTCGTGGTCGTGGTCCGCGCATCTCTCCATCCTCCTCCTCCTCCTCCGCGTCGGGGAAGCTCCTCTCTCGGTGCGCGCCGGCGAGTGACGCGCGTACGGAACAACGGCGCGCATCTGAACTTCATCACACACAGCGGGAGGAGTCCGCGAAACACAAAGCCAGCTGCTCTGCAAACACACACACACACACAGAGAGAGAGGCTTTCATTACCCCTGTAAGAAAGAAAGAAAAAAAAAGAGAAACTTCACAACACCAGATCTTGGATCTGAAATGAATCCATGATCCAATCCACAAACAGGCCTAAAATATAAACATCTCATGATAAAATTTTGGTAATGTTTTCAGTCTTATTCCGTGACTCTTTTGCTCACGTATTAAAACAGTCAAAGGTCCGTGGAGGGTGTATTTGCAGACAAAATGGAGCTTTTGTACTGTTGTTGCAATCCAGCTGCTCGTCTTGGTGCCGTCCGCCGCTAGATGGCAGCCCAAACATCTGCTCAGTGCTGAGCCTGACAGGCTTCCTTTGAGAGTGACCCAGCAGTGATTTCTATAGGAGGAGTTTGACGTCGTGTGTGTTTCCCTCAGCCTCCCTCCTCTGTCACGGCTGCAGCTGGGTCAGCAGAAAACAGACACACACACACACACCACAGTGGTGAACAGTTTTCCTTTTCTCTCCTCCAGAGAACAATGTTTGCCTGATAAAGCCAATCAAATGTCATTAAGTGGACACCTGAATGTACAGAGGCTGAGAGTAAGAAGCCAAACAATAGCTGAAGTTCATAATGGACAAAAATAGTACTAAATAAATCTCACAAAAAGTCAGTGCTTCATTAGAACAGGTCTTTATTGAGGCTTTAGATCACAGATGTAGAGGTCTTTATTACGACATATTGTTCATACAGTAAAAAGCGTACAAAAAGCTTTAGACATGACATTAGACATGATAAAATAATAACCAAACAGGCTTATAGGATATCAGTTTAATCATCTCCTCTGTATGTAAATGTTGCATATGCAAATTTATTACAATTCGGAGCATTTTAAAAACCCAAGATTAAACTGCAGGTTGATTTCTAGAGGTCTTTGTAGAAATTCTGTTATTACAGAGTTTAATAATATAATAATATTATCCACATGATTGTGTTCCCATAGGTTTTGATATTCCTACTACACAGAAAGTTATTAGATACATCTGTGTCTGTATAATCAAATTATTTCCAATACAACAGCCACGCAACACATTCGATCACTGGAAAGCTTGTTAAAGAGGTGGAGGTGTTTCATTCTGCTCTGTTGTAGAAGCTGTAGTTTATCGAAAGGTGTTTCTAGTATGTTGACCGCCCCCGTTTACATGAATGACAGAGAGGGGAAAATGTTAGAAACAATAATACAATCAATGTTTTTCACATCGAGTCATTATCTCTGATATAGTGTCAACAAAAGCTTTACATGTTTCATAAGAATAGGTTTTATTGCAGGGCTGTTGCATTGGATTGCATTATACAGTATACTGTATAGTACAGAGTGCATAATAAACTGGTAACTCAGACTCAGAAACACAGCCCAAGAGCCTTTTATATTATCATCCAGAATCACAATATCTATATAAGAGAAAGGTCAGCATTAAGGGCAATATAAGTGCAGTACATTCACCGTTAATCACAGTATGAGATTTTCATTATCAAAGTAAATAAAGAGATTAAAGCTGAAAGGTGTAAGATTTAAAGCTGGCTGTGGAGCTTCTTGATGACTTCCCTCCACCTGTGGACAGGTGGGCTGCCATTGGCCACAAGCTTCCTGAGGAGGCCGCAGGGCTGCAGGTAGGGAATATCAGGGTGAGCCTGGTGGTAGTGCTCCAGCCTCTCGAGGACCTTCGCCAGCCCCACCATGCTGGCATAGAACATGGGACCTCCTCTGTGCCTGGGCCAGCCATAGCCGAACACATAGATGATATCTATGTCTTCGGGTCCTGCGGCGATTCCATCCTCCAGTATGCGGAAGCCCTCATTGATCAGAACGTAGAGGCAGCGCTCCAAAACCTCCTGGTGGTCAATGCGGCGTGCCACCAGGCCGTGCCGGGCTCTGTACCCTTCCAGAAAGCTGTGCAGCCAAGGGTCAGAGATGGCAACCCGACTGCCGGGTTTGTCGTACTTGTACCATCCCCGGCCTGTCTTCTGACCAAAGCGTCCCTGTTCACAGAGCAGATCTCCCAGGGGGCTGTACCTGCGACCTTGTCGAATTCTAGCTGGTTGCCCTGAAGCCTCGCCCGGCTCCACCATCCCATCTCCCTTCCTGACCCTCCAGCCAACGTCGAGCCCGGACAGGTCGGACATTCTGAACACACCCATGGCAAAACCAAACTCCTCCAGGGCTCGATCTACCAGCTCGGGTGTAGCTCCCTCCTCCAACAGGAAGAAAGCTTGTTCCAAGTATGGCTTCAGCATGCGGTTCCCCACAAAGCCCCGGCAGTTGCCAACAGCCACACTGACTTTGCCCATTTTCTTTCCCAGTTGCATGGCAGTGGCCACGGCTTGAGGGGAGGACCGTGGGCCGTAAACCACCTCCAGCAGCTGCATGACGTGGGCCGGGGCAAAGAAGTGCATCCCAACCATCAGCTCCGGGTTGCGGATTTGAGAGGCCAGGTGGTCTACATCCAGTGCAGAAGTGTTGGTGCACAGGAGAGTGCTCGGTTTACAAATGGCAGACAGCTGCTGAAAGACCTTCTCCTTCAGGGCCACGTCCTCAAACACAGCCTCAATGACCAGGTCGACGTCTGCTACAGCCTGGATGTTGTTGCTGTAACTGATCTTATCAAGTGCAGGAGCCACCCCACGTCTCTTAGACCCTCGCTCCAACATGTCGGATACCGCCTGCTTTGCCTCCATCAACTGCTTCTCCTTGCTCTCCACAGCGACCACAGACAACCCTGCCTGAATCAGGGAAACTGCAATGCCTCTTCCCATGGTGCCGAGACCTTAGAGTACGGAAAAATTATGTGAGAATCACCAAGACAAATCACAGTATATATACATATATAAATCACAGGGAATGATTTTTTGTGCACTATACATAGTGTGCCACTGTAAATAGTTTTGGCAGAAAGTTTTTCCAAAGCTTGCAATTTTAATGCACAAGCTGCTGAGCTTCACACATCCAGATTGTCATACATCCAATCCTCCCAGCAGGGAAGAGAGAGATCATCCATTTACACTCAGCTGAACTGTAAATGAGGCCCTAGTTTCCACAGGCAACGTGAATTTGGAGATGCTACATGGATAGCTTGATGATTCAACGCACTCATGCTCATTGAAATCTCAGACAAATAGAAATTAAAAGCCTGAAGCGCTCACCAATGACAGCTGCTTTATGTACAGGCCTGGGCTTGCTTGTGTCCCAGCGGGATCCACTGGGCATGCTCCACTTGCCGACGGCTCTCTGAGCAAAGAAGCAGTACTGCAGGGCGCGGGCCTGACCTGAGGTGAAGAGAGTGGCCATCAGCTCTTTCTCCCGCTCCATACCCTGAGGGTAAGGCAGGGTGGCAGCCGCCCGCACAGCCTGGACACACGCAACTGGTGCTATGGCTCCACGGGCTCTCTGACGCACCTTCTCTGCATCACCCCTTCGAAAAGAGCATCCACGTCAGGCGGGCACGGGCACGAAAGAGTGCTTATGCGACGGGCATCCATCGAGCGACCTGAAATAGAAACATGGACGATAATTATGACATTATAAAAGATGAAAGTACATTTTTTATTTAGTTCAATTTAAAAAAATCTACTCTGGAATGACATGTCTGTAAATGCATAACTTTATTTTCTAAACTGTAAAGTGCTTCCTAGTTTCCATTAGTGCTGCCTTTTTCCCACTTCCTCCACTTTGTCAGCCAGGACTCAGACTGGGTATAATTGGCCACTCAATCACTAGATACCCCAGTAGCTTCTGAGAGCAGAGTGGTTTGACAGACCATTTCCAAGATAATTGGAGGGACTCTGCTAGTGCACTGTTACAGTTCACCTTGACTAACACCGATCAGAAGCGAAATGAAAAGCAACTGTTTGGTCCTGGGTATAAAATATAGGTAAATTTCCAAAACTGATAGTGATGGAGGTGAAGGGTTGAATTTTTTTGAGTCTGTGAGCAATGGTACAACACCGGAGCAGTTTTCCAGGTAGAACTACATGATTTAATATTAGAGCCTAATAGAGCTCCTGTCTGCAGCGACTTGAGCCTGGAAACAATGACAGTGAAGACGAAGATGGCAAACCTTGTTTAAAAAAAAAAAAGCATCTTAATTCCCATTCCTGTCTCCTCTGACATGATTACATGAGACAGTAGTCAGAATCCTTCACAGCTCCACTGAATTACACTCAGCCGTGGGTCTGGGCCAGAAACTGGGTCACCATGACAAAGCTTAAAGGGACAGGAGCCGCATCTGATCCCCACTTAGTCCAGTAACTGACAAACTTTATTTAATGCAATTAAATCAGCATTAATATATTGCATTAAAGATAAGGATGGATGGTGAAGGTCTTTCAGGTCAGATAAGTGCACACTTTAGGAGGGCATTATTGTAGCGGTTAATCTGTAAATGGTTGAGCTGTGTTGATGGATTTGTTGTGCAGCGAGTGGAAAGCCTGGTCGTCCTGACAGATGTAGCGGGCAGATGTTGCAACTACTGTGGTAAAAAAAAAAAAAGTTAATCTCCTCACCAGCAGAGACTTGAATCTGTGCATGTGTGTGGGTGTGCAGAAGACCACACATGCATCAGTTTAAGTACACAAACAGTTTATTTTGTCTATATATATATATATATATATATATATATATATATATGTACACACACACACACACACACACACTACAGGCCAAAAGTTTGGAAGCAAAAGGCAATACAGGCCTTTGGAATTTGGCATTTGGAAGCGACTTCAAGTTTCTGTTCACAATGCCTTTCTTAAAAACCAGCATGAGTTATATGTATTTTGGGATGTATTTACTGCATGATCAGACTTTGCTTTCATTGATATGCACCATTTTCCTCAATTTACCTTTAGGTATACATTGATGTTACCTAGACAAAAAAGAAGAGGAAGGTTGTTCTTCAAAAGATGGTTTGGCCCCCTCAGTCTCCAGACCTCTCTCCAACTGAGCTTGTGTGGGATGAATTGGATCGATCAGTCAGAAAAGCGCATCCCACAAATCAGCAGTCTCTTACTGATGAACTTAAGAAAGCTTGGAATGAAATTCCTGGCACATACCTTAAAAAACGTGTGGAACGAATGCCTCGTATATGCCATGCTGTTGTTAAAGCCAGAGGAGGTTACTTTGAAGAAAGCAAAGTCTAAGCAAGAAAAACTCAAATACCTGATAATTATAGTAAAAATGTCTTCTGATAAGTTACTCTTTATATAATAATCATGTTTATTTTGTTGCAAAGTATACCAATGAAACTACTATGATCTTTTTTTGTACAAATTTGATCTTGCTTCCACATACATACATAGATAAATATGTACTGACCCATGTGCTAACTTCACCGCCGTGCAGTGTTTAATGTTTGCATCTATGGATGTGACCGACTTAATCTATTCTTTGCCAGACGCGCATCTAAATGTCACAAACACTCGCGCTTGGTTTGTTAGTTCAGAAGCACATTTCCTGTTCCTGTTTAACACCCCTGCTAATCAACTCAAGACTGGAGGATCCGTCAAAATCTCCACAGATTTCACTCCTATCTCCTCAAATCTCCAATCTTATATGCTGCTGGCTTCTCTGTCTGACTCACTAAGCCTCAGCTTTACTAACAACACTCACTTTCTCACCCACTCAGAGTCATCTTGGCAGTGTTGTGTAGGGGAAAAAAAGCATTTGTAAAAAGCACAGGTCTGCAATCATCTATTGATTGTAAAATGTTGTTTTACATGCAATCCCAAAGACTTGCAGTTAACATTTCGCACAGACGTAGTGGGATTGCTTCCTGAAGGCGCAACAGCAGGCACAAACAGGTTTCGTGGTAAATGTCTTAGAAAATTGGCTGTCATCACCAGGTAAGCGAGCAACAAATGGTTGAATCTCTGAAAAAGGTCATTTGCGGTCTCCAGTGTAGTGATGAAAACATCTCATCGAGTCGATAACATGCAAAAGAATTAAGGCAGAGCTCTGATAAGACGAGGCTGAACAAAATACACCTTCCCCTCATGTGCTCTGACAATGTTAACAAACAAAACCACACAGTAGAGTGGGTGGTACGTGCAAAAGTTCACAACACCAGAGGGCTTAAAACAGTCTTTAACTTTTAAAGGAATACTATATTTTCTCAAATGAAAAGTAATTTGAGAAAATATGCTTATTTGCTTTTTTTCCCCCCCACAGAGTTTGATACCGCTCTGGTGTCTTTGCACGTTTTTCATACCGATTAGCCTTTAAGTTTGCTTCTGCTTTCAGTCTTTATGCTAAGCTAAGCTAATCAACTGCTGCTGTGAGTGTCATTTTAGCATGGGTAAGCTGAATCAATCTTCTTACTTAACTCTCAAAAAGAAAGCAAATAGTCGTATTTCCCAAAATATTGTACTGTTCCTTTAACACAAAATAAAATGCATATAAATATAGCTTCTGTTGAGTACTTTTGGAGGAAAAAAAAACATCTTATGCACAAGGGCGGTGGTGGAAAAATTAAAGCATGTCAGAAAATGCACAGTAAATCAGTCTTCAGTGTGTGATTTTTAAATTGAGTCTGCCAGTGTCATTATTATCATAATGTAGCAAATCTGAATGGGTTTGTCCCCTACACGGAGAGAGAAGCCTTCCTGGTAAACTGCAGGGACGTGGCACACTTCCATCAATACAATCCATTCGGCGGGCAAACAAGTCTGATTCACGTGCGCGGGGAAATCCTCCATCCTATAAATGCCAGTGCGAGGGTCCATTATTAATATTCTAGGAAAGTTTGTCCCTTTTTCGCCCTTCTGAATAATACAGCAAAAGCAGTGAAGACATCAGAGCACATCTGACAGAGCCATGAAACATTTATGGCTTCTGTGGTGGAGGATCTGCCTGCCGTGTTTTCTGCTTCCTTTGACTTCCGCAACCTACATGTCGATGCTCCTTGATGTCAGACTTGCCCAAAATAACTGCTCTGGGAGGAATTTCTTCCCCGTCCAATGATTTCACTTTAACAGCAGTGAGGAGTGAGTGGATTTTATACCAGTGGGTACCTTGTGTATTTTTTTTTTGTGTGTCTCACCTTCAACACTCAAGGCAAACTTCACAGCTGAGTTCACAGTGTTGTGATCAGCAACCTGATCCACTATTCCAAGTTGTAGCGCCTCGGCAGCGGTCACATGGCGGCCTGCGGGAGACACAAAGGGCATCAGAGGTCTATATGGGTGACATGTGACATTTCGAATTATTAGATGAGGAATAACGAGCCGTCCAGGTGGCCGTGTGGTTAAGACGCTTACAATACAACTGCAAAACCTCCTGTTAGATTCTGATTCATCAAATGAAGGCAAAATGCCACAAACATATTGAAGAATTACAGTTTGCCTAAATGTATTTGTCATGTGTCATGAGCAGAGCTGTGAATCCCAGAGCAGACTTCTCTGGTCGTAATGAATTTAAACACATGCTGACCTCTGCTGGTCATCAGTATAAACTACCCAATCTTAAGCAAACACCAGCTGCACTCTTGTGGGTACACAGGGTTTATATGTAATCAGCAGCTCTGCCAAGGCAACGTTAATAATTTAGTTTCATGACTTTAATATGCAGAGACATCTGCATGCTGTGTTAACTGTGAACCAGAATTAAACTACAGAAACTTTGGTGCACGTCCAGAACACTGTAAAAAAAAAAAAAAACAGGCTATGATATGTGGTGTCCTCTTTATATTTACTGCTGCTTCCTTGTATCTGGTTTGGTACTTTAAAGACTGTGTTAACTTTTAGTATCAACTCTGTAATAGTCAGACAAAGTCAACCTGTCTTTGCTACCTGTGGTGATGAGGTCTAAGGCAGCTGGGACGCCAATGAGCCTTGGCAGACGTTGGGTTCCTCCTGCAGCTGGCAGCAGACCCAGACTCACCTCTGGAAGCCCCAGTCTGGCCTGAAAGGACACAAAGGCGCAAAGTTTGATGAATGAAAGGTGCGGCACAGTGTGGGGCTTTGCAAGGCGTTCACAGAGGCAGCTTTCTGTGGCCAGTTAATACATTACATAACCTAAAATTAAAAATTAAACTGTCTCAGAAATGTGTGGAGGTCAAATGAGGCCGTGTTTTTGGAGTGAACTCAATTCTATGAGTTCAATAATTCAATGAAAAGTCACGTTAACATGTAACGCTGTCAGTTAGACGCTGATGCAGCTCGACACTGACATAAGGGAGACGCTGACAGAGAGAGACAGAGATGTGAAGCATGAACTAACTTTGGAGTGGGCGATTCGATAATGACAGCCAAGTGCCAACTCGAGGCCTCCGCCTAAAGCGCCTCCTTCGATGGCCGCAACCACCGGCTTGTTTGAAGCCTCGACGGTGTGGATCATCGGTACCAGCGGCGGCCCGGACATGTTTGTCCCAAACTCCTTGATGTCCGCTCCTGTTACCAAAAAAAAAGAGTTATAGGCGGAGATATGCTGTAATATGAGGTTCATATGCTTCCATGAACATGTTTGCCTCTGGGTGTCGCCATTGCAGGAATCAACGCACACCAGGAGGCTCATCTAATTAACATTCATGTTCATTAAGTTTATTAGATAACACACAGCTGCACTTGTTATTTAATAAACACGAACTATTGAGGAGTATTTATGAGCCTCCTGTGTTTGTTGATTTACCTCTTTCTGCTCTCATCAGCACCCGTGAGGGTATTTTTGGGACTGATGTGCAAGCAGCATTTCTACGTGAGTTTGATGAAATCTGGTTCCAATTTACACGATACAAGAGTAGTAATATCCTCTCTCTTTGTCCCTTCATGGTTGCTTACAGGCTTCTTTCACAATGTGCTGCCTTGGACCAGTTGTATTTAAAAGAAAAGCTCCTCGAGCATTTTCTAAGTTTAATTAGAGAGTATTACAGTAGTACAGTAAAAACACAATTTTAACATACTTTTGGCTGCAAAATAACACTGATATTCCAGTTTAATCTAAGTCAAGATATTTAATAGCATTAATTTAATGAATTGCTTCTGAGCAAAATATGATTACAACTCTAACTGATCTTGTTCCCTTGCTGAAAAACAGGGGGACTTGTGTACTGTATATGATGAAAATCACTAACATCGAGGAAGCAGTGTGTGATGTGGGCAATGAAAAGATCATGGAGTCATCCTTTTTCAAAAAAAAATCAAAAATATTACCTCTGTGAAAATCTTAGCTGTAAACAATACAATAAAAAAACATTTTTAAAAAAAGGCAATTTTGGGTTTGTGCAGGAAATACAAAGGAATTTAAAACACGTCCGTACCTCCACAGAACATCCCATTCTGTCCACAGATGACCACTGACTTCACCTTTGGGTCGCTGAGTGCTCTCTGCACCGTGTCAACGATGCCCTGCCTCACCGCAGCACTGTATCAACATAAAATAAAAAAAAAAAAAGACGTTTTTACATGACACTGGATTTACAACTTAGCTGAATTTGACCTTTTCGTAACCCATTTAGTTGATATTATCCAGGCTCAAGGAACAGTGCAGACCAAACATTCTGCCAAAAATGTAAAATAATATTTAGACATGAGAGAAAAAGGTATATAAAATAATCAAGCTCCCATTTTCATAGTTTCTTTATGACCTTCTGAACATGGTGAAATCAAAAACAACAATCACAATTTAAAGTTATAGCTAGTTTTATATATACACTAATAGTATAGTATACAGTTCTGTAGTTTTACCCTTCACTGTCACATCTCTGTCAAATTTTCATCATTTCTTCTTAAAAAGGGGCCATGAAAAGGTGCAAGATGAATGTTAAACTCTGTGGTTGTGCATTATTTAGAATCTGACATACATTATATATGGAATATGTTTCTGTAAAATGGGGCAGTGGTGTCCTAAATAAACCAGCAGATCAGGGTTTCTTTGTACAGTATGTGCAATACCACAGTACTACAAGTAAAAGTCCTGCATTCAGAATTATACTTAAGTAAAAGTCTAATCAGCAGAATATACCGAAAGTATCAAAAGTACTCACTGTGCAGCAGAAAGGTCCCTGTCAGAGTCATTATGATATTATGACACTTTATTATTACTGATTCATTTCTATGTGAGAAGCTACATTAAATTGTAGAAGGTCAAGATTGAGCTCATTTCACTACTTTATATTCTGTTAATCTTCAATAATGCATTGTATAATATAAAGGTCATTATAGATTTTAAATCTTTTTCTACAAAGTAACTGCTGTCATATGTAGTGAAGTAAAAAAACGTAGTGGAATAGAGGTATAAAGTAGTACAACAGCATAATCCTCAGGTAAAGTGCAAGTATAGTACTATTTCAGTAGTACAGTACCTTAGTTAATGCACTAGTTATATCTGATCACGGATTTAGGAAACAGAATTGTTTCCTCTAACGCCACCCTCTGGCAAAACAGAGGCACAGAGGTCAGAGTGCTTTACATATTACAATTTGTTTATTTAACTGACACTTTTACCCAAAGGTGAGTTAAAATAAGTTCATTCAAACACATGGACACAATATAAAACAATCCAACAATCAGATATGTACATCAACACCATCAACTCTTAATGTTTCTGAACTTGAGCACGTGAGGCAGTTCAGCACAGAAATGCCTCAAGTGCTACATTTTTATTTATTTTTTTAAATGGGCCAAGGTGCAGCCTGAACAGATGAGCTTTCAGTCTGGCCTGATGTCAGTAAGGACCTCATTCCACCTCTGTAAAGTCAGGACAGTCGTGGTTCTCTTAAAGTCCTTCCTCATAATGAGGGAGCAGATAGCTGAGTGCAGTGTGTGCACGGATGTGTGGTTTTACATGAGCAAATGACATTTAAAAACAATAACAAACAAAAAGATAAAAAAGGTAATAAAAAAGTTTGAAAATGAGCTGCTATTAAATAAAACACACAAAATGAAATAACATGCAAATGGAATGGACCAGAAAAACAATAAAATCCTCGAGAGACATCATAGCTGAAAGCAGCTTCACCCTGTTTGTTTCTGACTGGAGGTTTCACCAGATGACAGCTTCCTAAAAATCCTAAAATTTCCTGCTGGGTTCATATTCTTCAGGGTGATCAGAAATGTATTTTGACCCAACAACAACAACAATAATAATAATAATAATAATAATAACAATAATAATAATAATAATAACAATAATGTATGTTTATCACTGATCACAGGTTATAATGGGTGGTGCATTATATTGACAGGTGGTTTTAACTTTCTGCCCCCTCATGTATGTAAATAGGGTAAACAAAACATTAAAACCACCTGTCATTATAAAGCACTCCAGTGTAACACCACCACCCAGTGCGGCCTCAATAATCAGTAGACAGCAGAATTATTGCCTTTTTGATGGCGTCAACAAAAATAAAAAAAATAGAAGCTTGATAAAAGTAGAATTGATGGCAGAGCTGTTGGATTGGATCACACGGCTGATCAGTGTGATACATAATAACTATATTATCATTATTATTATTATTATTATTATTATTATTATTGGTAGTAGTAGTAGTAATAGTAGTAGAAGTAGTTGTGGTAATTAGGGTTAGGTTAGTAGGGTAGTATTAATATTGTGCTGACAAATCAAGTGCACCTTTTACTTAACCTGTCATATAATCTTCGTGTATACAAGTCACCTATTTTTCACCAATCATTCAATATTTATTACAGCACTCTTTGCACTTTAATTCCTGTTTACAGTTTGTCTTTCACATTAAAATATAGCCTTTATGCTGTGTTTGAAATTGATTTGCACAATTATTGTTTTTTTAACCTCCTTGTATCATAGTCCTGTTTACTTTGACCTGTATTTGTTCAGCTTTGTTTTTATCAGCATGTCTTTCTCTCTTCCTGTAAACTCTGTATGTGCACACAAACCAATAAAGCTGATCATGACATTGTCTTGTGCAAGTTTTATTATTGCACCTCTGATGCTTCCATAAAAAAAAAGCCCTCAACACATGAAACTGCAGTGAAGTATCTTCCCACAGGGTAACTCGGATGTTGCATCAAGGATCAGTGTAGTTTTGGACCTGAGCTCACCTGAGCGCGTTGACAGGCGGATTCTGGAGGGTGATGAGACCAACAGAGCCCGAAACACGAACAAACTGCGCCATGGAGCCTGTGGAGCAAACACTGCGAGCTGTGGCACCTCTTTCTGCCTGCAGACTGGACTTTGAAACTCCACTCCTGCAGCCTGCACTTTACCTTTGACTCACTTTGGCTCCATGTAGTCACTCACAGCTGCACTGTCTTCTTCTACAGCTGGTTTCCACTCTCTGCTGGTGATCACTCGGAGCATCAGCGCCCCCTTGTGACCTGGAGGAGGGCCACTGTGATTATGTATAGACTGTATGTGAATATCTTTTAATTGTATTATATTTTACTGTATATTTATATATAGTAATATATATATATTTAAATATAGTAACCATAAGATGTGCTACAGGTCTGCTGGGAAAATGAGACAAAGGAGATGCAGGAGAAGGGAGCAGTGGTGGATTGCATTTTATAAGTACTGCACTTAAGTACAAATTTGAGGAACTTATATTTTATTTGAGTATTGTCTTTACATGCCACTTTTTACTTCTACAGCACTATTTCAGAGAGAAATATTGTGCTTTTTACTTTTTTATATTTACCTGCCTTTCCAAATAAAAGTTTTTGCACACAAAACATACACAAGAGCTAATGAGCTAAGCTTTCCTGTTTTGTTATAAATTAAACTACACAATAGTACAGATGTAATTAATGAATTATTCGACAGACAGAAAGTTAGTTGGCAACAGTCATTTATTTGTGCAAATATTTGTTTATTTATTTGTGGATCCAGCTTCTCCTCATGAAGAAAAAAAAACAGCAGATGAATTCATAATGAAAATAATAATTTGCCACTGAAGTTAGTTTAAAATGAGCTCAACCTCGAAGCATCTCAACTGTAAAATCCTGCTTTTGAATTAATGCATGAGTAATAAAGATATGATGACATAATAGTATAACAGGAGTACTTTTTACTTTTTTTTTAACACTTCAGGTACATCTTCCTGATTATACTTTTGATTAATGTTCAGTGGAGCACGTTTACTTGTGACAGTATTTTTACAGTTTGGTATTTGTAATTCAAATTTTGGCAGGAAATAAAAATGCTGATTTAGTGAGAGTTTCATAGTTATAAGCGATGTAAATTATGTGTTTTCTTTTTCTTTACTGATGATCAAAAGATCAACAGGTTCTTCAAGCAGTTTGTATTCACAGCGCTGAAATATTCAAAAGTCATTATAATAGTATGACATTTTATTATTACTGATTCATTTTTATCTAAGGAACAACATTAAACTGTAGCAGGTTAAGTACATTTTACTACACACACACACGTCTAAAATCTCCCACAGATGTTAAACTGGGTTGATATCATTCAGTGACCATTCGTATCATCTTGATGGGGGCATTGTTGACTCCCATCAGGATAGAAATGTATTATCATAGGATAAAGGTGATCAGTCAGAACAAGTGGACCCAAACCATGCCAGCAAAATATCCCCACAGCATAACAGAACCAGAATTAATTTTCTTGGCCCACTGAACTCTCAAATGTGCATTCATCTTTGTAATGAGGGATTTATGCACTTGCTCTTCTGTTTTTCCTTTCATATCACACTAAGCATCGCTTTCATCAAATGTGCCCCATCAGTCACAATTTCTGACCTTGTTTATTGATGTCTTTCCCACAGATCTAAATGCAGATGTCACTTTAGCCTCTGTTCCTATTTGAAACACCAACCAGTTGAGCTGTCTTTGTGATTGAAGCTCCCGCCATCTGTACCCCAACAATGAACCCGCTTTCAAATCCACTCAGATCCTCTCCTGTTGGCGTCTTCACACAAAATCAGAATGAGCTGGGCCCATTCAGCATTTTTAGGCCGACATGCCACAGGGCATGAAAGGATGTTAATTGCTTAATTGTACTGTGCAGTGCACCTGTGAGGAAGCATCTATATTCATTATGTTTCTCCACTCATTTAATCAAGTTTTTCTTTAATCAGAATCAGAATCAGGTTTATTGCTAATTAGGTTGTCTGATATGCTGGTGCAAGAAAATATAATCAAAGTAATTAGAAAAAAATAGAAAAAAAATAATACACATACACACACACACACACACAATAGATTTCAAGAATTTATTTCAAGATTTCAAGAATTTATTGTCATTGCACAACAATTTACATCAAGCAATCATTGTCAATGAAATTCTTAAATCTCATGCTCCCTAAACAATGCAGGAATAGAAACACTCAACAAAAAATAGATTAAGGAAATCAAAATATAAAAATAAATAGTAGTACAAGAGCAATAATAAATATAGACCTAAAATTTTAATTATACATTTTACAACTACCCCTCCTTGAACCGCCACCTTACTGTGGTGGAGGGGTTTGTGTGCCCGAATGATCCTAGGAGCTATGTTGTCGGGGGCATTACGCCCCTGGTAGGGTCTCCCATGGCAAACAGGTCCTAGGTGACGGGCCAGACTAAGAGCGGTTCACAAGCCCATCATGAACAGAAGAACATCAAGGACCGTTACGTCGCCCGGATTGGCGTTACCGGGGCCCCACCCTGGAGCCAGGCCTGGGGTTGGGGCTCGCAGGCGAGCGCCTGGTGGCCGGGTCTTTGCCCACGGGACCCGGCCGGGCTCAGCCCAAAAAATGGCGACGTGGGCCCGCCTTCCAGTAGGCTCACCACCCGCAGGAAGGTCCATGAGGGGCCGGTGCAATGTGGTTTGGGTAGCAGTCGTGGCGGGGGGCCTCGACGACCCAATCCCTGGACCAAAACTTCTGGCAATAGGGACATGGAATGTCACCTCGCTGGGGGGGAAGGAGCCTGAGCTCGTGCGGGAGGTTGAGAGGTACCGGCTAGAGATAGTCGGGCTCACCTCCACGCATAGCTTGGGCTCTGGAACCCAGCTCCTTGAGAGGGGCTGGACCCTCCACTACTCTGGAGTTGCCCAGGGTGAGCGGCGGCGAGCTGGTGTGGGCTTGCTTATAGCTCCCCAGCTCAGCCGCCATGTGTTGGAGTTCACCCCGGTGAACGAGAGGGTCGCTTCCCTGCGCCTTCGGGTTGGGGATAGGTCTCTTGCTGTTGTTTGTGCCTACGGGCCGAACAGCAGTACAGAGTACCCGGCCTTCTTGGAGTCCCTGGGAGGGGTACTTGATAGTGCTCCGACTGGGGACTCCATTGTTCTACTGGGGGACTTCAACGCTCACGTGGGCAACAACAGTGATACCTGGAGGGGCGTGATCGGGAGGAACGGCCTCCCCGATCTGAACCCGAGCGGTGTTCTGTTATTGGACTTCTGTGCTAGTCACAGTTTGTCCATAACGAACACCATGTTGAGCAAGCATAAGGGTGTCCATCAGTGCACGTGGCACCAGGACACCCTAGGCCGGAGGTCGATGATCGACTTTGTTGTCGCTTTTCATCTGATCTCCGGCCGTATGTCTTGGACACTCGGGTAAAGAGAGGGGCTGAGTTGTCAACCGATCACCACCTGGTGGTGAGTTGGATCCGCTGGCAGAGGAGGAAGTTGGACAGACCTGGCAGACCCAAACGTATTGTGAGGGTCTGTTGTTGGGAACGTCTGGCCGAGCCCTCTGTCAGGGAGGTCTTCAACTCCCACCTCCGGAAGAGCTTCTCACAGATTCCGAGGGAGGCTGGAGACATTGAGTCCGAGTGGACCATGTTCTCTGCCTCCATTGTCGACGCTGGCGGTTCGAAGTTGTGGACGCAAGGTCTCTGGTGCCTGTCGTGGCGGCAACCCCGAACCCGGTGGTGGACACCGGAAGTAAGGGATGCCGTCAGGCTGAAGAAGGAGTCCTATCGGACCATGTTGGCCTGTGGGACTCCTGACGCAGTTGACAGGTACCGGCAGGCCAAGCAAGCGCCGCAGCCCGGACGGTCCTGGAGGCAAAAACTCGGGTCTGGGAGGAGTTCGGTGAGGCCATGGAGGAGGACTATCGGTCGGCCTCGAAGAGATTCTGGCAAACCGTCCGGCGCCTCAGAAGGGGGAAGCAGTACTCTGCCAACACTGTTTACAGTGCAGGTGGGGAGCTGTTGACCTCGACTGGGGACATTGTCGGACGGTGGAAGAAATACTTCGAGGATCTCCTCAATCCCACCGACTTGCCTTCCAATGAGGAAGCGGAGGCTGGGGTCTCTGAGGTGGACTCGTCCATCACCCAAGCCAGAAGTCACTGAGGTAGTTCGCAAGCTCCTCAGTGGCAAGGCGCCGGGGGTGGATGAGATCCGCCCTGAGTACCTCAAATCTCTGGATGTTGTGGGGCTGTCTTGGCTGACACGCCTTTGCAACATTGCATGGAGGTTGGGGACAGTGCCTCTGGTGTGGCAAACTGGGGTGGTGGTCCCTCTTTTTAAAAAGGGGGACCGGAGAGTGTGTTCCAACTACAGGGGGATCACACTTCTCAGCCTCCCCGGGAAGGTCTACGCCAGGGTACTGGAGAGGAGAATTCGGCCGATAGTCGACCCTCGGATTCAGGAGGAACAATGCGGTTTTCGTCCTCCCGGTCGTGGAACACTGGACCAGCTCTATACCCTCCACAGGGTGCTTGAGGGTTTATGGGAGTTTGCCCAACCAGTCCACATGTGCTTTGTGGATCTGGAGAAGGCATTCGACCGTGTCCCTCGTGGTATTCTGTGGGGGGTGCTCCACGAGTATGGGGTCCGGGGAGCCTTTGCTAAGGGCTGTTCGGTCTCTGTACGACCGGACCAGAGCAGGAGCTTGGTTCGCATTGCCGGCAGTAAGTCAGACCTGTTCCCAGTGCATGTTGGACTCCGGCAGGGTTGCCCTTTGTCACCGGTCCTGTTCATAATCTTTATGGACAGGATTTCTAGGCGTAGCCAGGGGCCGGAGGGAGTCCGGTTTGGGAACCACAGGATTTCATCTCTGCTTTTTGCGGATGATGTTGTCCTGATGGCTTCATCAGGCCAGGACCTTCAGCATGTACTGGAAGCGGTTTGCAGCCGAAAGTGTGAAGCGGCTGGGATGAGAATCAGCACCTCCAAATCCGAGGCCATGGTTCTCGACCGGAAAAGGGTGAAAAGGGTGGCATGCCCTCTCCAGGTGGGTGGAGAGGTCCTGCCTCAAGTGGAGGAGTTCAAGTATCTCGGGGTCTTGTTCACGAGTGAGGGAAAGATCGAGCGTGAGATTGACAGGCGGATTGGTGCAGCGTCCGCAGTTATGCGGTCGGTGTACCGGACCGTCGTGGTGAAGAAGGAGCTGAGTCGAAAGGCGAAGCTCTCGATTTACCTGGTCAAGTCAATCTACGTTCCCACCTCACCTATGGTCATGAACTTTGGGTAATGACCGAAAGGACAAGATCGCGGATACAAGCGGCCGAAATGAGTTTCCTCCGCAGGGTGGCTGGGCGCTCCCTTAGAGATAGGGTGAGAAGCTCGGTCACTCGGGAGGAGCTCGGAGTAGAGCCGCTGCTCCTTCGCATCGAGAGGAGTCAGCTGAGGTGGCTTGGGCATCTGTTTCGGATGCCCCCTGGACGCCTCCCTAGGGAGGTGTTCCAGGCATGTCCCACCGGGAGGAGGCCTCGGGGAAGACCCAGGACACGCTGGAGAAACTATGTCTCTCGGCTGGCCTGGGAACGCCTCGGGGTCCCCCCGGAAGAGCTGGAGGAAGTGTCTGGGGTGAGGGAAGTCTGGGCATCTCTGCTCAGACTGCTGCCTCCGCGACCCGGTCCCGGACCAAGCGGATGAAGAAGATGAGATGAGATGAGATGAGATTTTACAACTAAGTAAGTATCTACATGTCTATCTGTCTGTATAATTAATACATAACAATCTTAATGTTGGGTTGATGTTCATATCATTCTTATTACGTACAAATATCTGGGTAAATTGAATTGAATTTTTTTTTACAATTTCCTGCCGATGAAGTCTTTTGAATTGAACAGATGCAGCAGTTTTCAATGTTTACTGACCTCTCTTTGTTGTTGTTTGTAGCTGTGAGTCGTCGTTGGACCAGCAGGGGGCGCTGCTCCTGCTCTGCGGCCTGCAGCTGCAGTCAAAGCTTCAGAGAAGAAGCCTCCCTTGTGACTGTCGGCCTCTCTCAGTGACTGCGGGGAGGTGAAGCCTTGTCCCGGCTAACAGAGGGGGGAAGATGCGCTCTCTCGTCGGACTAATCCTGGTTGTGGTGGCCGCCACTTTTTATCTGTACTCTCTGTCGCTGTACCTTCCTGCGGCACCTCGGCGGAGACCTCCCCCGACCGGCGGAGAGCATGAGCGGGCAGCGGAGCCCGAGCAGCCCGCTGACAGCGCGGAGGAGCCGCGGAGGTGACCGAGCACAGCAAACACAAACTTACAGCTTTAGATAAAAACATACAGACCTCTCTTCACTATTAAAAGCTATTTAAAATGTGTGTTAGTGTAACTTGTGTAACTGTCAGTCATCAAACATTAGTTATCAGCAGGCAAAAAAAAAAAAAGATTCAGCTGTTAATGAGTTTAAATTGATGAAAAATAAGATTATGTTAGCATTTATGAGCTTGTTCACATCAAATGTTTTTATAAGAGGTATAGTACATTTATATTTCTTCAGCAGCTGAACAAAGTAGGAATGAATGAAAATATAAGGGGTAAAATATGTAGAGCTGCAACTAATAATCAATTAGGTATCAATTGATTTCCAATTATTTTGATAATTGATTGAAGTTTTTTTTTAAATACAATTCGATACTTATTATACTTAATTACGATACTTTCGATCATAATACATGAGGTAAGTGATTGGTCTGCAAATCAGTAATTAATCTTATTAATTTACCATTTTAGCTTAATTTGATATATAGAATGAGACTGGGCTGTAACTAACTATTTCATTGTCTCTTAATCCTTCATTTATTTGTAAATTAAATCATCAAGTCTGTAGTTTAGTTTTAGTTTATATACAATGTGAAAAATGCCCACAGTTGGCTTCTTTTGTCCAAAATCAAGAGTTAAAGATTTTTACAGTCACATGGAACTTTATTTTCTGTCCATCTACTAATTAATCAGCTAATTTTCAATATAGTTTTATTTCTAAACAGATTTGTGATAAATACTTTTACATCTCACATATAATAATGCTTGCTAGCAGAGACACTGTGTCGATATTTTATTTTCTCTGCTCATGAGCGAAGAGCAGATGATGTGACTAACTCGAGTGTGGGACGTTCTCGCAGGTTGAAGTTCCCGTCAGACTTGGACGAGCTGAGGGAACTGGCCGAGCTGCTGCAGTTTTACAAGACGGAGCACACTGGATACGTCCTGCTTCTCTTCTGCAGCGCTTATCTCTACAAGCAGTCCTTTGCCATTCCTGGATCCTCCTTCCTGGTAAGGTGCACTGATGGCGGATAACAAGGCGGACATTGTGAACAAGGCAAAAATATATATAAATATAGTTGATGCTGACATTTCTTATGTTGGGTGTTTTCAAAAAAATGATCACAGCTTTTTATTTGATCTACATGGGTCAGTATCAGTCACAGCATTTTTACAAGGTTGATTTAAATCTGCCAAAATACTAATGCCTAGTAGGTGTAAAAGACATGCATGCAGGATGTAGTTTAAGGAAAAAATAATAAGCCACTTTATCTTTATGTGGCGTGAAGCTGCGTCTCCTTTAAAGACACTCTGCAGAGGATAAAAATATTCAGCTCGCTCAAACAACAAAAGGGACGTCAGACTTTGTGTGTCACCATGGTGGACTTCTTTGACAGTTTTCTTCCCACTGACGTTGGTTAAATCTGCACAACTGGGCGTGCAGCACTTAGACGAGGCCTCAACCACACACCACATGCTGGTTAAAGTGACCCAACATCTCACACTTAAAACCACTGTCAGATCAGAGTTTCTCTCCTTTACAAGAGCAGGAGAAGCGGCTGAGGCAGTGTGTGTCAGAGCTGATCATTACGCACACACTGATGATGTCTAATAACGCAGGCCGGCCTTCTTCTTCTTCTTCTTGTCATCGTGCAGAACATTCTAGCAGGAGCTATATTTGGACCTTATCAGGGGCTGCTGCTCGCCTGTGTGCTCACCACCGTGGGCTCCACCATGTGCTACCTCCTGTCCCAGATCTTCGGAAAACACTACCTTGTTAACCTCTTCCCCGATAAGGTCTCCGTGCTGCAGAGGAAGGTAAATCCGTGATACCGTGTAAACAAATCAAGGCGACAGATGTTAAAACTGTTGGTGTAGAATTACATTTTATGATATATAAACATGTAAACGCACCAAGTTTAAGTTAAAAGTAAAAAGAGTAAAAGAGAGAAGAGCCCAGGCAAAGATGCTTCTAAAAGTCAAGTCTTATTCTGCTATAAGTGGACTTTTTCAATACAATATCAGAAGCCGTGTGGCGTAATGCTGACACCCAAAAGAGAAATGACAAAATGAGAAACATCTGCCTCATAGATTCCACCATCTGGTTGAACATCTGATCTTTATCTCCCAGGTTGAAGAGAACCAAGACTGCCTGTTCTTCTTTCTGCTCTTCTTGCGATTCTTCCCCATGACTCCCAACTGGTTTCTGAACATGTCAGCCCCGATTGTCAACATCCCCATCACCTTCTTCTTCTGCTCAGTCTTCATTGGTAAGCACGCATGGATCACCTGATTGACAGCTTGTTAAAATGTGACGACGGACTCTTCACATCCATCACACTGTCTTGCGTACTCACAAGGTCAATGATCTAAATGAAAATGCATTCACCTGAATCAATATTGCAAAGCCCGCTTTGATGGTTGGTATGAGTACGAGGGATATATTCATTCCTCAGTCAGATCCTGACTTTCAAACTCTGACATTTGTTAATGAGCTCCAAAGTAACAGGTGGTAATTAACAAAGCTTCAGAGTGCGGATTGTCAGACCTGTTCTGTTATCAAAGCTTGTGCTGTGCTTACAAGAAACGTGAAGCAAATTTTCTCTCCTCGTTACCCGTGGGAGGTTGACCGCAAAATTAATGGTTCATTTGCATTTAAACAAAACCTGCATATATTTGCCTCTCCATCCGTCTCCAGAGAGCGGCAGCTTCAAGTCACATGTCGGCTGAATTAATGTGACTTTCTTCCGTGCTAAGATGCCTAAATAAACAGATTTTGCTGTGATTTAATTCCAATAAACGGACCACAAGAAAACATCTTTCAGAATATTTGTTTTCTAAATGCAGTTTGCATCAATCAGGTCTCTCCATTTCTGACCCAACGTCGGCAACATCAGGAGAATCTTAATGCTGATAGGCTTTGCAACGCAGTATCACGCAAATGGCGTCATTGCATTGACTTTGTATGTAATCACGCTGCGCTAAAATTTTCTGTGGTGTGAACACAGCATAATGACGCATCTTTGAGGCATTGCTTGTAGTTATGCACCTTCAAGTATTCATGGTGTCCTTTTTTTTTAACAAGCTGTGTATAAAGATCACAAAACTAATGCATCAGTTCACACAAGAAGCCCAGAGCATTTCTCTCAACACAGTGTCATTTAACTGCAGTTTTTTCCTTGCTCTACTTTCTCAGGGCTCCTGCCATACAACTTCATCTGTGTCCAGACTGGCGTCATGCTGTCTGAGGTGTCGTCGCTGGATGACTTGATCTCCTGGGACCGGCTGCTGCAGCTGCTGGCCATTGCCTGCATGGCCCTGCTGCCCGGCGCCCTCATCCGCCGCTTCAGTCAGAGGCGTCTCAAACTGGACGTGCAGTCACAGAACGGGATCATCGCAGATAAGAAAGTCCAGTGATCCCCCCCTTTTTTTTTCTGGGAATGAGCTTGTTCACTGTTGCTTCGATGCGCTCTGCTCTCCAGACTGAATGTATTTAAAGTGGTGACTCTTCATAAAAACTGCGCGCACACATGTGTAAAGCTTCCTTTTATTTGAAGTGCTCTACTTTTCTGGAGCCACCTGGAGACGGATTGCGGCTTTTCGTGAAAAAGATTTGAAGCCAAGTATTTTATTTTACCAAATTGTTGGTGTTTCTGTGCCACAGCCCATGTATATAGATGTATGAATGTACAGTCATCGTAAGGAGAGAGGGAAGGATTTTAAGGAAACTCTGCTTTTTCACTCTTCTTACACGATAATAGTACTGCTTCGGTGTTAACGGCTCGTGTATCAAGTGCCTGTCATACAGTGATAGACTTTAACTTCTACCTCCAACATGGACGTGGAAAAGTTCATGTAACAGCCTTCCCTTGTTTGCAGGCTGGATGATGGTTTGGATGATTGTTTTTTGGGGTCAGTGTGAATTATTATATTTGTAACAGAAGTACTGATTATCTTCGCAGTATAAGGTACACAACTTGAAGTGGTATTTCTCCTGTTTGACAATCGCATTTTGCAATTTCATTCAAATTTTAATAGGACAATTTCTACTATTTTGCAATTCAAAAGTTTTTAAAATAGTGTAATTTAGAGACCAAAATTTGTGCCATGTTCAAGATTCATTCTGAGTGACCAATTGCATTACATTCAGACAGACATTCAGATGTTTTTCTGCATCGTGATAACCAATCAGCCGGACTTTTATCTGGAAGTGAATGTGCAGTTAACCCAGACGGTGTTAAGTGAAGCCTTAATATTGCTTCTCTTTGCTGCCTCTTGTTACGGTCCATGTGTCTTTTTGTATAATGCTGGTCCAGCAGCATCTACGCTGCCCAAAGTGTTTTGTGTTTTTTTTTTCTCCATGTGGGACAAGATTTAAGCTTGTCAGCTTACTGTTTTTTCAAAGATGTATATTATTTGAAGTGTGATGTAATTGACAGTGTGGCTGGTGCATTTGTGGTGTGTCAAGTCATGTTTTTTTTTTATTTCAGAGGTGGAAAAAACTTTGAAATAAATAAAAAAAAAACAGTAAACTTGAAAAACAGCTTCTTCAGTTTTTTTTTTTTTTTTCAAATATTCTTTATTGCTCAGATCCAGGTTGCTCAGCAATACAGTTCACTCACAACTCAAAACAACAGCATGGCTGTTACCAGAGAGGCACCGATCCACCAGGTGTATTAAAAGCGGATCACATGTCTGTCCGGCGCACAGTCACCGATTACCTTGAGGTGTTTGGGACCTTTTGGCCCGTGGGAAACGTAGGACATGAGGGTTGTGACCTACTGAGGAAACAAAAGGAATCTCCCAAATGGTGAAATGCAGTTAAGATATGGATCCATGTAAAACCACTACTGAAAGTCTAGTGCTATATGAAGTGTAGTAAATACTGGATCGCCTACAACAGTCTCATGCAATGCTTTGTGTTTTCTCATTTAACAAGTAGACAGGACAAAAAAAAAACACTGCTGTGGTTCTGCATACATCTCACCAGACTTTACTTAATCCGTCCTCAGGTAATCCATAATTTCTGGATGGTTCGTCGTTTTATTATTTTTGTTTTCAGTCGGACCTGGATACTCGGTCAACCCTCGTTCTTTGTATGTCACAGATTCATTTCTTCTGCCTTTCTGATTCCTAAATCTGCTCAAAAATCATATATATATATATATATATATATATATATATATGTCTCAACCTCAACCACAATTTAACAGCTAGCATTATTGGTAGTGATCTAACAGGAATGAATATTATAAGCAAAGAATCCCAGCTACTGCTCCAGACTACATTGTTAAATCAGTGTAAATGACGCGAAAAACTAGATCAATAGAAAAACAAACAAAAGAAAAAAAAAAAGCCTAAACTATCCAACCACCATGTGATATGACTTAACAACACAGTACACCCTCAGTGATGTGTGTAATTGTGTTTTTTTTCTGGTACTGAATATTAATGTCTAGCAACACCCCACAAAACCTAGAAACACCAATCCTTGGAAGTTAAAAGAAAAAAAAAAAAGATTACTATCATCTTGACAAGTTTCGCCTCAGGTTGCTGATGTCTCGACAACCAGGATGCCGTGCTGACGACAACGAGGCCGAACCGGCTGTGAGGGAAACCCGCCATTGCTGCGTAAAGAGCCAAAAACGCAAGAGAGACAGAGGCCTCCTGAAGAGTCCTCTGCTATGCAAGGAAAGAGCCTCAACTTAAAAAAAAAAAAAAAAAAAAAGCTACTGCTGACAGTCCAAAAACAAACCACGGGTGACCGACTACGATTTCCAGTGCTACCGTGAAAAGCCTTCCTACTACAGTGAAGCAGACCGCCACAGGAGTCACGCGTTCGAGTAGGAGTACCGTACTGCATCCGTGCGGGTAAGGTCAGGGTATCTGAATCAGGTCTGGTGAGCTATCATCATCAGTATGAGGTACTATATCGGCTGTGGGGAGGCTCTCTGAAACGGCCTCAGGCATTGTGTGAGTTTGTTAGACCTTTTTAAAATGTTTTTATTTCTTGTTGTTTTTTTTTGTTGTTTGTTCGTTTGTTTAAGCGCTGCTAGTCTGTGTTCACTGGGACGAAAACAATCCACCTCATCTGATGACGAAAAGTCTGCCCTCCAAAAAAAAAAAAATAGTTAAAAGAACTCCAAAGACAAGCACTAACTTTCACTATATCATTCATTTATTTAATTCTTTTGCCCTACATCGGTTTTAGTAACTAAAGTCAGCCTTGGATTCTGAGAGGTAATTCTGAAATGTACAGCACAACCCAAAAAAAAAAAAAAAGATAATCGGTAGATCGATGGGAAAACGGTTTAGAGGTCATATTTGAGGGAAGCTGTGACACTCTAAACGTCTCCCACCGTCTCTCACAATGCAGGTGCAGACTGGTAAGTGTTATAGAGAGACAGAGAACGATGCATTTACGTGTGACTCTATTGTACATGTTTACAGATATACAGTTATCTCGTCGTACACAGTGACATTTCAACGACTAGACTAGAGTTGTTCTACATTCTACACAGAAGACTTGGGTTTTACACCATGTTCAAGAGTCCTGTCAGTGTATTTTTGCAGCTTCGTGTTTTCTTCAAATCAACCCCAGAGTATGCTGTTATCAAATAGAGCTGGTACGATCGGGTTGGGTTGTTATAAAATTCTTTTTTTTTTTTGTTCTTTTCCACAAGTGAATAAACTTCATTGTTTTTTTAAAAGTCTAAAAAAAACCTGGAGGTACAGTTGGGAAAAACAGGAGGTACAGTTGGTTAGTTTTCTGCTTCCTATCAGCTGGTTTGTGTCTTTTTCTGTCTTCGATGGTGAAATCAGTACACAACATCCACATTCAGAACCACTTCGGGCAGTGTACCCCTTAGATCCTGCTCTTCATTCCTTTCTAGCAAAAAATCAACTTTGAAATCCTTTTTTGACATGTATCATTTAGAGGTTGTATGGCGTCCAGGCAAAGACAGTCCAACAGAGTTGACTACAGGTTTACAAAGTTTCACTAGTCGGCTGGACCTGAAGAGTTTAGAGCTTACTGTAGATCTTTTCTCTTGTTCTTTTTTTTTCATTAAAAAAGAAAAATTAAAAACGCTCAAAATGATCAGTTAACAAGGCATACAAAATGTGGAAAAAGGGGAAATGAAAGATTGGACTGAGGTACCCTGAAGCCTGAGGTAGATCACAATACTGACATGCGCACTGTTCACATCCTGACCAAAGTTAACGCGGTGGTTCACTTTACTGTTCTCCTATTTTTTCAGGTTTTTTCTTTATATTATTATTCATAGTCTAGTTTTCAAGAAAATAAACACTTCCCTTCAAAATAATATGGCAGTGTCCCACTGAGGAAAAAAAGAAAAGGACTTTGTTTTCTTTTTGTTTCTTATCAATAGCTCTCATCACAAAATAGGAAAAAAAATAGATTCATAAATATTACTCTCTCTTTTTATATATATATACACACACACTTGTGCACATGCACACACACATACACACACACGGAGGAAGCTGTGCGTATTGGCAATAACCTTGTGTCTGGAAGATGAAGCTGATGGGTCTTGAAAGGTGACAAAATAAGGCAACAAGCTTCCATGGTCTCTAAAGTAATGCACAAAGGGACACCAGGACCTGTGTGTCCAGCGTGCTCGCAGAGCGGTCGGCCAGCTCGCCAAAATAAAAACAACAACAACAACAAACAAACAAACGGAAAGGAAATGTTAAAAGAAAAGAGCAAGAGTGAGAATGACAATCTGTGTGTCTGTGCCTCTGGCCCGGCCTGCTGGACACGGCAGGGGTGATATTTCTAAAAAGGCTGCATATCGTACATTCACAGCTGTCACGCCGTTTTAGAAAGCTCCCTGACAAGAGAGGGTTAAAGCCAAACGCGGCTGCGGTCACGTTTGCGGTTGTGTGTGTACCACAGGTCATACAGTGCCTCCCGATAAACCCCACTGACCCCCACTCCCTCTTCCCCACCCCCGACCACCCCCCCACCCTGTAACCCAAGACTTTTTTCTCACTGCCACTGCACACACCACCAGTCTGTGCTGGTGCGGCGCCCCCCCCTTTTCTGGGCCTTCAGCTCACATTTTGTGTTCTCCCCCATAAGGCAGAGCATGTGGTGGTGCACATTCAAAATGACTGGTCACCTGTGAACAAGCAAAGGTGCACCATTTTTAATGTTTTTTTTTTTTTTTAAGATGTCAATTTTTGCTCTGATCGTCGAAGTCTATGCCATTTAGGCATCTTTTTAATTTATCATCTTTTTATCAGGACAACAAGCATGAATGTAGATACAGTCTACTATACAGCATGGGAGAGTAATACCAGGTTACTGGTACTGGTAAAAAATAAAATCCCCCTGTTTGCATTTAACCTCTGTTCTGTTGAGCGAAAGTGGCAGTCAGTTTAATGTTGTCAAAAGGCGGTGGGAAAAAAAGTTTCTTGACAACTAATATTTTTATCCTATTAAAACAAAATGACGCCAGATGAGAGAGAGTGATGAGAAAGTGAAGCAGGAGTTAGCATAAAATAAAATAAAACAAAATAAGAGTAGCACTAGATGTGAATGGTGAGAGACATTTCAAAGGGACATTATCTTTTGCGTTGGCACACACACAGGCTTGTTACAAAGACTCAGAACCATTCACCATATTTACTTATAGGGGTTTTTTCTTTTTGATTTCAGTGGCCTATAATGTGAACAAACAAGGGAAACCGCTTTAAGTGGCTGCCACAGCCCAGTCAAGCAAAATATTAAAAACCTAATCATACTGTCATTTTGATAGAAAAATAACAGCGCATACCCTCAGTGTGTATCAATATACTTTTCTACTCTGTATTAATACTGCTAAGGATATTCAATATTACAATCTGAAGATCGAACGAGAAGGTGACCATTGTAACTCGCTCTCGTTCTAACCCAAAGAAAAAAAAATCACAATGCCTCGTATACGCTTGTGTTAATACAGCTTTATCCGTATGTTAGGCCTATGTTAGTCCAACTAAAGAGATAACGTTATGCAGGGCGACGTACTATTTCCTGTTTAACTTTTTAACTGTGAAGACAACAGTTCCCAAATTCTCTGCCATTTCCACTTTTCTTGTAGATTTTTTTGGTCTTTTTTTGTTATGTTATATCAGTACGGTTTCTCCCACTCTATCTGCTCTCACAGGGCTGGCAGTGCACACAATGCCCTCAGCCTTTGGCTCTCATTTGTTTCCCCCCTAGTGAAGTTCTTTGGTTTTTGATCCCGGTGCTGCTGGTCTGCCCTGCATGTCCCCCTTGGCCTTGGCCTTTGTCTGGGTAGGTCTCTGTCCGTTTGGGAGGGCTACATTCATTGGCTGGCGCCCGCTGGAGCCACTCAGCTGGTCACTTGGAGTGGTGCGGTGACACGGCGGCGCCCTGCTGGTGCTTCTGTTCCTGCTGTTTGACCTGCTGAATGATCTCCCGGATCTTCCTCTGTGCAGTCTGTTTGGAGAGACGTCGCGCGCAGGTGTTAACGGATACGTGACGAGGTAAAATGTAAAAACATGTGAAATGTATCTGAAAGCAGGTGTGCACATTACTGTTGAGTTTCTATGAAATGACTGTGCAAGTGAATGAGTTTTATGTTTGTTTTTTTTCCTCTTTTTTCTTTCTTTGTCATTTGTTTGCTTGTATTTTTTTTCCCTGCAATTATCTGCCTGTCAATCAGATTAATATATGCTTGTGTGAAAAGTGTGAAACTCATTAAAAACAATATAAAGGTGGTCATGAACAAAAAACATATAAACAAAAAATAATGAGCTCTAGCTAGTTTAGTTAAATCACAATCCATTATCAAGATTGACAAAAAAGTTTTGTGTATGTATGGTTTTGATATAATGTTATGTTAATGGTGTAACTGTACTGTTTACTGCACGGCATGAAAATGCAACCATTGTTGACAATCCCAATAAATCTTAAGCAATCTGCCTCACGCCCTTGTTAAGCTTGTACATGCTGTAGTCTCCAACTTATTTTGTTTCTATTTTAGTTGATTATTATTGAACATTTACAGTTACACACAAAGTTAGATATGGTTTTAGGTTAGAAATATTCCTACGCTCATAGTACACTTTATTTTTTCGTTGATTAGCCCTCTTCTCATGTCCAGAATGTGTTGGCGTGTGCAGACAGTGCATCCATTAGCTGACACCTATCTGACTGTGGAGTTAGTTTCGTTGCAGTGGGACGACTCAAAGCTCCATAACTTGGTCAACTTCCACCCGGTGTTACACCAAGTGACAGGGAGAACAGACTGATTAAAACCGGGTGCAAACAGAGTGTGCAGATTCAGTCTGGAAGCCGAGACGAGCGCTGACACAGCCTGTCACACACATAATGGCACGATGGCAGGTGAGGAAAAAAAGATGAGCTTCCCCAGTGAAACATACGCCCACATGAGTTGTGGGTTCCCTCCACACAGCTGCTCAAATAAGGATTGTTGTTGTAAACTCACATTCTTGGGCATCATCAACATAAAGTGTCTCATATAAATTATTAACACCTGCAGCACTTCTTCCTCTTTTTGCTGTAGATTTGCATTTTAGCATGATTCTCCCTGCATTGTGCCTGCTTGATAACAAGTTGGTTTTTGTATTTGACATCGGCACAGACATCAGGGCAGAGAACCGACACAACCTTGTTTTCTGCGTACCTGGCTGGCAAAGAAATGCCCACTGATTTTCACAAAGACCTCGTCGTTCTCGTCTGGAGTTTGGTCCCGCGGTACGATGACCTCAGCGCTCGTAAGGTTCTGCAGCTCATTCACCTGGAAAAAGAAAGATGCCGGAGAGTAGCATCTTGCTTTGAATTTGCAATTTGATGTACACGAATCATCGGTGTGGAGCACTCTTATTGATAATTTACTGAAATAAATGCACTTGCTGTAAAAATGCTGTAGAAAGTATCTGATTTGAATAAAAAAAGTGGGTTTTTAAGTTAATAAAAACAGCAGCTTTTTCTTCTTTACTTAATATTACTGTGGCCAAATATTTCAGATAATTATGGAGATGCCAACTGTAAAAATGCCATTTGAGTGAATGTAAAATAATTGACTTTTAGCAACACAAAGAAGAGACTAAGCACAGTTTATCATTTATGCAGTAAATGGGATTGTAAATAAATCCAACATCGACCATAATTCAGTTCAGTTCATCGACTCACCGTCTTGCCGCCTTTACCGATGACCCTGCCGGCTGCAGTTGAGGGGACCTTGATGTGCGTCTCCAGTTTGACCTCCTCCTTCGCTGAGAAGAAGTTCTCCTCTTTCAGTTTCCCAAATATCCGACCTTGGGCCTGGAATACAGAGGAGGGTATGAGGCAAGGAGAGACTGGGGAAAATGGGGGGACACAGTGATCCACTGCTGTTTACTCTAATACAGGACAAATAAAAAAAAAAAGTTTTTTTAAAGAAATCTCATCATAAAGAAATCATTTTAAGCACTTTTATCATGAAATTTGTTACACAAAATTTCATAATGAAAAAAAATGATTACATTTTCACACATATTTGTGCACACATACATAGTGTTTTTACCTTAAACTGAGCCTCTGGAGTTCCAGTAATAATAACCATCCTCTCAGTAACATCTGGGCTCTCTGCTGGGGCAATCTAACATATAAACACACACAGACACACACACACAAACACACACAGACAAGTTATGGTGACAAATGGGGAGGAAATACAGCCGAAAGCTGGCGGCCTTTGCTCTGTGGTCACTCAAAGCATGTAAACCATGAATCATCAAAAAGGCAAATTCCTACAAATAAATGAATCGCCTTCGATTACGTTATGAGAATTCATTGACCAGCTGTCCCTCCTTTCCATTCGGAGCTTGAGGGGCTTTCTGAAATGCTCTGCTGACTAGTCATCGCCTTTTTTTGGGCTTGTTTTTGACCATAAATAACCAACATCCTCTGCTGTGGTCCATGAAGTGCTGCTGACTCAGCCGGCGCCGCCTGCCTGCTTGATGCCTTCATGTTGAGCTTCAAACACTCCGACGCACAGGCTCAACCCTACGTGCTGATCCTAACCCACCTTGATGGAAGCTCCAGCGAAGTGGGCGAGTTGTTTGATGTGCTGGCCCTTCTTGCCGATCAGGGCCCCGACTGCCTGAGTTGGAATAAAGAGGTAGACGACCTCCTGTTCTGTAGCCTGTTGCTGGAAAAAAGAAAAAGGGAAAAAGGGGGGGGGAGGACCACACAGAAAAAAATATTTCACTACACTTTACCAAAACTTCACTGCAGATGGTGGCAGAGGAAAACATTCACAGCTGCTTGAAGTAGTCACAAAAACCTTGATTTAACTTGTCAGATGCTTGAAGAGCAGCCGAAAAAAACGGTGACACCACATGCGAAGGAAGCTAAATTGAGCTCTCTTCGAGGGTTTTCTCTTTGGGTAAACATCCCGCTCTGACTGCGTCTGGACGGAATATTTCCTATTAAGGCCGATGGTTGCCCCATGTGTTTGTTTTTCTTAGCATGGTAACACTTATGTACTCGAGGTTTATAAAGTGAATTTTTACGAGCCACAGGACAACTCTAGCCCCAAAAGTCTCCTTCCAGAAATATTTGTGGTGTTCTGGTGACTGGGTGATGGTACGCAGGAATGCCAGACTCGCTGTTCGACGCAGACGCTGACTGAGAGGCTGTCATGCTCAGTTATTTACATCTCCCTCTCTATTAGTCTTATATCTTCCTCTTTGTCTGCATATTGTGGCATGCTGTCCCCTCCCATGTACACCATGAGTCACTTGAGAAGGGAGACTATCCTCGGCACAAAAACATGCAAAGTTTGATGCTTCTTGTGTGCAAAAAAAAAAAATTACCCTCAAATATGACAATAATTATCAAGCATCACAAGAAAACAGGAAATTAGCGGTTAAGTCTCTGATCTCCACAACAACACTGACTGCAGTACAGATTTTTGGGGAACATACTGAGTGCTGGTGGGTGATGGCACTTGCTGGAGGAACCCCGTACAGGCCACTGAGATGTGAAGAGTGACTCTGAAAGTGAAGCGACAAGCAGACCGATCAGATGGCAGATATACACACAACACACGTACGCACACAAGCTCTTACAAGGGGGAATTTCAGGGCACAAACTCGCAGTGAATCACACACTAACTTTCTTGACTATGAGGCACGCAAATACATTCTCACACTCTGTCTCACGCCGTTTTGGCTCGAGCTCATCAGGCAATGAGTGGAGACTTTGTTTTACAGACACACTGACTCATCTCTGGAGAAGATGGGGGAATTCTGGTTCTTTCAAACTGTGTACAACATCACGCAGGAGGACCTGAGTCAACACTGTATTGCTTTTTTTAAAAAAAGCACTTCAGGGGAAACCTGGTTCACCATGCGTTGGAAACAAATTGCTCGATCTAGTCCAAACTAATCCCTGCAGTAGCTGTGCTTGGCTGAGCCGGGCGGGTTAAACCAATAGTGGTGAAGTTGTTCTAAAAGAAGCATTTTTTTAAATCTTTTTTCCCCCCCAACACCTTTTACGGTTGTGTCCAGAGGCAGATCGAAAAAGATTGTACTCACTAAGAATGGGTTGTATCCTGCTGAAGCTATGGGGGGCACTGCACCACGTGGTCCAGCAGCAGGGGGCAGCACCGGCAGACCAGAGGAGAAGATGCCCAGAGCGTTCAGGTTCAAGCCCGGGATCAGGTTGGCCTGTTGCTGTGCAGAAGAAGAGAGGCAGAGGTGCATTTTAGTCATGACTTGAAAGACATCAGCATTTAATCAAGGCTTTTTTTTTTCATATTTTTGATGAAAAAATGTGCAGATTCTTATAAAACAAGCAGATCAGTTAAATTTAAACTTGGATTTTATGTCCCCGTCCAGACGGTGCTGCAAGAAGACGACTATAGTTTACAGTAAAAAAACTGCAACTTCAGAAGTCTACGGCTTGCAAGATGCAAAGAGAAAAATGAAGAGAAGATGCAAAAGACTCCTACTAAGTAAGTAAAAACTCATTTTAAATAATAAACACCAATACTTTAAAAATGCTTATAAAATAGAATAGTTTAATAAAGAAAAAGGTTCCCGACTCGACCTGACTATGAAGGGAGTCACAGAAATAAACTTAAGTGTTGTTCTTGAGGTTTTTCTTGACATCAACATCAAAGTTAAAAATGTCCTGCAACATATTTGGCATTGAAATGAAGATGAGATGAAGTTGTCAGCAACAATTCTGATCATGTCTACTCTCAAATATAAGTATTTGCTGCTTTTCATTGTTTCCGGTTACACTAAACGGAATATGTTTGGGGTCTTGGTCATTCTTCAGATAAAATGAGCGGTTTGAAGATGTCAACTTGCACTCTAGGATACACTGACCGGCATCTCTCATTTTTTTAATTATTAAACCATTTACTGAGAAGAAAACCGGACTAATTACAGCCTTTGTTTTGTGAACTATTCCTTTTCTACTACTGACTCAATTGCATATATTTGTTATTTTTATTTGTGTGTTTCTTTTATTTGTGTATGTCATTGATGCCCGCTGAAAACCATATATCATCAAATTTGGTGATTTTAAAGTTTTTTAAAGTCTTCCTTGGGCGGAGAAAATCCTCCTACTTCTTAAGCTAAATAAACCGTAAAAAAAACACTTCATCATCTACTACGCTGCTGAACACAAGGCTGTTTTTCTTAGCTCATGAAAAGTTGATGTTTTGGGAGGTACGTGGTTTTTACGGGACAGTTTGCTGCTGCAACGGCATGACAAAAATATTTCTCCCTCAAAGTCAAGTCAGCTATTCTGGTTTCATGGCTGTGACACGACACGCGGTCTCCTTTTCACTTCCTTGTTCCCAGAAAAGCCCCATGTAATATCCACGGTGTCACGCTAGATGGCCCTCACCGCTTGCTGTAGAGCCTTTCCCCGCCGCGCTCGGGCCGGCAGGTGCCAGAGCTGCTCACGCCAGCCAGAACCGTTTAACCGCATGCTGCGTGATACTTCTTGATGATTATTTCTGCACCAATATTTGGACAATCAAAATGAAGGAGGGAAATTGTCAGCTCATGTGAAGGCAGCAAAGCAGAAAAAATAATAAATAAATGAATAAATAAAAAGAGGAAAAATCTGGGAGTCTGTCCACGAGTGATCATGGAGAGCATCTTCACAGCGAACACAATCCCTTTATCAGCATTCATCCCTGCATTTCTGCAATGCAATAGGGGGGAACGTGCGGCGGTGTGATATCATCGCTATCTCTCTTCCTCTGAGGTTGACCTCTCTGGCTGCAGCACTGGTGATGTCATCAGGGCAGTGCGAAAGAGGAGCCGGGGCTGAGAGAGCGGCCTACAGATATCAGATGGATGCTGGGAAACGCAGTGTGTGTGCAGGAGGAGAACACACACCACACACACACACAGCGGGGAGTGAGTCAGAGGCTCCGTGGAACTGCCACACACGCACACACACAGACACGCTGTGCTCAAACACACCAACTCACTGATGAGCTATTCAGCGATCGTTTACTGTTATCCATTTACCGAGCAGACAAACGACGGGTATTACTAATGCTGGCGGTAACATGTACTGAACGGCGAGGCGATGCTATCCCGCTGTATATCATCACTCCTCTCCGTTGTTCACCTGTCAGTCTGCATGAGTCAAACTGAGATCATGACCACACACAGACACACACAAACACACACACACAAGAGGCCCCGCAGATGGTAACCTTTGGGCTCGGCTTACACGTTTATAGCAGCAATGTCATTCTCGTAGCCTTCCCTTAGTTTCTTCATGATCTCCGCTTCAGCTTTGCAACACGCCTCCAAGCTGCCCTTCACCGTGATGGTCCTCTCAGGGTTGTAAATGGTTAAGTCTTGTAACCTGCGAGGGAAATCACACACATGCACATGAATAAGTGTGTGCAACTACAAACACAGAGAACAGGCACACTCATATTCTGCTCACACATTTTCTAAGAAGGTGGAGGTGACGGAGCGGATTTTAATTGCGCTTCCCATCTTTGTTGTGATCTAATTTACGTATTACTGAAGGCCGCACCATCATCAACATCAAATTTCTTGCTTAGCTAACGAGCGATTATGTACATTTCCATGAATTTGGAGGCAAAAAAAAAACAAGAAGAAGAAGAAGAAGAAGGTAAAAAAACCGAAGCAGCGTTTGAGTTTAATTACACTGATAAACAGACTTGGGCTGACGTGGGACATCTTTGTTTGCTTGCTTTTCAGACACTTTGTGTAATTAAGTTGGATGTATTAGATCGGAAAATTCAGCTTTTTCTAGTTATAATTAACTGCTTGGATGTTGACGTGAAATTGTATTTAGTGGAGAAATCGTAATTAACATAACTCCAACATGAAACAAATGTGGTGTTAGATGATTCGTGTCTGAGAAGCACCGCTGTGTTGCAAACATGTCGTCTTTATCCCAAACTAAGTAAGATCTGGTGACATCCTCTGGGTTGTTTTCTTTTCAGATTTGACACAGAAAATATAATATAACTTTCTTCAGAGAGTCCTCCTCACGATATGTAAACTCATCTATCTTGCAGAATAAGTGAAGTGCCCCTTTAAGTCAAGTCAAGCCAATTTTATTTATAAAGCTCAATATCACAAATTTACCTTGAGGAGCTCTGTCTCTCTGAACATCAGGATATGTAAATCAGTTCAGTGACCTTTACACAGATGCAATGGATTCATCCATTCTTGTCCAAGAAACATCAGTGTAAAAATACCACAGCAGCAATTAAACCACAGTCAACCTCACTGCTTTTGTAACTCTGATGCTCACTTGAATCTGGTAACATAAACAATACTTGAACATTTTTTTTCTTCTCACCTTTACCCAAGACTTATACAGCAGCTGAGCTGACCACAGCGCGACTGAGAAAACAGCTCAGCAGCAACAGCAAAGCGAGATCTTTTTTAACAGCTCGGTCTATTATTACTAGCACGTTACCCTGGAAATCGTACAAAACAAATTTGGACCTCTGAGGCAGAACGAATCTATTCTCTCCTCCGAGGATGTGGAGGACGCCCTGAAAGGATTTTAAGGAACCATCAATACTGAATGTGCCGTCCTCGCCCTCTCCTCAAAAGGACCCTCTCGATTCTCTCTCCTCCTCGCCGTCTCCTCCTCAAGGCTCATTACGTCCTCCGAGCTCACGGAGACAGAGCAATTCATTAGCCCTAAATGAGCGAAGGTTGGTGAGCACGGTACCGTTAAATGGGGTGTAACCACCACCTCTCTAATATCATGTTCTGGAGCGAGGGAGCTGTAATCAACTCTTCACATTTGTTCTGTAACAACTAAGTGAAAGCACATGCTCAGAGGCTAATGAGAACAGGAGGAGAAAGGTGTGGCACGCAGAAGTCAAAATCACCGCCTGTTATTTTTTGCATTTGCAGTTAAATTTGGGATAGACTAAACTGTCTCCGAAACTATAATTGCGGCCGTTCCACAATGGTACAATCCAGTGTGTCTGCGTGTGTGTGTGTTTTCCTGAGGGTGTTAGAAGCGTGGGTGTGTTTGAAAGAGGAGGGCGGGCGAGGAGACTTACGAGGAGATGGTAATCTTGGTCCCTGTCTCCTCCTCGATCTTCTTCAGGTTGCGGCCCTCCTTCCCGATCAGCCGGCCCACGAGGCTGTTGTGGGCGAGGATTTTCAGAGGGATGTCCTCCGTCCTACACACACACACACACAAAGGGAGAGACACACACACGTACACGCTCAGATTAGGCGTTGATAGAAGATAAGAGTGTCACTGATGTGGTGTGAGGAATGCTGTGGTGTGATGGGGATGAGCAGGAATGTGGACGGTTGCCCGGCTGGAAGTGCTGCTGGAAATGCTGGGGCGCAATGTTAAGATCTGATTGCCACAGATAAAACACCCAGATTGACTAAAAAAGAAAGATCAGTGTGAACCCATTTCGCGGCAGAGCTTTTTTGTCCTCGTGCACCGAAAAGCCGTGCGCTTCCGGCTGCAAGAAGACACCGTTCGCCGCCATTTACAATAAACAAGGTGTTGCTGCAACAAGCACAGCTCAGAAAACGCTTCAGGTAATGGGAGGCAAAGAAAAAAGCAGGGTGAAAACAAAAATGAGATAACATGCTTCTGATAATAGTCCCTCAAAGAGAAAGTGAAAACTACTATAAAAACAACAGATTTTCTCCTGGATTGGTCTATTATTTGTGGGTTTTATTATTTAATTTCCATCTGTTTTTCATCACCAATGTAGAAAACTGATAAATTCACGGATTCTTTCATTTATTTGTTCATAATTTACTACCATTTTCCTTGAACCTTTTACTTTAAAGAACCATGTAAATTGGCAGTAATTGCAGATGAAGTGGTGGCAGCGCTCAATTTTAACACTTCCTCTGAATACATTTGAATTAACCTCTTGTATTCGTGCACAGCCGCTCGACGGAACAAGCAAGAGTGTAAAAATGTTGATTTCACATGTATGACGGACAAAGGTTCTAATATCTATGTGTTACGGCATAGTCAAGATTAGGGACACATCAGTGAAAAGTTTGAAGCCAAAGATCTTTAGTGTCACAGCTGAGCTGGTATTCTTCTTCTTGATGCTGAGGCTGATAGATTTAAAAATATTAAGGAAGACAGCAGATAAGCTGTGTAATTTGGGTGAAGTGTAAAGTGAGTCCCATTTTCTTTTGGACTGTGCAAATTATGATGATTTAAGAGAGTTAATTTTCCATGAAATGGCTCGACAAAACCCTGAAAGAGTCTGGTGCACAGATGGGCAAAATTGGAATGGTTGTTTAATCTTGATCTTATGTCTTAAACTTTGCCTCAAAAGCCTGTAAGATGAGGGAACTATGAACTATTAAACTAATATTTATGATAAAATAAGAGTAATGTATATATATTTTTTTGTTTGCAAATGATTCATCAATGAAGATTTGACTGAGAAAGATACAGTGAGCATGCATAGTTATAAGCCCAACACAATAATAAAAGCTTTATGCATGCATTCATTCATTCAATCAGTAATGATAATAATTAATGAATATTTAATTGGAATAAGTGGAGCGTTTTATTTAAATGCATTTCTCTGGAAATCATCGATTGGCTTTAAGATAAACTAATCTACCTTACATAAAAGTCTTAAAACTTTGTCTCTTACAGAGTTCTTTCTGGGAAACATTATGAAAATAACAGAAGATAAACAGCTCCATGAAACAAATCATTACATGGTTCGCGTGTGTGTGTGTAGATGTGGATGGAAATAAGATATTGGGGCAGGAGGAGCATCATTTCTCTCATTTCTCTATAATTCTGCTCCGCCGGACAATTGTGGGGTGTAATTATGAATTAAGGTTGTGGTGGGGTGTGGTGGAGGGTAACCAGATGCTGGGGGTTTCTTTTGGGCTGGGTCACAGACTCGGTGGTGGTGTGTGTGTGTGTGTGTGGGGAGAGTGGGTGGCAGGTCGGTGCTTGTTATAATCTCTGCTGTGGGGTAAAATTAGTTAGGGGTGAGCTGCGGGGTTAGTACAGGGGGGGTGACTCTGTTGTGGGTTCAGACTGCGAGTTTAGTGGTGAAACTACAGGGTGTGGGGCAGCCCAGGTGACAGTTTCATCTGTGCGGGTGTGGTACTCGGGGTGCTGGGTGCTGTTATTCAGTCAGCACATAGCAGAGGTGTGGATGTTATTGTGACTTAATGTGAGAATAACTACAGATCTGAGAGGCTGAGGTGCATCAAACCAGAAGACTAATTTCTTGTTGTTACGTTAGACTGCGTTCATCTGGAAGACGCATTTAACTGAAGTGATTTTTAACAATTTCATTCAAAGTCTACACGACCAAGAGCGAGTTGACATCAAAAAATGGAGGTGCGTGCTTCGACTTGAGCTGTCTCAAGCAAGTGTTTTTTTTTTTATTAAAGGAAAATATTTATAACTGCAGAGCACTGTCATGTCTGTACAATATATATAGAGTTACTACAGCCTGCCTGATAAGCTTAGCTTAGCAGAAAAACTGGAAACAGTAAAACAACTCTGTCCAAACGTAAAAACATCCGCCTACCAGCACTGTAAAGCTTACAAATTAAAAAATAAAAAGAAAGGCAAATAGTTTTTACAGTTTAGTTTTTGCACAGATTAAAACAAATGAGACTTTTCAGTCTTAAAGCATATTTCCCAAAATGTCCAGATATTCCTTTGTGGTGTGAAACCTGGCTTGAACGTCTTCCTGGCAAACAAAAGAAGAGGACACAGATGAGGTCCCAAAAATGAAGATCTAACTTACTCCGGATGTGAGGAGGTTGGCAGAAAGCAAACTGTAACTTTATCACAGCAAGACGTTTTATTTAGACCCAATGCTTAAACTCAAGAGTCCCTACACCTCTTCAAAAGTCAAATTCAAGCACTTTTCAAGAATTTTCAAGGTGTATTTTCAATCTTTTCAAGCACCTTAGGCTGTAAAAAAACAACCTAAATCAATTAGTCTCTGTTTTATATTATTTCTTTATCAAAAAACTAACTATTCAGTCAGGTGGTGAATTATTATATTTACACAAACAGAGTTTCAATCACTTTCAAGCACTTAATTCAAAGTCCAAGCACTTTTAAATTCAATTCAATTCAGCACATTACAATTCAAGCATTTCTAAGGATTTCTAGCACCCGTACGAACCCTGTTAAAGTTTTTAAACGCCTGCCCACCAGCCTGAATTGTCCCATCCAACAGCCTGAAATATGCTCTGGTCCAACTGGAGACCACGCTGACACAAAACACTGGGCACCAGAAACAACCGACAAAACTAATTTTAGCGTGATGAATGTCTTTTTCTAGCCCGTAAATCTCCAACCACTCTCTGACCGCGTGTGTACACATCAACACGGGTAATGTAAATCAACAAACGCCTTGCTTAAAAACAAATTAAGACAAACAGTGGTATTATGTGTTAAAGTTGAAGCGCTGATGCTCAGATCCAGCCGAGGCTCAAAGAGTTTAAAAGGTGCAGTGTCTCGTTAAAAGTGTCAAGCTCAATTAGGCGCATTGGCCTCGTTTCTTAAACGCTAAGCTGCGATCACGTGTTAGCCTATGTGAGTGCGTTGTGTGCACTTGTGTTTACTATGTTAGTGGTCCATGCGAGAGAATGCACAGTGAGATTAAAAAGTGTGCATGCAGGTTAAAGGATGAGATTACAGCCCTGCAGACGTTATGGTTAATCTCCCTGCAGGATATATCTGCTGTGCACAAGCACGTCCTAAGACCGTGTATGTTTATCAGGTGTTTTTTGTGCGTCGAAAGCGCGAGCTCACGTCTTGGTCTCGTTGGCCTCCTTCTGCATGATGTCCAGGATCATGCGACAGGCGGAGGAGCAGCCCTCAGGAGTTGAGTGGATGGTGATGGGCTTCTCTGCTGCGCCTGCATTTTCCTTCCGGTGAATGTCCACCCTGAGTTGGGGGGAGGGCAGAACGGATAAGGAGATGAACACAACATTGACAGGAACAGAGGCGAAGATGAAAGTAAAATCTACTTGCAATGCGCGTTAATTAAGTTTAAGTTTGTTATATGGAGTCTCAAAGACCGAAAGAACACGATGAAAGAAAATGAAGGCGTTGAAAAGAGAAGAAGCAATTGGAAAACTGACTGATGTTCTTGATAAAAATAAATCATAAACATCTTCTATTCATGAAGACTTTGGGCTACTCATTTCCAGAATTTGAAAACATAAAGCTTTTATTGTGTGCTATCTTGCGTCACATCTCAGACAATTGGTTTTTAAATGCCGGCCTGGATACAGTGCCAAAATGGCTAATTAATTCAAGCTTAGAGCAGAGCTTTCTGAGAAGTTAAGAAAACCAGCAGGAACCAGGCGAGATCTGAAGTGAGAGTCCCTGTCGGAGCCGCTTACTTGGACTGCGTCTGTTTGGTGACGTTCTTGATGGTGAGGCCCTCCTTGCCGATGATGGCCCCCACAAACTGAGTAGGCACGAGCATGCGAAGCGGGAAGTCGTGTTGTCGCCGGGGGGCGCCGTAGTCTCCTGAGGGCCCGGGCTGAGAGGCGCCCTGGTCCCGGGACACCCGACCCCCACGCCGCGAGCGGGGGGCCTGGTCGGGCAGAGCAGCATCCATGTCCACAATATATGACACCTTGAAAGAGTAGTCGTCGAACTGGTGTCCTGTTAACTTCTCGATGGCTCTGGATGGGTGGAAGAAGAGGGGAAATGACAATTAAATTGAAGGGTTTAATAGTCAAAAAGATTATAATTTCTAATATATAAATTATTTATTGAATGAGATTTTGCACAACTCATTTACTGTGATCTAAACACTTAAGAAACTGATTTAGCCCCTGATATACTTGCTTTTAACTACGTGTGCACACAATGTCATCACTCTGTTTTCCCTGTACACATTGAAAAACACTGTGTCAGCATTTAACATTTATCCACTCTGGGGGAAAAAAATCTCAGTTTGTGGGTGAGAAAAGTGCCAGCTAAGTGTGGACAGAGGGCTGACAAGGAGAGGAAGAGGTACATTTTTACATACAGCTGAATGAGGACATATACGCTAATAGAAGTACTTCTCGCTGCTGCTTTTTTTTCCTCTTAACATTAACACTGTATGTATTATGTAACCCACTTGGGCGTCGCCATGTTTGATAACACATGTGCTCTGGAAAATCTAAAGTTCTCAAGAAGGATATCCCTGTTTTCAACCATGATTTGGCCCTCCTCTGACCCATGTCGATATGCTTTTTAATCCTCCAGGTTCGCACAAAGTACAAACACAACACAAAGTATGCGAACAATGCTGCCCGCGCTGCCGCTGCTTGTCTGGGCACACACGTAGGTAAAAAAGCAAGCACATCACGAGCCCTAATCACTGGTGGTTATTTGTGCTGCTTACTCTTTAGCTTCCTCCTTGGTTGCGTACGTAACATTCACCACTGCTGTTTCTGTGTCAGTGTTCACTGTGAGACAGGAGGGGGAGAGGTGAAAACATGAGATACAGCAAACACATTCACACATGCACGTCACGCGTCTTTGTCACTGCCGTAGGTGAGGCAGACATGCGTCCAGGTTCCCGTGGCGACCCCCGAGAGCCACTTGTCGGCGTGAATCCATTACAGCCGTCACCACACTGGCTTCCCTCCAGACCCTGCTGCTGCCTCCGCAGACAGGAGCTGCTAAACACAATAGCCTCTCTGCCACTTGCACAATAACGGATTTAAGTTTGACACGACAGCATAAACAAAGCGAGTGAGCTGTGATACAGTGCCACGCGGTGCACAACAGAGACACACCTTAGGGAAAATGTGCAGTCCCAAACTGCTCGCAGTCTGCCAAAGTTATGGGTCTGACTCCTGCTGGGGCCGAACGCGCTTTATAGGGCAGAACTGTGAGGCGACTTTGATTCAGGTGTCCTCTGCAGTCGATTACTTAAGTCGGTTGAATTATTGAATGGAATCATTTTGCAACTATTTTGATAATTAATGAATAATTCAAGTCATTTTTTCCAAGCAAAAATTTCCACTTCCAGCTTCTCCATTATGGGAATTTTCTGCCTTTTGTCATCTTGTGACAGTAAACAGAATATCGTTACGTTTTGGGCTGTTTATAGAGCAAACAAATAACTGGTTAATTGAGCAAATGACTGGCAGATGAAATGGTAACGAAAGTGATTGTAAGTGAAGTACAAATACAAAAAACAAACAAAAACCTAAAAATTGGTGTCAGAGTAGTGAGGCTGTACCACAAAGCATAAAAACGCACCATAAAAATATCATATTAAACACTTTTCAGGGGTTGATTTGTGTGTGATGTTACTGTGTATTTGAGTGTTATGTTATGTTACTTTTGTGGTAAACATAACCTTGTTCATTGTGTGGAGAATGAAACTTTAAGGCCCTGAAGGTGGAGAGAGCCTTTGTGTAAGGAAAAGAAAAAGAGATTATTGATGAATTTCCTTTTGGTTGCTAACGCCGCACTGTCAGAAGAGACAACGGCGCCTCTAATTTGTCAAGGATGGATCTGTGTTTGTGTGACTGCTAAATGTCAAAATGATGAGTCAACGACGAAGCCGCTGCTCTTTGGTTTGTCAGGGCTGATGCCAAAGTCTGCTGAAGAAAAAAAAAATCATTTGCTTCAAATGCTTTAGACTGCACTAATAACTCCACTGCAACGTTTGGCAAGGTAACCACATGAACAGAAAAATAATCGGCAAAATAAATGAGCCAAGACAAGCGAGGTGACTGCCAACATCATAGAGATAGTAAAACAAAGTGGGGGGGGAGGAGGCATCAGACCAAGCCTCTCCGTCTTCCAATCCTGCAAGTGCACAGCAGGTTCGGAGAGGTTAAAACCAGCGAGAGCGCCCAGCTGGCTTAGAGAGGGTGAGTGGGCAGAGCCTGGCGGGGTGCCCGGCCCCAGCGCTCACAGCCAATTCTGCCCCGCCCCGTCCAACCCCCCCACCACCGCTGCCCTGCCCTGCCGCGCCACCGGCAGCCTTCACTGTGCTGCACAAGAACATGGGACTCCTCCAAAAACCTCACCCTGTAACCAGAGCTCACGAGGAGAGAGAAGTGACAGGCAGACGGGGAGCTGGACGGAGGCACGAGGGACGACCGAGACAGAGGAGGGGATAGACACACGAGCGAGGCGGCCCTGTGGAAGCTTTGATCAGGCATTGTAGCTGCCCGACTCTGACGACCGGAGAGCCGGACTCGGGATGAAAACAGAAGAGGCGGAAATGCAGCGCTGGTGTCTGGTACGATACGGATGAAGTAGGCTGTTTTACGGTGGCGTCTGGGAAACTCTGAGCGGAGTTGTTTCTCTGCTGGGCTCTCTTTTAGCACCTGTCATGACTACAGTGGGTGGTAGTTTGTCTTGGCTGCTTTGACGCACAGAGAGCGCGCGCGTGTGTGTGTATATGTGTGTGTGAGTATTTGTGTGTTTGTTTCCCGCTGTGTGTGCGTGTCTACTATTTGTGCGTGTAGAAAAGTTCCTAGGGATAGCTGTAGTACTGCCTACCCTACACACACACGCACATAAATACGCACACACTTTCTCTATCAGACAGTGCAAAAGCCACACCACAGGCGCTTACAGTGTCCTCCCCCATTACCGCGATGCACCTCCCCGAGCAACACGTACAGGCATAAGCACACACACACACGGACGCATTACTGCTAGCGTCTGCCACGTCTGCCCACTTCAATCCATACGCTGAGGCCAACGGGACCCACAGCAATACACAGTGCTTATTACAGAGGCTGCGTGTAATTCAAATGCTGCTCTGCCTGAGTCAAACTTATAAGACACACATGAACGCACGCAGGCAGACGAGATGATAAAGGCTGATTTATATGCAGAGATGGGTTATGTTTAGATAATGGGTGTGTGGGATGATGGCTGCGAGGAAGTCGGGTCACACTGGGGAGACTTGACTCACTGGGAGGTCCCTGTGCGTGCACTGCTAACTAGACACATGTGCATTGAACAGTTGGGAGTCAGCATGATGATGGTGATGATGGTGGTGGTGGTGAGATGTGCGGGAAATCTGTACCTTGTTCCACGTTTTCTACAGTACCATACTGAGCTAGAAGGCCATCCAAAACCTGAGGGAGAAAAGAGAGCGCGAGTTAAGAGACACGACGACGGCCACTGACGTGGACACACACACACACAGACACACACTCATGCACCTAGCGTGGGCCAGTGATCAATGTGACAAAGCTGCGTGTGGGTGCGAACCAGAAGTAAAACCAGAACCTCATTCAAAATCTGTACAGAAAAAACAATAACATCTTCACATAGCTGACTGCTTGTGATTGGAGGCAGCTCCAGATGTTTCCCTGCAGCGAGTTTGTAATGGTGAAACCTGGTTGAATAAATGAGTTTATAACAAGCAAGCAGTGACTAAAAATGCATGAAAGGTTTAACCACAGTCATTATATATAGCTTGTGAAGATTGTTTTAAAGGTACAGTCCGTAATATAAATGTTCAAAGACGAAAATTTGCCCAAGAGATGATCGACAGGTATTTTAAACCATATAAAAAATTGCATTTAAGTTATTCAAAGGTTGATTATATTACTAATGTTAATGATCACAGCTGTATTTAAAGTTTCAGTTAGTCAAACTGGTCACTGGGTGCACATGATTGAATACTAAAATACAGACTTGAGTTTGAGATACAGAATAAATGCACAGCTGTCACCTTTGTTTGTGTGTTATATTCTAAACACTGATTAATTATAAACACCATATATCTATATAGTGGGACTTATCGACATATCGGTCCATATATTTATTTATAAAGGTCTGCCTGGTTAGAGTGTGTGTAAATATACAACACTTGGATGACTACAACAGATAGATGTAATAGCATTTTCATGTTGCAGCTAGTTGAAGTGGAGCTCATTTTAACTCCAGGTTCACAAACAACATTGCATCATATTCTAAAATCTTTATTTGCAAATTAACTAACTACAGCTGTCAGATTAATGTAAGGGAGTATAAGGTATTATATTTCTCTCTGAAAAGTAGTGAATGTATGTAAATATTACTGCATGAAATGGAAACACTTGCGTAAAGTACAGTGCAGTGCCTAAAGAGGTTACTCTTGACCATTTCAAAGGTGTCTAGATGACATTACTAGATGACATTAAATAAATAAATGTCAATGGGTAGATGACAAAAACCCTGAGCCTCTGTTTGCCAGGTTGCACTGAAAAGTTAAGGAAAAAAATATCTGGCACCATTTTATATCTGACAAACAAAAAAGTGATTTCTTCATTCATTTTGATATTTTTGAATTTCTTAATGGTCTGAGACGTTTTATAGCGGCGCGCTGACATCCTATAGATGAAGCGCAGAGTTAATGGGAGAGTTGGCGGCCATGACGAGACACACAGAGAAAAACAACTTGGACCCCAGCGAGGTTGCAGATGTTGACACACAGATACACTGTCACCCACACAGCAACACACACACACACACACACACACACACACACACACACACACACTGAAGCAGAAATAAGCACAGACACAGACATAAACATGAGCACATGCACACAAACACTGAAGTCTACAGGGAAATACAACTGGTGACTCACTGCCAGGAAACTGGTTTATGTACTACCTGGTGCTTCAACTGGGCATCACATCACTGTCTCACACACACACACGCACACAAGACAGACAAACAACTGACCTCCCACTGTAGATGAGGGGGAATGTTCCGGATCTGGATCTTCCGACTCCTGCAGAGATGAGAGACACAGACGGAGTGGATTTAACAGACCTGAACCACACACTCGTATACACACACACACACAAACACACACACACCCTGAGTTACAGTCATCTGCTGTGTTTACAGAAATGTCAAACTTCATGCATATATCTGATGGACATTCGACGGATCAACAGCTGAGAGCATTTCAGAGGCAGAAATGAAGAGTCAGCGATTCCACTGCATTATATTTATATTCTGTTATATTTTACTTTATATATGTGCACTTTATTCTGTTCCTATACTTTGAACTTTTGCAGCATTTCACATCTTATGTCCTAGGCTCCCCCTTTTACTTGTGTGATTGTCTTTTTACATATTTTTAAGCACTGTTGGAGTGAGCCTGAGATTTAAGAATTTCAATGCCAAAAGCTGCTTCTTTGCAAATGTTGTGCCTGTGACCAAAAAAAAAAAAAAAAAGATCTTAAACCTTGAACTGTGTGTAAGTGTGCAACGTTAACTTTCTCCAACACCCGCAGCTCATTAGACAGTATGAGAAATTCAGATGGCTGTCGCAGAGGTGCCGCAGGAAATGTAGGCGTGTAGGTGAAGACGTTTATTACACAGCAGCTAGTGATTCTCAGTAACACCCTCCTACAGGGGCTATTCTTACTACTACACTACGAGACGCAGAAGTGACAAAAAAGATGGGAAGAGGAAAAACAGATTTGAATGGAAATGGCTGCACTTTGAAGACCAGGATTATACATAACTTGATCCAAACCAAAGTGATTAGAGATTATCAGGAAAAAACCCAGAAATTTGTATAGTTCATCATCCCATTCATGATTTAACAATTCATTTTTATTTGAGATTGGTCTCAGAGTGAATGTAAAATCAGGCAGATGTCTTACAACTTGCAGATAAATTTAAAGGTGATGAAGATAAAAGTGACTTGGAAAACTGGTGCTGAGATTTTAAATGGAATAAAAATCAAGTATAGATAAAGCGACAGGTGGTTAGATTAAAATGCGGTGGGTAATATCTAGCTTAGGTTTTACTTTAGAGCCATCTACTGGACCAGGGAGACGGGCTTCCTCGCCCCTGAATGAAGCAATCTGAACAGTAGAAGGTGTGTTTTTGGTCAGAATTTCAGATAAGAGAACAAAAGAAAGAAACTGAAAATAGCCGTACCAACCAAGAAACAAGATTTTCATTTATTCCATGAAAGTGATTCGCCTTCATTTTCAAGTCCATTTCAGTTTTTTACCCTTATCTTCTATTGCTTATCAAACTGTCTACTTTTGTGAATGAGATTTGTGATTAACATCAAAGATAACCCATCCCCGAGTTGTCAAGGGGGATGAGGATTTGAGCAGCATCTCTCATTTCTTTATCGCAGTATGTCAGCGGGAGAGGACAGAAAGACAGACGCACACATGGGACAATGTCCCTCCTCTGGCTGGTCGCTCCACACGGCTTCCCAGCCTTCCTTCCTCTGAGCTTGTCGGCTCAAACAGCAAAGCCACACAAACCGCCCGCCGGCCACAAGCTGTTAACAACTACATTAACGTGAGAGAGTCCAGCTCCGCAACGAGGGCTGCTGATTTAAAAAGCAGAGAGGCTGGCAGGGTGAAAAGCCACACCGCTGAGCGACCGAAAACCCCCCGAAAAAAATAATAATTTGAGAGGCATTTACACAATTAGAGAGAGTGGAGGACGGAGGAGCGGTAATAAGAAGGATCTAAAAGTTCAGGAGGAACTTAGAGCCAAACACTACAAATGCAAGCTTATGACACACATGCACACAGGGCTCATCCCGTCACACACTCGCACACATTTCTCTGTCTGGGTTTTGTATCTTTCTCTCCGAACACGTCCGAGCGAAAAGAAAAAAAAAAAAGCGCACGTCAGAATTTCCCGTCAGCAGGAGGAGAGGACGAAAGGACCGAGCTGGCAGCTGGACATGAATGAATGACTCTTTCTGATTGTGCTGCTCGAGGAAAAGGGAGAAGAAAAAAAAAAGGGGGACAAGGAGAAACCCAGCGTCACACAGATTTGGGACAGCTCTCTCCCCTCCACATCCATCCACCTTTAAGCACCATTATTATAATATTGGGGAGTAAGTGCATAGACTGATTACTGATTATAAGGCCACAAACTTTACAAAGACATTCATTTCAGAGTGGAAAATGTGTCCACACGTAAAAAGACATTAATGTTATTCTACTAACCCCAACCTGCCTGCAAATCTATATCAGAAACTTTACATCGATTTAAAAGGGTAAATACTTTCACAAATAAAACAACAGGAAGAATGAGGTAAGTCTGGTTTATCCTCCGTCATGTGCGTCCACCTCCAGAAACTTGCAGCAAACGCAAAAAGCCCAGAAAAAATCAAGTTATAAAACTGACAGTCCACCATGTATCCTACCACACAGTGGCCTGTAAGCTTTCTATCACTGACTGGCGGTTTAAAGCGAGTGGCTCGATGAAAGATCTCTCTTGGCAACCGGCGTCCAAACAAGGGTAAACCAATAAAAATCTGTCTGTACCACTAAAACGCATCACCTTTTTTTTTCTCAAAGTAGTAAACAACCTCCTGCTGTCCAGGAGTGCTCCGATGGCTGATGGCACTCGAGGCCAACTCAAAAACCTCAAAACTGCCCTGAACGTTGGCATCCCAGAGCCGCCCCGTGAATGTCTGTCCCGTGAATTCTGAGCGCCCACTTCTCCATTGTGTTTTTGCCAATTGATTTCTCAACTTGATGTAATTTTAGCCCTCAGAGCTGCGGCACAGTGACGCCTTCCCCTGCTCTCTTTAAAGTTAATAAGCACATTAGTGGATCCATGGTCAGGTGACGCAACGGAGAGTTTGGTGACCTCTTCCTATTCAAGCGGGACGTCTTTGTCTTCATTTCCTTGCGCACGTCTTCGGGGCCACTTGCTTGTCTGTCATTCTGAAATATGCGAGGGAAGCTCCCTGAATGGACATCTCTCGGAAAAAGTGACAGTGCCTCCTGACCGTTCTTCAGGGTCTCATTTTCGGCGTGCCTGTGGCCGCAGGCTAACCAGAAGATCACTACTTTCTGTCTGTCTGTCTGTCTCCAGGGTAGGGAGAGGCCATGCAACATATACTATTGTCTGTCTCCGGTGTTTATGTCTGGCTACACACACCAACTGTGTATCCTCCACCCGTATCCCCGGGCTGTATGTGTTGCTTTATATTCGGGGAATGACCCAGTGGTGTTATATGGAGCGGCAGGCATCTGCTAATACTCGTTTTTTTGCATTCAAGGTGAACCCAGCGCCCTTTCTCCGCTCCTCCTTTCCCCAAAACTCCAAAATGGGCTCAAGTAGAAGATACAGACTGAAGTCAAGGGTTACTTAATGTTTGTTGAGTGTAACCAAGCTGTCTGCCAAGAGAAAAAGAAAGCCTCTCAATTTCTGCCTTTAAATATCTGAGGGTGGCCATGTTCATTTGAAAAGCTAATATTTACTGCACCCACCTGCACGAGGTAAGAAACCGTGTCTGCAGACGCATGCGTGCACACTAATACACACGTGCGCGGAGCAGTCGAAGGAATTTTAACCTCTGAGAGGGCGGGCGGCCGGAGGGGTGAGAAAGAGGGTATTCACCCCTCGCCAGAAGTTTGCAGTGTTCCTAAAGATGAACGTGTGATGTGACAGAATTACACTTTTAAATAGATTTTTCTGTCCTTTTGTTTTCTGCAGTGTTCCCTCATCCCTTTTTGTTTATTTAACATCTTTGTGTCGCCAGGCCAAAGGCTCTTTAAAGAACTTAAGAAGTCAGGCTGTGGTGATTAGTTGTGTGATTTATTAGTTGGTAGACAGGAAATTAATCAACAGACATATTTTCAGGCAAAGATTTGGTTGTTCCAGGTGCTACAGTGTGAAGATTTGTTGCTTTTCCTGTTGCTTTACATTATAGCAAAATTAACATCTTTGGGTTTGACGACATTTGATGATTTCACCGTTTTCTGATGTTTTATAAATCAAACAATGAATCGATTAATTGGGAACATGAACAGCAGAAATAAGTTGCAGCACTGGTGAGGAACAGGATCCTCCTTATGTGTGAATGAGCCAACAGAATTAATCACTTCTGGAGGATCATTTTATCATTTGTTTCTTTGAATAAGTTCCACATCAGCTCAAACCACCGTACATGATGAGGAACAGAGCTGTGACTGACTAAAGAGCGTGTGTCTGTCAGCGCAGAAGAAAACGTCTGTGAAATGCAACTCTCCTCTGTGGAGGCAAAGAAAAGCGGAAGATTCGAGCAGCTCGGACAGTCTGGGAAAAAAAGCTACCGCAAGTGAGAAACGTGAAATTCATATAAAAAAGGGTCCAAAATATAGGATGCATTTTTAAAATATTGCGAATTTGGGGAAAGATATGATGATAAAACAACCACATAATCAGTTTTCACCTCGTGATCTCCACTTACAGCAGCAGAAAATGAATCTTTTACTTCAATAAAGGCAGCAATAGTGTAAAATAAAGTTTTACTTGAAAAATACAGAATTATTAGCTGCAAAATGTGCTTTAAGTACTATATTATATAAGTACTATATTTTAATGTAGTCAGAAGCAGAAGGCAGAGCTGTATATTACCACTTTATATAGTGCTGGGTAGTTTGATCTATAACATTTCACACATTTTATAAACTGTTCATATGTTTTAAAAATAGAATCTCGAACTAAGCTGTAATCCAGCCATAGTCAGTGGTAACTATAATGTAGTGGATAGGAAGTGTAAAGTCGCAACAAAGGAAAAACTTAAGTACCTCTGGAGGGCTAGTAAATGATTGAGCTCAGATTCTTTTGTTACACAAACGCTTCACAACTGTCAATGATTACTTTCCATCCTCAAACATGAGAGTGTTTTTAAAATAAATTAAATTTCTATTTCAGATCATTTAAGAGATTTGCTGTTGAATTAAAAAGGTGCAATAAAAGGCACATACAGATTAATAACACATATGACCTGTATAATATCAAGTTCATGGGAGAAGAAATTTTAGTTTCTATTCTCTCAGTGTCCCTTGAAACATCTTTTACTCAGTCTGTTAGTACGAACTGGACATGACGGTTGTTCAATTTGTCACAAGCTCAGTGTACTTCGTTCTAAAAAAGCCACACGTGTCATTAAGAACCGTAACACACAACTAGGGTCACAGAGTGTTTTTGTCACACAAACCTTTACGAGCCCTTTGAATGAGGGCAAAAACGTTTTTCCTTTCTTCCTTTCTTTTTTAACAAGGACTCGCAGGAGTGAATGATTAAACATTTCCTTCTCTGCTCAAGGATTCTGTCTAATGAGGCCTTTAAAAGCCTTGTTTACCTTTCCCCCCCTGCTCTGTGCGCGGACACCCGTGCTGTCAGAGATGGCTCACAGGGCACGCTGCTCGGCACCCAGCGGGGAGGCTCTCTCCGGGCGAATAAAAAGACATCCCAAATAGCCTTTCAGTCCAGCAGGTCTGTCCGTAGCACACCACCGCCTCGCAAACACCTCTGAGCACGCGGTCACCTTTACCAGAAACCTCACACCAAATTGTTTCTACGTGGAAAAATTCACCTGACTGATAAAGTTTTTTTTTTGTTTTTAATCTCCATTTAACTGTCATTTCCCTCTCCACTGCGTCCATTTAGTTGTCAACACCCTCAGCGAACTGAGAGTCTCCCTCGGCACTGTTTCACACCAACATAGCACATATTTGCTGCTTAATGCTTAAAGATATTATTCATCCCATGTGATAAATTGGTGAGCAATAACGCCGCATCTTATGCCAGTAACAACAGAAAATCTTTGCTTTTCACTCCCCTCCCTCCCTCTCTGACAAAGAGCTTTGTTCCCGCTGAAAGCCATGCTCGATGACACAATGGACACAGGAAGTCCACATCGGTCCAGAAGACTTCATAATGCACAGAAGATAATTGATGGCTTTCGAAATGAAAGATGATCCGGCCTTCATCGCCGCCATACCATGCAGATAAAATAGGAAATGAAAACCTTGGCGGCCATAAATCACACTGGAGGCGTGTGATTATGCAGCTATTACATGATCATATTACAAATTCAGTGATACATACTGTCTGAGAAACACTAATGTCTTCTTCTTTTATGTGTAGTAGTCCGACATTTCAGTGCTGAGTGCAGTGTAATGTGATCATCTGACAATCAGACACATTTATGGCTACATGTGCATGTATGCGAGCCCCTGTTGCTCTCGCATCGGACCATAAAGCTCTGAGCTGACAAATACGTCAGCGCTGCTCTTGTGCTCTAACTTCCACCTGCTCTAGAAATGAGACGGCGCGGCATTATTTGGGTCAGTTTGGATGGGCTGCTCGAATAGTCTGGTGGTCCTCACACACCAACCGCAGACTCGTCGAATCTGAATTAACCCAATTTCTAGCTTTGACCCATAAGCTCTTAAGCGCCTAAATGCCCTGAAATCTCGGCGAGGAAGCAACAAGTCAACAATATTCAGGAGACCCTACTGTGTGGAAGATGTCCCTCCGCTCCTCCTTTCAAAACGCCGGCAGCGCTCCCACTGTGTCCCACTCTCTGCTGCTGGATTAAGACGGAGCTCAGGCCATCTCTGTGTAGTGCTCTTAAGCACTTCTCCTAGGCCCATCCAATTGTTGTGGAGCAGAGATAACAGGATTTGTATGGGAGAAGTGTCTATGCATTGTTATTGTCCTTCAGCCACAAAGATTTGTTGCTATTTGTCCTCCAGAAGGACAAACAAACCCTGAAACAGTTCCTACTCCTCCTCAGTTGGGAGTGTTACATGTATAGTATATACTGTAACCCTGCAAGTCTTGTTAAGGTGTTTCTTTTTTTTTCCTTTTTTTCTTTTCCCATTTATATATAGTATAATATGCATTGGGGACAAACACACAAGAAAGGCAGCTGAACAAGACTGAAAACATTATTTGTTATATATCTGTCATTTCTAAGAATTTACAGTTATTTCTCAGGCATTTTATTGAAAGAGTGACGTCTTTCTAACAGAAGGAAAGCAAAGACAGCATTCACTTTGTGCACTTCTGTGTTTCATTAATTAAAGTGTACTACGAACGCAATGCAGATCGTTTTATTCATCAATGCAGCCGTGACAGGCCTGAGTGCAAAATGTGACACTTGTCAACAGGCGAGCACATCAACCTGAATGAAGAGCAACATTTCCAATAATAAATGAATAATGGATGAACATTTACTTGGGTTTCAAGTGAGCTTTTTTTTCTCTCTCTCTCAAGGACACTCCTATTTTCCCTCTAATGAATATCGTCAAGAACAGCTGCTCGTGCCGTAAAACCAAAAGATCATATGAACTGAGTGACGCTTAATGTTGTGTAGAGCTGAACTCTCTGTGGGTGCATCGCCACAAGCGACACTTTGGTATCCACGGGTGAGTGCAGCAACTATTGACTACAGCAGCTTTAACTAAATGAATGAATAATCTACTTAATCAATATAACAATGGGTGTAATAATCTAGAAAGAGTGTAAACCTTCAGAGACAGTTTGTGGGGAAATTGTTTAGTTCTCCTTGAGTTGTGGAGAAATATTCACTCCATGGTTCATCTAAAAGAATATACATCCAAAGTAATAATAATAATAATTGTTACTGGTGACAGTCAGTTTCATTAAATCCTTTTCTTCCTCCAGGCCTTCATTTGCATTCATCAAAAATCTGCCCCTCATAAGAAAACAGCCATTGTATGTGCTCTTCTGCATTGTTCCCTAACCGCATGTTTTTCACACTGATGCTGCGGAGCAAACAGAGCTGCTGCTCCACGGTGCTGCTAACCATCTCATCTCAGCGTGCGGCGCTCAGCTGCCTGCTTCTGTTTTTCCCCTACCAGCATTCGGCGGGTGAGACCTCATCAGGATTCAGCAGCCTCACCTGCCCGCCTGTTTCTCTTCACGCATTAGTTTTCTCTGTGGCGCCTAGGCGGGGAGGCGCGGGCCGAGAGGACGAGGCAGGTAGGCACACGCGGCTCTAATAGAAGCCGCGGCCTTCCTCGTTGACGTCTGTCCGCTCCTCGCCACCGACTCTCACACAGCTGGTTACTAGAGGGACGTAAACAGGGAGAGACCGCCTGTTTATCCATTACATGTGGCACAAAGTTCACTTAGGAGGTCTATTGGCAGGGAATTCTCAAGTAGATTAATATCTCGTATCAGGGAAGGATCCAGTGTCACATGATGGGGATAATTACAAATGACTCAAAAGATTTTCAGTGACTCAGGCGAAGCAAGTCATTCATGTTTGAGAAGCAGGCGGCATGAGAGGCAGCTTACAGCAGCCTTTACTCCGATTCAGACAACACTCCTCAGTCATTACCAACTATATCCAGGAATTTGAACAATCCACGTCAGCTCAAAGATATTCAGATTACATAATTTAAAAAAACAGTCATATAGAAGTATCTCTTGGAGTGTCCAAAGCTATTTGCATACTGTGGGAGATACAAAATGATTTTCAGTTCTCAGGTGTAATCGCCACAAATTAATTTCCAGTCGGCGCTAAAATGCCACAGGGTGCCCAGCTGACACAAAACAAATTTTCTCCCGTCATGCCTGCTCAGCCAATGAAATGAGTATTTTGAAATGTTCCGCTGTTATCACAGCGGCATAATGCATTTCTATTTAAATGGAAACTGTTCTCTCCAACGCAGCGTCCGACTGTGTCTCTCAAAGTGTATTGACATATTTTAAATCGAATCTGGACATTTACATTTTGGTGCAAAACTCACTCTTGTCCCAGCTTTTTCTGAACACTTTTTGCTGGACCTTCCTCCAGACTGTATATAACTACAGAGGCAGGGGGTTAGTCTAAATGGTAATTGCAGAACTGAATTTTTCAAGGGAGAAGAAAAGTGTCATAGTCTGATACCACACCCAGACAATGAAGCATTACTTGAAAATATCTTTTCAAAATTAAATATCCTAGAAACCATTGATGACGGATCTAAACGTGGAGCCTCCCAAAATCCAGAGAGATCAGCAAACTGATTCCTTCCCACATATTTGTTTAAACAGAAAACATCTCGACCCAAGTCAAGAGCTGTGTCAAGTTGAAATATTTAAAAGTCCCCCTCAAGCACATTTTCAGATACATGAAAACACCCTGAGCTGAATAATAATTTGTGTCTGCTACAGTCTCTTAATAAAAACTTAATTACTCAATTAACTAGTTACAAACAATCTAAATAACCTTCCTTCTATGAATATGACAGTTTTGATATTGTTATTATAAAATGATTGAGTCCACCGAAGTCCACGCTCAGTGTAAAGTGTGCTGGAGGTTTCAAGTTTCTGCATTGCACTTGGGCAAGCTGTATATTGAACCGTGATTGGCTTTCGAACAAGGTGTGATGTCACAAAATCCCGCTCGTCAGTGCACATGCTAAACTCGAATTTGAGGCGAGAACAGAAAAACCTTCCTCCTTCGGCAGACAAGTGTGAAAACAGCCTCCTAGTGTCAAACTCTGCCCAGTAAAGTGCAGCGACAATAAGCAAAACACATTTTTTGTGTGGAGGGAGGACTTTAAAACACACACACACACTAAGATCTTCCAGAAGCAACTCTCTAAAACAACTCTTACATGTGCTGGTAAGGAAACATTGTGTGCAATCTTGTGCATTAGTAATTTATACTAATGCACCAAAAAAAGAAAAGCAGCAGCAAACAATCATTCAGCTGCAAAGGACCTTATTTTACATTTTAATCTATTGGTGCTAAAACCACTTCCCTTGCCACTGAGCCGCAAGCGTCAGACTTGAAAAAAAAGAAAGAAAAGAAGAAGGAAAGTAACTTAAAGATGATTCAGGAGGACTTGCAGAGTCCTGTGCCACCCTGTCCTGTCCTGTCCTGTCCTGCGCACATCAAACACTCCTCCACGCTGCTGCTGAGGACTCCTGTGAGCCCCGTCACGAAGCACGTAGTCAGCACTGTCACTGACAGGCACGCAGCGAGACCGCAGGGACACACACACACACAAATGCATAGCCCACTGCTGCTCCTACGCGCCTCTGAGCATGCACAGACTCATGCATCTCCCGTGTCTCTCAAACACACACCTCGGTGCTACCAGCTACTGACAGGTGGATACCGGCTCATACTGCGGTCCGCTCTCAGCTGCTCCTCATGGCTGCTGCTGCTGCTTGTTGCTTTATGTTGAGTTGTGCAGCTTGTTCCTTAGGTCTCATCCTTTAATCTGCCAGCCATAAGGTATTACTCTGTGGCTGCAAGAGCTGAGCCCGCCTGCCATAGGTGCAGGTCCCGGCGGGGGGTTAACCTTGGATCAATACCACACGCATGCCGCTCCACGCCGCGCACGCCCTCAAACCCTCTGACCTGCTGTCTCCCCTCGTATCTCTTTCTCTTTTTCTCTCTCTTTCTTTCTCTCTCTCCGCCCGTCTCACCGCTCCCTCCAGCTCCCCTCCGGAGAGCGAGCGAGCAAGCTCAGTCACACACACACACGTGAACGCACTGCCTCCTCTCTTCCGCCCTGCCCCCTCCTCCACTCTCTCTCTCTCACACACACACACATTTCAAGTCTGCAGGGAAGTTCCTCGCAGAGAGTGAAAACACGCAACTAACAGGAGGGAGGAAGGAGGGGGGTGCACGTTCTGAGATCTTCTGAGAGAGTGAAACGCCGACAAGCCTGTTCAATAAGCAGCGTAACCCCCCGCCCCCCCCAAAAAAAAAAATAAATAAAATGTAAAAAAAAACAAAAAAACAAAACAGCCCTGTCAGTCCCAGCTGCTGTCACCGAGGAGTCCTCGCTCTCCAAACTGCGGCACAACAAAGCTTTCGGAGAGAGCGAGGCGCACACGGCGTTGCTCAAACGCAGGCTTGAGGGCCGCTGCCAGGCCGGGAGACACTGAGCAGGAGTTTCATTAAAGCTGTGTGTGTGTGTGTGTGTGTGTGTCTTTGCTTTACTGCGCCTCTCACAGAATGACACTTTTAAAATGTGAAAGTGATTTTCAGATGATCATAATAACTGCACTCTTTGGTTCATGCGTTTGCCTATGAATGTGTTTACTTTATTTTAGATCATTTAGATCAAAATCTTATTGTCAGTACTATTTTGTGCAACAGTTGTCTTAAGTTGCCTCTTCCTGTTGAATTTACCAGACTTTTATCTGGATCAGCAAAAGTAAATAAAGATGAAGGTAGCAATGTCTGAATTTAGTATCAATATATGCATTTATTTAGATGCTACAAGTATTAAGCAGACTTACTATTAAGTATATTAGAGGTGAAACAAGTCAGTTCATTGGAAATTAACTGCCAACAATTTAAATAATTGACTAATTGTTTTAAACATTTTTCAAGCAAACAAAAAACTGGTTCCAGAAGATTTTCTTTTTTTTTTTTGTCTTGTAAGGTGATTATAAATGGAATATTTTTGCTATTAATTAAACTAAATAAACAAACTTCAGATGTCACATTGGTCTCTTTTTGTGACATTTACTCAATTAATCAAGAAAGTAATTAATGAAAATAACCACTGTGTTAAAGCCCTGTAATATTTATTTAAATGTCTCAGAACTTTTAATAAATAGAGTCCTGCTCACTACAGTGACAAACAACGGACACCTACCACAAATTGGCTTTTTATTATCTATATCTATTTATTTATCAGTATATTATCAGGCTCATCACAAAGAATCGACACCTCCTGAGCACACACATGCGAGTGAAGGAAAAACCAGCGATAGATAAGAACAGATAAAGAGATTACATGAATTGCAGACTAAGAGCAATTTTACACAAGTGAGTGAAGTGTAGTAAAGTAAATTAAGTGCGGTAACCCTGATAAACCACCAAGAGATTACCAAAACGGTGGGATTATCTATATAGGACGCACTTGTGCGGGTTGGGGGAGACAGTACAAATGGGTTTAAGGTTAAAATTACATCAACGGGCAGTTCGAATGCAGCAGAGAGACTGGATTGTATTTACTGTCTGCAGAGGATGGAGGGGTGCAGAAGTGAGGGTGGAAAACCAACTCATCACCATCAGTGTTTTCTGTAAAAGAGCAGCTGTTTTTTTGTTGTTGTTGTGTGTGTGTGTGTGTGTGTGTGTTTTTCTTTTAATGCCCCCAGCTCTCCGGTGGGCGGAGTCAAATGGATACGTTAATTACATAGTGCTCCTCCCAAAACCTTAGATCATCTTGTGTCACGTGACCCACAAGTGGCTGAAGTGGCATTATCCCTGTCAGACTTTAATCCTGCGGCTAAAATGGCTCCAAATCCTGACCTACTCTCTGAAATGAGGCAGGGGGCTCGACAGGAAGAGGGGCCGAGGGATGGTTTGGATTCAGAGCCGTGTGTGTGTGTGTGTGTGTGTGTGTGTGTGTTTCAATGAGAACGGGAGAAAGGGTGGCAGCAGCAGTGTGGGGGATGTTGTGTGGGAACGTAATATGCAGACTAATTCAATTATCGGTGACACTCACAGGGGTGTCAGCCCTGATCAATATGCGATAAATACTTGAGCAAATATCCTGAGTTGACATCAATATCTCAAGTTAGGAAGCCCGCGCCTCGCAGCGGAGGGGAGCGGGTGGAAATGGGTGTTGTGTGGGCAGCATTTAAAGTGAGACAGAGAAGGCGAGAGAGAATTATTGGTGATTGAGGAAAAAGCCTGAGGGAAAGGTTTGTTGTTGGTACCTCTTATATATGTGACTATAAGGCACTCAGCAGAGCCCGAACTTCTGCCAAGCCAGAGCGATTCTTCAACTCACAAAAGCTGCAGCCTGCGCAACGGTTTATGTTTGTTTAGTGTTTGTCTTCCAGGTTTGATTTTCTGACCAAATCCTACCGGATGGGAAGGCAGCAGCACACAAACTCTTTAGTTAAGTTAAAAAAAACAACAACAACAACATGTCAGCACGGAGTCTCAAATCCTCATCACCACCAGATTCTTTTTTTCGTAATTTTGCTGAAGGAAAAACAAAAGACAAAAAATGCTCCGTACCACCTGAGGTTCAATACTGAGGGATCAGTAACAATGAGAGACGATCTCTGATTTGCCAGACAGGATATTCAAGGGCGCAGTCCACTAATTTAACAACTATTTCCAGTCCCACTCGGGCTTACGACTCTCCTCCGCACAGGAACACCAAAACAAATCTGCAAGCATTTACAGGCCGGCTGCTTTCATCATTCCTGGCAGAAAACAGACGAGGCTGGTTCCCCTCTTTAACAAACACACTGTCTAAGTTGAAAGGGCTATTAGGAGTGAGGGCTGACCTGAAAACCTGGCCGCTCATTCTTTAAGACAGCCACAACAACTGCTCTGAATAGCTCTGAGTCAGCGCGTCGCAAACACAAATAAGATCGCGGGTCATGATCGGCCCTTATGGTAGGAAAAAGGTTAATATCTGTAGTGGTGATGAACTGCGTTTTAGGAGGACGCCAAAGGCCTGCAAAGAAAAAAAGGGGGCCAGTGTTGTGAAAAGCCGCGTCTTGTCTGGTGGCAGGCATTTCTGTTTCGTGTTTCGTGCTCTGACATTTGTTCAAATCTGAGCTCCTCTGTGTGTGTGTGTTTGTGTGGACCCGGGTTGTGAATCGTGTGCTGTGAGCGCCAGCTTTGATGGCGTGCAGTGATGGGGAGGAAGCGCCGATACTGTAAATGCTCTACAGATGCCCGAGGTGGCCGTGCATCCATCAGCAGGCGCAACAATTACACTTGACACAGAGGAAGAGAAAAAAAACACAAACAAACACACACAAGTTCGGGTAAATTAGACTTTTCTTCGAGCGCAGCATATTTGATGTATCGTCTTGAGTGGCCGCAAATCTCCGCCGCTGTCTCTTTGACATCAAACTCGTCTTTGAAGCCTGTCATCCTATATCTCTGTAATTTATTCTCCCGCAACGCCGGGCGACCGGAAACTGCCGGGCTGCCTGGAGTCACTCCTCACACCACTTAAAACAAAACCGTCTTAGCAAGCATCTCTGAAATGAACTGTTGCCTCCCACTTGGGGAATGGCAGGAACACAGAGGGACTGTGCAAACACACGCGTACTGCAGTGACACGGACACATGCACACACAGACAGTCCACTGTTGTCGAAGAATTCCACTTGCGGTAACCACAACTCTACTAAGAATAAACCGCCTGTCTCCGTTACACTATCTGATAGGGTGGCTCACATTCAGCTTACAGTACATAACATGGAGTTGTACGCTATTTACACCCGCTCATGCTAACGCGCAGCCGGCTTTGCTCTGCGCTGCCACTCCGTGCCAGGGGAGCAGTGACATTGCGAGCTGGAGGGAAGCGGCGGGAGACAATGCACGCGATCTAGGTGGTACGCATGACATGGTACGCTGACACAAAGCATGCACATGAGAGGAGGGAGAAGGGAGGAGGAGGAGGAGGGAGGGAGGAGGAGGAAGAGGAGGGTGGAGGAAAGACAAGCACCAAATGCTGCAGTGGAATGAGTGTGACTCTCCCCAGAGGAAGGAGGTGAACTACAGCTGCATCTCGTGGAATTCATCGTTACCGAAAGTGAAAAATCAACCTCAACGTGCACTGAATGAGTGCGCTGATGTTTGCCAAAGGTGGTGGGGGGGTGGGTCTGACTATGCTTAACAGGCAAAGACCTCATTAACTTTTGCAACCCTCCAACAAGAGCTCATGCATGGCTGCTTCAGCATCAAATATTTACTATCCTGGTGAGCTGAAGATGCCCGTGCTTTTGCCTTTAGGGTTTAAGGTTTTTTTTTTTCCTTTTTTAACAAGACTGTGCTCTGCTATGTGGACACTCTTCAATTTTAATTGGATCTGTGTGTGCTTCATTTAACCTGACAGGGACGGGCGATTCATCAATCAGTGTCATAATGTTGTTTGCACGAGCGAGGCAGAGGTGCTGCATTGCTGGCCAGGCAACGGGCGTTGTTGGCAACTGCCGGGGAAATATCAAGAACTCAATGCGAAACACACACGCCCCAATCAATCAGTTGGCTGGTATCCTAGCAACTTGCACATACATTTTTTTTCCACAGTTTTACATGCAGTGTTTGACTCATAAAACGGGCGCATAACAGCTTCAAAACCTCAGGACGGAGATAGTGCTCTTCCTGTACAGTTGAGCAGCGCTGCCGCAGCAGCTACTGTGCCCCTGGGAAACCCTGAGCACAGGCTGTTTAGTGAGACACACACAGATTGAACACCTCACAAAAAAATATGCCACTCCTCTGGGGAAATATTAGGCAAGGGTCAGCAAGACAACAACTATTTACGAACAGTTTCTTTCACATGCTGCTCACGGCCCTCAGTGTGTGCAGCTCTTTGCAGTGGCTGCATGAAAACACTCCTCCGTCGCTCCGCCTGCAACCTGACATTTGGTGTGATAAAAATCAAAAGGACTCCCATAGGGTCCTCTCCCCTTCCCCCCACCACAACTCCATTCTTTCTCTTTCTCTTTCTCCCTTTCCGTCACTACATGTCTGATGCATACATGCTCTGCCTGCCCCACTTGCTGCCACCGACTGGCTGTTGGCATGTGCTGGGTCACTTGGCAGGGAAGGCAGATGGAGCCGTCTGACTCTCCAGCACCTGCCTGGCCCACACTACCCGACTCATCTCCGAGCTCAGCAAAACACAGTCGGGGTCGAGCACAGCTGTGCGAAACAACAGGCGCTGTGGCACGTCACAACTGCCCGGCACTGAACGCCACCACCGATGAGGCCAGAGGACAGCCTGCGAGCTCGGCCAGAGGTCAGTCCGGCAGAGAGACTGTGTGAGGGGTTGACGGCGGTGACAATTATAAAAATGATCACGTGGACCGAACGATGGTTAGTTAAATCAAAGGGCAAGATTTCAAAATGCTTTCCCACTTGACAGATGTAGTTCAACAGTCGCACACTTTCTTGTAGAGTTAGCTGAGAGGATTGATCCAACTCTCACATCTTTACTCTAAATCTGAAGCTACAGACAGCAGCTGCTTAGATCGGCTCAGTGTGAAGACATGAATGAGTAGGAAAGACCTTAAAAAAAAAGAAGAAAATAATAAACCATTACTTCTTGACACTGATGATGTGTTATCTATGCTAAGCTACTGCTGCTGGTTGTAGCTTCATATTTAATGGACAAACAAGCAGCCCAGGGGTCAGATCATAAGCAAAAGATTTCACAAGCCCACCCCGCCCCCGCTGATGTTTTATGAATTAAAGCTACATGCAGCCTGAAAATGGGCTGAATTTTTAATATTTTTCCCATGTTGATTTGTTGATTCCCCAGTCTTTTATTTTAGCTGCATTTTCCTGACATTTTCTAACAAGGCTGCAAAAAGCCGGGCATGAAGCACGACACACTCGCATGAGCACTTAAGCTATGACCGACAGACCGCAGTGGACGCTGACATGAAAAAAAAAAAAAAAAGAAAAGAAAAAAAATCTCCCTCCAAAACTGAGGGAAAAGGTGACCAGACCAGGGAGACAAGCAGTTTCAAGGCAGGATGGAGTTTAATGTGACGGCTCTACATACAATCTCAACTGCCATTATCCTACAAAGCATGCAATGTAGTGTGATGGTGTGTAAGGGAAAGAGATATTTCTTATATTTAAGGTGTATTATAACTATTATTATAACTGCGTAAAGTGCCCTAGCCCCCCAAGATGTTGTATAACTATAAGACCCCTGGTTTAGATATTCCTACTACTATAATAACTTTTATTTTGACATCAACTGGAGGCTTGATAGATGTACACATATAGATATGTATCATCAGGGTATAAACTGAGGAAATAAAATGAGTTGGTATGTAAAGACGGAAAGATTAAGGGCTGATGTGACAATATACAGGATTCTGTTTCTGACAGAGCCGAAGACAGAAATCCTCTTGTTTGCGGGCAGAGCCATCACAGTCTGCTGAGGGAGGGGTAAAGCCACTTCAAGCCAGCAAGCGAGCCTCCCCTGACAGGGGGAAGAAATGCTGCCCTCTATCAGCGGTGCTCCTTTCTCCCCACACAGGAACACACAAACTCACACACACACTGAGAAGAAAGCATAAGCATGCGTGTGGGACTTGCACATGTCTCTAACTCGGAAGTCCTCTCCAAGTCTTCCTTTTCCGTCAGAGACAGTGTGAAACAGAGGAAACACAATGGTCAGACTGTGCTCCAGGTTGTGTCGGAGGCTCAGCTGTGAGCGGACCTTACTGTAGACGGCTTGTTCTGTCGGGGAGGGTGGTGGTAGGGGTGGTGGGGTGGTGGTGGTGGGGGGATTTTCCCAGCATCCGTTGCATACATATGGAAAATGATGGAAATGGTGGCTCAGAGTGGGTTTATGAATAAGAAAGGTCAGGAAAGGGCTGCGGCTGTGACATAGATGGACAGCCCACTCAGCAGTTTTCTCTGCCGCACTTGTGGAAAGAAAATGAGCACTTGAAAGTTTCAATGAAGCGACAGCCTTGCACGGGCATTTTTACTGAGGCACCTTACAAGGCTATGTACTCACTGTCATATAAAATCAGCACTCTGACCACTGCACCGCCCATAGCGTGAGCCACCAACACGCGGCTGGACTGCAGACTGGGGCTTGCAGCTATAACCGGTAGGCAGTGTCTCCACTCTCCTCGGAAATGGGTGGAAATTACAGGGTCCCCAAACTGACAGCAATTTATAACAAATTTAGGCTGTAATCATGGGATTCTCACAGAGATATCAAAAGATATTATAATAATGAGAGAGGTGAATCTTGGGGTGTTGCATGCAGTGAACCCAACTTTTTTTGCAGCTTGCGTGGTGTTCAGCACACTGGAGGACTTTGGGTTCATTTTCTGAAAGCCTTCATCGTTTGAGCTCTCCTCCTATAACTAAGCAAAACACTCAAAACTGGTTCCCATGGCAACGTGGAGAACCTAACCTGGAACAGTTGGAACTGAATACAGCGCGACCTGTAAACACACATGGACACACACATTCACAAGCACAATGGCACCGCTTTCGCTCCCACATCAAGACGCCCGTAAATGTCAGAAGACTGTATCTTTTTGCCCGTTTGCTGCCTCGCAGAGAGACAGAGACATCAAAAGCACACAATACTAAAAGGAATTCCCACATCTACATGGGAGAAATGGTGTATATAAAACAAGCCGTGCATATTATCGTACTGTATCTGAATATTCCTGGAAGGAACAGCAGGGCTTTGGCTATGTGCTGACACTCGCCCACAGACACACAAACCGGCAGAGCTTCTCGGGAGCTCGGCTACAACACAGGTACCCACACCTCTAATGAGTCTCAAAGCTGGCTCACATTTAAAACCCTGGTTCTTGGAGATAATGAAAACTGCATTATTATTATTGTTATTATTATTATTATTATATTTTTTAGTTTGTGCAATAAATAAATGCCAAATAAACTACTTTAAATATTCAAATATGATATAATATAAATAAATAGCTGCTATTTCTAACTCCAAATTGACTGCAGCCTTGGAAAGATTATGAAAAAAGGGGCCCATGGACACATACAATGATCGTTTGGTTGTTTTCTCTCCCTCTGTGGTCATTGTTTGTCTGCTTGTAGTTGTTTTCTGTCTTGTTTTTGGTCATTTTGCATCTCTTTGTAGTCATTTTTGTGTCTTTGTGGTCATTTTGCACCTCTTTGAAGTCATTTGGCACTTTTTTGAGGTTCCGCTGTGTCTCTGTAGTCATTTAGCGTTTCTTTGCTTTCCTTTCGGTTCCTCCTACGGGGACGCTTCATACAGAGGTTCTGGTTCAGGGGCCTGCACCTGGTAAGACCATTCAATAACCCATACATAATACTAATAAACCAACTGCCTCTCGCCCTCTGACTCTCGTAGGGGGGCTATCAGATTTAAGCCCCCCCTGTAGCCTGCTTGGAGTATTAAAAGCAAGGTAAGAGAAATGTGTGAGGGGCAAAGGTTCGACAGAGGAGATTAAGAGGACCATATGACCTGTGTGAAGCTTCCGGCCAATTCCCATCTCTCTGATTACCATCTCGACGGCTCTAAAACCAGCACCACCGAGCCCCTCCATGCACCACGATCCCTACCACTTGACCTGCTTGAACGGGATTGGCTGCATTACAGCCCCCGGTTCGCTCTGATTGGCTGTTGCGGAGTTTTCGCCATATTTATTTCACCTGTTCACGACCCGTCATCGCTCTAAAGTTCCTGCAGGGGTAGGGGTAGTGGGGTTATATGGTGTTGATATGGGACAAGGATGGGGTCTGCCTCTGTGAGAAATGCCACCTGCTGTCCGCCTCAGCTGCCAAACCTTCATTGGAGACCACACCCTTGGGTGCCCACTGGCCACTGGCACACGAAAGTTTACATCCGGCATATAGCTTTCAGCTGCGATTCACCGCAGCGTTTCTGCCTTCCCAGTGTTGTCCTCAAGCCGCTTGTGAACTTATTAACATGTGCAAACCCCGCCTCAGCACACATACACATGCACACACACACACATATATATATAGAGACATATATATATATACATATATATATATGTGTATATATATATATATATATATACACATAGAGAGAGAGACAGAGACATATATGTGTATATATATATATATATATATATATATATATATATATATATATATATGTAAGACAGGTTGAGCAACAGAGGGACACAGAAAAGGAAAGAGGGACAGAGCAGCTGTTACATCTTCAAATTACTTCCCCCAAAAAAGAACTTGGGTACAAACTGCCCTACTCATGGTCATGATTTATAATTCATTAAATATTCACGTGCAGCACATTTAAGATTCCAGCTATTCATCAAACCCCGCTTAGCAAAAAAACAGCATCCTAAAACATCTGTTCAAAACAATGTCGCTCTATCCTGTGGAGGATTGGGACAACGGTCAACACTTTTATTTTGTGCAAACAGCAGGCTCAGAGTTGTGTCATGCACACCTGCTGGAGAGGTGTGTAAGAAAATGAAATTGCAACGAAGAATTAAGGGAATTTATTAGGAATACATCTTGGCCATGGCAAATGTATTTCTAATAAAGCCACTATGGAAATTCAACTTTTAATTTTATTTTTTACTAACAGAAACTGACTTCAACAAGCAAATTAGAATATACCATCAGTGACATGTTCTCTTGCAGAAATATCAAAGAAAAATGGCTTCAGTTAGAGGAGGCTTCATGCCTCTCATCTCTAATCAAAGAGGTGTTTATTTTACTTCTGCTATGGGCTGTCTCTCCATTACTCTCATCATTCAATAATAAGACCTCGGGAGAGGTAGTGCATAATGGTGAGGTCACAAATAATAGCGCAGGCCGAGGAAGCCCCTCCCCCCCTTTCTACCTCCTGTTGGATGAACGGCCGTTTCTCTGGCTGTCACCGACCAAACACACAAACACCAGCAACTGCTGCGCATAATTCTGACACTTTCCTTCGGGTGAAACCATCTCAAAGCAGTGCAAGGTGCTGCTTTACTCATCTCCAGTATAATATGGTGATCTAGTATTAACAGAAAAAATACAAGACTCTGGACACTCCTGCCAGAGAAATCCTCCTCCTCCCAACCACACCTTCCAAACCTCCAGAATGCCACTCCTGAGAGACATCCAGCTGATGACTCTACTCCTGGTTGTAATGAGCGTAACGCTGCAGCGACGTATTAGTCATGCAACAGGTTGGAGTGGAATGTGAGTGACAGCTTGCTGAGAAGTGAATCTCTACAGTTGTTGCCGGGATGCATGTTCAAGTGTCGGTTTAAACAAAAAAAACAGAGACTTTCCTGCTCTCAGGGAGCTGAACCAGCGATCCCACAGATCTGATAGGCACACAATGAATTTACAATGCACTCACATCTGATCTCGCCACTCCCTTCAGCTATGTACTCTGTTGCACTAGCAAGCCTGTTATCACTTCAGAAGAGAAAAACACACCACTCCTCTTATGTGAAAAAGTTGGTAATTGCACAACACAAATTTAGCAGCATTGGGAGAAGGGGCTGATATTTAAATCTGGCGACTTGAGCACACTCAAAATAAAAGCCACCGGCAAATACATAACAAGTAAATACTCATTCTTTCTGAAAGTGCTCATGAAGAACTAGTCTTTTGGCAGTATTTTTTCACACCTTGTGAGCATTATTTTACAACGTTTACAGGGCTCAGGGAAAAGATAAATTGTTCTACGACATGAAGTTTATTCTCTTCCTTAATTAGTAAAAGCAAATAATGCTCTTTGGGGCAGAAAATGAACATAGCTGAGAAACACCTTTGGGCATCTGCTCACCTCACTCTCAAAATTCAGATCCGTCTGAGCGAATCCCTCCTCTCAGACAGGTGAGGGGGAAACGTGAGGAGTCAGGAGGAGGGCGCAGCGGATGTGGCTTCAGAGGGCAGCAGTGCAATGCCTCCTGCTATCACTCCGGACAAAACCGGAGCCCAAACTGGAGAGTTTCCCCTGCACCCAGGATCAACTGGGGAGTATTAATGGATTCGGAGTGGATCAACTGATGGCTATCGTATTTCGCTGTTTTGACTCAGCGTGCTCACTGGTGGTGTGCACTGACAAACCCAACACACACATCTGCATGTGCACCGCTGTGGTGCAATGCAGATGTTTACACCCATATCTTGGGTTTATATCCTTTTGGCGAGGAGAGGGTCTTGTAATCAATTTAGCTTCATCAGACAATGTCAAGCTGCAACCCTGCGATTCTCCTAAGGAGCACAAACGGCCCGACCTGCTCCTGTCGTGATACAGCCCCAGCAGAGTGTGACACGAGAGTTAGCGCACGATCACAAATTCATGACCTGTTCATTTGAGCAGATTTTTACTTCAGGTTGAGTCAAAAGGTGCAGAGTGATAATTAGGAGGAGAGAAGTCTACTTTAGTCAATCTCAACAGCAAGCAAACAAACTGGTGCACTTTTCAGCCGCACGGCTTTAAATGCGTTTCATCCCACAACAACAACACTGTCTTCACGTACTCAGCATTACCCATTGATCAGGCCCAGAGCGGGAGATCGCGTTAGGTGCTTTGTCCACACCTCCGCCGCCCATCTGAAAGTCAAACAGCGCTGTATTTCATTTATGTACCAGCGATATCAATTAACACCCAGTCACACTCTGCTTCCTTGTGTAGTTCTGCACGAGGGGAGACTCAGCCGCATGATTGGCTCAACAGAGGAACTTAACAAAGGCGACGATTCATGCTGTCAAAATAAGCCACCATTTCAAACAATGCATCGGCAAGAAAGATATTTAGGTTTTGAGCAGACAATCTTTCTCTCTCCCATCAAACTAAATGACAATCTTTTGATCACATTTACCCACTACAAATGGAAGATTCAGTAACAGTCATTCTACATAAATGTAGTTATTTTCCCTAATGTTTCATGACTTTTGTTGTGTTGATTAAATCATTATCAAGTTATTCAACTGTTGATATTTCCAGCATAAAATTAGATAACAAGCTGAGGTGATTCTAATAATTAAATAACATGTATCAGAAAAATGCCTCACTTACTAATAGAAAAAAAAAGTTAATTCATTTAAGAAAGACAGTTGTTCAAGCACAGAAATCCAAACTGAATTTATATTAAGTACCTACATTATTATAACACAATAATATACTATTTAAACTATGTTAAATCAATCATTTTAATTAATATAATTTTAAAAAACTATTTCTGAAATATGACTGACACAGTAGAGCTAATTATTCTGTACTTTCTGTGACAAGAAGTTTAAAAATCTTTTACAAATAAATTCAAAAAGCTAGTTTACATCTTCTAAAATGACAACTATCAGAATAATATCAAAGCTGACACTTTAGAGCCAATTTGAAATATCAAGATCTAAAACTGAACAAAATTAAATAACATCTGAATAATATATAGGACATCAAAATTACAATGACTTTTACTACTGTCTTTTCTGGGTCATTCAAAATTGCATTTTAAAAGAGGCCTGTAAGTTCAAATAATCAGAGTCATTAGCAAACAAAATCTTATCACACAGAAAGTCCCATAAACAATTATAATTCTTTATCCTTAAAAATAGATATAATTTAAATAGTTAATTCCACTTTGCCTATTTGCACACCATTACACACATGACACAGCTAAACACAAGTAAACTGCATGAACAAACAGGACACACAGCAAACAGCAGCCTCACAACACCAAGAAAAGAAAAGCCAGCAGGCCTGAAGATGAGCTCACACAGCTTCCTAATGACTAAACAAAAAGAGCTGATTGGTTCACTCCCCCAGCCCCCTCTAACCATTACTAACCACATATTTAAATTTCAAATCTGCTCATAACAACGCCTATAATTATTATATCATTATCTAAATGCAGGATTTGGAAATAAATTAAAGAAAGGAAATATAATTTTAGTGTTCTAACCCTGTGTTGTCAAATATAATTGTTATTTCTCAATTTGCATGAAACAACTTGAAATTATCAAAATTATACAATAAAAATACTGAAAAAGTGCACCAGACAGAGCTCTATAAATTAATTCACAAATTCATCCACTCGCTGTGGCGCAAAAAAATGGCATTTTAGTCTTTAAATTTTTTAATTAATGCAAAATTTTATTTCAAACTCTGAAGAGGTTTTGACATTAAATTCAATGATCGATGGGCGGATGGCGAGAGAGGGGGGAGCACTTTGTGTAAAAACGATCTGGAGCCACACCTCCATATGTGATTTCGCCCACTTCCACACACTGATTCTCAACAGTGTTTTGCAAAAATAAAAAATAAAATAAAGCAAAAATAAAATGAAACCCTGTGCGCCTCTCTCTTCGCGTCCGCCCCGAACATGTTGGCTTTTTTTTCGCAGGGGGAGGCTCTCCACGAAACGGACACACGCAGACTGGCGAACACGCGTGGACGTGCTGCCTGTCCCCCCATCTCAATCCTCAATCCGCCTATATGGCCGTGCAGTGCGCAGGGCCATCATGGCAGCCATTATGAGGCTCTCCCAACATTGCCATGGCCTACGTGCGCATTAACTGTGGGGAGTGGCGCAGGCTTTTTTTTGTGTAAAGTGTGCGCACCATGTTGCGCCTTGCAGCTCAAGCGCGTAAAGAAGAACAAAACATGGAGGCACGGAGCGGGAGGGAAGGGAAACAACGGTTACACACTTGAAACATATATATTGTTTCTCCACAGAGTGGCACAGCTGACAGACGAGGAGGAGGAGGGGGAGGAAAACGAGGGCTGTAATGCAGGAAAGTGTAGCCTGCACTGAAATGGGTGGAGGTGGAGAGGGGGGGGGCTAGGAGCGCATAACGTGTGCGTCACGTGTCCCTCCACAAGGGGCTTGAATATTTACCTTTTTGTCACGCAAAGGTAGTCTTCCCTTACAGCCAAAGGCATTGTGGTGAGCAAGGGGGTGGATCCATACGTGTTGAGAGTGTATAGGCTGCACAGGCGCCCGGGTTCGTTACGCATTACGCACAGGAGGGAGAGGAGAAAAAATAGCGTTTGAAACACAAACACGTCAATGCAACTGTAACCTCGTGGATATATTCTATTTCTATTTCATGTTTTAATTAATATATATATTTTTTTTAACACAAAGGCTGGAAGTGGAAGTGGAGTTGACGGTTTTGGCCTTTCAGATTTAGCTTCCCCAGCGCTTTCCTCGCTCACACACATAAAGTCTGGGTTCCTCACATACATACACGCATACACACACACACACACACGCGTACATATAGTAACCAGAGGAAAGGCCCAGCTGATTGGTATGCACCTCACCGTGCATTGCAGTGTTACAGTCAATAATGAAACCTAACTTTATCGCCTACACGTTGAAACAAAACACACACACACACATTATAAAAAATAATAATAAATCAAGCTTGCGGGGAGATAATCCACGTAAAGTTTGATTATAGGGCTAAATGAGAGGTTCAGTTAGGATGCAAACATTACACGTATGCACTGTGTGTAAGTGTAAGCATGACTGTGTGTGTGTGTGTGTCCATGCAGGCCTCGCTGCTGCAGATCACGCGATATGGCAGCTCTCCTGCGGATGTTTTGGGACTAAAAAAAAAACGCTTCTTTGTCGCCTTCTCTCTTTTGTCCCACCGCCGTGCGAGTCACGCCAAAGCATCGCCCCGAATCAAACCGGGCAGGTACAAAAAAAAAAAGGAGAACAACGCGAACAAACACCCGGGAGGAGCCGAGGAAAGAAAGCAGCGTGCTATATTTCACAGCGGAAGCCTACAGGTCACACAGTCTGCCATGGGGCACAAGTATAGGCGTATGAGAGTGAGTGAGTGAGTGAGCGTGTGTGTGTGTCAGGTTGTAGGCCTACCTTAGTTTTTTGGGGACAGAGTAGTCTACCTCTATCACCTTTCCGTGTAATTCAACTTTACCTGTAGGGGCGAGAATTGATAGTGCAACGTTAGCCGCGTGCCACTGAGAGGAGCAACAATGTAGAAAAAGGAAGAAAAAAAAATGGGGGGGCTGATAATGGTGGTGGTAGGCCTGCAGCAGCAACAACACTACTTTTATGAATCACTTCCACCAACAAGTTGCCCCCAACACCCCTCGCCCAACCAACCACACACACTTTATTGAAACAACCCGTGATACAAAAAGAAGTAAAGTATAGTGGGACACCCCGCGTCAAGTGGCGCACGAAGCGGCATGCACGTTTACATCAAAACGCACACATATGGGGGGAGGTTTAGGGTATGTATGTGTGTGTGTGTGAGAAAGAGGGGGTGTAACAGAAAGAGTGGAGGGAGGGGGGTCGGCACCAAAAAAAAAGCTTATAAGATTATATAGTAGTATGGTGGTGGGGGAGAAATGGGCAGCCATGCTTTCCACTCCCACAACCCTCGCAGTGCAATGAGGGGGTATTTTCTCCCTGTGCCCCTCACAACCCCAGCCCCTAACACCCCCTCTCTCTCTCTCACCTCCACCACCCCATCCACCACCCCATCCACCACCACTACAACCCCCAGCAGCCCCCAGTAAAGGACATCATGGTCAGAGAGGAGCCTTGTGCCCTCTCCTCTCCTTTAGGTAGGTGTCTCTTAATTGTCCACGTTTGGCCCCGGCTCGGAGGTTGAACGCGCAGCGAGGCGCTCCTCCTCGGCTTCAGCTTCAGCAAACACGGGGCTGGCTCTCTCCCTTTTCTTTTCTTTTTTTTTTTTAATTCCTCTCTTGCTCTCTCTTTTTCTTTCTTTCGTTACTATTAAGAGTGGTGGCCTGGCGCAGCACGGAATTAGCGTCTCTCTCACTCTCTCTCTCCTCCCCTCCTCTCTCTCCACCTCCCTCTCTCCACCCCACCACCACCTCCACCGCTCCCACCCCCACCCCCCCAGCTACCTGTTTATTAGCTCTTTCCTCCGGACCCCCGTGACCCACCTCCAAGACACCTCGTAAAAACATGCCCGGACACCGGGGGAACCGGGATCTGGCAAGTTTTCCGCGCTCGCCCCTGCTCCGCTCCCCCCAATAAAATCAGGATAAAAAAATAAGTGAAAAATAATTATGCCTACCCGAACCATCAGACCATCCCATACATTCCAGCGGGCGATCGCGAAGTGGCGCCCCGCACCATCGGAATCTCCAAAAACACCGCTTTTGCTGTGCGCGTAAAAATAAAAAGCTAAAAAAAAAAAAAGAAAAGCGCAACGGACGGCTGGCGTTTGCTTTTAGGGAAACGGGCACCAAAGACGCCCCTGAGTGTGTCCTGTGATCGATCATTTATCCAATTTTTTGTGTGTGTGTGTGCGTGTGTGTGTTGGCCGGAGCGTGCATCTGAACTCGGATGTGATCGCAGGCAGTCCCGAGCCCATCGCGGCACGTTAAAGGAGGATTATTAACGCGAGGGGTTGATTAATATTGCACATTTTGGACACTCCGGTGCGTAATGCGCTTTTTTTCCTTCCTCTCCTCTCTAAGCCCGATCTCGCAGTTTGACCCTCTGGTGGATTTTTTTTTTCTTCCTTCTTCTTTCTCTGTCCCCCCCACCCCCCGTTGTCAGCGGCAGCATCACTTATCAAATCCACACTTACCAGAAAGAGTCTCTATAGCCTTTATGGCCGAGTTCTGGTCCGGGAAGTCCACAAAAGCATAGCCGGATTTCAGCAGGACCTGGTCGGCCACTGGCAGCTTCCTCTCCCCGAAGAGCTGCTTCAAGTCCTCGACAGTGACCGAAGGACTTAAATTCCCGACATATAGTTTGTTCATGATCTGGAGGCAACACAAGAAAAAAGGGGGGGAAGAAAAAAAAAAGGGAAAAATCTCGAAGGGGTGTCAGATCTTGAGAGTGAGTGGCGATATTCACACACGCAAAAAAGTAGAAAAATAAAAAAAAAATGAAATAGGAAAAAAAAAGATCTGCAGGGATTAGAGGTGGTATTATTATTATTATTATTAATAATAATACGCGCAGCAGTTCATCCCCCTTTTGGAAATTACTAAGCTATAAGCGACCCCCCAGCACCAACTCTGGCCCTGGTCTAACTCTTTTAACAGGGACTGGGGGAGAGGAGGAAAAAAAAAAGTGTCGTTACGACGCTACTCCGGAGCCAACAAGCACCGCCTCTGAATAAAATCTCCCTCAAAAAATCACGAGAAAAAAAAAAGAGAAAGAAACAGTTTGGAGGTGCATGTGGGGCTCAGTGCTGGCTCTCCGGCGGAGGAAGTGCGTGCGCCGGGGGAAGTATGAAAGTGGCATGATGATCACCGGGGTACGATCAGAGAAGGGATGGGCTTAAAGGAGGCAGAGAGGGGGTTATTTCATCAAATCATAATAAGGGCCGTGTCTCGGGTCCCTCCAGGCTGGGGGAGTGATAGAGAGAGAGAGAGTATTTAAAAAAAAAGGGCTACTGTGTGGAAAATCAAGTCGCTGTCACTGTACTTGTCGACCCAAACAGTGTCACTGATCCCCGCAGTTTGCCTTTTTATTTATTTATGAGCGACACAGAAATATGGATTTTACGGAGCTGTGTGCGCAATAGGAGGGAGAGAGCGGAGGGGGGTCCAAATTATTGGTCCACGTTATCCTGTTATGATAAGGATAAAATATATAAGTGAAATAAAAAAAAAAAGAGAGCGAGAAAGGAAATAAAAGGTCTTTGTGCGGAGCAGTACAGAAAGTGAAACCTTCAGGCTGCCTTGTTGCGTCCTCCCGGTGCAGGGGGGGCGTTTGATCGGTGCTCAGTGTTGCAGCACATCCTCATCAGGGGCCACAGTCACAACAGCACATGGCACGTTTGGGTTTACCTGCCATTAAAGGTACTTTTTTTTTTTTTTGCATTTCAAAAACACGTGGCTTTGTGCTGATAGATAGATTAGACTGGATCGTGTTTTAAAGTGTGCAAATATACATATATATATATATATATATATATATATATTTTTTTTTAAAGTGCAAAAGTGAGGGGATTCCTGCTTTGGCCCTCACTTTTTTTTTTTTTGGGTTACATGTGTGCATGAGGGAGGCGCCCTCTATGCAGTGTCACTCAGCCATTCACCAAGCTGCAGGAAGGCATGGTATATGTTTTTTTGTATATCTTTTTGTGATATAGGTGTGTGTGTGCAGGTGAGTGTGTTTGCTAAAGGAAGCTGAGGTGGATTTCAAAACAAAAGCCTACACCGTTGAGGGCAGGGCCTTTGGCGGCAGGCTGCAGCTCTCATGCATGGATGTGTAGTCTTGTACCTACACCAGTTACCAAGGGGAGGAGCCTTCGCCTTACAGCACTTGAGTGTTTCTACATGTGACTGGCCTAGGCCTCGGAACATTACTGCCACCCCACTGTAGTGAAGAGAGTGCCAGCGGCAGGAGTGTACCGTTCCTCTCCTTGTTTACGTCAGCGTGTGAACAGAGGAATGTCCAGGCTGTGGCCTATTTACAAAACAGCTCTTTAGTTACTTTCCCTCGATAACATGCTAACACAGTTGTTGCGGGCCTTTCTCATGCTCAGGCTCAGGGTTCAAATGAGGGACCTCCCCCGTCTGTTTGCCGCACCAAAGATCCAATTACTGCATTTAACTTTACATGTCCTTCCTTTGACGTCTGAGCCGCGGTGAAATTTGACATATTTTCCTCGAGGTGCCCAACACAGATCAGATTAAAGCAGTCGCCGCGCTCTCTGGATTTTGTTTACATCCCTTCTAGTTAATTAATACGTTACGGCCAATTAGGTCAGTGTGCTGACAAACAGTGCAACCTCCCCACACACACACACACACACACAATATGATTTCTACTCAAGAGAGGAAAGAATTAACTGGAACTGGAAGGGACGTGACATTTGGGGAACACAGAGCAGCGACCTGCGAACCAAAGCAAACAACACACACACACACACACACACCCACATACATGTAGGGCTGTGGTAGGAGAGGGGAAATAAAGAGGCTTATGCAGTTTCCAAGGTGTGGTCAGCTGTGTGACTGGTGTCTTTTCATCAGTCTTCCAGCTTTCTTTGCTATATGAGCACTTCAGAGTGACTGATTTATCAAGAATTGGGGGTGTTGGATGAAAGAACCAGTCGAATGCAGCATAGACCACAAATAAAAGTGAAATTAAAAGGACAGTTTACATCCTCCTTAAAGGTCTCTGGCTTTTCTGTCATATCCTCTTTCAGGATAAAACATGGCAGTTTACACAGTCGAGTTAATATCTACACCATCTCGAAGCTCCATTCTTTAGTTTTATTGTGCAGTGAACCAAAGTGTAAAGTATTAATATTAACTCAGGTATTGCACACAAGTACAGTTTTGAGGAGCTGGCAGTTTAAATGATTGTTTCCTTTTTTTATCCATATAACATATGCTAAAATACAATAGAGAACCTTATATAACACCTTATGTATTAATGCTCCAATAACTTTACTACTGGAAGCAAATACTAGTTCACTGTTTACACTGTTATAGATTTTTTTAAAAAAGGGCTACAGGTAGTTCAAATTTTTTTAATGGGTTAGGCTTAGGGTTAGTTAGGGTTTCCAGTTTCCATTGAGGTCAGAAAGTCTTTCAAAACCGTGATAAATAAAACAAAAATGATCTGCATGTCTTGATCCCACTGAAGAGACGTGAGGAAATTATATCCCTTTATAATTTAGGTTAATTGACCCATGAAATAAAGAAGCAGCCTGTTTTTACTGCTCCTCTTTAAATTGCAGTTTCGGTCTTTCTGTTAAAAAAAAAAAAAAAAAAACTACAATAAACTACAACTCTCACCAAGTGATACACTTTCTCATGTGTTGTACTGTACTGACTGTCATGGACGATGGACAGGTTTGGACTCCTGTGTGACCAGTAGGGGTAGGTGTTGTCATGGTCTGACGCTGGTGGGCAGGTCCTGCTTCAACACATGGCGAAAGAGAGTTTGAACAGTCTGTTTGGTGAAATGAACTTGACTTATTTGACTGCATTGACTCATCAATATAAGTTTGTTCAAGGACTAAAAATAGTGCCAACAAATCACTATTTAACACACATATTTAAGTATTTAGTCACTTATAAATGACAGAGATGTAACTTCTAGCCGGGGAATATTAGCCTAATAATTAAACTGAGTGGCCATTTCGTTTCACATCATTATTTGAATTGATAAAAAAATCTGAGATGTGGGCAAAGATTCATTGGTCTGGTCTAAAGGAATATGTAGCTTTCTCCCAGAGGCTATTAGATAAGTTGAAACATTACTTAATGGATTTAGTCATAGCCATTAAAGTACCGTCAAACCAATTCTTTCTTAGATCACTTGGATAAATCATGTTAAAACACTGGTTTATTTCAAGTAACGGGCTGTTTCTAGGTCACTTAAACAAGAGCTTAACTGGTAGCTGTTTTTATAGGAGGAAAGCATTTTAAACTTTATATGTGGGCTCACGCCATCATCTTCATTCACTTGTTGATTTGACAGTTTAATAGTTTCTCTCCAGATTTCATTGTTTAAGTTGAGAGAACTGAAATTTCATATGGCAATGCGATGAGATGAAAGCTTTAAACATCCTTGCCTGTACCATAAAAGTCTTGCAACAGCAAACGGTTTAAGAGGGTGCAGAAGTGATGCAAGGAAAGACACGAGTCAAAGTGAAAATACGCATCTTCATTTTAATATGTTCAAAGATGAGTTTTCCCTCAATTCGTGTACAAAAAACATCAAAACAGTAATATATTATTTTTGGCGGATCTTGCCTATGGGTTTGAAATTAAAAACATGAGGGAACAGCCGCAGTCATGTCAAATGACAATTGCTTCACAACTCATCTACATTTACTGGTCATGTACATTAGCGAACAGAAGTGTGACAATCATCTTAAGAAAGAAGATCTATTCTGAAATCAATCATACCACTCGGAAACATTTCCTGTCTGTGCTTTGGGGAGTGGGAGGTGGGGCTCGGCAGTTCAATAGCGACCTACAAAACACAACAAAGTCATTAGACAAACACTCCCAGTGTACTGAAACCTGTTGAATGCCTCAATAAAACAGTTCATGAAGAGGACTCACGGGGAGAATAAGACCGCGATCTGGAGCGAGATCTGTAAGCCCCTCTGTAGTACGGTGATGGAGATCGCCTTCTGAAACAAGACAAAATAATTTGTTTTCTTTCCCGGTTAAAATTTGCAAGATCACAACAAAAAGGTTGAGATATTCACCTGTAAGACCTGTAGTAGTCTCTGTCGTCGTAGCGGTCATAGCCGCCTCTGTCGTATCCCCGATCGTATCCACGGTCGTAGTCACGTGAGTAGCGTCGCGGACCACTTGGGCCACCTCCACCACTACAAAGAAGACAAATGATTAAGATTTACTCAACAGTATGATTCGCAGTTATGATTTATTTTAAGACAGGTGGCCATTATGTCAAACACTATTTATTGCTGCCATTTATTTGTCATTACTGTTTATAGTTTCTGGGATAGCTGTCAGCTCTGTATGTGGCGTTAGCATAGATATGATCAGGCCACAGGACTCTCAAGAAGCTTAAGCTGTGGTCTTAAGATTACTCATTATTACTCAGTATTTAACAGGAAGCAACAGCATCCACTACTTGCTTTCAGCAGAGTAATAGTTTGCATGAGTAAATGCCAAATTTGCATCGTGTAAAAAAAAATAAACTCAATGTGAGTGCTCTTTTCATTTCATTCATTTTTTCATCACTGAGCGGTGCATCTGGTGCAGTGTCAACAAACTAAAAATACACTCATTTTCTGTGCTTATTTTGTTACTTTGATTTTGGTTAATTAATTGATAGGTTTCTGTTTGTGACATCTCACACACAGTTCTTGAGGATATGATTACCTCCCTCTGATAATAATAGCTCTACAATTACACAACTACAATTATTTTGCAGCTAAATTTGCCAGTTTTGTGATAATACTGATGACTAAAGAACAGCTGTGTTAGCATTCATACTTTTTGTTTATTTAAAAACCTGACAGTAATATTGGCTCCTAAAAGACAAAGCATTTTTACCAGATATTCCAAAAAGGCCATACACATGATGTTTGCCTTGGAAATTATAAACATTAATCTTTTACCTTGATAGATTAGATACAAAAATCTAACTAAACACAGCACATCAGATCATATCAAATACATGGAGGAACGGTTTCATTTTATGTATTTAATTAACGCACTCAGTTCACTTACTATGTAGGCCGGCCCATGTAGATCCCAGGTGTTGGGGTGTGAGGTCTTTTTGTGATGGAGAAGTCAACTCTAATCCTACGACCGTCCAGCTCCATGCCGTTAGCTCGTTCCTTTGCCTGACAGTGACAAAACATATAAATGAGCTCCTTTGACGCAGAAAATATTTAAAGAGCAGGTTTGTCATGTGCCCACTCTTATTCTTATACCTCTTTAGCGTCATCTTTATTCTCGAAGTAAACAAAAGAAAAGCCCCTGGAGCGCCTAGACTGCTGGTCGTACACAATGCAGACATCCGCCAGAGGGCCATATTTAGAGAAGACTTCCCTCAAGTCCCTCTCAGTGGTGTACAAGCTCAGGCCAAACACTCCCAGGCAACAGTTTGGATCAGGATTAGCCTGCAATTTCAAAAATATTAAGGCTCTGATTTGATTATATACTATAGTCCTTTGTGCTAAAAACAAAAAGGTGTTCTTTACAACAGTTTCTGCGTGAGTATTCAATTTTGTTTTTTTTTTTTTTTATATAAAATACATGTAAGAGAAATATACTGACATTATGAAGGGAAGAAAGATTTTTAAAATATGAGCACTTACGCGGTTGCCGATGTGCCTGCGGCGGTTGGACATGGGAGAGCGGCTATGGCTCCTACGTCGGCGCTCTCCACTGTAGGACCTGCTGTGAGATCGCCGACGATAGGACCTTGAGCGGGAGCGAGATCGGCTGTAGTGTCTGCGCGAGCCACGGTGGGAATGGGACCTGTACAGACAGAGACACTTCTCTTGATCCAATTTCTCTACAGCTGCTTCAAAAGACAGACAAGCCTGACTTATCAAGTCAAGGGAAGAGATCTTTTTTTTCCCCCGCCAATGTAACTCCCACTCACCCAGATTTCGACCTGGACCGAGACCGAGATTTTGAGCGGGAGTGGCGAGAGCCTTCTTTTGAGCGGGCAGGCGAGCGAGCCGGGGAGCAGCTAGCTGATTTCCCTGAGCCGTGTGGGCTCACGCTCCGGGACGCAGAGCGAGACTCCTGAACGAACCACACACACCAACACACCACTTGTCAGTACCAAAGAGAGGACAAACTGAGAAATGTGCTTTAATATTTCTATGTATAAAAGAGTTAAGACAAGGAAAGAAAAGGATTGTGGATTAGAAATGCACGTTAATGCTATTTTTTGTAGCCATGGATAATATGACATCAATAAGATTACATTAATCAACATAATTAAATTGTTAACATGATGTAAAACAAATGTCAGTTGTGTGAAAGTTGTGATGACTTAATAATAATGATCTAATGAGTGTTGTGTTCAATAACAAATACATGCACGCATTTGACAAACAGACCAGAGAATTACTTAGCACAGAGACCATATCCAGATTACTTCCTTAACGTCATTTCTGTAACTTCATTACTTCACATTATTCTTCTTTCTTCAATTGTCTTACTTCTTCTTACTTCCCCCATCTCACACACTGCCCACACTTCTTCCCTCCTCATGTTTTAGCATGCATTCAACAATTGAGCTTCACACATCTGAGCTTCATATTATTGAAAATAAAGTGGACATGAGACTTCTTCCGCATTTTCTTCGTCCAATCTTAACCTTCATGAAAAAGAAAAGGATGAAGAATATATGACTGCAATTAAAACGGCACCCTCATTCAACTTTTAATGTGTTATTACGATTTTATGACATGCATGGGAATGTTTAAGACCACATAATACAAATCTTTAATGTTAGTTTTATAAATATTTCACTTTCAGTGGTTTCTGAATTCACTGTCATGTCCTATCGGCCACTTTGCGTTAGTAGTGTGTTTCACATCTTAGATATAAACATTAATAAGACACCTGAGGCTGAAAGAAAGAATATAATTTTATATATATGAAGGTACAGAATATGAGAATAATACGGTTGCATTTCACTTTTAGGTTTCCTTTTCTTTTGCAGTAAATATACTGTGTTCCTTGTCAAATGGATCCCCTTAACAGTTTCTGTAAAGTGGCCTCTAAGGCTTGATAGTGTACATCAAACCACTGAATGTGAATACCTGCTCAAGACTAAACTCAACGAACAGTGCCTTCATTTTTAAAAAATAAGAGCGTGAAGGAGCTCAAACGACCTCACAATTCTGCTTTAATTCATTTGTATTGACTTGTGTAATCAACAGTGATAAGATGTGGTAACCTTGGGAGCAGCACAAAGCTGTGGACACACAAAGACTAAAGGTACACCTGGTCAGTGTGGCCTTGAACTATACGGTCAGGAAGATAATAAACATGCAGCTGTAATGTGAATCTAATGTGAATCTTTTAATAATATACTAATAATATTTAATAATATACATTCTGATGCACTGCCCTCCTCAGATACAGACAATAAAAAACAAGTTTTTATTCAAATATGTTGCTCTAAACTAATCTCATCTCAAACTTTGGCTAACCAAATCTGTCATTTGCCCTTCAACATACGCTCTGTGCAAATTTTGAAAGAGGAAAAAAGGAAAACATTGTGTCATTAAAGTCTGCCCATTACAGTAAAGCTACTCTGATCTTTTGTGGTTTTTGAACATCAGCTACTTGTTGTCAGTTTTATGCAGACACACTTCACTGACACTGGGTTTGAATTATAGAATAAAGTTATATAAATACATTAGTATATACAGTCTATGGTGTGACTGACATGGTTTCTGGCAGCCTACTACCTGCAGCGTGGCATCGCTGTGCTGCCAAGATATACAGCTTTTACTGAAAACGCGAGTTAATACAAATGAATAAGAAGAAATCCTGAGGCTGTTTGTCTTTTGTCTTAAAATGGTGACATTTTAACACCAACATGTGGCTTGATTGTCACGAGCTGCCGCGCCCAAAATGGGAGAAACAAAGACATCCTGAGTTTGGTGTAAACAGACGTTCACTCACATCACACAGTGCATTTTACTAACACATCACCATCACCAGCTTACATCTGTCTGCTAATTTCTCCTCGATAATGAACCTTACGTGCACATAAACACGATATTTCTTTAAGTTTCTGCACACAGGCCGTCTGCTCGGTCATGTCCAACATAATTACCTCGCCTGAAATGCTTTTAAAAGCTGTCTGTCAACGTAGACAGAATAAATGATCAATGCAATTGATAATTATTAAAACCTTTGATGTGTTTGTTCACTAGTTTGTGTTTCAATAACTGGTGTGGTTTTTAATAAAGGGTTTTAAAACCTGGTTTGTCTGCAGCTCCTGCACAGACATGGCCTGGCTAATGTTGATTAGTACGTCGATAATTTATTTACTTAACACTGTCTGAGGCTCATTTCACTAATCCAATATTGGCTAAGCAAATACGACTGCTTAATACGACATGTTTGTGTTTCATTTAATAACTCACGACCTAGCAGCTGATTTTAGCTGGAGCTAGCCAAACGGCGTTAGCCAAAACAACACAAGCTAAAGTCGACATTTTTAAATAAAAACATAATAAATATACTGGCTAATAATAAACACTATTAAAGACTTCACAGAGTTCATACGTACCCGCTCGCCGTAACCTTTGTCATTATCGCTCATTTTTAGCGACACTGACTGTGTTAAAATTTGACTTGGCGCTGCTAGCCGGCTAACCTAGCTACAAGCTCCAGAGCGAGTGCGCAGCAGCGGCGGCTGTGGAGGTTTGCTCCCCGCCCCTCAGGCCTCCTGCTGGGCATGACGGGACGGACACCGCGCCGGAGCCACATGACCACCACAGCCACCATAAACAATGACATTCCTCCATGAGGCAGCGGCCTTACAATTAATAACAAACTTATTTTAGAATAAATTAAAACAGTTGACTAATGACTGTAAAAAGGAGACAGCACAGGTCTAATGGTAATAATAATACAGACATTTAGAAAAATAAAGTTAAGCCTATATATCTAATTTGACTCTGTATATCTTTATAACAATGGTTAAGAAAGTATCATTTATTAAAATAAAAGTACTAATGCCGCAGTTTAAAATACTCTGCTACAAGCAAAAGAACTACATTGAAAATGTCACTTAAGTAAAAGTATGAAAGTATAATGAAAAAGTAAAAATAAAAGTATTAAATGCAGGAAAACTGTTGCTGTGACTGTTATACTAATATATATTTTATCTTTATGTTATTATTACTCATGCATAAATGTAAAAGCTGGATTTAACTATTGTAGTTGATTTAGGTGGAGCTCATTTTTAATTATTTTATAAATACTGCAACTAATGATTATTTTCACTATGGATTAATCTGCTGATTGTTTTCTCCACTATTGAGCGCCCTCACAATGTTTATTATGTCAAAACATCAGTCAAAATCTAAAAATGATTAAAAGTCAATTAAAATGGTTTTGTCTTTCTATGTGAAAGCAAAATATTATAACATATATTCTCATATTTATTTGTAATGTAACTAAAGCTACACCATACTGTAATTGTAGTGAAGAAGACAGTACAGTATTTCCCCATGAAATGTAGTGGAGTAGAAGTGGACAGTTACATGAGAAAAAAAAGACTCTTAAAGTATAAGTACCATAAATTAATACTTCAGTACAGTACTTGAATAAAAGTACTGCTAATGATATAGTAGATGAAACAAAATATGGGCAACTGGTTAGGAGGAGGTTTTGAGATTACGATGTATTAGACCTTTTTAACTTTCACATTGTTTTTACCATGAGGAATTTACAATCAAACAACTGACCAAACTGTCAAAACAATCAAATTGTCTTCTAAATGAAAACAGTAAGTGCAAAATTATAAAATTCAGTAAGAGGTCTTGTAGCTAATCAAACATCATTATAACAACCTGTATTATACGTGATTTTATTTTTTAATTAGTGCATTTAACCAGAAGGTATTTAAAGTTTTTTTTTAATACAATTATTAGAACTGATGATGATAATTGCAACAAAGGACCAGATGTAATTATTATCATTCATTATTATTACTATATTAACGACTCCTTGAAAGATATTCACCTTCAATCAGTCAGTGTTTCATAACTTCATCCCTGATAACTTCATGTAAGATAAAGATGTTTCACCAGGCCATTAACACCACACCACAGCGCTAACTGTCCCTCACTTAGTCTATTTACTGTGTTTCTTTACCTTTCTTCTTCTCCCTCCTCCACTGCAGCTTTATTTAGTCTGTGAGGAGCAGAAAATGATACCCGAATCGTGTATATAAGGTGAGGGTAAGATGGGGCTGTTCATTCCGGTGTGAGAGCACTCATAGCCACTATAGGTACTTCTTGCTGGATTGTAAAGTGACAGGGGTGCAGGAAAGCACCTCAAATAACAGTGGTGCAAACTAACTTTGATATAAAATTCCTGACACTTACAGAGTTTAGTGTAGTGGAAGCATAATGTTAAAAATAATTTATTCCCCCCCCCCCCGTTTTAATAAAACACTAAATCAGTACCACACAGTACACAGACCTCAATGCAAGACAGAGATGTGACAAAAGAGGTGTAAAACGAACGGCAATTCTTACTGTTGCGTTTTCTTTATTTAAAGTGAGCAGAAACTGAGAAGGAGGCAGCACGTGGAACAAAGTAATCCAGAGATCGGATGCAGTGATCTAATTGGCATTTCACCTTATGAAACCTTTCTTTATCGCAGATTAGCGGGTTGTACTGGGAGCTGACTGAAAGCAATTTACAAACTATAATTTGTGCTAATAGTTTAGAATATTAATACAGAAAAATGAAATTGCTATGAAGTAATGTCACCCACACAATCTACCCAAGACCAGAAGTTACAATTTGGCACGACCTGAGAGCAGATTTGAACAGGATTGAACTGAAAATAACAGGAAGTGACAATCCGGATCTGGCCACTAATTGGCACCTATAGAGGGGAGTGGAGAGAAAATGAAGTCAGTCCTTTTGAATGTAAGAAAGATTACTTTAGCCAGTATTATGTGTATAAGTTCACCTACCGCAGTTATACAGGACATTTATTTTATGAAGATCTAGAGTGCTGGGTCCATCTCGCTGGCCAATAGGAATGTAAGGATCTGGTTTTGGGATTATTGTTGGTCCCCCATCTTCGGAGAAGGCATATCTGGATGATACACAAGGTATTATGGTATTGTTAATACCAAAGCAAAGCATGCAAAACCTTTAAGTATCGTAGCCTCAAAGTTTACCTTCCATAATGCATGACAGAGCCGTAGTCATAAGGACTGTTGAGATTGTTTGTTGACTGTTTCCTGAAGTTGTGAATCTGGTCTGTCGAAACATAAAAGAAAAAGGAAATAAATTTGGTAAGAAAAGTCATTAAAGTCAGTGTGAAGGCAAGATAATGCTGGGAGGTGATCACTCATCCTAACCTGGCATGATGTTTTTCCACACAATTGAAACGTAGTGGTCTCGGTCTGAACGAGACTGCTCGTGCACAAAGCCAAGGGCGTGCATCAACTCGTGGGCAGCCACTCCAGACCACATGCACCCGGGAGTCTGCAGCGACAGGGTCTGGCTCCCTCCGGTCTGCCCCAGAAACGACCAGCAGCTTGGGGTAAGAGAACGCACATGACGTGTTGTCACCATCACAATGCAGAATCACCTCACAAAACAGGCATTACACATAAAAGCCAAACACTCACCCGTATCTGGGCTGAATATCAAGGAAGTTGGCTTCATGAGTGCGCGGAACAAATTTGACACAAGTTCCAGAGGAAATGTCTTGCATCCCAGATTCTATGGTGATTCTGTCCATGTCGTCTGTCGTGAGAAAAGATTATTCAAAAACTGAGTTAAACAGAAGGTCTTTAACCTCTTTAATCTGTGGATTCGTACCATAAACTGGAGAGAGAATGTAGGGCACATAAACAAATCCATCAATCGACTTCGGCCACAGACAGGCATTGCCAGGGCAGTTTATGGCGCTCCGTATGTATGAGCTGGCAATATCTCCCTCTCTGAACAGCAGCCCCCGGGGACCTCGCAGCCCTGACGAGAAAAAGACACCTAATTGATCCCAGGGTGTTCTAAAACATCTCAGATCAGTCCAATCCGACATAATTTACTTACTGCTATTGACTGCCAGGATTTGATCCATTGCATTCATTAGATCAAAGTCTACGATTTCATCTGAGGACAAAAAGCGACAAACAGGTTTAATAGTTTTCCTCTATTATCATTAAAATGAATGAGTATGGTATTATTGCATGCATTATCAGGCGCATGTGAAAGCAACTTCTTTCCAAAAGCCCACCTGAGAATTTCCTTTTCAACCTGACTTTTCCTTGGTGCACTCCAGTAGAATTCTGTAACACAAAGGTGCATTATAATAAAGCACGAGAAGACCACCAGGGGCTGCAAAATATGTCTTCTTTGGTACTGACCTTAACAGGTAAAGTGTACGTCTGGGTCAGGAAGCCAAACAAGAGGCTCAGGAGTATCGTGGTGGATTGCATTGTTGTGTTTTGGACAGGTATACCACTTTCCAGTCCTCAGTCTTCCAGTGCGGGAGCTAAATGAACTCCTTGCCTCCACTGAATCTATATACCCACCTCTCCTCCGGTGCTCTGTACCGATTGGGCGCGTGCTCTGCGATGGAGCACGATTAAGACCCATTCATCATCCAGCGTGTGTAATTTTGTCAAGTCTGAGGCTGATCCATAACAGGTGGATCCCGGTGCTGACCTTCACTTGTTCCCCCTCCGTACTTAGCGCACGTTAAGATTCAGCACTTTCAGAAATGAGACACTCAAAGGTGTTTTGCCGTTGGACGCGCCACAGATCAGCAGTTGCTCTCAGGAGAATAAGTGTCCACCCAGTCTGGCAGACCAGCAATTTGTGCCTGACTCTTACTGGCAACTGGTGATTTTGCGATGAACCGTCAGTTGATAGCTGTCTTGACAACAATCATTTTGTCACAAGGGTGAAAATATAAAAACAAAACCTTATCCTTCTCCAAATATTATTCCTATATGTATCAAGGGGCTAATTTGAAGGGCAATGACTGTGGAAAGAATCCCATGCGTGAGCAGTTTATGAAATCTTGCCTTCGCCGTGGTTGCTGCCAGAACATTAGTGCTATACAATTTCTGTATCAGAGTTGAGAAAGAGTGCTTGGTCTCAAGTACGGATACATTCATGTCTTGTCACGCCACAAACTGGTTCTTTATAAATCCAGGTAAGAGTTTTTTTTCAGTCTTCCTCTGGTTAAAACATCCCCTCCTGCTCCATGTCTCCACTTTAATGTGATCACACAACCAAAGCTTTAACTCTTCAGAAACCTTTTTATTGCAGTATTACATTTGCCAGCATGCATGTATGCAGTGTTACATTTAATTCACATTCAAGCCATCTCTTACTGATTCATAAAATGACTTGTACCGTGTACACTGGGTGGATAAAGACACCCAGATGACTGCTTCAGACTAAGCTTTCTACTATCTCTACTCCTTTTTTCTCTCGACCACAGCAAACATTTATGCTGACAACTTTCTCCACTTTGTCTAAACAAATGCAATTGAATGCTGATAGAAAGCTTGAATCAATCTTTATTGAAAATGTTGTCACCGTTTAACATCAGTTTATCATTTTAGCTTTCAGTACAGTCCAGTTCTACCTTGATTCAGTTTGCTCAGTAATCATCATTGCTACCTGCAGAGAGAGACAGAAAAGAGTCAAACATTTCACAGTGAGAGAAATGTCTAGCATTGTTTTCACATTTTTGTAGTATGGCCGAGTGCTCCAAAAAAGCTAGAGGGAAGTTCAGGGTGTTTGGTACCCACCACACTTATAGAGCTTGTTGATTTTCATCTTGTCAATGTGGCTGAGAGTCGACACCTGGCCCAGCTTTATGTCCTTGCTGTTGTTGTTCTTAGGAATGATGGTTGGCTCCCCGTCCTGAGAGTAGGCATACCTAAACATAGACATGTCATATGTTACATTATAGTACAGGAATCCCATTATAACATACTGAATGAGCTACTTCAAGGTATTACTTACATCCCAAAGTGCATGATTGAGCCATAGTCATATGGTAGGTCCAGGTTGTCAGTCTTGAATTTCTCAAAGTTCCTCAACCGATCTGTTGGAAATTGGAAAATATTTCATACTTAATGTCTGTGAACAATACATGTAACAATACATCTTACATCCGTTGATTATAAATATACTTTAATTTACCATTAGTGGAGATCTCATACCCCAAATGCCCCCTCCCCCCTTTAAAATTACCCCTCCAAATGTTTGGCCACATGATGGTGACATAGTTGTCCCTGTCAAAGCGAGACTGCTCGTGCACAAAGCCCAGGGCGTGCATGAATTCATGAGAGATCACGCCGACCTGGAGGCAGTAAGGGCTCTGGAGGGACACGGTCTGTCTTCCCCCACGCGCACCAAGGTAGGACCAGCACCTGGATTAACGCACAGACGCAGCACATGTCATCATCGCAACTTCAGTGAGTGAGTCTAGCGCAGCACCGTAGAGGAGGAAAGTAAATACTGAATGACGATTGAAGGTTTATCCAGGTGAAAATTCTGCTGCTATCTCTAAAAACTGCTGCTTAACTCTGCAGTTGCATCTTCAATACGGACAAGCATTTTAGCAAAGGAGAAGCATTTTTCAAACAGAGGTCACCACATTATGGCATCAAACTTTCCAAACAGAGACTCTCACCCAGACTTCGGCTGGATGTCGATGTAGTCTCGCTGGTGAGTCCGAGGGACAAACCGCACACAGGTACCTTTCTCCACACTCTCCATTGCTTTCTTTATCAGCTTTGTGTCCATTTCAGCTGTTTGTTTTTATTAGTTCAGACAGACCAGACAGGGAACAGACAGTTTATAAATCATCGAAGTTGGTTAATCTCAAAGACCGTTATGTATTGCATTTATTTCCACTTAGAAAACTGAAATAACGTACAGTATTCAGGTGAGAGGCTGTATGCAACATAGACATGTCCATCCACTGACTTAGACCAGAGGCAGCTACGTGCGAAGCAAACTTTGGAGCGCCGTCCGGAAGAAACAGCGATGTCTCCCTCTCTGAGAGTGGTGGTGCCCTCTGTGATTCGGGAACCTGAGGCAAAAAAAAAAACCAGGAAAACCAGAGTTTGTTTGTTACAGTATGCTGTGTGAACTGCGAAATAATAATGTGAACTGTGTGGGACTTACCGTGGAACTCATTGGCTTTAATGATTTCATCCATTGCTGTCCTTTCAGCGTGCTCTTTACGTTCTTAAAAAGAAGAGATTTTAATCAGGGTGTGCTTCTTTTTTTCACACTAAACTCACGCTTGCATTAACATTTAGATCAAATTCAAACTGAATTTACCTTTATAGCCAATGGGACCCCAGTTTGGGCTGAAGAAAAATTTCTGCCAAAAAAAAAAAAAAAAGGAAAAAAAGACAAAGACAAAGTTGTAAGTTTGAGCTTTTTAAAATCGTACTCCAAATCCCATGCATATTTACCTGAGCGTGCACGGCCGAGAGATAGGCAGAGACAAGGCACAAGAGGATAATCCGCTCCATCTTTACCAGCCACATGTGTCTTCAGTGTTGCCATTTTGCCTTACTAACATCTAGCTTTATAGGTGTTCCCAATCACTGTCCTGTGATAATACCCATGATTATCTCAGGTAAATTGCAGGGTTACTGCTATTTGTTTGTGAGTGAGTTTAATCCCCAAATTAGTTTGATTCTTTCATAAACAACAACTCCAACAGTGGGATAATGTGAGGTCTACACTGTGCGTAATAACAGCTCCACTGCAATGACTAGCTTTAAAATGAAATGCTTTAATGTTTGGCGCAGGTTTGGGGCAATTTTAGGCTTTGGATGTGTTATGAATTCGCCAGGAGTGCTGTTTTCCTTTCTACTGACGTTAAACACACCAGCAGTTGACGGGTAAAGTTGTGCAGCTAATTTCAGATGACGAGTGACTCTCACTAAATCCACGCGTTAAAAACATTTTCTCTGTGCAGGGGCAAAAACACTATCGCCCGAACAGGGACTTGAACCCTGGACCCTCAGATTAAAAGTCTGATGCTCTACCGACTGAGCTATCCGGGCTCTGCTGAGTGCTCCGGAAGTACTCCATATAAGAGGCCGGACAACTAGACGCGAGTTCGAGTCCCGGTGCTGCAGCTGAACAAATCCTGTAAGAAAATTACAGTAAAACAAGATAAAAATGACCGGATTTTATACAAAGATGTTTCCAATAGAGCAAGACAAATCTACGGTAGGTCAACACTCGCGTACAATTTGAGTTAAATGTCATATTTTTAAGCTAAGTGAGCTAAATGTGCAGTGTTTGGTGTCGGTGGCTCACATTAAAGATTATCAAGGAAAATAACATTAACATAAATAAACTTAAAGAGGCTGCTGGTAGTGTTGTATTTCCTCTAATCTAATCTACTTTCTCATTATGTGGTTGCATTGCAGGAGCAGGTCGTGGAGCTGCAGCGTGCTCTCACAGAAAACTCTCACAAACTGGAGGAGGTCGAGAAGAAAAGACTGCGAGCTGAGCAGGAGGCCATTCAGTGGTACCGTGGCGACGATTTGGCTCATTTAAGACGATTTTTTTTGTCTCGTTCAGGGTTTAAAATGTTAAAAGGAAAACAAAAGATGGTTTGGACTCAACCGGTGTCTTCGCGGTGACGTTATTATTACGTCACTTTGTGGTTAGCTTGTGGTTTCTTCTCCCCACATACACCCCCCCTTGTGGCAAGTTATCTACTCATTTTCTTCATTAGCAGGGGGGGGGTATTTTGGGCCACCCTCAACACAGTTTATGCAGGTGCTCGAAACGCTCATTTTAGTCAGCCTGCTCATACAAAATGCAAATACCATCGGTCTAAAACAACAAATACCACCTGTGAGAGGAAGCACTTAAATGATAAAATCAAACAAATGCACGATAAAGATCAGTTTTATCTAAGTAAAGAAGCAGAGAAGGGAGCCCTGAAAAGTGTAGTCTGCCATCCAGGAGAAAGCTTGTCGGACTCAGCGGACTCAGCGGCCACCCCAAAATACATGGATGAGCACTGATTGATCCAAACTCCATTCAGAAAACAAGCATTTGTAAAAGCTGTTTGCTTGTTGTCTTTACAAACAGATCTGAAAGAAAATGAATTCAGACTTTGAACAAGTCTCAAGTTTTTGATGATGTTTTTTTTTGCTGGGGGTCTGTATCAGACAAGCATGTCACTTGGAGGCCACAGCATCTCTCTCTCAACAGTGATTAATTTATGATGGTATGTTTTGACACCTTTTACCTTTATCAGAGAATTGCAGCAATTCTTGTGATTTGACCTTATCATATTGCAATTTAAATTAAAATTATATAATGTATCTGCCCTAATGGATACCAGATTGTTTCTGGGCATATACACAGAACAAACAGTGACCAGACTTTGAGGGGATGTTGGCTGAATTTGACCAATATACTTTTCTGACAGCAGATTTTTTGATTCATCACAGCAGAAAAAGGAAATGTGGAACTACTAACATTAAAAATAGGTCTGCTCCAGGAAGTCTCCCAGGAAAGCTTTTCCAGTAAAGTCATATGAACAATACGAGGACACAGCACTCACCATAATAGAATATGTCTCTCATTAATAGTAAATAATTCTGATGTATTGATTACACCTGTTCTTTACCTGCTTTGACATGGTCAGAAGGTTTTTGTTTGAATGTAATGTTTCACCCTTTAGGGAAAGAGACCCCAAATCCTTTTTACACCATCTACCTGAGTGGCTCTTAGTGTCCACACCTGTTACCCGACAGTCTTTAGTTCCTGTTAAGGTTGATATGTAATATCACACCATACAATGTTAGCTTTGTTCAGCTTATCTTTGTCTTATGAGTCCTCTTCTCACTTGCAGCACCAAAGAAATGGAGCGCATAGTAGATTTGATGATGGAAAAAAGTGGAGTTGTTGGTGTTTTGCAGCAAGTGGGTCAACTTCTGCAAGAGGAGAGGCACCTTTCTGAAGAACTGAATGGGCAAGACTCTGCAGACAGGTTAATATGCAGTGTTATGTGCAGAGATAGAGAACAACCTTGCATGAATCAAATCTGTTGCTCATTCTAGATTTAATTCACTGTATATTTATTATCTTCAAGAAATCAAAGGATCGATTTGCAGGAAAGGAGCGAGCGCATCACAAACAAGGCAAGAAGCCTCGCTGCTGAAATTCTGGAGGTGAAACAGCGTTTGGCAGAGGCCAAGGCTCGTAACATGGCCGGTAAGAGTGTGTGGGGAGTGTGTGGGGTGGTGTCTACATACTGGTACGCTCATATTTGATTCGCAGTAGCTTTGTGATAAACTGTCTCTCTTTACCAACAGCACAAGCTTTGATCCATAAACCAGTTGGCAAATCAAAGAGAAGTCAAAGCAAACCCAAGTGAATTAAAAATGTGAAGTTTGTTTTGTAGATTACAAGCACGTTTGTTTTTAAGTCTGATTGTATTTGACATGTATTATTAATTGTGTGTATATTATGTTTTGCCTAATAATAAAATGTTTGATTTGATCTTGTCCCTGAAGCACTCGTACTTAAAAGCAGCATGACTCTCATTACTACTACTGAATTTCTTTCCAGGGATCAATAAAGTTATCTATCTATCTATCTATCTATCTCTATCTATCTATCTATCTATCTATCTATCTATCTATCTATCTATCTATCTATCTATCTATCTATCTATCCATCCATCCATCCATCCATCCATCCATCCATCCATCCATCCATCCAATCAGGCCCTAACGTGGGACCTGAGGTACATTTACTCAAGTACTGTGATTACACACAATTTCAGGACTAATAAGTAAGTAATGTAGTAATAGTTTATAGAGACTGCATTTATACTCCATAACATCTCAGAAGGAAATATTGTACTTTTTATATAAACATTGCTGTGTAATTGTGATTCTCTTCTATGCTATTCTATATTAAAGAACAAGATTTGCTACATTATTTATTTTCCCCACAGCATTTCCATTTTGTCTTAAATATGAATGAGTAGGACGTGTTAATATTTTATATTATTGGTTTATGGAGTGTATATATATCTACTCTCGTGAATACAAACTAGAGCAGTATGATATGGCAGAAGTAAAGAGGACCTACATTAAATTAGTTAGAAATAAAAGGTGAGTGGTGGTACTCCACTATTATGGTGGCCGTCGTCCCTAGATGATGAATTTAACAATATATTCCATATTATTTAATATTGAATTAAATTGTGTCATTGCTTTGTTTTCCACATATGAAAAAGGGGGCTTCAGTATTCCTTAATAATATCCATAATAGTAATAATATGCAGTGCTCCACAGTGCTGACATCCAAGACTGGGAACGGTAATTGAACAGTTGTTTCACACAACAATGGACCATTGATGTGTCAGCAATATTTATATTAGACAAACCCCAATAAAGAGTATTTTTATTATTAATTTTATTATTACATAGATTAATATATACAACCATACAGGGACATAGGTATAAAATTGACACACAAGCAAAGCAAAACATTCAGATAGGAGAGTTAAAATCACTCTGTTACTATGCATGGAAATCATTTTACGAACTATAACTCACTAATTATTCAGTCTACACTTTGGCGTACATTTATAAGTAAAATCAAATAAGTATTAATACTCAAAGAGCCAGTAAAACTTGTGAAAGCTGCTCTGTCTAGTAGAGTTTGCAACCCTTGGTCCGTGAACGCCCTGTCGTTGAAGCCTTATTGACCCTCTCGGACTTCCGTAGTTGTGTCAGGAAGCAACACAAGGTAATGTTTCGTTAGCGCTGCCTTTTTTGGCGATAAGCTTTTATGGTAAGTTTCTGTCGCTATTTTTAAATGTGTTTGTTGTAACTTACATGAGCTGCAGTCTACTTAAATACCTATTAGAGAGGAACAAATATCACAGCCTGTAAATAGAGAAAATGGGCACGATAGGACACGTGTCGTTCAAAGAGCAGATTTTATGAAGTTTCATCAGCTGAGATAACATCATCCTTTAAAAGAGAGCAAAACTGACTTGTTCTCTTATCTCATGACAGTAATGCTGTCTGACTTGTTAACAACAGACCGGTGTAGTCAGTGGGATGATTTCAAAAGTGTTATTTTTGACAGCTGTGGGCAAAACTGACGTCGTGTATCTCTTGAATGTGTCAGCAGGTTATGAAGTGAAAAATAAAACAAAAAAAACACCAACAATGACGACCTGTGCTGAGTACCGATCCATCTTTGATCTGTGCCCCGATGATGAAGCTTTGACTGGACTGAGAGAAGTGAAGCAGGTTGCAAACACTCACCCATCCCCGGAAGGTATGTATGTATGTATGTATGTATGTGTGTGATTACCTTTACATTACCTTTCATGCTCTGTGAGTTCAACAATCACATTTATTTCAGCATCCTTTGCATCATTACACTATTGTTATGCTGTCTACATGTTTCTGTTGCTGTTATTAGTATTTCTAAGTAAATATATATCTGTACAGATCTACATACATTTCTACTTGTACATAGTAGTTTATGATCATGTTCATTTTTACCATGTCAAACTGTTGTTCTTGTTTTAAGCTGTATGTATCTCTATTTCTGTGGATATATACTGAGATTGTTGTAATAAATACAAAAAACGTAGTCAGACTCCTTGTATCCGTACACACACCTGGCCAATAAAGGTGATTGTGATTTGAGGCTTTAACCTTGTATTGCCTTGCACACAGAGTTGGAGGATAAATCCCCAGAGGACGACAGACAGAGGGAGTCCAGCCTGGTAAGAGAGGTGTCCGACAAGATGGTCTGCTCAGCCTGCAGATGCTCCTTTAATAATCGTGAGGAGCAGGTGAGGACACAACTTCAAACACCACTCTGTTCATTTAAAAAAAAAAAAAAAAAAAGGTCTGCATGTGTGCAAAGTTGAAGACTGTGGCCTCTTTACATTTCAGATGGAGCACTACAAGCTCGACTGGCATCGGTTCAACTTGAGACAGAAGATGACAGGAGCGCCACCGGTCACAGCTGAGGAGTTTGAGAGGAAGACTGGAGCCGGTGAGGGAGCGACGTTGCTGTGAATCTGTCGGGGACTTTGACAGGAGAGCTTGAACGGGCTATGTATCAGTGTAAAAGTTGACTGATTTCTCGCTATTTCTTCACAGGTGACATGTCAAGCATCTCAGGCTCTGAGTCTGATTCAGAGGCAGACTCGGACAGCGACGGAGGGGGAACGGGCAGCAATGTCACCGGCACAGATAACGAGAGCTCAGCTGAGAGCGGCGTAGTTCCTGGGCGGTCCTTCAGCAAGGTGGTTTTCCAGAACTCAGCAGCAGAGTATCTGACAGTCTACCGCTGCATCCTGCAGGGCAAGGTGAGGCTCAGCGGGTACAGGACAGCACACAGCTGATCTGTATGTAAAGAGATTTCATTTAAAAATTCTAATATTGTGTTCTGCTCCTGTAATATCTCAGTTAGATGTTGAGCAAGATGCACAATCCTCCCTGAAGGCCATAAGTAAGAAGACTGTGTGGGTCATTCTCATGACAGGTGGAGGCCACTTTGCTGGTGCTGTATTTCAAGGGTAAGTTGATCTGTTCTTGTTTTTTTGCTTGTGTTCTTTGCATCTTTTTGTTTGCAATTCTAAGTGTTAAAAAACAGCCAGCTCAGTGGTGTGCTCAATATAACAAATTTATTTCACAGGAAAGAAGTCCTTCAGCACAAGACCTTCCACCGATACACCGTGCGAGCAAAGCGGGGAACTGCTCAAGGACTCCGAGACTCTCAGAACCGCAGTAACACGCCCAAGTCTGCAGGAGCTGCCCTGAGGCGACACAATGAGGCAGCGCTAGTCAAGGCAAGAATACAGTTCATTTAACAGCTTTGTTATTTTTTCCTTTTACAGCGGTGGCTATGAAGTCGCCCTTTTTTTTGTGTAGGACTAACAACTGAAGCAGATGTTCTGTCACACGGATAATGATGATACATGTAACCCAGATGATGCTCTCAGCTGAGTTTTCTCAGCACCAATTAAAGTTTCTGATCCTCCTCTAATAGCTGTTAATTTATACAGTTGTTATCGAGTGCTGTTACATCCGCTGAGCCTCTGGGCTGCTTATTCTCTGTGTAAGAGTTGCTTAATCCAAAATTTGGATTAGCAATTGCATATTGTCAGAAGACCATAGAAGTTTTTGTTAAACACATGCTCCTCCATTTAGTTATTTTTAAAAGCTTTGATTAATTTGAGTGTTATAAATGAGTACAGTTCTAAAGAGACAATGAGATAATGTGAAGTGCGAATGAATTCTTGGGAGTTGCTGTTTTTTCTCCAGTGTGTGATGCCGCTCATTTAAAAGATAGGTAGTTCTTCATGTGCAAACACTTGTGTAACCTTTTGCAGGACATTCAGGATCTCTTGGTAAGCTGGGCCGAACACTTGAAGGAGGCCTCTGCGATATTTGTGCGCGCCCCCAGCTACAACAGAACCATCTTTTTTGGCAGTCGCAATGCTCCGCTCAGCAAAAAAGATCCCAGAGTCTGCACACTTCCCTTTGCCACACGCAGGGCAACCTTTCGAGAGGTCCAAAGAGTTCACGAGGTGCTTTCCACTGTCCATGTTTATGGTAAGCCCAATTATATCCTTGGAATAATGACATGTTATCTGCACATTGTTGAACACAGCCAGGTTATAATCAATATTGTGTGCAAAATATCTTGATGCAGGGAAAGACACAGACATGTCTGCAGTCTTAAGCCCATCTAAGAAAGCCTGGAAAAAAACAGTCAAAACAACAGCACAAATAAATACTGATCAACAGAAAGGTAAGATGAAGAGAACGTGTGCCCTGTGGAGGTATGATTGCACATATGGATATACTATCATGACAAAATCACGTTCACTAAATTCAGAATTAATTTATTGCCTCTTCAACAGAAAGTCTTTGCACTGTGAAATTTGGTGTTACATTACTGTTTTGATTTTGAAATCAGCTGAAGAAAACCACGACAGCTCGGGTAAAGAAGAGGGTGGAGAGATCCAGCTGGAGATGGTGGAGCTGACATTAGGAACTCTAGACCTCAGGGAGTATGAAATCTGTCCCTCCAGGCACAGGAGAAAGAGGAGGAAGAAGAAGGAGGAATCCAAATCGCAAAACGAGGGTAGGTCTGGTCCAGCGTGTCATCACATGGGAAGTTACCACTGCAGTATAGAAACTAAGGAATCCTTAGTTATGACATTAAAGAGATGCAAGGTTTATGAAATTTCACATCCATGTGTGACAGAATTGAGTAACACAGAAGCAGACAATGGAGAAGCGGAGCTGCCAGAGGCTGCACTGGCAGGAGATGCCCCTCAAGAGACGCAATCAAAAACCAAGCGGAAGAGGAAAGCGCAGAGTAAGAAACAAGTGGAAGGTGATTAATGGCTTCATTCTCACTATTGTTCATCATATTGCACCTGTTTCGCAATCTTGCAACTTGTCGCCTCTGTTATATTTAATGTTCAAAATAGTTATCATTTATCTTTCTGTGTCTCCATAGAAATTGTTGATGAGTCCTGGGAGTATGGCCTGAGGGACGCCCTGTTTACAGCTTGTAAAGTTGGGGATATGGATGCTTTATGCCACCTCCTCCAGCTACCTGGAGGAACAGCAGAAAGTGGACCGAGAGAGTCTGAGAGCAACCATTCTGACGTAGCAAGTCCTCTGACTCTGCTTAATAAGCCAATAGACTTGTCGGGGTTCACTCTGCTGCATGTTGCCTCAGCGGCTGCACAAAAAGCAGCGGTCAGGCTGCTCATGGATGCAGGAGCAGACCCAGCATGCAGGTAGAAAAAATAACGTATAGTTTCATATTGTGCAGGGATTGTAGCCAAAGCTATGCCTAGACTTTGCTATGTTTCTGCTCTATGTCTTTCCAGGGATAGGAAAGGGCAGACACCATATATTGTTGCCCCTGATAAAGACACGAGGAATATCTTTCGAAAATACATGGGAGAGAATCCTGACAAATATGACTACATTAAGGCACAGGTAAGAGTGTACTGTCCCAACTTTTGACATGTATGCTGTTAAATCCAAACAGAGCAGAGCAATTAGTATTTAATTTTTTTTAAACTTGCACAATTTGAGGTCCCTGGACCGCTGACAGCAGATATTGAAGCCAAACAGATGGAGAAGAAAAAGGCACAAAAAGCTTTGAGAAAACAGCGAGAAAAAGAGCAGAAGGAGGAAAAGAGGAAACAAGAGATGGAGGCCGAGGAAAAGAAAAGGTTTGCATCTCTGACTGATCGCGAGAAAGTGAGTTAGAGTATTTAATTTTCTTATATTCAAGTTTTTTTCAACATCTTCTAAATGTTAACCGTTTCTGTTTTGATTGCAGAGAGCTCTGGCAGCAGAGAGGAGGTTAGCGGAGCAAGTAGCTGCAACAGGAACCAGCCTCACTAACATCAAGTAGGTGCCCCAAGAGCCATCCTCTCAATGAGCTCCGTGGTTTGTCACTCAAAAATGTCCACTGAAATTTTTGCCGTGCTTTTTGTGTGGGTTTGTCTTCGTCACCAGGAGGTGCTGGCTGTGTGGAGAGTCTCTGCTTGGGAAGATCCCATTTCAGTACCTGGAGTATTCGTTCTGCACCCCCCGCTGCGTCCAAGCACACAGAAAAGCCAATACTCTTCCAGGCAAATCCTAACGTCCGTGTGGATTTGATGGAAGCTACCTCACTGAAACCACAAGCGAATTTGTGCAGCCGTTGTTAACATGGCTGGGTGCTAGTTTCATTTTCATCTCTAAACATTATCATCATCATTTAATCATGGCAGATCACCTCACACAACTGGATGCATGTGCTGTATTAAAACAGAGTGTAGTTCATGAATAATTTATTCAACCTATCTGCAGTTATGGAAAAGGTAAAAAAGTAAATGCAATAAAACATTCGTAATACTGTGTAAATAATTTTTTTTTCAGTGCATGTTCAACCTTGAAGACAAAATCGCCATTGTTTAAAACAGCCGTGTCAAAGGGTTTAAAATGGGTGACATTGGATTGTGACTAATAAAGAAAGTGAAACACGGAAATCTGAAGTGAGTAAGAATAGTGGTGGCACAAAACTGAGGCAGAACAAAGCCCTTCGTCCTTATGTCAGGTGAATTATTTACAGGATTTGCTTCAGTGCAACGTGATGATTTCTTGTACAGAGTGGTTTAAACATATTTGGATGTTGTATTCCTACAGCTGACTGTTACAAAACGTGGCACGCTGTGTTAAGACTTTTCCACAGTGGCGTTGAGCTGAGGCCGGTCCATGAAGAGAACCCTCAGGTGTGCCGGGGCCCCCTCCAGTTCCAGCACTGTGATGTTGTTGGGCAGGGTGGTGCTGAGCAGGGGTCCGGGGACGTAAAGAGTCTGTTGAGGGCCCCTGGCTGGCCAGTATCGTCCAAGGTTCATACCATTAATCCACACCTGACCCTGATATATATATTAAAAAAAGGACAATTTAATTTTATCCCTGGAATCATAACACTTGCATAGGAATCAAGTGTGTTGGTGCCAAAATATCCCTATAAAACGTACCTTTGTCCATTCATTTAATTTGAGAAAGGTGTCCCAAGAGAGGCCGTTGGGCTGTAGGGTCCCCATGTAGAAGCTTGGACCAGCTGAGGGTTCTCGAGGGGCCGGGGAGGTCTTCCAACTGTCTGAATGAGGCCATCCACCAGCGATGGCTCCATCAATGTCCAAAGGGTAGATTTCCCAGTCTTTCAGTACATCTTTACCCAGGATTAGGTCACTCAGGAGGCCCTGCGGTACACATACAGGTTACCAACCAATACTTTCTGTAAGTTCCTTTCACTCACAGAAAGAAAATCAGTGGTTGTAGTCATTTAAAAGTTTCAGGATTTTTGGTAACAAGACTGCATACATTGTGTTTGGTGTTCTTGAGACTCCAAAAAAAAGTAACTGGACAAAAAGAGTTTGTCTGTTGAAGAAGCACTTATACAGATCGATAGCCTTATGTGCAAATCTATGGGGAAAGAGGAGGACTATAATATCAATACTTTTCTATTTGCTTTGTTTTAAGAAGGCCTAAACAAAAGAGAAAAAAAGGTTGATTTAGTAGAGTTTCGTTTTACACATACAGCATTGAGGTTTGTGAAGCTCCAAACAATGGGGAATATAAAGATGGCGTCAATAAACAGCAGCGTTTAAGAAATGATTGTGTGAACAGAAAAAATGAAATCTACTCTCTATTGGACTGGACTTTGTTCTCTTGCCTTGTAGTCGTTGATCTTGCTGCCAAAGTTCACCCTGCCCATGTTCTCGATGAGGATGTCCACAGTGTCCCCCTGCCGTCCGGTGACGTTCATCACCAGCATGGTGTCTCTCTGCAACAGGCCCAGGAAAACCTGTCCACACAGACGCACACTCTTGGTCACACGTAGGAACATTTTAAAAAAATACAAAGCCAGAACTAAAAACTCCGCAACCTGACATTTTATAAACTAGCACACCTGAGATGTTTCAGCCCTATACCTGACCGGAGAATCTGACTGGCTAGACAACAAAAGTTCATTGTAAAGGCTTACCCCATTGACGGACACATATGCACGGTCATGAACCCCATTCAGTGGAGAGATAAGTGGCGTGGGCTCTGAGAGGTCCCTGGGCAGCGTGGTCCGATAAAGCACATATCCATAGTACTGAGCACAATAGACATGACAGGTTGCAGACACAACAGTCTAGAAGTTCTCCATGTTTCAAGAGGTTTACTGTCACTACAGCACTACCCCCCTCCCCAACTGCCTATTGTTGCCTTCAGACAGACACCATACCTGTTTAATGTCTTCAAATGTCAGAGGATATTGGGATTTCACTGGCCCGAAGGGTGAGATGGTGTTCAGCAGGTTGCTGACATTGCCAACCTGAAAAAGCGTAGATTATTAGGACCATTAACTGCAACTCCTGGCTCATAATCAGACACTTTTTGTGCGTTATAAGTCAAAATTATGATACCTTTTTCAGGGTCACAAAGCCATAGGCAAACTTGGGAGTTGCTGGCGGCATGGGGCCAGAGGGAATATTTCTAAACTGTGGAGAAACATAAATGTTAATCATTTATCTGACATATGTACAAGTGTAATCAGGACATAAACCTTCGTGGGTGGCAGCTGATTCAGTTGGTACCTGCTTAATGACATCTCTGATGGCCAACAGCTTCTCCGTGGGGTCTCCTGCCTCAGACAGCGGGGCGTCGTAATCATAACTAGTCACCACTGAGCGGAACCTGGTGTCATGATCGGCACCTTTCGGGGGAGTCACAAAGAGATGAACACAAGCTCAGCTTTTCTCTCCATCTATTAATATTGTGAAATAACTGAGACAATGATTATAAAAACCAAGAACTTTACCGTTCCAGTAGCCGAAGTTAGTGCCTCCTTCAAACATGTACCTGAAAGGAGAGAGAGGTGTAGACTATAATTTAATGGAAAGACTTGTGTTTGTTACAGAGACAGGTGCTTTTCACCTCTTGGGAGCAGCTGTATCACAAACTGGTGATTGATGCATCCCAAAGAAAGGGATGACAATATCCTTTATTTTTCTAATGGTTCACAAATCCCATGAAAACGCAGCAAACAACAACAGATTTATCAGACCGATGAGTTCTAACGAATAGTGATATATCTTCTTCTTATTCTGTGCCACAGACTTTCACCAGACTCATCAATGCCACGCCGCTGATCCTTCAATACAATGAACTGTTGTGAGTTTATAGGAGTTGATTCCAGGTACACTGCCATTCCTCCACAAATACTCATTCATACACCAAAAGTGTGTTAATCCACAACTGAAAATAGTTCCAAATCAGTGCACTTTTTACTCTTGTTCGAGTAACAGTGCCCAGCTGTCTTAAACCTTTTTTTCAGAAATGAAACTCATGAAACATCAGTGAGCTGTTTTTAAAGACTTTTGTCGTCTGAAGGAATGGGGGGGAATCAAAAAGACTTAAAGTTGGTTTTGGTCTTTTCATGGGGATTGAAAATATAGAGCAGCCAAATTTGTGATTATGTGATGAGCGTTAGCAGAGACATACATGTTGATGTTGGCCCCCATGGTTAGCATTTCTCCTAGCACTCTGCTGACCTTCTGAGCATCAACCACAGCATGCGGATCTCCCCAGTGGTCCAACCAGCCAGTGTAGAACTCAGAGTTCACCTGCACCGTCATTAAAAACATGTTTCCATCATATGCTTGGTTTGATCAGTCATTAATGTGAAAATTTGTGAATGAACATGTGACTGACCAGGGGCCCTCGAGGTTCAAACCGTCTTTGCCTCTTGAAGGCTTCCGTTATGTTGGTGTCTGTAAGGGAATGAACAGAAGAAATGGCAACTTTCTCCATGAATAACTTCAGAGAGTATGCAGAGATATCTTTATTTCTTTCACACAGTGCCGACCTGTGCCAAAGTCTACTGTGGCGTATAATCCCTCCAGAGTCCCGCATGTCATCTCCTTGTCTGTGTTTCCATCAGTGGTGAACAGGACGGTGTCTTCACCCAGAAAGAAGCGGAACAGAGTCTGCAGGTGACGCATGTAGTTGTAGTCACAAGCAAAGTAACTTCCATATTCGTTCTCCACCTGTAGTTTAAAAAAAAACCCAAAACGATTTATTAAAACTAATATTAAAACACTGACTAACACTTACTACCACTTAATGCTCTACCTGGACTGTAATGATGTTGCCCCCATTGATATACAGCCAAGGCTTCATTTTGGGGAGAAGAACAGCGAGCCAGTTGCTGACTGCCTGGACATAATCTGGTACAGAAGAAAACAAATCAATAGCATTTTACTAATTTAAAAAAAGACACGCTGCAGGGGCATGATATACCTGTGTCAGCTGAGCGAAGGATGATGTTTGGTTTCTGAAGAAGCCACGCTGGCAACCCACCCTGGGAAAGTAGAACAAATGGTGAGAACCGGATCTTCTGAAAGTGGCACATTTTATCAAGTGAACAACATCGGTTGACGAAGCAGTTGGTGATCATGTTTCTGATTTCTTGGTAAGGTGACTAAGATCAGGTAATCACACGATCAGTTGTGGTCTCTTTAGCGCAAAATGGTACGGTAAAGTGGTAAACCAGAACACACAAAGAGATCTATCCTTTTGAATTCTGTATCTTAAAGTATGTGAAATATGCTTTGATAAAAACAGCAGGAAGGTCTGCACTTCTTGTTTTAATCTGTTACAATGCCACATTGTTGTTTTAGGTTTAAGGTACCGTACACTCAGCGACAATGTCCGCCTCTTTGTGTTTATAATATCCTTTTCTGTGATGTTGTGAGCTACTTTTTTTCACCACAAACATTCACAACAATTACCAATTGGACTTTCTCACCATTTCCCATTCTGCACAGATGTACGGCCCCGGGCGCAGGATGACCAGAAGACCTGTCCGATTGGCCAAATCCAAGAAATGCTCCAGATCTCGGTCCCCAGTGAAGTTTTGGACCCCCTGCACTGGTTCGTGGAAGTTCCAGGGCACGTATCTGTATGCAAGCAGAGGACATTACAGTGAAGAAAGAACAAAATACTGAGTATTGAACAATGTGGTGTGTTAAACTTACACTTGGATAGCATTGAGTCCAGTCATGTACATCTTCATGAGCCGGTCCTTCCAGTAGTACCGTGGGATTCTGGAGTAGTGAATACTGCCTGAGATGTACTGAAAAGGTTCCCCATCTTTGAGGAAACAGTTGTTTTTGTAGTCTATGGAGAAAGACCTTTCCCCAGAGACCTGCAAGTGGCAGGCAAAGTATGCAAGTATTTGCATTTAGTCGCTCTTGTGACTGTAGCTTAAGCACCATATGACATTCATCAGCTAGACCGTGAAAACATCTGCAGGGGAAACTATAAATCAGCATTGAATTGTAGACTTTGTATGAGTTAGACCTGAATTCAAGGAGAATTTTAAGACCAAAATAACATCGAGAACTGCTCCTAGTTGAACTGACAGAAAACTTTCCAGGACCTACAGCTCTGTGAGGGATCATGTGACCTTTTCTGTTACTGAGGCAGTCAACTTTCAGTTTCTTTCTCACCAAGTGTCCACTGAAACAGGCAAAGTTCACCACGACGAGGAGTAAGACACCAGCAGCCATGATCCGCTGCCTTCCAGGAGGGCTGAGCCTGACTCTAATGCATCACTTATATCTGTTACTGTGTGATGCCTTAATGCCTTTTCAGCTGCTCTGTATGGTCTGCATGCAGCCTGTGGTCTGAACCTCCTCCTGCTGCTGAGCCACCGTCACATGATCCACCAAAGCCATCCACATGGTCCTAAACTCAGTCACGTTCATGTGCTGCAGCTCTGCATGGCCCACTCTCATTCAACAACAACCATTTTCAATGGAAATCAAGTCACTTATTTACACTGTTTAGTTAGTACTTTTACTACTTTTACTAAAGTACTGCACTTAGTACGCATTTAAAGTACTCATACTTTTCTTTTCATGCCACCTTCTACGTCCATCCCACCACATCTCACAGATAAATGCTTCTCTGCTTTTATCTGACAGCTTTAATAAGCACTAGTTACTCTAGAAATGAAGATTTTTGCATTTAAAACATATGAAGGGCTTCTAAAATATGATGGTTTGTTACAGATTTACCTGTCTACTTGTAAAACATGACAGTATATACAAGTAGAGCTGAAATGATTAGCCTGTTAATTTAATGATACTGGTAATTATTTTCATAATTAAGTCATTTTTCATGGAAAAACATTTCAGGGTTCCAGATTGGTTGGTTCCCCCAGGATTAGCTGATTTTCCTTTTTATTATTTAAATGTATTTTTTGTTTGTTTTGTTTCCACAACTGGTTGGACAAATCAAACACTATCAAGGCATCACTTCAGGCTGCAGAAAACTTTATATTCAGACCACTTCAATTTATAAAAAATAGGCAGACTTAAACTTGTTTGTGTATTGTTTTCACAATTTGACCGCCAGATCTCGGTTTGTTTTTATGAGGGACATGAAAAATGGTTAAATCAAACTAAAAGATCTCAAACACAGTAACATTTCAGCACTTGAGCAAATGTGCCAGCATGGTATATAAATAGTACACAGCTGGCTTGAGTTAACACAGAGAGAAATCTCAGGTATCAACAGAATAAAAGTGTATAACTGTATAACTGTGTAGGTTAAGGAGAAAACACACACAAAACAACAGAGAGCCACCACAAGATATAATGCTGTCACAACGTGCTGTCATAACATGCTGTCATGCTATGCTTTATGTAGGCTGAAAACAGTTCCCATTGTGTTTGTCACTGCAAGATAACAAAGCAGCCAGTTCAGGAATGGTTTGCTTTTTCATAGCTGCACGACTCAGCTCTGCGTCCATCTGTCATATTGTTTCAATGATGGCAAACCTTTAATCATGAAACTCACAGGACACTTCATATGGTGATGAGATGATGGGACAATGTTGGTGTGATGACATCAAACACATTTACAGCTAGCTCTCTAATAATGATTGAATGTGTTTGATAAGGTCATGTTCTCATAAAGAGCACTAGATGGCGCTTCAGTACTTTCGTGAGCACTACCAGAGTGAGCTGATAGGTCTGTGTCAGATGAGACAATTTCATAGGTTTAAAATAGAAAATGTAATAAGTTAAATCATCAGATCAGATCATAGGCCTGCCAAATGTTAATCTTTATACAACAAAGAAGCTTTTTAAAAGACTGTTATATTTTCCCTCCAGATGCTCAGAAATTCATCAGCACTGATCCTTAAGCCCTCACACTGTTCCAAAAAAGCATTTTTATCTGCAGCTATGGTTTTTGCTCCTTTTATTCTTCAATTAAGTCGTCATAAAGGCCTATTTTACACCTGTTTAATTCCGGTTTTAGAGAAATAAAAATAAAAAAGCAGTAGTTTGTGTCTAAGTGTGCTGACACGCTCAAAGACAAATCAAAGCTGCTTCCAGGACACAATTGCTGCTGGCCCGCTCGTCATTATGGTTACAGAAAGCTCTTAAGTGGTAGCGAAGTGGCTGATGTTGCAGTGTGTAATGGGGACAACAGTTTATCTCTGTCTGCCATGTTAACACAAAGCAGTTAATCCTGTTACTTTGGGTTAATAATGCCCGCATCTGCCTTCTTACCCTTCACTGGTCATTGTGTTCATGCAGTTATGTACAGTAGACACACACACTTTCACAGATGCTTCTTCTGTTTTTTTTTCAGCCCCACCCCCTCAGCCCTAATGATTGTCTATAGTGTAACTCACTTCCTGTGCTGCCTCTGTATTTGTCAATTTAAGAGAGATTGAAATCGGGGTGCTCACGATTGCTAATGGCGGCCGATCCCAACTGCAGATAGAACAAATGCCCCGCCTCTGTGGCTCATTAGCCCGCTGTCAGAGGCAGCTAATTGTCTTGGGAATGAGAGGAGGGATGACATACATTGGCTTGTAATTTGGTTATGATGCGTGATACTGCCCAAGGAGAGCTTGTCAGTATACCATGTTTGAAGCCCCCTAAGCTTGTGAAAATGGATGTTAAAACCACGAAATGAGTAATGCACCAATAACAGCACCACTTACTGAGAGGCTTTAGCAAGAGTGGAGGTCCAAAGGAAGTGACTGAGACTAATACAAACACCAGGGAGACTGCTTGACTCTCATTACTGCAGTTACTGGCAGATGAGATCAGGTTGCATTTACTACACTTCGTATGGTTTTAAAAACTCTTAATTTGACTTTCAAATCACCGTAGTCTCGCTTTTAATTACTACATAAAGGTAGACCCAGACCTGCCCACAGTAATTGGAGAGGCCTGTCCCTGATGTGATGGGAGACACAGAGAAACCTTCACCCCAGGGCCGGGCGTCACCTCAATGATGTCATCTCCCTCTGTAATTAGATTGAAGCATAGCCTCAGCCCCACCAGCCCCAGAATAAGCCTTCTTTGTTGTTTTTGGTGGAGATAGCCCCCCTCACCCCTACACCTCCTGGAAACAGCTGATGCTAAAGGGGAACTCCACCAATTTACATTTGTTTACATTAAAAACGACACCTAACTCATCACTCAATGTATGAAAAATGGTAAATGAACCACAGCCATATACTGTAGTACTTTTACACCAAATCACTTTACATTATACCTCTCATTCACCCTCACAAATACACTCACACATGCCACGCAGGGGGCTCACCTGGCCAATCGAAGCAAATTGCTCAAACATACGTTGACATATGGATAAAACCTGGTGACTAATGAACAACCTGTGGCTTTGTAAAGTCTGAAAATATAACCCTGAGAATGACATCTGTATAATTTTATTTCCATACCAGGCAAAAGGGCTTGGCGACTATGAATTTATAATAGCTTCCATTAAAAACTAGGGGCTCGGAAGTTGAAGAAAGTGCAGGAAATGTCTAATGAAAACACTATCTAGTTGCATTATGGGAAGTGTAGGACCCAGTGTCTCGGACCATTGTCATTGACTCTCATCATCAATCAGTCATTTATGTTTGGCAGATGTGGTTAATGGTTACACTGAAGGTCAAGATTTTAATCACAAAACATAAGATCAGTTTATAAAATATGTTGCATTGCTTTGTCTACTAAAGCAAAATTATGAATGCAGCACTTGTAATGGAGTAGTTGCTGCTGATAATTAAGTAAAGGATATCGATTTTTCTTCCACCTCTACCTGGCCTGTAGAGATATTTGCTTTGAACAACAATTACTGCCTTTGCCAGATCTGAACATATAAGGTCAACCTCATTGATTTTAACAGCTAAGTGGGAATCTACACGCTGAGTTGTCTGTGATTCACACGGTTGAATCATATGAGAGCCTGAGCTTCAGAAATCCCCATTCCCAGGTCTCCATATCAGCTCAGGATACTGTAAAGAATGTACCCTCTCTGTTTTCTCAGGCTCTGAATGGCGAGTGAGTCACTGCTGGGCTCACTGATGCTGATACTCTGGACTCTGAGACAAAGTTGTGCTGAGAAACTGAACAATAAACAATAACATCCCGGTAACATGACAAAGGTCCAGACAGGCATGTTTGCATTTTATTATTTGACTGGCTTTGCATCTTTGGCATAGATTTCCAGGTTTCTTAAGCCAACTGGATAGGAGCAGATGTGGGGGTCAAAATACAATTTTACTGTGGGAGCATTGAAATATGACTCTGTAAACAAACAGGAAGTTGACTGCGGGGGAGCATGGGAAGTGTGTGAGCTGGGCCTCATTCCTCAGCCTAATGGAAGGTACGGTATGCGCATGGGGTGCAAGCATGTCTGAGGAGGAATGTTTGTGGTGGGATATATTGTAAAATCCTGCTGCCTGGATTCCAGTTTATTTCAGCTGAGCCCACGGAGGTCCGTTGTAGTTGATGGAGAGGCTTATTATGCCTGAATGAATCACACTGATTAATGAATGTTTTTCCTGCTCTCTCCTCTTGCAATCTCGTGATATGCTGTCTGTAAATCTATAAGGTTTCTGAGTTTATTTATAGCTTTACTTTAAGCCACACAGGCAGCAGGAATTTACAGATGGTAATGTCGGTCAGTTGGTCTCCCACTATTGTGACTGATGGATCTTGTGAACTATCAGATGAACTTCTATGAAATTTTCTATAAACATTCATGGTCCCCAGAGGACAAATCATAATGGCTGTGGTGATCCGTTGACTTTTTTTGCTGATGCCACAAGTATGTTCAGAGTGAACTGTCTCAGACATCTCCGGAGGGACGGTGATGACGGATACCATCATCGGCTCAGACTTTTAATTATCTAAATACATTAGTTTATGACCAAATCTATGCAAAGCTGAACTGCACTTTGTGTTTGGTGCCACTTAGCAAGTGTTAGCATGCTCACAAAAGGTGAACATGACATACCCGCTAAACATCAGCTTGATGGTGCTGTCATTAGCATTAGTCGTTAGCGTTTACTTCAAATGACTTCTGTCCATAAGTAAGCATGACTGTGGACATGTACTGTAAATTTGATGTGTATGTTCTTTATGCAATACAAAATAAAAATAAGTAATTAAACCAGCTTTCCCAGCTTCATCTTGGTTTCAGGCAAAATGATGCCTCATAAAACACATAAACCTTTATTCTTTAGTCATTTTTTGTCAAAATAAAAGTTTGTTTTTTAAAATACACTAACTGGAGAAAAGGTTTTCCTCTATATGCATCTGTTTCGATAGAAAAAAAAACAGAGGAAAACAATAAGATTTTATTGAAACACCTATAATTGAATCCACCAAATCATTACCACTTACTGGATATTTTCACCCCATCATCTTGTACTCTCCATCATGAAAACAGTAGAGATTGTTGACATAGGTGTGAGTAATGCTTCCAGTTGGAGACCTGATGGCTCTGTGGTGTTCCAGGATCGGCCACATAATTTAATAAATGTGGCACCAGCATTTGTCATCAACCGTATTTGCACAATAATGTAACGCTGCCAGCAAGAGTGATCCGATAAAGATTGAATCTCCTTTGTTTAGCGATACAGTCAGATGTTCCTTTTTTTATCTCACTGTTCGCATTCTCCATTCCCCTCTTCTATCCATCTTAGCTAAACAACATTTGTTTCAATCAATCGAATCTCCCCCCCCCCCTCTTTGTTTGCTTTGTTCCCTGGGTGTGTCCAATAATCCACCACTCCCCTGACACTATGGCCCCAGTCCTGGAAGATGGGTGAGTGATGACCACATCAATTTCATTAGTGAAATTCGACTAAAAAATTCATAACATCACTCCCATTTGTAGCTGCTGTAGCTTTAACTTAAAACAATATCCTTTAATGCTCTTTAACTTAGTAGGGTTACACCTAATATTATTTATCTATTCTTTATTTTCTCCAGAGATTTCCATTTTTAGCTTTTTTTTTTGTTTTAAAATGAGTTTTTTTTTTTTTGAACCAAGTAAAGGTAAAAGGTGTTGTATGTTGTACAGATTGTAAATCTCAAAGTGTCAAATTTGTATTTTGTTTTATTGGGTTATATAGATAAAATTTACAACACACAACTATAATGCCGTGGTAACAGGAAATGGGTAATTTGTTGATTGTTCACATCTCAGTTATTTAGTAAATTGTCCAATATTGCAAAACATCTTGTTCCAGCACAATAACTGGAAACTGGGTTTCTGGGTTTCCCGTACTTGCACACTGACTTTAAGCAGAAATCATAAAAAAGCAGATGGCACCATAATAATATAACCGAGCGCAGATCAATGTTTGTGCTTGTTGTTCAGTGGGAACTCAGGGTTCAGGCAATAACACATGGATGGATGCTCTTTACATAATCAAACCACTTCCAGTTAAGTGATTATCGTGGTCTGGGTGTGACTAATAGCTCGTGGCTATGCACAGACTAATCAAACGGTCACTCTCACTCAATGGGACCTCCATCACGTGTGCTCAAACCAGACTTGGCCATTATTTGATGCGAGTCTGCGAAAGGGTCCTTCGCCCGACCTTAATGACTTTGCCTGAGGGCTCGTCTGCCAGTGGGAGGATCATCGAAAGACCCTCTGTCTCCAGTAACCCTCCAAATTCCTCACATGACATGCTCTGTTTTCACGCTTAATCAGACATTTATATAATAGCCCAGAACACTGATCTGAAATGGTCACATGGTGGTCATTTGGTACCTTGGTTGGAGGAGACTGTCTTTTGTGAATGAGGTATATCCAGCACTCAGCTCTGGCTCTATGTTGGTGCCACTACATGAGGCTGGAGCCACAGATCTTTCCACAAATGGACAGCAACCTCCAAGAGCAGGAAGCTGGGGGGGATTGTGTAGTTGATCTCTAGGTTTTTCAACCTGAAGCTTGTGAAAGGCAACTGTTCAGAGCTTTTGTTGCCATTAAATATCCCTAACAACTTCATTTTCTTTATCCTCAATCCATTTTTCTGCGCCTTGCGATTGTCACTGATCACTCGGATTATTCTGCTCCCTTATGAAAGCACATCTGCTTGTGGTTTTCAATTTTACACCCAAGACAAACGTTCAGTATCACCCTCGCAGGCCTGACGCTCAGCTGATCATTTTGTCAGCCTGTGGTATTCCTGGCATCTCCCTCCGCTGTTATCCTGGTATGGAGGGTCACCGGTCTGTTTTTTCAACCGTACTTGAAAACTTTAAATGCAAAAATAAACTTTTCCAAATACCTCACTGTCACCGAAAGGATAAGATAAGAGCACTTCAAAAGCATTTCTTACACTTCACCAGCATGACTTTTCTCCTCAGAGGACCAGCATATGTTGACTTGCAGCCCGATTGAGGAGTCGAGAACAGCAGGTCTTATGATCCCCATCCCTTCCCCCGCTCCCTCTGGGGATCTTGATGACCAATTGGATGTTTTGTTCTTGCTCTCTTTGTCCTCTCAGGTAGAGCGCAAGAAAGCCTCGCTTCAACACTGCTCTGCCAACTTGCCACAGTTTTGAAGGGGTCAAATTAGCAACTCACTCAAACAGCAGTTCTTTCACTATTGTTTGCGTTTGGCAAATGTGTAATGGATAACGCTTAGTCACTGCAAATCTGAATATACGCAGCGTGACACGTTGGCTACTCTCAGTCAAAGCTGGCATTCATCTCTGATGCAGGATTAAGGACAAATCACCTTGTTGTGGACTGTTCCCATACAAAGCTTATTCCGTCATCAAGATACCTAATGCTGCTCAGCAAAGTACCACTTACAAACAGGTGTTGATGTTTTGATACTACAGTGTGATCTGTGTTGGGGTTCACAACAAAATATAACTGAAAAGTATTGCGAGAGTATTTGTTAGCTATGTAGCTGCAACTGATAATATCTTTGCCATGTAATTGCATATACACATTGTCCATTTTTTCATCTTTACAACCCTTCTTTTTACTTCTTTTCCACTATAGCTCCATCTATATTTGATTTTTGATATCTGTATTTTACCATTAAAGGTGCAGTTGCTAACATTTTCAAACACTACTTTTAGTCATATTCACTCAAACTGTCTCCATGTTCTGATAGTAGAATATGAGACAGATCATCTGTGATAATAATCAGCCTCCTTCCGCCCGTCGCCTTCGGCCTCTAAAGCCGTTTTTTAAAATCCACCGCGCCCGGGTCAAACCAACCAATCAGAGCAGGAGGAGTGTCTGACACAGTTCGTGAACACGCTGCGGCGTCCCGGTCAGCGGAGGAGCTCTCGTGGTGATGCTCACTCTGGGGTCACGACCTTACATGTTTATTCAACGAGGAGCAGCAGCAGAGAGAAAAGTGAGCCTCCCTCCTCTGACAAGCTACTGCTGATACTGAGAGAGAAGAAACAGAAGATGAGCAGAGAAGAAAAGAAGCTAAAGAAAAATTATTTGCCCGAGCCTTTGAGAGGTGGAGAGAGCTGAAAGATTCACACTGATGGAGAGTTAGACACATTTCTGCTGGATATGTCTGTTTGATTTATGTTTGAATTCCTATAAAAACTAACCACAAAACACAACACACAACACACTTTCCCAATCTGGATCTCTTGCACGAATGTTGCTTATAGATTAATTTGTGTTTGCTTATCTAGGCTCACCCACAGATCATGAGGGTCACGACTGGGTGACTGATCTTATGTGGCATAAGGATGGTAGATTAAAAAGCTTGTGTTTTTCTTCTTATTCGTCCGAACTGATTGCATAAGCTTAAAGGTCAACAAGGAAGATTCAATCTGGTGAGCAAAATAATGTATTTCTGTACAGTTTGCCAGCTTGTGCACAATCGTCTGCAAGCCCTGAGGCGATTGTTTGCTTTATTGGTATCTCAAAAGTGAGAGAACAAAGCTTAACACAGCACACGGTAAAGAAAATGTCATTCAGATTTGTCTTTTTCTTTACACACACTCATGAAAAAAAGTAAATATATGCTTTAAAAATCTAAATTGAATGAATGCAATAGTATTGGCACAGTTGAGTGTTAGCATTACTTGGGAGAGTAAAGGGAAATTAAAAAAAGACAAAATATACTTTGCAAAAGCTAAAATGGTTACAAACAGATGCAAACTTGTCCTGGATAATGCAAACTAAGGCAAAGACGAGACGAAACTTGAATCGAAATATGTGCTTATCCCAAACTCTTCATGCCTCAACTTCATGTATGTATATTGAAAAGAGGATGAACAGGAGGGACGCTGGAAGAAAGCAGATGAAACAGGAGGATTTCCAGGTGAGTTTTAGCTCTGAATCTGAATGTAATGCAAACAACCACACAGTAGATGTGTACGTCATAGTAATTTATGGAAAACAATCACCTTTGTGTTCACTCACCTTCACCCATCTGAAGTAAGCCCAGTCTTTGCTCTGTTTTGGTCTCCAAGAACTCCTGAGAAAATATTTGGCACATTAGCTCTTCCTGCTCTTTTAGCTCTTTTCTGTTTCGTATTGTACAGGGCTCGAATCACATGGTGGCTTTCATACATCCCGAGAATATTTAGTCTGGGACAACAAAGAAACAGAAAAATGATTTTCTCTCCACAAAAAAAAAAAAAAAAAAAAACCCAAAGGAAATGGAAATAGTTTGTGTTAGCTAGTTTGTTAAACACACCAGACCTAGATGGCAACCCATGATTAACAGGAAAATATAACTTTATGCAGAAAAACAAAACAAAAAAAAACTGTGGCATAATTTCTTTCTCAAATTTCTCAAATGAGGCTTTCTGGTGAGCTCTTTTCTTTTTCAGACGTGTAGCTGCATTTCGAAACCTGGTTATACATCAGGCTTGTCTGAGCTTGTAGAACTGAATGGTTTTATAAGGAACTGGTCAGAGTCATGAGGCTCAATGATACAATACAATCTACATGTGGGCCGTAAAAAAATGCAAAAATAACAAGCTAACCGAGGCTAAAAGCCAGCGTCTAGCAGATTTGGAGGTTTGCGAGATATTTCTCATTTGGTTCTTGGAGTTGTTCGGTTTGATGTTCATTTACACATTAATGAAAAACCACAAAAAAGTGCTTAAAAAGTAGTCCTTTCACTAACTAGTCGATTTGTATGTCCAGTACTAAATAATATGTCACGCTCGTAAGGATGATAGTGGAGGTGAATGATCTACTGGGAATGATTACTGAATGTATTATGAGTTTCACCCAAATATCTGTATTCAGTCTTACAAAATATTTTTTTTAGTGCCTGATATTCAAGAATAAAAAAAAACACTGTCCTACAAAATCCTTTTAAGAAGGTAAATTCAGACACATCGTTTACTTTTGTCTTAACTCAAATCAGCCCCCACAAGAACCTTTCCTGAATAAAATTCCTGAATAAAAGTTGCTTTTTCGGGGGTTTTATTCGTGATAATTGATCAAAAAATTACCATGTATTGCAAAGTATCTCTTTTCTTTTACTTTACACTGCTTTACAGTTTGATAGTACCAGCCAGGCAGTGTCTTATTTGTTGGATCAGACTCCTAAAACCTGGTTTATTCGTTTCACACTTCACATTACTGACACAAAACAATCAGACCCTACATGTACTGAGGCCCACATCACTTAGTCAACAATCCCTGACTGAAACAAACCCCCGTCTCTCCCCCTCCGATCTGTCTCTTCCTCTTCCTCCTTAGGTTATTTCTCCCAAAGGAGGAAGCCAAAATAATCTGTACCCTTGGTGAGGCGCATACTTGGACAACTGGGGAGTAAAATTCAGTATACTGAAGCAATTGACCTTTTTCACTTGGCAACAAGTCCCCTCTTTGTACACCTATTCCTGTCTAAAGATCGTGTGTGTGTGTGTGTGTATTAATTGTGTTAAATGAGGGGGGGGGGGGCGGCATGCACATCCTTTAAAACCATCAGGCCCTTTGTAGACATGGACACAAAGAGGGCGTATGCTGAGGGCAGGTCTGCAGCCTCTTGCAGGCCCCGCCTCCTGTGCATAATGTGCCGGCTTCATTGAAACGAGCAGACAGCAGAAACACCACTCACACACACTCACACACACACCCTCCACGGGACACTCCTGCAAACTGCTCCGAAGTGTAAGAAAACAGAGCAGAGAGGCTGAGGGCGAAAAGGAGAGTTGTTTTTGTGTCTTTCCCGACTCCTAACGAAGCGGATGGAAATCATTTGGGAGCGCAGCCTCCTGTCCTCCTCAGCTGTGGTACCCTGAAGTCAGACTACAAAGGGACGTGAGCTCTCGGGCTCTGCTCGGAATGGATACTTTCTTTTTAGAGGTGAGTCGGGACTCTTCCTTCCCAAAGAAATATATTTGTGTGTGTGTGTGTTTGCTCTACTTTCTATGTGATCATCCTGATTTGTTTTTTTTTCGCGATCGCTCTTTGTTTTGTGTCTCTGTGGTGCGTTAAAGTGCGCGTCTCTCTGAGCCGGGCTGGTCCCAGGTCGGTCTCCAGCTCCACCTCCTGCAAAGTGTTTGGTTAACTTGTCACAAAAAAACAAACAAACAAAAAGCATGACTTTTGCCTCATTTAGTTTAGTCTGTGATGCTCCGTCTCATCTGATCTGTCCCAGACTGAAGGGGGGCTGATCTGCATGGATGTGAGGTTTTTACACTTTAATACCTCCAACAATCCTAAAAGAAACATCATTTCTGTGCACGACTCTCAGTATCTCTCTCTTTAATATTACCAGATAATCTCCCTGTGGCAGCATCTCTGCCCTTCTCTGTGCCTCATGCCATTATTTTTTTTCACCCCCCCTCCCCTTCCTGCCTGTCTTTTGTAGTTTTATTTTAACAGAGGATCCAGTGTCTGTAAAAAGCTGAGTGTGTGTGCCCATGCAGGCTGGATGTATCATCTGCAAATCCAGACATCCAGCCCAGACACCAGCGCTCACATAGAGGCTGTGTCCGGACTGGCTGTAGGTCTGATTTGTCATCCTCCTCTGAGTCACAGGAGGGCACACACACACACTCTCTCACACACACACTTACAGAGAGAGAGAGAGTGACGGTGTGTGGAGGTGATGTGAGTCTCCTCCTCTTGTAGTCCTCGGTGATGTGCAGTGTTGTGACTCAGTGTAGGTACGGTGTTTCAGAGGTAACTCCTTGATCAAGCCGTCTCCGTCTACTCTCATAATCTCCTGATAGTCTGATAGCTTTCATGACTGAGTAAGGTTGTTTTTATTTTGTTAATCATTATTGGGCTTTGACCCGATTTATAGGGACGATAGTGGGGTAACTGGGGTCATCCATCATTTGGCATGATGTGAGACTCCTGTCTGACCAAAGCTATGTGAAACCCCGCTAAAATGTTGCATTTACTGTTTTTCATTCACTTTTTAAATGAACTGCATAGTTAAAAATGTCCCAGTGTTTCAGTAATCTTTGTAAAATGTCACTGTTGTGGTGTGTGACTGTGACTTTCAGAAGTGAGGGGTTTACTGCTGTTTGTTTCCACATTGCAGGGATGAGGAAATTACTGAATTCTTGTCATTTTTGGCAAGAAAAGTGGTCAGACTGAACAATATTTCTCAACAAAATACCTTCTTTGGGGTGCTTAAGCATCTGATTTCTAAAGCCTCTATAGGTTGAACCATGTCATATTTAAACTTTCAATGTTTTTCAAACCAGCCACGTAACGAACAGATTGAGCTAAACTGGGTTTTGGGTCATAATCTGATTTTATTAGGCTGATATGCCGTCCAGAGGAAGGTTATTATTTCACCTCGGATCTGTGGAGAACTTTGCTGTAATTTGGTGCGTGTTTTTCATCCTGTGCCAACCGAGTGAGATTTCCCCAAAGATTTATCTGAATTCATCTAGGCTGCTATTGTTTCTTTGATTTCTCTAACATGGTTATGTAGTACACTGCGTTTGATTTCATCCAGTGATATAACCAAAAGGGCTTTTCTGTGTCCTGACTGACAGAATTTATTGAAAAAGAATAAAGTTTCTACATGTAATTTGGTCAGAATTGATCAGTTTATAGTTTTTGTATTGTATGATGTTGTCTGAGGTTTAACTAAGTGTTTGACCTGACTGCAAGGCACACTGAAAATGGTGGCTACTGAAATTCAGTGCTCCAAAGCCTTTTTTTTGTTTGTATATTTAAATGGGATGGCCCATTTTGATTATGCCATGTACCTAATTAACTTAAAAACGCTGCGAAATATAATTCACTAAGTTCAAAACAATAAATGCTATGGATCCTACCATTTCTGATGCCTATAATCATTTTTGGTGTTAGGTCAACTCCATTGTAATTTCTTATACTGTTCTGAATTTAACCGACATGAAGTCTGAAGCAAACTCTACCTCTGATCATTTAAGGGCATCAACTTTTGAAAAAAGCAGCGAAATAGGGATATTTGTGGCGTCCGATTCACATTTGTTTATGAACGCCTCCCTTGACATAAATGAATGACCTGTCCTGGTTTTTTAAATGACTTTCGGGTCATGGAAAGAAGCCAGCATCCCAAACTCCTCGACCAGTGTGGATTTAATTAAGCAGGAATTCTGGAAGTGAAGTAAGACGAGGATTAAACTCAACTGTGAGGGGAAACAAGTGCAGCAGGATGAATCTTAGGCACAGGTCGTCACTCTCACCCCAGTGAATCAGAGTTTGATGGCTAACATGACGTGTACGTCAGCACACAAATTATATGGTCGTCTTTGCATAAGACTGCTTTAACCGCGTTTAAACGTCTAGACAGTCCTTTTGCAGATCAGGTTTATTGAAACAAGCACTCACCAGTGCTTATCAAATATCTCAGTTTGTCCAGCTCTGATCTAGGTTCAGCTTTCCCTTGGAGCGTCACCGTCTGTGATGGTGAAGGTGGCGACGGGGTTAGAGATGGTGGTCAAGCGAGAGGAGTGGCAGGTACGAGGGTGTGTGCCCAGAGGCTTATCCTGAAAGCCCATCCTGTCCGTCAGTGTGGCCTTTCCTCTCAGGAGCTGACACGATGCCATAAAACCCTCAGCGATGCTGCCTCGACTCCACACCCAATCCGTCCTCTGGATGGATGTGACCCACTAAACACACACGAATACCTGGAGTGTGTCGGAGATCTTGTTCGTTTCCCAGCTACTGGGTTTGGACATGCCGGACTTTCTATGTCAGGAAATATGGTCCCTCTATAATTCCCACATACAGGCTTTTGTGGCTTTTTTTTGTATGTGTATTTAAAGATAGATTTATCTCTCTTCCTCTCTTTCATCTCCTCACAGATGAAAACACTGTTGGATCTCTCTCTCTCACACACACGCAAGAGAAAACCCCTTATTTTATGTCTGTGTGAGACATCATGTTGACCAAGTTGAATCCCAGCTATGTGCATTTCTAAACTTGGTAATCAGTTCCTGTATAGCAGCAGCTGCTACACACTTTAAAGCCACATGAGGACCACTCCGCACCCGTTAACTCCTTCCTTACATTACACACCAAATTCCTGTCTCTCTCTCAGAGACACTCTGACAGAGGGAATCCCAGATTCCAGGCGCTGACCCCAGAAATTCCCGGTCATGGCCGCCTGTCATCCATGCATTGTAGAGCTGTGGTGACAAGGCTTTAGGTTTCACACCATCACACACACATACAGACACACTCTCCCCATCCTTAAACTTCCCTCTACGTCTAGGTCTTTGGTCGGCATGCTCGGTAAGCATTCTGCATTCAAATGAGTAATGTGAGAAAGGCAGACCTGGACTATTTTTCTACCCAGGGTCTTTTCCACCCAGTTGTCACTTCCTCCAGCTGCCACTTTAGAGAGCTGAGAATCTGAGATCACCGCTCCTCACTTCCATCCGTGCGGGCGGCCGATGGAGTAAGGGAGGAAGTTAAGTTAGGATGAAGGGAAGGAAGGAAAGGTGCACGAGTGGCTAATGGATCCTGTGTTCCTGTGAGTTTTGTCTGTCTGAACTTGTAAATAAGCTCGAAGTGGTCATTGTGTGCATTATCACGTCAAGCTCGGGGACTTTCAAACAATAAACAGCACTGGTCATTTATGAGCAAACAGAGGGAGGTATTATTAAGGCAGTGGTTTATGTGTGCGTCAGCAGAACTCCTGCAGCTTTGGTACAGTCTGGAGGTGGTTTAATCTGTCACAAGAGCGTTTGGACTAATTAACAACAGGCATTGCCTGACTACACACCAAATAACATAGATAATCCTGCCTGATAATGACACAGATGCCTGGTCTTAGGAGGAGGAGGAGGGGGGGGGCTTTAGGTTGGGAAACCATCGTCAATAATGAGAATTTTTTTATTTGAGTTTTCTGCATTTTTGCTTTGAAACCAGAGGCAACTGCCTGATAAATGTCTGCATCTAGCCCTTCCACCTCGCTGGCCTGTGTTTGCATTTCTTGTGTCTCTATCAGTAACCTGACCCCTGACCATCACACGGGGAGCTCAGTGCTGTGATAAACTCCTGCTGACACCACGCTGTTGACTTTAGCTTTAACCTGCTACATCACCAGGCTTTTTCAGACAAAGCTGTCAGTGTTGGTGGTGATAAAAGAAACAGAGCATCTCCCTATTAACAAATAATGCAACACAGGGGCTTTTCTTCCCGTCTATTAAATCATGATGATGGATAAACAGTCTGAAGTGACAACTTTTTTTGGAGCTGTTGGTAGGCAGAGTTTGAATAGCTTGAACTAGCTGTTTTGCTGTTTCTATTCTTTATGCTAAGTTAAGATAAGCTAAACTGCTACCAGCAGACGTTGAGAGTGGTATCAACATCCAATAATTACACCCCCTGCAAGTCTCTCATTTTGTGTTCAACTGAAGAACATCACATAATGTTATATGTTGCTCATAAAAAAAACATACTAGTAACATCAGTCTGCTTTCCAACACCCATCCTTCCTTCCCCTCCCGGTGTGTATGTGTGTGTGTCACTATCAGGGCAGTCCTGGGTGTGTCATTCTCTGAAATATAAATCACTTCAGGGCAACTTGGGCGAATCGTGAATCCTTTGCCAACTCCACACAGCTATGATGAAAGAGGACATCCTCAACCATTGTCTGCTGAATCTGTGAATTTAGCAGAAGAAATCATTGTGCAGTCGTGCAGAGTTACATCTGGACTTAAACTCGCCTTGTTCGACTTGTTCTGTGAAAGAACAAAAGGGGCATAGAAATGGTGCATTAGTTCAAGGGAGTTAAGAAAAACAACAATTTGAGAGAATGGAGCTGTTTATTGTCATTTTCATTTTTTGAAAGTTAATTCAGTAGTAATTTGATGTTTTTGGACGCTGTCTTGCAGAGAGTTATGAGAAGAGTGTTACCATGTCTGCACCATAAATATGTACTTGGAGCCATGAAGACTTAAGTTTAGCTTAGCACAAAGACTGGAAACAAAGGGAAACAGCTAGCCTGCCTCTGTCCAAAGGCAACAATGCGCACCTACCAAGAGCTCTAAAGCTCACTAATAAACATGTTACATCTTGTTTGTTTAATGGTGCCAAACCCAAATTTGACCTTTTTGTCTTTCCTTTATGTCTCAAAGATTCTGCAGTAATGCCCTTGTACTTTAGATCTCCAGCAGGTCAAACTGGACTTCAAACCAGACCCGCCCTGCCTCCACAAACACAACAATCAATTATTTCATTCGTTTGTCGCTGCTTTCCCCTGACACAATAAATGTCAGCTGGCCTTCACCTTGCCTGTCCTACCTGACAGACACTGCGAGCTGGCGATGATTGCAACTTAAATCCTCTCAGTTCGGAGGTCTCGTCTGGCAACTTAATAACAGCCAACCTGTGATTACTGCTCCCAGCCCAGATGTTGACTTTCCTTTTTTAGCCCCCTATGATTACTGCGCACAGAGGCAGCCTATTACGGGACGTTTGTCTCGACTCACACAGGCCCGTATCTCACATATTCCTATGGATGTGAGTTAAACGCGTAACAACCACATGGGGCTATAGGCAAAGTTAAAAAATATTTTAAAGAGCTGCAAGATTGTTGAGTCTCTTGTCACGAGGTTGTAATTTCAGGACTAATTGCAAGACGAACACCCAGCGGGGCCGAAGTATACATCCCACGCTGTATGACTCCCACGGCCTGCAGAGTCGAACTGGCACCTCGGTGCTTAGCGGAAGCAAGCAGCACAGCATAGCACAGTCCGCGGTCATGATCTGTTAGCTTTCCCATCCATTCCAGTGTGTTTTATTAGACCTGAGTATGTTTGTGTGTGGTTTGGCCCGAGGTTGTTTGTGGGATCATACGGCAAGATACTGAAACTCACATGAGGAGGAATGTTCTGTGTTTTCAAGACTCTACATGTGTTTATTTTCAGGCCTTCGTTCACATCCTCATCTACTCAAAGAACGTAAAAATACTCTCCACATTACCCAGCAAGAGAGGAATAGTCGTCTTTGTTCTGCCTTTCGGGGATGGCGGCACTGCAGCACCACTTGTGTTGTTTGAATTGTTAAATGCTACACAACCTCAAACATGCTCTCTCCCTAGTTACCATCATAAACTAAGAGCTTTAAATGAGACATGTGATTTTGCGGTTGGCAGTGGTAGTATTGGAATTAGTTATATTAGTATCATCATTTATGGTTTTCATTATTGATTAATCAGCTGTCATTTGATCGATGACTTGTCACAAAATTTCCCATTAAAATTTTTCAGCGTCTTCAAGTTGCTTGTTTTGTCCTATCAACAGTCCAAAATCCAAAGATAGCCAGTTTACTGTCACACAAGACAATAAAAGAAACAAATCCTCACATCTGAGAGGCTTGAGTAGGGGTGTGTTTGATAATTAAATCAATTACTTAATCATCTAAATAGCTGCTGGTTAATTTTCTGTTGATAAGTGAGTGACTAATTGTTTTAGGTATAGAAATTTTCAATTTAAAATGATATCAAACAGAGAAAAGCAATCACATCCAATATTTGAAAAGCTGTAACAAGCAAATATCTAAGTCAGTGACTTCAGTGAGTAATCATTTCATGACACTGTTGTAAAACTCACCAATAATTTATGTCAGCAACATAACACGGGCGCAAAATTAGAAACCGTGTGAGAGAGGAGGCTCGCTGTGAGCCTCTATGATCAATCTGGGGCAGTGTGAGCGAAGGTCAAAGGCAATGTAACAGGAGCCAGGTCACCCTACTGATGCCTCTGCTCGACTTTAACAACCAGCACCCCACAGACCGAACCCCACATGTCTCACACAGTCAAACACACACACACACATCCTTAGTGTCCGGCAATCCTGACTTAGCAGCATTCCTGAAATATCTCTGGGATTCCTGTCTGTGTCACCCCATACCAGTCCTCAGATAAGTACAGAGAGGGCAGGGCACGAAGATGACAGACAGGAGGAGGTGGCTCTGTACAAAAAGTCATGGAGCTTAGCTGACAATCCAATCAAACATGCAGTAATCACATCATTTTTTTCCCTCTTCGTTCCATTTTGTTGTCAGAAAATTGCGCTGATACTTTGATCTGTCTAGAAGAGTCGCGGAAGGGAAATATGTTCACACAGGATAAGGATGTGAGGCGGGAGGCCGCGCCAGGAGACTGTGGCACAATGTCAAGTGTTCCTGTCCTGTCTGTTGTGCTCCCGAGGACATAATTTGTTATGCAAATTCCCTTCTACACACTCATTAGCAACATTAGCAGATTAGCTTCATCAGATGATGGTGGGGTAGGTACTTAATCCCCCCACAGACACACAGACAAACAACACACTGAGACCTGCACGCGTTTACTTTGCTTGTTTGATGAATGTTGCGACTCGGTTGTTCCATTTAGTATGTTAATGATAATAAAAGGTAGCGATGGCAGCAAATTGCTGCTGCATTGCACATGTTTGATTTCCATTAACCCAGTGACACAGTTGCATTTATAACTTCATTATTTTCAGACCTTCTGCTCTAGCAAAAACAGTCTATGAATATGAAAATGAAGCAGGGGTTGCCTCACCGTTCTGCCTCCAGGCCATCCTGCTTTAAGTCTGCTTATAGCTTCCTCAGCAGGGGGGGTTCAGGCAGCTCTATGGAGTGGAGAACAATTGATGAACTGCACCCTTTTTTCCCCTTCTATTGCCTACACCTCCACAACAAACCGGGGGAAGCCCTGCTCCCCCATGGGGCTCCTCCTCCTCCATTAGCTAATTTCTGATCAGCTGCTCCCTCCATCATTAATTCATACGTCTTCCAGCACAGATGCTGAAGGTTGCTTTTAATCATCTGATTTCTCCCCTCGGTCGCACTCCCTGCCCTTTCCCCGCCCTCACCAGACGTTTGAGTGGCAACAAGGAAACAAAGAAGTGGAGAGGGGCATGCAGAAGCACACTTGTGTTAAATCGTTGATAGTTCTTCTTTATTTATCCTTTAAACTGCTCGGTAATTATACACAATGTGACGAGCCCGATGACAGCGGCGCTGTGGTTACAGAAGCCAGCATGTTGCCAGAGGGCTGCATGACTGAATCCCTGGAAAATCTGAAAGAAATTTCCCTTAATAAACACAACTGAAGAGCTCCTGAGTATTAACCCCTGACTGGCTCAGTTGAGCTTCTCAGCAGGGGAAAATCCAATTTTTCTTTGTCCCATACATGCTCGTATAACACATGAAAACATTTTAATTCAGTTTGGTTGGCATATATTTAAAAAAACATCATCCTGACAAAGACAACGTAAATTAAAATGTTACTGTAATAATGTAATATGAAAATGAATAAATAAATGTCTTCCTGTGTTTGTGAAATCACATCCAGTGGCCTTCAGCTGAGGTTTTGCTGTTTGTGGGCCACACAGCTTTTGCTCCACTGGTAAGCCCGTGGCCAAAGACCCAGAGGGACCTTTGCCCAGATTCCCCTCCCAGCTGCGCTCAGCCTACTTGTTTAATCTCACCAGCTACTTGGCGGATTCCTCCTCAATCCACTCACTCAGCATTCAGGAGATTTGATTACAATCCCTGAATTTGGCCGCCCTCACTCTTTCATGGACAAAGCAATAAACTCCTGCATTGTTACCTGTTGTTGCTGTTGCTGCTGCTGTGACCTGCACATCTGTCCGGACGTCCTAATCGAGGTCACAAAGGGTTGTGCGACTTGGCCTTATGTCTCTCTATTGTTATGTTAATGCTGTTACGTCCTGGTATTTGAGGACTTGTAAATGGAGTGCTGGACCGTTGTCCTCATTACAAAGACAACAGGGATTTTTCATCATCTGCTGTAGGACACTGAGACTGCTTAGACAACCAAATAATTGTGGAAAACGTCATGAGTGAACACACGAATGCAAGGACACAGAGGGAAAAGCGAAAGCAGCAACAACTAGAGTTTCTTTTGGAGTGATATGTTCCCTCCTGTGTTACGTTTATCCTCCTCCACATCTGAGCGCAACAAATGAGATGCTTGTCAGGAGTCCAGCTGAATACTCGTCTCTCAGCCGGGTACCAGTCCTGGCCAGCGATCAGCGCTACCTGCAGCACCGGCAGCCGTTCGCTTGTCATCCACCGGGCAGGCGTTCACTCGCCCCTCACTGAATCCACACTATGATCCGAGAAATTGGCTTATCATAACTAACAGTTCAGCCGTGTCCAAGTCAGGGTGCGTTAATTAGCCTTCTTTTATCCTGGCTGACACGATCACCCGATACCACCGGCCCTCATGCTCACGCCAGACAGCAGAGAAAGAGCCGTGGCACCTTGTACTGTGTATGCCCTTAAATATTTAAGGCTCATTCATTAGCAAATCTCTGAGGTGGATGTCATTATACAGGCCGCAGAAACTCAAGCCTCCGACTCGGGGATCGCATCATTCAGCCCGAGCGGTTTCTGTGTCAGAAAGCATGATGGGCGGCGGCGTGCGGCCTGTTTTTGGTGGGTCGGATTACTATTGTCGGCACTGTTCTGCCTCAGCGGGTGCTACACGTGCTCAGTGACATGCAGCGTTAACAATTTGAAATTAGCTAGCAGTTCAGCTTTGCTTTTTAATGGAGCTCTTGAAACATCTGGCCACCCTGGAAGTGTGGGAGTTAGCCGCACCTTGATAATTAAATTCAGCAATGGCTGTATTTCATTACCAAATGAACACTTTTTTTTGCAGTTATCATGACACCGGGTCAGTCAGAGTGGTTAGTTGTGCTGCAGCAGGCGATTCAAGTCAGGGGGACGTCACACACAAGATGATACCCGTGTCCCTTTGCATCCCAGCTGGCCTTTGTTTGGGGTGTTTCCGCCTGGTTAACCTCTGAGCTCTCAGTCAGAGGTGGTTGCCTTTGTCCCGACTTAGTGACGGAGCTCCTGAGGATGGAGGGGACAAGGGGGAGGAGTTTTTGGTGAGACCATCTGTTGCTGAGACAATTCATCTCGACTTTATACCCTTCAGCTTCAGACTCTTTAGACACACACACGCTCCCATACAAAGACGCAAACAAATGGACAAACACATCTGGTGTTGGCTTTCTTGAGCCCTCGGGTCAGTGGAGAACCGCACCACTTTGGTCGACCTTTACTGGCTGATATTCCTCCAAACAAATCCCTGTGTTTATTTAAGGCAGACCTAAATGTCAGAATGTGTTTTTAAGGATTATATGACCATTCCCTGCAGCTAATGGTCTCTATCTCTGACTCTTGACATAACATGACATTTTGGATGAACTATGAGAAGATAAAGAGATGGAAGCCTCTTCACCCTGTGATTGGAGCGGAGCATTTTTACAGAGCTTATCATAGAAATGTGAGCTAAAAAGGTGAAACAGGGCAGATTTAGGATAACTTCCTTGCATACATTAAGATAAGATAGGCTTTATTAGTCCTACAGGGAGGGGGGATTCACAGGATGAAACATCTTAGGAAGGGTAAAGGATATAAGTGCACATTGGGGTTTAATTGCCTCTCAAGTTTTTTTACTTCATGTATATAGTTTTTCTCTTTACTCTTCTCCTTTCTAATCAAATGGTCTGAATATCTCTTAGTTATTACTGTAGAATGTATTTTTTTAAAAAGCTAAGTAATGAAAAGAAACTGAAACAACAAGAACAAAAAAAAGGAAAGTGAGCCAGAAATGATTGGTAGAAGCGCAAAATAAGACTAGAACACCTTTTTGTTTGCTCTCTGACTACTGAGGTAGCTGTTTCTGCTCAGTTTTGATTATAGTGCCCGGCGGGCCGTCCTCCAGAGTGCAAGTCACTCTGCACAGACGCTGGAGCAGCAAGCCAAGCCAGAATTAGCATCTTTATGCCGCCTGCTTGTTGCTGACTTTTGGTTTACCATATAGTGTTCAGTCACTTATTGAAGCAGTTATTATGATGATTACTGGGTCTCTCTAATGTCTGTTTGAAAACTGGATCTGTTTGCAGTGATTGTGCTTTCCGGAGAGTTTTATCTTGTCTTTATCTAACTGGGCTTCTCTTTGTTCATGTGAATGGAAACCCCCCTGAGACTCTGACTCAGCAACTAAAGAATTTAAGCCAAATTCTTGGAAAACTTTTAATATTTGCTTTACTGGCATTGAAGCGATACTGAAGTGTGACGCATACACACAAACATACGGACTAATCACAGCATCCTGCTGCTTTCCATGTCACAGCTTGCCTGGTGCTTTATTCTGTGTAACTCAGGTAATCTACCTTTTGTTACAACCAAATTGCTGCATGTTTCCTCACCGTTTCACAGCGTTATGAGCATGGCAGCAAGTCTGCTGAATTCAAGTCCCTGTGATTCCCAGTTATATAACAGCGACTGATCTGCTTAAATTCTATACAGTGAACACTATTAATCTCCTCAGAGGACCTCGGCAAACTCACGTGAAGCAGCTTTTCCCTGAATTGCCCGTGCATGCCAGGCTGGTACTAGGCAGACACAGTCGGCCATTGGCGTGGAGGTCGCCGACCGCCTCACATTAAGTGTGTTAATGTGCGGCCACGTGTTGGAGAATACCTCTGTTATATTTGTGTCCTGACATTTCTGTTTGTCTGCCTCTCCTTCCGGACAATGGAAGGCGGGACACTATCAGGTGCCTGCACCCTTCCTCTTTCCCCTCTCCACCCCCCCGCCTCCCCACCACTCTCCTCCCCCTCTGCCTCTTTCTAATTTACACGACCCCCTTCATCCCACTCACCGCTGTCCCCCTGTGGTTTGAGAGAGCTACATTTAGCTGCGCTCCATTAGCCGACCGAAAGAAAATAAAACGCTTGATGATGGAAGTGGGCTTGCAGACGGGCTGAGTGACCCTTTGTCCAAAAAGGAAGCCTGAATCACAAAATGAAGAATGGAGACTAATCATCACCCTGAGCGAGTTAATTTAACGGAGTCAGATTAATTCTTTATTGACCTCATGTCCTCTTTGTCTCTGCTATTCAGGCCTGTTACGAGCAGGTTGCATTTCACGTAAACATGTTGTGCACCAAACAAAAGAATCTCGATCTTTGTTCTGACCCTGGTGGCAAACACATTTGTGCTCCATGGATGAGAGTGTGTGCGGCCACGTGGCTGCCTGTTGTTAATAGTTAATGAGGATTGATGAGGACTGGAAGTGGTGACCTTGTATAAGGTTTCCTAGTGGAATCCATGTGTATTGATCTCTTCAGTTTTATGCTCTGTTGGAGACACAATTCCCTTTTTCACCCCGCATTTTCTCCGGCCACCTCGATGGCGGCACTTCTTATGATTAATGGTGCTGAGCTCCAGTAAGAAGAGAGCCGTCTTAATGGGGAAGGCGGCGTTCAAGCCTTGTTTCTTCAAAGTGCAATTCCTATAAATGTTTCATGCTCAATTCATACAGTTTAAACAAACCAGATGTAATGTAAAAATTGGTGAGCCTTAGAGCTTCCGTTCAGCAAAGCAGAACACAGCCATGCTAAGTGTTCCCCTGTGTTTCCAGTCTGTATGTAAAGCAAAGCTAATCATCTGCTTGCTTTAGCCTTGTATTCAACAGACAGACATGTGAGTATTATTGATCTTCTCATCCACCTCTTGGCAAGAAAGTAAAAGATGTTTCCAAAAATGTAAAATGTGTCGTTAAAGGTCACAGGTTCACCATCAGCTGGCTTTTGATAATTTACGTTGTTTAACCAAAGGCCACATTTGTTGTTTTTGACCCTGTCAAATGTGGATTCAGTCATCCCAAAAGATTTACAACCTCGACCGCACAGGCACTCGTCCGCATCAACTGCAGTCATTAAAAATGCAGCTGGTTCTATAAATGTGTCTTCCACCACTTTAAGGAAATGACAGTCAGCCTGAGCAATCAGCCTCAGATTCCTGTTATTGCTTCTGGTTACTGAGCCGCTAACAAACACGTCTGGGAAGGCCAGTGACTTCACACGGATACACAAACACAGAGACCGGGCAGCCCCGATCAGCTGTAGCGCCACTGTTTAATCTCCGTCTGGAAGCAGAATCTATTCTGGTGCTACGGCAAGAAGTGTGTTGCCTGGTTCAAATTTAGACAGAGAGATGGCCGGCTTGCACACATTTGTATTCACTGATTTGAAAAAGAGGCAAATGCTCATTTGGGGTCACGTTCTTCTGTTTTATGGAATGAATTAGCGCTCACAACCAAAGAGTGAAAGCCTTTTTAACAGTTTTACTGAGTGTGTATGACTCCAAGCGCTAGTTTTAGTCCCTGACACACCCTCTGCACGCAGGCCTGGCAAACAGCTTCTCCCTACTGAAAGGCAATGACAGTTTAATAAGAGGATAACTGTGCCAGTTCGGTGCGGTGAGGGAGAGGCCATGTGGCAAAGAGCGGTGAGCAATGCTGAGAAAAAGAGGAAAACTGGGAAAAAAGATGGTGAAGGAAGAAAATCCCTGCTTTTCTGTAATGATATGTCCCGCCTCCTCTGACTGAGCAACCTTTACTTACAGTGCACGTTCATATTGCACCTAAATATTTCTGGGTTGAACTGGTCAACACGAGCAAAAAGCGAATGAGCCAAGTTGCCAAAATGTGATGCAAATGTCCAGTGCTTTCCTCATCAAACAGGCCCTGAGTCCAGATGCTAATGCTGCTCTTCTGGCTATTGTGTTGCAGGGGGCCCGTGTCTGGCTGAGACACAAAGAACAGCTCCTCCCCTCCACGGTCAGCTCTTGTGATGATTCGTCGCTGGTCCTCACCACCGACTATGGGAAGGTAAGACTTTTTTCCCCCTGCTGCAGCATCATTGCTGACAATTACTCACTTTAAATCATCCCAAACTCTCATCTGCCCAGTGTGTCCTCACCACTAAACGTTTTCTATCAGTTTAAGGATTCAGCGCTGTGTTATGACTGTTGCCACATGGTTTTTATAAACAACATAAAGACAAGAGAACAGTCAGCTCTCATGCATTCAAGTCATATCAGTGCATCTACAAGTTTTGAGTGGGATAGTGTAAATATAAAGTTGCCATTTATAAGGTTGTAGCATAGCCTGGGAGGTGGCCAAGTGTGTGAGAAGTTTAATTGTTTGCACATGTGTTTCATGTCAGGGCTCTGTGGTGGGATCAACACCTTTTGTAATAGAGTTAGAATGACAGGAATGGGCTCCCTGTGTCAAGTCACAGGCCTGAGCTTATCTGTTTGGCAGTGCATGGTGGTCTTTGTGTCTGGAGGAAATCCTGTTGGGGGGGAGGGGGAGTTGCGATGGATGGTTAAAAAATAGTTTCTCATTCAAATGTCTCATGGAATGTCTTTGTACCGCCCCTTATGAGCGCTGCATGCGATCGCACTTTAGCTCCATCTTGGTCTCTGGTCAGGTCAGGGTCGAGGGAAGGAACAGAGTAGGGTCCGAGGACTGACTTGGCCCCGCAGGACCTCAACATGTAGCTCCATTTCCACCTCAAGACACTGTCACACATCCAACATCCCAACCACAAACCCACAAGTCCTGTGTTATTCCCTCACCGGACCCCTCGACAGTTCATATGAAAGAAGGGAGAGGTCGCCAAGTGTTTGAGGAGCAGCATTTAGCTAAGATATGCCGCTGAATATTATGCTAGCTCTCCATACATAATCCACTTCAAGTCGAGAGTGTAACACAACTCACAAACAGACAAACAAACAGTCTTTCTGAGGATGCAGGTTAGATGTACACAGCCTGAATTGATATTCAGTGACTGTGACTCACATTCATGAATACTCATTGTGGACATGATACTATTTATGTCCGTCCCAACAATTTGCTGCAGGACATGTTCCTCCTTCCACTTTCCTATGGTCCACGTGGGGCACAGTGATGGTGTGCTGTGCATGTTAAAAGTATGTGCGAAAGGGAGCATATGAACTCATCCATGTGTGTGTGGGCGTGTTTCTTTGACGTTTCCGTGGTCAGCGGTGGGGATTCTTGTGGTGTGAGAAGTCAGGCGAGGGGGCAGAGATGACTCTGATGGAAACAGTATCAATCACAGCTAGGAGAGATTCACAGCAAGAGGTCAAAGGTTGAGAAAAGAATCAGACCGCATTTCTTATTTATCTTCTTAATATAAGCGGAGAATACCACAGGGTCCTCAGTCCAAGAGCGTTTCAGCGCCCCGAGTTGGATTTAATAAAACAACATATGGTTTACATGGCGTCACATTTTTTCTGTGACTGCGAGTTGCGGCTGAACAGAAGCTGGACTGTCTCATTATGATCGCCACACGTGAGCTCAGGATGTGCTGGTCATCAGGCCGGACATACTGATGTCTTCTCTGTGTCCAAGTGCTGAGAGCCTGCAGCCGGAACGATGGGAATGTGAGACTGAAAAACAGACTCCACCTTCAGGATTGCCGGCTGGCCTCATGTGATCCTCTGCTCCCGGAGGACATATCTGCTGACCTTTATTTGCATTTCCCGATTTGCTTGTAATCTTTACTTAACTCAGCTCCTCTGGTGTGTATTATTTTTTATGCAGGTGTATGTCTGCATCCTGGTGTCTTTACACCGGTGTGCAGTGTCAGAGGTGGTTTGGTAAATGTATCTTGGCAGCATTTTTCCCTCGGGGGGTGGGATGTACCATTATCCATTGCTTCAGTGCTCACACCAAGGTGCAGCTCCCTGCCTGAGTGCTCGGCTTACAGACTCCAGACCCGCACTACCTCGGCCTTAACGGGCTGACCTGGCTGCTGTCACATTAGCCATCATATCAGCATTCATCACTGCCTCCTCACCGCAGAACTGAGCGGACCAGTAAGACACAGCAGACACATTGAAGCTGAGAGCCAAATGTCTTATCGCTTTGTGTGTTTTTGAGTACATGCATCCATCTGTGTGTGTGTGTGTGTGTTTTTGTGGCCAGATGGCACCAGCTGGATTAACAGTGTGTGAGTTATTCCCAGAGGGACGGACATGTAAAGAAAAGCAGGAAGAGGCCCTGTCACCTGAATTAAATAGCTGCCGCTGGTGATGTCATCTTTGTTACTGTTTGCCTTACTGAACAATGAATTGATCTTCAAAAGTGTAAATCTACGAGGCCCAAATATACAGTCTTTATCATCATTTGATCATCAATCATTTGATGCATGCAGGGCATAATTTTGCTTTAGCCCTTAATTAGTTAGACCTCGTCAAGTGCAAGAAACGCAGCAAAATTATGACCAGAATTTTTTTTTTCCACGTGATGTACGGCTGAGACAAACAGGCGATTAATCTATTAGTGTGGTCAACCACTGATAATTAATTAATCACAAAAGTCATTTTTCAAGCATAAAGTGGCAGAAATATCCTAAGTTTCAGTTTCTACATTGTGAGGATCTGATGCCTTATCTTTCTTTTATGTGATACTAACCTGAAAATACATTTTATAGACCGAGCAACTGATAATCATAAGCAGAGGAATCGTTACCATTCTTATGAAACAGTATTATAAAGTAGACCATAGTTGCAGCTCTAAATTGATGGGCATTTAGCTAAAGCAGGATACCACAAGATAAACTAGGCCATCTCTTGATTTACTTTTGGTTATGATCTTGTTTTATATATACCCAATGAACAACATTGTGTTTACTCATGTGCTTGTGAGCTTTTCTCTTTTTAACAAATTGTCGTTAAACTGGGTGACGGAGATGAGATTCGACTCTCAGCAAGTGTGATTGCTTAAGTAGTCCACGGCCTGTGGCCATGCAGGCTCCGAGGTTTAAAATAGGTCATTGATGGGCCCTCAGTCTTTTCTGGATTATTGGTCAATGGAGCCATTATGTGAGCCTTTATGTGAGTGATGTGCATTCACGAGTGTGCTCACAGAAATAACACGCTCACACAAACGTTATGAGCATCTGTGTGTGTGCTACACAAACAAAAACATTTTGAGGATCTAGTGTGTTCTCTGTATGCCATGTTAGGGAATGTCAGGATGGATTTTGTCTGATTTTTGTGAGCAGGTTGTAATGAAATTCTCTTGAAAGTCTCTTATTTGTTTTCACAATTTTCCACATTAATCAGCATATCTCCACCTCACTCTGCCCCACCCACCCCTCATGCCTCCCAAGTCTGGGGGTGGGGGATCCCCCTTCAGCAGATGGGTTCACTGTAAGACAGTGAGAGTCAGACAGAGTGGAAAAAAAAGAAAAAGAGAGGGAGGAAGAAACAGACAGCGATAAACAAGACAGTGTTTGTGTGTACAAGCCTGTGATTTTGTATCTGCCCATGTGTCATTTCTAAAGGCTGGAATAAATCTGCCAGTGAAAGTCCACAGAGCCTGACGCCGCCTAAATGTGAATATTCAGTAGAGCTGCTGGAACAAAGCAGCAGCAGGGTGTGGTTTCAGCCATGAGCAAACAAAAGGAAGGAGCGTTACAGCTGCAGGAAACTTTAAAATTCAGATGGTTGCTATAGTCAAGTCACCAGCTTTTAGTCTGCATCATTTTAGTGACACTTTGCTTTTTATCCAGGTTTGATGCATTTGAATTCACAAGAAGGCAAATTTTCTGTCTGAAGAATGAAATTAAAAACAAAACATTCAATATACAATAATTTATCACAACTTAATAATAAAAATAATATGATTTTAATAATCAGTTAATTGGCTTATCCTTCTTCTGATTAGTAGATACATTGGAGATGCCAACAAATTATGAAAAACACTCCTCATGATCTTCAAATTGCTTGTAATATCTAAACCAACAGTCCAAAACTTAAAGATATTCAGCTGACTATCATATAAGACAAATAATAAAAAGGAAAAATTACTTTAATAGTAAATAATCAAAATCGTTTGATTGTCAGTCAATTAATTGTTTCAGATCTACTTTAATTCCAAAAGTACTGGAAATATTTTATTTCATTGTATATTTAGTTTTTTTTTTACATATCTCTGTGTGTGCACTGTATATTTCTTGCATGATTATTTGTCCATTGATATCTGTTATGAACTACAAGATAAATGAATTAAATTTACCAGCAGTTTTCTACCACATACCCTTTCTGAGTACACAGACCGGACTGATGTGCAAAATGTTGCAGAGTTCGTTTGTGGCAGTTTTATTTGGGAAGGAAGAAAGAAATAAATGAAGTAAGAAAAAAAAGAAGCTCCACCACAAAATCCAACTCAAAGAAAGAATGAATTTTATACGGCAAAAAATTAAATCAACACTGAGGTGTTTGTTGTTGTCACTTATTTGTGTACTTTTTTTGTGGGGCCGTGTGGCAGCGCAGCATACTGGTGTCAACCACAGGCTCCATCTGGGTAAGATCGATCTGTACAGTGAACATTTTCACTGATCAATCACGCGTCACATGTTTTAAGTGGCACGAAATTATCTGCAGCCATCCTTGCACCACTCAGATCATTAACATTGATGATGGAGCAGTTCCATGTGAATCGGGCATCGAAACAACTGCCTGACGTGTGCTGACTGAGTGAAATAATCGCTATAATTAGAGCCAGCTTGTGCTCCAAAGTGAATTCTTTTTGCTTTGTGAGTTTTGCCTGTGACTTCAGAGAAATTCATTGATCAAAACTGTGATTTCATTTGTTTTTTTTTGGAAGGTGAAAATCAATAACTGTAGACATACAGTGTTACATCACCATGCTGCGAGGGCATGACCGCTCTACAGCTCCTGTAGGAGAAATGTTCCAGTATGTCTAATTATTTTAATGGATACTAATAGAAGATTATTGCACCTCCCAAGGACTGAAATGGAAATAGTGTAGAGTATTAGTCTGTGTCTAGACCGTATCTGCTCTCATGTTCCATCTTAGTGTCCTTTTAGCTGAATCTACAGGATGTTGTTTGGCCAGTAAATTATTAGGAGACACATTTATGAAGACATGAATAAATACTGATGAAAAAAACACTGTTGCTCTGAAGACGGAGCTCAGTGACGTAACTCACAGGAATGAAACCAAACAATAAAAAGACCAAAGTGGGGAAAAAAACCACAAAGAAATGTGAAACCTCTTAAGATGCTGGAAACTCGTCTCTGATGTTGCAGACATGAAAAAGTCCCTGAGGCTCGCTGTTGTGAAATCTGTTGTGAAAACGTATCCAGAGAAGATCAGAAAACAAAGGTTATATCACATGATATAGAGACAGACAAACAAGACACAAACTGTAGAGCACAATGAAAAGATAATTCCTTTCTTTTGTGTTATATGTTTCTCTGGAGGGGTCATGAGGGTGCTTTCCAAGTGCGTGGCTCATTGTGTGTTTGGCCAAAGCGGCCGTATTTGTTTCCCTCCTGTGAAACTTGAGGTCCCCTCTGCAATCGAGAGTGTAACACGGACCTGTAGCCTTTCCCAGTTTGTTATCCTGCGTTATCTTTGCTCCCGGCCACCTCCATCTCACTTTGAACTTGTGCTTTGGGAATGTAAAGAATGCTAACACGGGCAGAAAATGTATCCCAGATTTTCTTTGGTTTGTTTGATCGGGCGTTGGAGACGATGTGCCGCCGTCACACCTGGGAGGCTGGGTATATTTTGCTCCCCTTTTTTTTGTCAATTCAGTAATAGGGTGAAGAATTGAAATGCTTGTTATCTACATAATGAACGAGCATACAGTGTATGATTAACAACTGCTTTTTTTCACCTTTAAAGCACGACACTAATAATAATAATAATAATAATAATAATAATAATAATAAGAAGAAGAAGAAGAAGAAGAAGAAGAAAATTTATTTGTATAGCACCTTTCCAACAAACTTACAAAGTGCTTTACATGGTTAAGACAGGATTAAAACATCACGGGACTGAGAAAAATAAAATCAGACACACAAAAATAAAAGGAATAAAATATTCAACAATAAAGATAAGACCGCAACTGAGTTCCACATTCATTCAAGATTTGCAACTTTTGAATGAAGACATAGAGCATTTTTCTATTTAAAAATGAGAAGTTGATATTGCTATGCCTCTGTGCTACTGTTACATTTTAGCATTCACCATTACACAGTAAGTGCCACTTGTGGTAACAGTGGTTGCTGACATAGTCCCACTTTAAAGATTGACCATCATAAGCGGACTCCCATAGATGGTTTAATTGATATTCTGCCTATCTGAAGTCATTTAGTTTAGACATATAAACTCATTTTTTTCCACTGTAGTCTTTTATTTTTTTGTCAAATACTGTGCAGATTAGTTTCACTGTCACATTTTATTAAATAAATAGGACATGTTTTTATATGATGACACTTTAGACAGTAATCCACCGGCGCCCAGGTGTTGATACTGACATCAATCGTGTTAAGTGAGTGATGTAATTGAATGTGAAATGATAATGCTGATTAAGGATGTAAAACAAGTGAAAAGCATGTTTGATTTATTAGTCAGTTAGGCCCTGCCTGGTGAATCAGGGCCAATTTGCCAGAGAGAGGGGAGGGTGGGGTTAAAGCCGAGCGTTTAGGGACATCTGGCTGTAAATCTGCAGGCTTCTGCTCGATGGATGACATCACTGCACGTGCCGCCTCTCTCCCCACGGTGATAACCCTTTCACAAACCTTAAGGCCACAAAAAACATGCAGCAACCCACTGATGACGGCATTGTTATTATGCTGTTGCCTCAGCATACGCCCCATTTTCTAATGGCCATCCACAGCTGAAATGGACATGGCTGCCAGACCACAGTCACTTTATCATTTCACATATCGAGATACAGACAGACTGTGAGACAGATTCACTTTAGTTAATGGATTGCATAAAGTTGAAAAAGATGGAATCTATATATATCAATGCAATAATTATAATATTGAATTAATATATTGCAATAATGTGAATACACAGTCTGCTTTACGTGTCTATAATGTGTAGGATGAGACACTCTTTCCATAAAGGATTGTGTCTACAGTCACACATGTATATGTCTCTTTATAAATATATGACATATTTACCTTATCTCATCATTGTATTGGGAAAACTGAACGAGAAGAGGAGCTTGCATAATACATAATATAAATGCCGAAGCATCTTTGATCTTTGATCTTTGGAAAATCTAAAGGCTTTCTTGTGATGCAATTGATTTTATGAAAGCTGCACTGATCAATAATATTATATGAACATCGGGTCATATGACTGTAGAGAAGAACACACAGAGTTCAGCACTTTTTTTTTGGTTACACAGTCCACAACTTTACTGTTTTGATTTAATCCCACCACTCTTGTCAGTCCCCTTTATTTAGCCAGCAGCAGGCTGGTGGTTTCACAGTAAAATCTGTGATAAAACTGCTATATTATGCTACCTGCCCAATACCAAACTGCATTAGCACCCTCAGGAGTTGGAAGAGACCAACAGCACAGCTAAAAGAATGACGGTTGGTGATAATATGTCAATGTTGTGTTTACAGCTTGTTCCACTGCTTCCAAATGGCCAAACAAACCATCGACAGATACAGCGTTTAATATGGACATGATGTTTTACATAAAAGGGTCCATTACAAATGATCATTTAAATGTTCATTGTTTAAATGTTTAAATGTTCCTGTAAGTTTTTAATATCTCAGATTCATTAGTTGTACCTTCAAAGAATCCACTAAGCCTTTTCAAACCTTCATCTGCGCTCAATCAGCAGCCGCTCTGCGCTGACTCAGCGGTTCTGTGAAAACCAATGTCTGCTCCCAACTGGGACACTATTGAATATGCCAGAAGAAAGAGCAGTAATGCACTGGGACACCACAACAGCAGCTCCTTGTATTGATCTTAAATCTCTGCTTCCCATCAAATGACCAACACGTTTGTAGTCTGTCTGTTCTTTTATCTTGTCACTTCCATTAGAGTTCCCATAGCCAGAAAGTCTGCGATACACTTTGACTCTCTGACTGGATCTCCATCGCTTTATAAGGCTGTTTTCATGTTTCCCTGCCACTGTAGAGGCTCTAGTTCTTTTTTTATGCCTTCTTTTGTCTTTTTCATCAGCTCCCTGTTGATCCATTTCAAGCCAAAACTCTAAAATCCTACCTTTTATTGTCAAGGCAAGGACATCTTCAGTTTTCACCTTTAGTCTACTGTTGCATCTAATTGTTGTAGGAATGTGTACAGAGACTAAGAAGTGAACAGAAGAAAATCAAGCTGAGAAGTCCGGGCACGTGTTAGACAGGGGGGCTCTCTGCCTGTCAGGTATGCTGGCAGCAGGCACAGGCAGGCACACATTCAGTCTGCCATTTTAGCCTCACTTATTCCCCTATCATCACTTGAATCTGCCTGTCACCCATGCATGCGCGTGCTGTGGTCACAGTGGTGGGATGATGCCAGCAGCTGGATTCAGATCTGTGTAAACTTGTCAGCCTGACAGTGAGCGTGGAGTCATTGCTTCTGTAACGCTGAGGTTACGTACAGTGCACTTCACCTTGACAGTAGTGGATTGTTGTGGTGAAATGAGCTATAGATGAATCCATAATCAATTAGTTGATTGTAGTGTTTTGCAGTGAGACTGACTCAGCTGACAACATGAAAGATTAGCACACTTTTATGAAATTAAACTGGGAAGAAGAGTGGAGAAGCTGTATCACACTGCAGCCTATTTAATAAGAGTGGATGCTGTTTGTGCTGCCAACCTCTAATTACATTGATGACATGATGAGATGCTCCAGTTTCTTGGCTTGTCACCTGGCCAAACAGTTTCTTGGAAAGCCTGAATTGATAAATCTTCTATTTTTCAAATGAAAATGCCAACCATTTACTGTTTTTTGCTGCTGTCACTGAAAATAGAGTATTTGGGGTTTTTGAACTGTCAGTCAGAAAAAGTCTTTTGGGAATCTGGGAAATTATGATGGTCTTCTTTTTGCTACTTTCAGATATTTTATAGACTAGGCATTTTATTGACTGAACACAACAAAAATCAACAGATAAATAAGTAATAATAGAAAAAACATTCAAAGTTAGTTGCAGCCCTAATGCATTGAACTATCACCCCTTTATTCCTGTCTATTCACTGTTTGCAGCAGGTGTGCAATTTCAACACTGACATAGGGGATTGTGAAAGCTAATTTTTTGGGGCACATGTGTGTTTTTGCTTTTCCAGGCAATGTACCTACAGAAGGCAGAGCTGAACAGGGAGACGGTGTACCCGATGCACCCCAGCAGCGTCCATGGAGTGGAGGACATGTCCACACTGGCAGAGCTGCATGAAGCCGCCATCATGCACAACCTCTTTCTACGCTACCAGAAAGACAACATCTATGTAAGGTCTTAATCTGTGAGGACTTTTACCATGCGCCCTCATGATGTGCCTGCAAACTGTAGTTCTGCAATGGCCGCAGTCTTTCTTCTCTCACGTCTTGTGCTATTACTCTTCTTCAATCGCTCACATAAGGTGTACACCATTTTGGGGGCATGTCACTTTAGGAAAAAAACACTATTACTGACAGAAACTGCTTAGAAGGATGATAAGGTTCTGGTATCAAAAATACTAAATAACAACAGATAACTCCTGGATTACACTGAAGAGTACTCAGAACTGGATTTTTTCTGTTGAGAATGCAAGATTTCAGATATGTTTGTTTGACCCTCTCTCCCTGCCAGGATTATTTTCACGCAAGAGCACTGAGGTCCCCTTGAAACACTAACCGAGCTTTATTAAAATAATCTTTACCCACAGACTCACAGTAACTGTGTTTCCTGAAATCCTACCTCTTAATCTCATCTCGGAGGGTCCACCCGGTCTGTCTGCATGGCATCACAGAACGCTATCATTGTGGAATGATGACCCACAAACACACTTTTGTGAGGCACTTTTCCCCAAAGCGCATTAACCGAGCAGGAGCGATGGATCCTAAAATATTACTGCCCTCAGTGAAAAACTAGGCCATATGCAGCAGTTTAAGAGTAGTACTGACTACAGGTACTGTGCCAGTGGAAGGAGACAGGAAACTGGATGAATCTGCCAAAGTAACTGTGTTAATTTTTACTTTGGGAGATGTAAAATCTGCATGTTCCTGCATAAAACTCCAAGCTTTTTTTTTTTTTAAAAAAATCGTATTATGTACATTCTGCCACTTTTCACTGATAATTTGTCTTTTTCTCATTTTATCCTCCTCTCTCATCTCCTTTCCCCCCCGTACACTTTCTGTCGGTCTTCATTTCCCTCAGACCAACATCGGTTCGATCCTGGCGGCAGTAAATCCCTACAAGCAGATATCGGGCCTGTACGACGGCACTGCAGTGGATCTGTACAGCAAACACCAGATGGGGGAGCTGCCCCCTCACATCTTTGCAGTGGCCAACGAGTGTTACCGCTGCCTGTGGAAGAGACACGACAGCCAGTGTGTCCTCATCAGGTGAGGGTCCACATTTCATAACTAAGACTCATCTTATTACCAAATTATCCATATTGTGGAATAAATTAAGCTTGTGACTGCTGCTTGAAAGACACTTATGACTCTGAAAATGTAACTTATAGCAATTTGATCTTAAACTCCTCATAATCTACTTCTCTACGTCTCTTTGTCATCAGTGGGGAGAGCGGTGCTGGGAAGACGGAGAGCACCAAGCTGCTGCTGAAGTTTCTGTCAGTGATGAGTCAAAACTCAACCGGTACTCCTCTGTCAGAGAGGACCACCAGGGTGGAGCAGGCTCTCGTCCAGAGCAGGTACTGTTTGAACCCCCTAACTCTGAGCCCCAGTCCGCATTTTACATTTTAAATGAACAATAAACATGTTTTTTTAATTGTCATTTGTTGTGTTTAGCTGATGTCAATGTGAATCATGAATAATAAACCAGGAGCACTTTTAGGTATATTTTGTTGCTTATATTTTAGATTTGTTTTTTTTTTGGTGTTTATATCAGTATGTTTTGCTGATATTATGAATTTAGTTCAAAGCTGCATTGAATATTGTAACGTTGTCCTGCGCTAAGAGCTCCACTTTCAAACATTTCTCATAATGCATTCTGTATATATGCATCTTGTGATATGGAAATATTTTTCATAGCAATTATTAACATCACAAAGTCTCCACCAAAATTACAAACTTTACTAAAATATCTAAAACACTGCTTTGAAAAAAAACAAAAAACAAAGAATTTAAGGAATGAACAAAAGGTGTTTATTTGGTTTGTGGTTCTTTGTAGCAATCCACAGTACGAATCAATGGCAGGGGAGTTTCCTATGTACTAAATCCAATAAAAATATCAATGGCTGCACAAGAATCTGCATCTCAATCAACATCTTGATCAAAAAGCTCAGTGATGAACAGACATGGGATATGTAAAAAAACAAATAAATCAGGTCTGATTTCCTGGTTTGCTTTTCTTCTTTCTTCTTTTCACTTCTGTTTGCAGTCCCATCATGGAGGCCTTTGGGAATGCAAAGACGGTGTACAACAATAACTCCAGTCGCTTTGGGAAGTTTATCCAGCTCCACTTTTCCCAGAATGGAAACATTCAGGGAGGCTGCATCATTGACTGTATCCTTCAACTTACTTACTTACTCACACTGTAGAGAAGTCAGATGTTCTCTGCTTTTAGTCAGGAGTTCACTCTAAGCCTTCATTGTTTTCCTTGACTTTAAATCATCAGATTTGCTGGAAAAGGTAGGTTTGTGTTCAAACAATCGGTAGCGTCAAGCGGGATCAGAGAGCAAATGATGTGATTTCATTCATATGTATATTCAACAACCGAAAATCCTTTGAGTCATGAAATACTTACAACGAACATCTTCTCTTTCTAAGAACCGCGTGGTTCGACAGAATCCTGGAGAAAGAAACTACCACATTTTCTACGCTCTGTTAGCAGGAGCAGACAGAGACCACAGAGGTCAGTTTTTTTTTTTTTTTTTTTTTTGTTACTGAGTTTTTGATTGACATTGTCCCTTAGGTGCTCGAGCCCTAATTCGTGATTGCAAGTGATAAATGTGTGAAATATCAAAATTACAAAAAATATCATCTCTAAAGGAATTTTTTTTCTTTTTTTTATGTTTTAACATCATACAGACAGTCTGAAGCATTGTGCAGAAAATCAATCAAATAAAAGCCACAATTTGAATAGACAGAAGTTAATGGAGGAGCCAGTTAATTATTCGTTTTTTAATTTTTCTTTAGAAAAGGGTTAGGGTTTTCAGCAGAATACTTTGTGCAGCTTAAAGTCATTATGCAGTGAATTAATAAGTGGTTGTTGCTAATTTTGAAATGCAACTCTCTCTAGCTGTAATAGATATCTCTGAATTTAAATAATGATTGGAGACTCTGACTCTGTATGTTTAACAATTGGTAGGATGAAGAGAAAGATCTGCTGACATTACCCAGAAGCCTCAGCACAGTGTTAATGAATGCATGATTCTTTTATTTAGTTTCCTCACGTCTCTGTGTTGCAGACATGTACTTCCTGTCTGAGGGTCCTGAGTCGTATCACTACCTGAGCCAGTCAGGCTGCGTGCAGGACAACAGCCTGGATGACAAGCAGCTCTTTGACAGTGTGATGGTAAGATAATGAAGAAAGAAAAATCCATAAGAAAGGATTTAGTTTGTGTGTTTGCGTGTGTGTAAGTGATTTATTTTACCCCCAGAGGGCGCCATAACACTTCATCACAAGTGCAACGCCGCCTTTCCACACAGCCATTTGACTTCTAGAAAACATGAGCCTAGGGGAAACATGTTGGTTGTGACATGGTGGCTTTGAATTGATTTTGAATTATGTTCATGTAATTGTTTTATAGCTCAAATAAAAAACACATCTTGAGCGATTCTATTGTGTTTTAATGTCTTGTTTTCCTCTCAAATCTGTCCGTGTTGTGCCGCAGAAGGCCCTGAAAGTTATGGAATTCACTGAGGAGGAGATTAGAGACGTCTTCAAGTTGCTGTCTGCTGTCCTCCAGATGGGCAACATTGAATTCATGACCGCTGGAGGAGCTCAGATCACTTCCAAAGGGGGTAGGAGGGAGGAATTAACAGAATAATATGTACCAGATTCACTACACAGAGTGTGTTAGATTTATTTTGACAGTGTTATACATGTCCTCAAAATGTGCGGCACTGATGAAATTTTAAAGGACACAGATGATTACAATTATGAAATTCCAGGGATAATTTATCTTTGTAATATTGGAATTATTTCTCTAAATTCTTTCTAGAAAAACTTCTAGGTGAAATAGAGACAGTGCTCAATTTATTTACACTCTTTTAGGCAATACACAGCAGGTCAGATGGACACTGCAAGTTTATATGCTGAAGAACATAATTCAGCATATATGGAAATTTACAATATTACGTGAATAATATATTTGTATTTACTGGGGTACAAATGTAGTTTTTCTTTGGCAACCAGACATTTTAACCCAATAAGCTCTCTGTTAAGAGCATCATTTTTAACTGTGCCACAGTAAGGATACGTTTGCAGGAGCAACTGTTGCATACTTATAAAATAGCGTACATTATGTTTATCAAAGAGTGGAAAAATATTTTATCAATATTTCTTGCTATTTTGGGGGTAAACCGGGAATGCTTGGGTTTGAGTGGAAAAGCCAGGTCCGGTTAAAATGACCTAAAATTGTTCCTGCTGGACTTGATTGCAGAAAAACCTCCATTTTCTGAAGGAGATAATTAGCTCACCACTGACGCTGGGCCGCTGTGCAGTGTTCCTCATGCCCCCGAGTTTGATTGACATTGCACTAGCAGACATAGCACTGAACAGGCTGTAACATGAGCTCAAGGCTCCTTTGTTCGCTGTGTCTGACCTCTTTTCCAAAGAACCAGTGAACTACAGTGTCTGTACAATACTACAGCCCAGCCAGCAGAGTAGAGTTTCCTATAGACTGTATATGATCACACTCTATATGTCACATCTTTTGTTTGACATCAATAAGAGCCACCTGAGCAGTTTCAGTGCTGCATTAGTGATACACACACACACACACAGCAACTAACACATTTGTGTGTGTGTTTCAGTGGTCAGTAATGTCAGCGAGTTGCTCGGCCTGGACTCCTTCCAGCTGTCAGAGGTGTTGACCCAACGCTCCATGATCCTCAGAGGAGAGGAGATTTGCTCACCGCTCACTGTGGAGCAGGTAACAACACATCCAACCCGACTTCCTCCTCCACCGCCCCTCACAGGAGTCACACAGCTTTACGCAGAACAACCCTGAAACATCTTACACCGTTATTTCCCAGATATCAGGGATTATATAGAAGTCTACACTCTATCTTTCTTGAGTCAAAGACACTGAAACATACAGTAGATGTCTGTCTGTTAACCCCCCAGTCTTCTCCCTCCCCTGTCCTGGCGACACACACACACACACACACACACACAGCCTTTCTCCGGCGCTCTCTCTCTCCCCACATGCCTCTCCAGATCCCTTGCGTGACTCCCAGCCATTTCCTGCTTTTTGTCTGCCAGATTCCTGGCACAATAAAGCCATCATGATAGTGATCTGAGTCAAAAGCACAATAGAGCCAATGACTGAGTGAGAGTCTTCTCCTCACCAAGACGTTGGCGTAGTAATTCGCTGGTGTCTCTCTCGGCTTCAAATGTCCGAGCTGTGCCCTGTAATCAATGAGAATATTTCATAAGTCCTCATCTGCACTTGTTATCCTTTTCGCCATATGCTACAAGAACTACTCTGACGCATGACACAACGTCTCTTGGCTGAGCTCAAGTTTTCTGCCCCCTCGCAGGCCTAAATATCAGCGAATATGCAGAATGGACCTTTATTATTATCGCAGGGACGCGAAAGTCACAAGAAAGCTTTTCATCACCAGACAAAGAGCTTGTGCTGTCACCCTGCTGCTGCTTGTTCTGCCTGGCCTTTGAAGCAGCTTGTCTCTTAATAGACTTCATTATTCCCGTCCTGGAGTCAGTAAGAATGGCTTCTTCTCACAGCGGCCAGGGGTCACCCACCCCACGACTGCCTGCGTTAGCCCACCCCACCCCCCCTTCACTATCCTGGACAAACAGCCATTCTTCTCACCCCTGTGACGGAGATCCTGGAGCCACCAGCACTCTGTTCACACCAGTTAGTTGCAAGAGGTGACGGGGCATGATGGATTACTCAAAAGCACAGGAGCATTGTTGCCCCAAATACAGTACACATGGCCACACTCTTGTTTTGTTTTCAATATAAGCACAATGCCTGTGGAGGAAATGGAGCTGGCAAGCTGAAGGGTTTTATACTCATACGCGGATGCTGTCTGGCTGAAAGGCCGACTTCGCGGCAGCTGGAGAAAATCAGAGCGGGCGATTAGAAGTGGATTTTCTCAGTTTGTTTGACTGGTGCGCTGAATTAGTGACACAAATGACATCTCGTCAGTCGCACAGAATTACAGTCTGTGATTTAGACAGTTTGAAACAATAAGTCTTACTCACTTTCTCTTTTGATGTCATCACATGGTTTTCATTCACAGATTAGTTTTTCTCTGTTTCTGTTTCATTTTTGGACATTAACAATTAATAAACCCTAAATAACCCTAACCCTAACCCCAATCTGGTCATTCCAGCGGGTTAACTCCATTGCAAACAAAAGTCCCGCATTCAAATTTCTACTTTAGTAAAAACATTTTTAGCAAAATTATTAAAGTGAAATGACTTATTTTACAGAATGATGCTTCCCTGAATGATGTCTTACTATTTACTGTAGGCCATAATTAGATTAATAGATTAGATTGTAATCTATCAGGCCTCTTCAAGGTTTTGTTTTTATAGTAGGAAAGATGAAAAACAAATTTATGCTCCATAAATTTGTGTTCATTGAACTTTTCGCTAATCTTTTTGGTAAATGATAATTAATTTTACCTCTTCGTATCTTGATACGGGAGAAAGGTGACGCTTGAACAATTCACAGGCACACCAAATGTAAGAAAGGTTCCCAACTAAATAGATTTTTTATGGTCACCAGCCAAAAAGGTTAGGAAAGCTTGTAAAAGCTCTTGTATCAAGTAACTATAGCTGTCAAAAATATGGTGGAGTCAAAACTACCACAGTTCACTCTGTACTTAGCTACCCGCCACCACAACCTCTGACATCATGTTGTGCTGTGTGACCTTTCTATCTCTGTGGGAAGTGAGAGGTGATGTCTGACAGAAAATGAATAAAAGTCTAGGCATTCATGTGGGAAATCATGTTTAATATGTTTAATATGTCACTCTGATTTGTCTTTGTTTTTCCCGGATTGAAGAAATACCAAGAAAAAAAAACAGCCCGCAGTGTGTCACTCTTAAGATTTGTTGGTGATAAACGAAGCTGTCTGTTGTGAAAACAGACGTTGTCTTACCTGCTGCCCGCAGACAGACACTGACATAACAAACCTTTGTCTCTAAACCTCTATTTGTTTCATAGACACACTACTGAGGCCTCACACACCCCGTCAGTCAAACAATCAGACATATTGTTTTTAAAAGCTTTAACCACTGTATATGGTGTATATGATGATATGCTGTATGTTGTGTTTAGTACACAGTCTGCAATGTTTTCTCTCTCTTATTAATTATGCCCAACTTCTTGGTATCCATGGTAACCTCGTCTCTTCGCGGCGTGTGTTGCAGGCCGTGGACTCTCGGGACTCGGTTGCCATGGCACTTTATTCTCAGTGTTTCTCCTGGATCATAATGAGGATCAACCAGAAGATCAAAGGCAAGGACAACTTCAAGTCCATCGGCATCCTGGACATCTTTGGCTTTGAGAACTTTGAGGTGAGAGTTCACTCGTCCAGTTCACGTGTTTGTTTCCTTTTTTGAAGCCCCTGAAAGACATTTTCTCATTCAACCTTCTTACTATGACTATTTGGATCCTAGGAAAGTTCCTACCAAGCAGTATCATTTATTTCACATGAGAGATTTGAGTATTTCATTGTTTCTGTGCTCCTCCCACTGGTTTGGAGGTCTCATGTGGAAAAAGCTGATGTCATGTACTTCTGTGCACCAGATTATCGAACATGTTAGTCACATATTTTGTTGAAATATGAAGCTGCTTTAACAGTATACCACCTTTTTATACTTGCATTTGAATATGATAACAGTTAGGTATTGGTTTGATCACAGTCATTAAAACCTGATGAAACCATGGACACACAGATTAATTTAGCTGTTTAGACAGTTTACAATTTGAAGCTAAGTTTTCAGATGTTTTAAAATCATCATTTAAAAGTTACCTTTTGTTGAAATGAGGTCACTATGAGATCTAAGATATACTAAAATAAATATGCATTTTATTTGCCATGAAAAACAAGACAACATAAAGTCATCCTCCACTCAAAAATGTGGGGGTTTTTGTTACTTCTCTTGGATGCTTTACCTTCATTGTGCAGAACAATGTGTGTGCAGAGTCTGATACAAAAGTCTGTTTTCACACTCATCTGCTGAAAGGGGAACCGTTTCTTTGTGCTCACCTTAAATCCGAGTTTAACACGTGGACGCAGCGGCAGGATTTTGTGACATCAAAATCTCCAGTGCACAAACACTGAGAGCTCTGGACTTTTCAGTGTAGTAGGACACATCTTGTCTAACAGCTAAACACATTTGTACGTCCACAGATTGTGGATTTTTCATTGAGGGAGACAGAACAGATGTGATTTTAAGAATTATTTGTGGGGAAAAAAATGATTAAAAACATTTTTATTTCTAATTCTTAAAACATGTTTGAAGCTACAAAAGCTACAAAACTGATGGTTTCACCATGTTCTTCCACCCCGTAGGTGAACCGGTTTGAACAGTTTAACATCAACTACGCCAACGAGAAGCTCCAAGAGTATTTCAACAAGCACATCTTCTCGTTGGAACAGCTGGAGTACAACAGGTAAAGATGTTTAAGATGCCTAAACGCTTGATTTCTACTGACTGGGCTCGTATGCTGGTGGAGACTTTGAAAGTGAAAGAAGACTGGAGACAGTCGCACAGACAGATAGGGCCAGGATGGGGGGGTGGGCCTCCTCATGACGATACAGGCAAACTGCCAGAGGTTTGGAATCGGTTCAGTTTCCCCCCCCCCCCCCAGACAGTTGTTTTCTTGTATAATGGGCCAGCAGTTTGGACATGGCTCATTTCATCACATGTTCATGCTGGACAATACAGCCATTGTGTCTTCCTGGTTGTTTATGTTTATATATACACATGCTGTGTGTGTGTCTGTCTTTGTCCTCACACAGGGAGGGGATCCAGTGGGAGGCTATAGACTGGATGGATAACGCAGAGTGTCTGGATCTCATAGAAAAGGTAACAGACAGTCAGACCCTGAGAGAGCAAAGTCACCACCGGGGATCGACCACTAACCGCCAGCCAGAGCGTGCTGACCCAGACGCCACACTGCGCTTACACTGACCCCCATCTCCTACTCTATCATTATATAGTCTCATTTTGCATGTTGTGTGCACAGTAATGTACACCAGTCAGCGGTCGGAGGTATGGTCGAAGTGAAGCATGAAGACAATTTGTGTTGTTTTATCACCATAGTTATAATGATGGTTAAAACGGAGTGCCTACAGAAGAGAGCTCATGTCTGAAAGGTTTCTGGGTCAAAATCACAAGTTTGGAAAGTTTAAGGGAAGCAAAAAGACATTGAATTACAAGTATTTTATCTCTACATAAATTCAGATTTGGCTTAATTGGATCTCTTTAAAACAATTTCTGCTGTATTAGTTTGTGTGTAACTGAAGAAATGTGCAGCGAGGTGTTGCTGCCAAACGCCGTGCCTGCTCATTGAACCTTCTTTTTATAAATAAATGAGAAAATTGAATGAATTACTGTGCTGTTTCCTGGACACATTGTTATAGTAAAAGCTGCCAGATGTGCCCCAATGGGATTATAACTAGTTCCATCATGACTGCGGTGTGTTTCACCCTCTTTGCTCCTCTGTCTGTCTCCCCTTTAGAAACTGGGCATGTTGGCTCTTATCAATGAGGAGAGCCGCTTCCCCAAAGGCACAGACTACACCCTTCTGGAGAAACTGCACAGCCGGCATGCGGTGAGTCCATGCCGGCATGCGAAAACGATCGTGCATCTTGCACGCATGCAGCAGTACATGCACACCCTGTTCCTCCCAGACAGACACTCACAAAAGACATAAAGATGACCTCATATCCCTCCACCAAAGCTCCTCTGAAGACGTGCCTTCGTCGACCCGCCGGCTTAGCCTCAAAGAGTTAAACCTTTTCCTCCTGGCTGATGAAGTGCCTGTTGCCTTCGGTGCAGCACTGAACGTCTGTGCAGCGCTTCGCACACGCCCCCGAGCGCTCTCAAATGCAAACAAAACAATGCTGAAATGTGATCAGCCATTCTCCAGGCCTGATCAGCATTGTGTGCAGGAGAAAAGAGTGTCCTCAGAAAACCTAACGGGGGTTTTCTGTGGCTGAAGGAAAAAACAGGAGCATTACAAAGTGAGACCTAAGAGCCGCCTGAAATCTTCCTGTGAGGTGTCTGACTTTACCAGTGACGCATATGTTTTTAAGGTCACCGTTGAAAGAGTTGGAGAGAGAGCAGGATATGTTATACTTGATTGGTTGGCTTTGATGACTGACTGATTATTTATCAATGTTGTTTTTTTTCTGATATTATAATTATATATTTCATTCAGTTATTTCAGTTGTTTTTAATATTATAATCTAATCAACACAGGCACAGAAACACACTCAAAACAAATGAAATGCAACATCAGCAAACAGTAGTATGATTTGAATAGAAGGAAAACATAAAGGAAAACAGAACAAAGGAACTCCAACACTACCGAGCACAAGGTATTTGTCCCATGCAGACAAATCAATTCTTGTAATCACATTTAGGAAAGTGCGAGATTATTGCCGCTGTAAATGTATTGATTGATTTATGGATGTGGGACTGTTGGTGAGGCATTATGAGAGACATTTTCCACTTCTTTTCTAACATTATAAAGCCTAAGATTCATCACTTTATTGAAAAAATTGCAAACAGGTTATTGAATAATGACGATATTCACTCACTGCAGCCGTAGATGTATGACTGACCTTTTAGCCGCCCTCTGAACCCCGTCTTGGAGGGCTCAGTATACTGTGTGCTCTACTTAATTTGATTATCACTAATTCAGTAGACGTGAACGGCATCCTCCTCTTTGTCCTCTCTCCTCAGACAAACCCGTACTATGTGAAGCCCAGAGTGAATGACCACCAGTTTGGCATCAAGCACTATGCCGGAGAGGTAATTAATGACACACACAGACAGACACACACACACACAGATACAGAGCAACCTCTTCCCCCTGAGTGAGCAGGTCCAGGAAGCGAGGTAGTCATTGGATGAGCAGCATCTGCCAAAATGTACGACGGGATGTAGATGCCGCGCCCCTCCTCTGCTGTCTGTTCCCCTGAGTCAGGAGAAACCGCTTCACCGTCATCCTCTCCTCCCCTTGCTTCCTTAATGGCAGAGGTTACTGCTGACGGACTCGTAAAGAAAGGCGAAAAGAGATCAGGGAGGAGGCACGAACAGGACAGGAGGGATGGGATGGAGTGTGTGTGTGTGTGTGTGTGTGTGTGGGAGTTTGTCTTGATAAAGAACGGCCTTATGAAGCCTGCCTCAGACAAGGTCTCCTCAGTGCAAGCGTGGCAGCTCAGTCACAAGCCTGGCACGGACGTCTATGGTAATGACTCGGTCCAGAGAGGACAGGCAGGCCGACCAGTTGTTCTCTCTCTCTGTCTCTCTCTCTCTCTCTGTCTCTCTCTCTCTCTCTCTCTCTCTCTCTCTCTGGTCGCCTCTCTGAAAGCTTCTTCTGTTATCTGAAATGCTGCTGTGAGTTCAGCAGGGGAAATAGTAGCATCCTCCCATAGATTTGATTATCCGAGTGGTACCAGGGAAATGCAGTCTATTTAAATGAAGTCTCTCGTTATCAGATGTGAAAATAGCCGCACTTTGTGCACCTTTTGTGGGGGAAGGGGTCACATAAACGTTCACGTGTCTCTGTGAAATAATGCAAGGAAGCAACGTTGCTGATGGACTTCATTTTGTAGATTTCAGCGTTCACTGTATGTATGATTAGACTATCCTGTAAGATTCTGCTGAACTGTGTGAAAATCCTCTTGACAAGCCCATTTCTCTGCAGCATCACGAGACCGTCCTGATTAACTGTCTTAGCTAAGTGAACCAGAAACACACAGGGCCTTTTGTACGAGTGCAGTCCAATGAGAGAGGAATGGAGTGTAATTAGTGTGTCTGTGATTTATAAATACATATGTCGTCAAGTTTGGATCTCATGCCTCCCCATGAGCCTCAAGGCTTCAGAATGGGGGATGGGGGTTGTTATTGTATTATAGTGCACAGACGCACAGCTGTGAATACAAGCTCACATGTACACAAAGGTATTTTCACATAATTTCTATGCATTTTCCAGCGTAAAATGCTCTATAGGCACTTGTATTTTGGTTACGGAGAGGCATGCACGCCAGCAAACAAACACAAACTCAGAGTGCATTACTGTGGGTCAGAGCGAGCAGAGGAATGCTGTGCTGCTAAGACGGAGGCTGAACAGAACTCAACAGGTGACTGCATTAACACAGAGGCACTTCGCTGTACTAAAAGAGACGCCCCCTTTGCCTTTGTTCACGCTGAGTACTCAAAACACACACTTGCAGTCCCCTGTTCATGTCACACTTGTGTGCACATACGTGTGAATGTTCTCATCTGAATACACAAATCACCCAGTCTGGAAAATTAGCCTATATATTACGGGGAAAAGGAAAAATGCGCTTCATTTACAAATAAAGACATCAGTGTTCAGTGATTGGTCGGATTGACCTCAAACCCACAAGTATATAAATTCTGTAATTCTCCCTTTTTAGAGAGCAAATACTGTGCTGACAATGCCACCATATTTGCTATAGTTTGCATATGTGCACATACATAGTTTGTTATGTTTCATTAAATCTTACTTGGAAGAGTAACTGTACCTATGTAGCTATGTTTTCTGTTATGTTACAATAGCAAATATCTGTGTGGTTGTGAAAGACAACAAAAATCAAAAGTAAATAAATTTTTATATTTTTCATAATGATCTTCAGCTATAAGGATAATAGCCATTGAATTTTATGACTGGATTATATTCAGACAATGCTGCAAATCACTGCAGATTCATCACTTCTGCTCATGTTTGCACAAAACATAAGAATATCATTTACAGATTTATTCATTTAAACTGTTTGGACTTTGTCTTGTACCACTGTATAACAATCAAGTATTGTTTTATCTTATATATTGTATATTTGTATTTATCTTATATTAATTGTACACACTCTGCTGTAACATTATTTTTGTTTTTCTTCTCTTTTTTAGGTGCTCTATGATGTGTGCGGCATCCTGGAGAAAAACAGAGACACCTTCAGAGACGACATCTTGTTCATCCTGAAAGACAGCAGGTGAGCGCGTCACACTCACACGGAATCCAGCACACACACACACACAAACACACACACGTTGTTGTGATTCAGTTTCACGAGCAAGCCCTCACGATCACCTTTCCTGCGTGTCCCCGCAGGCTTGACTTCATCTACGACCTCTTTGAGCGCGTCGGGAGCAGAAGCGGAGATGAGACCCTAAAGATGGGCACGGCCCGACGCAAGCCCACAGTCAGCTCCCAGTTCAGGGTGAGTCCGAAGCTTCTGTGACCCGACTCCCAGTTCGGCACTGATGATTGTACGAATGTGTCATCACACGGACAATGAGGTCAATTGTCTCCCATGCGCTGCTGCATACAATGATCACTTAACCCTTAACTTTTGGCTCTTTTCCTTGGTATGGTGAGTGTCAGAAGGGGGGCACAGAGCAAAAGGAGAATAGAAATCATGGAGAGACAGAGGGCGAAGGAGAATGCAGTCAGTGTATTTGATCTGCAGAGGCTGATGGGTGATGGGATGTATGAAATATGTGGTTTTGGTGGTGGAGGGGGGCACAGCGGAGGGCTTAGCTTAGCATGTCCTCACTGCAGTGCGGAGAGAAGGAGCAGGGGAGGATTTGGCAGGCTGCCCTGGCCTACAGTTTCTAAAGCCAGGGGATTAGGGTTGATGGCTGGGCAGAGAGGGGCCAACCAGGGGCCAATCACGCTCAGCTCTGCCAGGCCAGGCCTCGCTGGAGACAGACTGTCTGAGGCAGCGAGGAGAGCGGGGCTGACAGAGCCCTGCAAGGTTCAAGGGTCCTCGGGGTGTGTGCGTGTGTGTGTGTGTGGGTTAAAGTAAATATGGACAAAGTAATAACCTGTAATAAATGGAGAGTAACAAATGACATAGAATTTGTACTTTTTTAAATACAATACTTTCTTTTCTCATACTGAATACTACAAGTTATTCAATAGCTTTGATTTCAGGACTTCAGAGTATTCAGTTTTCATTGTTTTATTGGTTCTTTCACTTAAATGGGATCCGTAAACTTCTTCTACAAAGAGCCCTGTAGAAGTGATGGAAAGTAACTAAGTGCATTTACTCAGATATGCAACTGTGGGGTACTTCAACCGAGTACTTTCTGCAGTTTTAATTTTACTGCACTACAATTATCTAATTGCATACGTTTAATTGTAGATTAATGTTTTGCATTGTAATACTGAAAAAAAGTCATTTGTGTCTGTTACTGAGTCCTAAAAGTCTTATATTAATAAAACATGTAAAGATACCTGCCTCTCTGGTGAGATGGTTTCAACCTATTGTAACAGAAATGAACTAGGTTTATGGATTTTCTAAAATAAGGCAACATTTTTCTTGGTTGTTAAGCAGTGACTTCTTAGATTCTCACACTCATTTCTAAAAAAAATCTTGAAACCGAATGATCAAACTAGATTAAACAGACAGACTGTGATGTTGTTAGTTCTACTTGCTTTACTGTAAGTAAAAGAGTGCCCCCCCCCAGTGCCCTGTAAACACACACACACACACAGAGTAGGCAAAGTCCTGAAGAGACAATAAAGGGCTTGCCTGGGTTACAACTTTTCTTGACTTTTCCTACTTTTTTATTGCCGCCCACAAAGTGAAAAGCACATGCATGAATAGACAGACATGGAGCAATATATTTGAAGCCAGCCTCTCTCTCTCTCTCTTGATCTTCACCGCCTCATTGTTGATGTGTTTCAGGACTCTCTCCATTCCCTGATGGCCACACTGAGTGCCTCCAACCCCTTCTTTGTACGCTGCATCAAACCAAACATGGACAAGGTAGGTCATGCAAATTTCACTGCACTAAAAAAAAAAAAAAAAAAATCTCAGAAACCCTGCCAGGCCTGGTCAAGGTCAGGGCCTGCAAAGTTAAACCTCCTCTGTGCTATTCATAGCTCCTGATGCTGGGAGCTAATATTTAGCCTTTAGTCTCATTTGGCCTTATAAATGTTCCACTTGAAAAGTGACTCTTTTAGTTTTTGCTGCCGATTTTCATTACTAATAAACTAATACGTCGCTCCAGCTTTGGTGCAAAGACTCTCATTGTGCTCACACAAATAAAAGGGCTGTGTACCAGAACATTCCTACCACTTTATCCCCTTTCCCAGAGGTCAGAGGTCACCTCTGGCCACTCCAGCTGCAGCGGCTTGGCTGACGCTCCGCTGATCTGGCTGCATCAGTGGAATGCCAAGATAAGACCACAGTGCCGTGGCTGTGGTGCAGCCAACGGCATGTTTATTTACTAGGCCTCTATTCCTCCACTGCACACAACTGCAAACCCTTTCAAAAAATCTGCACGGTTATCCTACTTTCCTGATACCGGATAGTTGGAGTATTGGTTGTATTGTGTTTCTTTATTCTCTGTGTGAGAGGAAGAATTGGCCGCTCTGTAATCCAGTGGCACTCTCTCTGTCACTGTTACTTATTAATTCGCACAGTGTGGTGATTGTCCTCTTCTCTCCTCTCTCTCCTTACCTCCCACTGTTCATGCGTCACTCCACACCTTCTAGCTTACTTATTAGTATGGAAACTGCACCGTCCTCCTCCCACCTTCTGTCTCTCCACCTGCCTCACCCGTCCCCGGCTCTCATTGGCTCTACCTGGGCCTCGGCCGGTCAAGATGGAACAAGCCGTGCCTCCGCTAATCCTGCAGAATGACAGGATTGCGCACACAATCCTCTGACATGATTCCATGCATGCAAACACACAAACACACACACACACCCACTCACACATACAGTGTATCTGTGTGATTTGCGTGCTCCCACTCTCCTCGGAAAAAATGTCATTGAGGGAAGGGTCAGCCTGCCTGTTTTCACTCAAACAAGTCAAGATGCCGTACCCCTTTCAGCTGCCTAAATCCTCTGCTAAAGAGCATAGTTCAGAGCCCCGGGAGGTGCACGTTTATGCGTTGTATGTGTGTGTGTGTGTGTGTGTGTTTAATTATGAACATGAACACATGCAAGCGTGCAAGTGCTTTTGTGCCCAAGCGTGTAGCATTAGGCTGTAATTAGACTGACACATTTGGGGAATGCTGTGGTTGTGCGTGGTGGCTTATCCAGTGTTGCGTGCCCTCTGGGTGACAATGGCCTTCGTGCTGTCCCTCAGAGTGGCCTGTGCAGAGGTGTAAGGCGGCAGACATCACAGATCCTGACTAATAAGCAGGCCTGAGGATCATTGGTGACACAGAGCTGTGAACAATGCAGCTGATTATTTGAGAAAGGAAAACCTCCCCAGGTTGGTCTTGCTCAACGCTGTTCAGGTTTCTCTCTGACGGCGTGTGTTTTCTTTGCAGTAACCTGATTGTTAATGTAAAATGATAGCACTCACCATGGCAATTTACTTTTTAGTTCAAGTTCAGCTTGACTCAGCAGCAAGATCATTTAAATAGGTGTGTGGAGGTGGAGGATTATATTGGCCTGCAGTGTTTAGCTGTCCCATGTTGTGCTGAATAAGGTCAACTTTGAGTACATAGCTGTTTCTGGAGAATTACATACTGAAGTAAACATGGAGCTGCTGATCAGACATTTTGGTATTTGTAATTGTAATGTTATTTTTGTCGTTTGTTCATCTACAGAAGGCCAACCAGTTTGATCCTGCTGTGGTCCTGAACCAGCTGAGATACTCTGGAATGCTGGAAACAGTAAAGATCCGTAGGGCTGGGTTCCCTGTCCGTAGAACCTTTAAGGACTTCTACAGCAGGTCAGCAAGAGAACCAGTAAAGTCTGTATAAACCAAAAGTGATGAATCACTTAAAAGGAAAAAGAAAAAAACCCAATCTGTGTGGGTGTATTTTTTGATGTGTGTGTTTATGTTCCCACAGGTACAAGATGATCCTGAAGAGCAAAATCCAATCAGACGATGAGAAGCAGAGCTGCTTCGAGCTCCTCACACTTCATGACAAGGCCAAGACAGAGTGGCAGCTGGGAAAGACAAAGGTGGAGCACATATATACACACACACACAGGCAGACTCTCTCGCTCTCTCACACACACACATGCATGCCCCAACTTGTTTTTGTCACTTAGGAGGACATTGCTTTGACTTGCATTCATGCCCTGGATGCTCACAGTAACCATAACCGCCACCCTAACCCAGCTCTCAACTTTATCCCCTAACATTATCCAAGAAAAAAAAACTTCTTGATTCTAACATTTTACGTTTTACTTTCTGGGGACCAGCTTTATGGCTCCAAAATGGGAGGTGAGTCCCCATAATTCAGTTGCATGGTGAGATATTAGTCCCCACAATGAGATTAATACAAGTACAAAGACACAAACGCACTTGAGCAGGATAGGGTTGCAGGCTCGAAGCACACAAGAACACAGGTGGGCAGGCTGAAAGGTCAGGTGAAATGAAAGTGTGTGTTTTCCTGCAACATGAACTCCAGCCAGTGACCTACATGCTCTTCAGAACATGTCTAACCGGTTGGAATTTTTTTTTCACGCGTATTTCTCAAAATACGTGGGACAATTCCGGAAAGACTTTAAAAAATCATGACAGCGTATTGACTATCTGCTCTCTTCTGGGGCTGATTCTTTCTCAAGAAGTCATGTCATTCCCGAGCTGGTAATGTGTGCCACAGCTTGGACAGCCCCAGCTGTGACTCATGTCCCAAAGATTTTTCTGGCCGGTTGTGGTCAATCTGCTGCTCTCCTGTTGAAAACCGCAGAGTTACATGGCTACTCCTAAAAACCCCGACACCAACAACTGTTACTGTAACTGTAACCCAGCGCGGGGGTTTACAGTAATCCCCAGGCGAGCCTCATCGTAGCTGAAAGAGTGTTACCCTCTCGACACTCGCCGATCTGTTGATTTAATAAACTTAACTCCTGGCGAGTGATTTGGAAGGCGGTGATGAGGCGCGACAGAGGTTAAAGGAAAGTCATATCTCGCGCGTTCATTTTTGGAAAAGTAATCAAAGCGCTGTGAGCCCCATCTGTTGCAATGCAGCTCTCTGTGATGCTTATCTTTCTCTTATCTGTTCCCGCTCTGTCCCCCTCTTTCTCCCTCTGCCACTTTGTTTCAAACAATCATCGACTCCCCCGCGCAAAGCCCCCGCCTTTTCTCTGAACGATTAACCTTTAATGGCGTGTTTGATCTGGACAGCAGAGACTCTTCGCTTCACCTTCGACTGGGCGCAGGCGGCCTCCACGCAGCAGAATGGGGATATAAATAAAACAGTTTTATTGCCCTTCTTGAAATCAGCTAAATCCACATTTGCCCCACTGTTACTTCCTGCTCTAAGTTGTGGTTCCTCGGCGGCCGTTAAATCACTGAGACATTTCAAATTTGTTGGTTCCCTTTCGGACAGTTTTGCTGTAATACCCCGTTTGGTTGGCACAGTATGAGTGGTGTCAGCAGCTCACATGGCACTTCGAAATCTGTGTGGAGAGCAAAAATGTTTGATGTGAACCACATGTTGGTTCTTAATGAATGTATAACCGGGGCATAACCACTAATGTGCACATGCCTATGTATATTAAAGTTCTCACACATGCACACAGTATAAATCTCTGGAGTCACTGTTCATTAAGAGAGAACTTAGTTATGCACCCGGGGTCAGCACTTTGGCCTTTGGCTGACTCTGCTGGCGACTGCCCCACTTTACACTCTATATACATAGAAACGGATTCGGAAAGACTGCTGGGTTTTCAAGTCATAACCCCCAAAAAATGCACTTAAGTGGCTGAGTCTGTGTCATCCCGTCCGCATGCTTGTGTTTTTGATGGCAGCGTAGTATTTTTGGGCTCAGGGAAATGTAGTGTGGGTTGTGGGAAGGGGGCCGAGAGACAGAAGGGGGCTACATTTCCTTTGGAGAAACAATCTGTGTGTAATTATATACGTGCTGATTGTGTGCAGAGGAAGTGTGTGCCCAGAATTAGGGGCTTGGGTGACGTTGTATGGATTGTGTGCGCCTATGTGTGTGTATGTGTGTGTTTGCGAGCCATTTGTTTTACAGACGAGGGAAGGATGTGGACGAAGTGGAAGCTTCCTCCTCTCACAGCCTTTACAGAGGCAGGCAGGGCTGCAGCTGTGGGATCCTTTGATTAGTGGAACATCTGGGACACAAACACACACACATACAGCCACTCAAAGGTCCCACCCCTCCTCCCATAGAAGTAGTTGATCCTCCAGGCTAGCAACAGATATCGCATTATCACATAAACCCAGATAGACAGCTGGTTGGTTCTCTCAGCCCTTCTAATGTGGCCAGACAGACAAAATCTGATTATTTTTTATAATGTCATGTTACTTCTATTCATTTCTCGTAAGTGTTTTAGTCTAGGAGGAGCTGTGGGCTGTCAAATGTCCCACAGAGACAGTACCAACTTTGAAAAATGTCTCCAGGAGCAAGGGAAGGGTTAAAATAAACTCTTTCTCCTTCCTTCATAAGAGCAAGGAGGGGTGTGGCTTTCTATCTGGACACCAGCCACCATCCCTCCCCCTCATCCCTCCATCCCTCCTCTCCCTACCTCTCCTCTCCCCTCCCTCTCTGTGCCTCTCTGCCTGTGCACGTCAGTCGGGCTACCAACGCAGCAGCAGCAGCAGCAGCAGCCAGGATCAGGGAAACGCTCAGGAAGGAACGCCTGAACACAATGAGGCTCTGCAGCAGCGGCATTAGCAGCAACACTGCAGTACCGGTGCCAGCTTCCCCCTCTGCTCTGCTCTGCTCTGCAGTCAGGGAGAGCAGCTAGCCTGCTAGCCTCAGCTGCACCACAGCTTCCTCTGCAGTGGGCACAGGGTGCTGCCAGCAGACAACAGGGGCCCTTCACATCTCTGTGGGCCCTCTTTTTGCAGCCTCACCAAGAAGAGGAACTAACCCATCCTGTTTCCTTCCACTCCAACCCCAACCCCTATCCCTACCCCACAACCTCCCTCCCTCCCTCTCACTGTCTCTGTCACTCCCTGTCGGCCGTGGCGCTGCTCGTCCCGCAGGTGTTCTTGAAGGAGGCCCTGGAGCAAAGGCTGGAGAAGGAGAGGGAGGAGGTGCGGCGCAGGGCTGGCATGGTGATCCGCGCCCACATCCTCAGCTATGTGGCAAGGTGAGTGGTGGATTGTGGAGGAGGGCTGAGTGGCAGCGACAGTTGTCAGTGTTTGTTTTGTAATAGAGGTGTACAGCCTCTGTGTGTGTGTGTTTTTGTTGAGAGGTGGGGGGGGGGGGGGGGTTATGTGCATGCCTTTGCACGTGTTTACCTTTTCGTCTGTGTGTGTGTGTATTATGTGGGTTTAGGTGGACAGTCATTTAATCTCAGAAGTGAAATATCTAAATGAAATATAATGTAAAGCTGATTCATTAGTGGGCCTCTGATTAAAAACTCATAAGACATTTTAGTTGAGGTCCTCGAGTTTGAGATACCTGGTGTGTCATGCAGGCTTGTGGAGAAATGTGTTGCACTCACTACAAAGTTCCAGCACTCAAAGTCTTACAGACAGGTGTGTTTGAATCTTCAGGTCTTTACTGATAACATTTAAAAAGTCAGTACAAGTGATTAGCACCATGCAGGTTTCTTTGGTTTGTTCACAGGTGGAGAACTAAGTCAAACATGGAGAACAGTGTCTCATGCACTTAACTAGTCTATCCTGAAAAGACTGATCTGGAATGGTCAATAGGTCGTGCCTCGTGGCAGGACCGCTCTTGGACAGACATGGTTATCTACGAGCAAGAACAAGTCGTTAATTCACTGGTACACTATCAGCAGCACTGTTGATGTTTTTATTCCCGAAATAAATCGCTGCCTTTTCAGCTTGAGCAGCAAGTTTTCCACCTCTCCAGTCAGCCTGTCAGGACATCCATCACTACGGCGGTTTGAAAATCTGCACATGCAGACACCCCAAGGCATGTAATCTAGCTGTGCTCCACCTGCATGCTGCAACATATAAGGCCACATACAGCCCTCTGAAAGGCTCCGCTGGGAGAGTATAATGGGACTGATGACAGCGTTCAGGTTGTGAGTTCCCTTCCCTTCACAGAGCCGCTCACACTAAAGACAGAGGCGAGGGAGGCCACGGAGCGATTACCGTGGAGACTAGGCCAGTTAAGGGTCAGAGAGGCAGAGCAGTGTGTGTGGTCCCTCTTGCAAGGTCACGTGTGTTTGTGTGTGTGCGTGTTTATATGTGTGTGTATTCATATGCATGCGCAGTGTGTGGGTGATGGGGCTTAGTCACAGGGATAAACACAGCAGCCCACACGGCCACAATGGAGCAGCGCAAGCTCATCAGTGTCTAAACACTCCACAGTTCACAATGCAGAGGCTTTTTTACCAGTGTGTTTATTTAAACAGAGAATGCCAGCGGGATGGGATGGGGGGGGGGGGGTGCGCTTGATGCTGACTACAAATGTGCACGTTTGATTTTATCACCAGGAAACAATATAAGAAGATCCAGTCCAGCGTCATCACCATCCAGAAGAACTACCGTGCGCACTTCTGGAGGCGCGTCTTCCTGCGCCTGCGCCTGGCCACCATTGTCCTGCAGAAACATCACAGAGGCCAGCTGGCCCGGTCCCTCCATCGCCAGCTCAGGGAGGAGAAGCGGAAGCGGGAGGAGGAAGAGGAAGAGAGGAGGAGGAGGGAGGAGGAAGAGGAGAGGAGGCGAGTAGAGGAGGAGAGGTGGAGGATGGAGGAGGAGAGGAGACAGCAGCAGGAGGAGGAGGAGAAGAGAAAGAGGGAGGAGGAGGAGGAGAGACGCAGGCTGGCGGACGAGGAGATGAAGAGGAGGGAGGAAGAGGAGGAGTCGATGAAGAAGGAGGAGCAGAGGCTGATGAAGGAGAAAGTGGGAGAGCAGAAAATGGCAGCTCAAGCAGACGAGAAAAGGTTCATTCACTTTTTGTGATATGTTGAAGATGCATTTCTTTCTTTCTGTCTTGGATCATTTCTTTACATATTTCATTTGTCATCTCATGGTTTTTATTTTGTTTCCAGGAGCTCGCTGGTTAATGGCGTTCGTCAGAAGGTAATTCCTTTTTAAATAAACCATAAAAACATAAACCAGAATGTAAAAAAAATAACATAACACATAATTAGGTGCGATTGTGGTAACATGAAGTATTTAAATTTGCTCTCTTCCTCTTTCCTCTGTCCCGCCCACAGAAGGAGCTGTCCCAGAGTCTGTCCCACGGTCACACCTCTGAGGAGGAGAGCCGCCAGATGGAGGAGATCCTGCGGCTGGAGCGGGAGATCGAGCGTCTGCAGAAGCAGCAGGAAGACGGCGTGTCCCTCCTCGGAGACGTCTCCCACGAGGAGCTGCGCCAGATGAGGGACGCTGAGATCTACAGGCTGGAGAAGGAAGCCTCCCGTGTGGCCACTGAGTTTCTGGAGCTGCTGGACTTTGGTGGTTTAGAGCCATCCCTCTCAAGCGAGGAGAACCTCCACGACCCGACTGAATCTACCGCCCCTCTGGCTGAGGAGGAGGTGGACGAGGGTTTCCACGCCGAGGACGAGTGCATTCCTTTGCCCGACTTCCCTCCTCCTGCTGTGGTTCCTCTGGACAAGGAAGTATTCCGAAGTATTCCCCCTCCACCGCCCGCCTTTGCAGAAGGACTACTGGTCACCCCCTCCTCTGCCTCCTCTCCCGCACAGACAATGCTCTCCCCACTTACCCCCAACGGGCTGAGTCATGCCTCTGCTCTCAAAGACTCCAAGGCCACCAGACCTCCTCCTCCGCCTCCTGCCGTAGTCACTAACGGAGAGAGGCAGCCGTGTCGGAAGGCCAGCAGGGGTTCTGGCTTTGAGCCCACGATGGAGGAGCCATCCCACTCAAACCTGCCAGACACAGAGTCGGACTACGACCAGGAGGAGTTTGAGGAGGCCCATGGGAGCTCAGGTGCCAGCACCAATGACGGCCATATCACAGACGAGGAGGTGTTGCGAAAATCCTCCTGCACCCAAAACAGCCTGGACTCTTTCAGAGGCAGCTCAGACTCGGTGAGAACTGAGAATCTAATCAAAGATTTCTGTCAAATTCCTCAGATATAATCCAGATGAGTGATGTCATGTGCAGCAACATGAGAGGTTCAGCAGAAATAGATTTTGTGGCTGAACTGAAAAATTCTCTTTTTAAAGTGTCCTCAAATTGTCCATAAACATGACATTTCTGCATTTTCCATTTCCATCATTAACATTGGGACACACCTCGCTCTAATCTGGGTATATTAGTCTTGCACTGGCTCAATGCCTAAACTACATACCCAATATTCAGCACGCTCGCCTGAATGCACTCTTAGAAAGGCTCGGCTCGTATTCGAATCACAGCAAAACACTGTTGCAATCATTTGTTTAACTCTGCTGGTGAGTGTGCGAATCAAACAAAGTGCTCAGGTCTAACACTGTCAGATCAGCAAAATGTCAAAGGGAAAGAAACGCTCTGTGTGTGTGTGTGTGTGTGTGTGTGTGTGTGTGTGTGTATAAACCAGTTTTATGATGCAGTTGACTGACAACAAGGTCAGGCAGATTATAGGCACTGATTTTAAGCACTGAAATTGCAAAATGAAGACTCTGGCCTCCTGTAGTCTTCATAAAATGAAGAAAACAACCTCTTTGTTGCATTACAAATGTGCCAAATTTAATATTTAAACATGTGGTGCCCTTATTGTTTATATAAATAGCTTATAAAATCGCCTGCCTTTTATTTTTTTTAGTTCTTACCATGAAAGTGAATGTTAAGTGTGGATGAAGGGCGTCTCTCATTGTAAATACTGGTATTTGTGTTTCAGTTTATTGACAGCGACGAGGACAACGATGGCTACGTGGACACAGACGAGGAGGTTTCCAACGGGAGGGTGAATCTGCTGAATGGCAGCGGGCCTCCGTACTTCCACGGCTACCTCTACATGAAGAGTGAGTAGTTTTACCAAATCACTGCCCAGCAGGCATGCAGATGATTTATGCACAGCTGAACACGGCTTGTGTGGTCGTTTAATCAGTTTTAGGAACGTCTAACAGGCTTTCTTTGTTGTTTCTTGTTTATTTCTTCACATTTTAGTCTTTATATTACAGTTTATTTTCGTTACATTTAGGTTAGCAGTGTTGTTTTTCATGTGTTGTGTTTCCAGGCAATGCTTGTGTTTGTGTTTGTGAATGTCTGCGCGTGTACCTGTATGTTGTATTACAGCTGGTTTAAGGTCAAATTAACATCCCTTCTTCCTCCCTCCCTCTCTCAGGTGGTCTGATGATCCCATGGCGCCGTCGCTGGTGCGTGCTGAAGGACGAGACCTTCATGTGGTTTCGGGCCAAGCAGGACTCCCTCAAGTCTGGCTGGCTTTACAAGAAAGGAGGCGGGATGTCCACCTTGTCTCGGCGCAACTGGAAGATGCGCTGGTTCGTTCTGCGGGAGTCGAAGCTCATGTACTTTGAGAACGACAGCGAAGAGAAGCTGAAAGGAACCATCGATGTCCGCACAGCCAAGTAAGACCCCGTTTTCGGTCACTGTGGTTGAAAATCAAATTTTTTCCCTTTTGTTCATTCATTTTGGTGGTGTGGTTATTATTGCTCAAAAGAAATAGAGCAATTTATATTTCACTAAGTTTTGCTCTGCTCTGGATCTTTCTGTAGGGAGATAGTGGACAATCATGAGAAGGAGAATGCACTGAATATTGTGACGGAGGAGAGGACCTACCACATCTATGCAGAGTCTCCAGAAGATGCCAGGTACATTACATCTATATATTCTGTAGAAATCATCAACTTCCCTGTGGCTGTTTTGAAAGTAGTGTTTTTCTTCGCCATCTCTCTGTAAAAGTGATGTGTGGAAATAAAGTTCCCCCTTGTGGTTGCCAGTGGAAGTTCACGGTGTAATTTTCAATTATATGTTTGCTGACTTTCGCTTTCTGAACTCCCTCTGACCCCATCCAGCGGTTGGTTCAATGTGCTGAGTCGGGTCCACAGCGCCAGCCCGGACCAGCTCATGGAGATGCACCATGAACAGGCCAACCCAAAGAATGCAGTGGTTAGTGCTGTTTTACCTCTCTACTGCCAGGGCCCCATCCTCAACTCCCTTTTCCAGCAGTAATGATGGAGCATGCAACTGAATCAGCTGAAGTACGGCGGCCCGCACTTTGGTAGTGCAGCAATTTGAGCAGAAGAAACAGAGTACACTAACTGTTGTATCATTGTTCATTTTTTCTGGGCATGAAACAATTGCAGGGTAGCTAATAGCATTTTCAGATTTAGAAATGAAAGTAACGGGTGTCACAAAATAATGTAAAGACAAAGTATTGCCATTCAGAACAAATTCACACAAATTTGCCTTCAAGCAGGGTTGGACTACAGTTTCAGCTTAGTTTCAAGCATACCCTGGCCTTTAATCCTAACAATCCTATCCCATTGACACCAAATATTTCTTGGGGTTATTTTATGCATTTATTAGTGAGATGACAGAAGTGGGATGATAGGATGTTAGGGGAGAGAGAGGTATGCAGCAAAGGACTCAACAAGGGAAGTTACACTTCAGCCTCAAGGCCATCACCAGATAACATTTATAAGCGAATAAAAGTGTTTGGAGTAGCAGATGGTGAAGTTCATTGTAAGGGTAAGTAAGCTAGGTTAGTTTTAATCATGGAAATGTGATGCAGCCTATTTTGCAGCCCTTGATGAAAATGCTCCATATTTGCAAATGAGCCAACGGCAAATAAGATTATTTTTAATTCACACCTCTTTTCTCTGTCCAGGGCACACTAGATGTGGGCTTGATAGATTCTGTTTGTGCATCAGACAACCCTGACAGGTGAGGACAACCGATAAAGCTGAAAGATGTATTTAAACTACTGTCTAAGTACATGGTATAACAACATGCACGTGTCGTGTTTTTGCAGACCAAACTCTTTTGTGATCATCACGGCTAACCGGGTGATCCACTGCAACACAGACACGCCGGAGGAGATGCACCACTGGATCGGCCTGCTGCAGAAATCCAAGGGAGACTCCAGAGTTGACGGGCAGGAGTTCTTAGTCAGAGGTCAGTTTTGGTTGAGACGCATGGCTACAATATGTTGAATGTATTTGAGGAAAAAGATAAACATATAATAACAAATTATTCGATCTAAGAATACTTATTTATGTGTCCACCCTCAGGTTGGCTACATAAAGAGATGAAGTCAGGAGCCAAGAGCACTTCTCTGAAGCTGAAGAAGCGCTGGTTTGTTCTCACCACCAACTCTCTGGACTATTACAAGTCCTCGGAGCGCAGCGCCTCCAAACTGGGAACTCTGGTCCTAAACAGTCTCTGCTCTGTGGTGCAGCCAGATGAGAAGATCTTCAAGGACAGTGGTCAGTTCTTTGTCAACATTATTCTCAGTCATTGCCAGCAAAGGAAATATACTTACGAGTTTCGTCTCTTAGAATCCTGCATGGATCAATTACCTTTTACAGTGTTTCTCATTTGGAAAGTTGTCTCAAGCTCCAACAGGACCTTACTTATCTCATCACTTTTCGCCTTATTCACCCAGGTTACTGGAATATAATTGTCCATGGACGTAAGCACTCTTATCGTCTTTACACCAAAATGCTGAATGAAGCCATGCGATGGGCGAATGCCATCCAGGGAGCGATAGACAGCAAAGTTCCCATTGAAACGCCAACGCAGCAACTCATCAGGGACATCAAGGTATTCAAGGACTCGCTCTGCTTTGTGTTTTGGCTGCTCATCTCATGCTACTAAGTGCTTGTTAACTAAATGCGCAAGTAATCATGTCACAAATAATTCTGTGTGACATTTCATTTAACAAGTGGGTGCTGAATTTAATTAAATTTAACCCCAATTCTTTTCAGTCATGCAAACCTTTGGCAGGGACACACACTGTAGTGAAGTGAGGTACTTGTACTCACTGAGTGTGTGCTGTGATCTTCATTAAGTCTTGGCTTCGCTTGCTTTAAAACTCTTATGTTTACCTTGTTTCCCTAACACATAGCTTTTTCTCAGTGATATCTCTACTTTTTTATATCATATATAAACTGACTCTGAACTTGCTTAAATACAAACTTCTTCCTATTTGAAAATGCTTTACTTAAAGATAAATTAATGTTGACCTTACTTAAAGATCACTGATCCAATTTTCTGTCTGTGCAGGAGAGCAGTTTGAATGTGGAAGCTGTGGAGCAGACATACTGGAGGAACCCCATCCTGAGATATACCCAGCATCCTTTGCACTCCCCTCTTCTACCTCTGCCCTATGGAGATGTCAGCATCCACTGTGAGAGTCCTATTTGCTACTTATGGCTCATATAAAGTAAAGGATAATTAACTGGTTTGGCTGAAATTAAAATCCCCTCTTTGCCTGTCTCTCTCAGTGCAAAAGGAAAAGGGTTACACCAGCCTGCAGGATGAGGCCGTGAAGATTTTCAACTCGCTGCAGGAGATGGAGGCGGTGTCGGACCCTGTGCCAATCATCCAGGGAATCCTACAGACCTGTCAGGACTTGAGGCCGCTGAGAGATGAGGTTTACTGTCAGCTGATCAAACAAACCAATCACGTTCCGCACCCCAACAGTCCTGCCAATCGCGCTCACTGGCATCTCCTGACCTGCATGAGCTGCACCTTCCTGCCCAGCCGAGGCATCCTACGCTACCTCAAGTTTCACCTCAAAAGGTGCGGTCAGTTTTTGGACATGTGCTTTCATTCCTAAACAATCAATCCTCTGGTCACAGGGTACGGCCAGTTGAGACTTCTTGCTCACCGCCTTTGCTTCATTGTGGTGTTTTCAGGATTAGGGAGCTGTTCCCCGGCACAGAGATTGAAATGTTCGCCCATTTCATCGGCGAGTCTCTGAAGAAGACCAAGACCAGAGAGTTTGTTCCCTCCCAAGAGGAAATCATGGCACTACTTACCAGGCAGGAAATGACAACCACTGTCTACTGCCATGGAGGAGGCTCCTGCAAGATCTCCATCAACTCGCACACCACCGCTGGAGAGGTGAGCAAGCTGCAGTCATCGCTACATTGGCTATTTCAAATGTTCACCACAATTACTTACTTACACAAACTAACATTTTGTCTTATAACATGAAAAGAGGAGGGTTATCAATACAAGTACATATAACATGTGATTGTTATCTTGCTTTGTGCAGGTGGTGGAGAAGCTAATCAGAGGTCTGGCTATGGAGGACAGCAGGAACATGTTCGCTCTCTTTGAACACAACAACACTATTGACAAAGCTGTGGAAAGCAGAGTCCTTGTGGCTGATGTTTTGGCTAAATTTGAAAGGTATCTTATATGTGATCATGGGTTACTTTCTACAATATACTGTATTTTATAATGTTAATTCTAATTCAGGGCCCTCTTACATAGAATGCCTGTTCATAATGACAAGAAATCACCAAAATATGGAAATGTAAGTGACAGGCTTGTGGCTTTCCCACCAGACTGGCTGGCAGTGAGGAAGCTGAGGAAGACGGCCAATGGAAACTCTATTTTAAACTCTACTGCTTCCTGGATGTGGAGAGCATGCCTAAAGAAGGAGTGGAGTTTGCATTCATGTTTGAGCAGGTGTGTTTTCCTCCTTGCGTTACACAAAGTATTTTTATATCCACATGTTGCAGCTGATGCTAACAGTGAACTCCTCTGCTCTTCCATCAGGCCCATGAGAGTTTGACCCGCGGCCACTTCCCTTCCCGAGAAGAGACCCTGCAGCACCTGGCCGCTCTGCGCCTGCAGTTCCTGTACGGAGACAAATCACGGGTCACCTGGAGCCTGGAAAATGTCTACCCTGTGGGCCGCCTACGCAGTCGCATCCTCCAGTTCACCAAGGTGGGAGGGGCCTCGGGGTCGGGACAAACGCTGGAGCGTCGGAGGACGAGCTTCCTGGACGGGACCCTGCGACGGGGGCTGAAGACGGGCTCCATGAAGAAGCAGCGCATGGAGGAGGAGCAGATGTTGGAGATGTGGATAAAGGAGGAGATGTCCGCCACCAGGGCAAGCATTGTGGAGAAGTGGTCCCGCCTCAACGGTCTGGACCAGCATCAGGCCATGCTCAAATACATGACCATCATCAAGGAGTGGCCTGGATATGGATCCACACTGTTTGACGTCGAGGTAAGTCCACTGGGTCTATGATCGTGGTTTAATGTTGCCTGTATGGACGCACTGATCCGACTTTAGCATTCAGGATACCTCAACTCATGGTGTCTTTGGGCACTGAGGAATGATTTGGTACCAGTGATCTCTTTTTCCCAACCAGAAAAGCAAACAGAGCTCACCTAGTTGCAGGATGATGTTTACAAGTTCCCGTTTTTGTGTCTCTATAGTGCAAAGAAGGAGGCTTCCCTCACGATCTCTGGTTGAGTGTGAGCGCTGAAAACGTGTCTGTCTACAAAAGAGGGGAGCCCAAGCCTCTGGAGACCTTCCCATACGAGCACATCATTTTCTTTGGCGCTCCACAGCCCTGCACCTACAAGATCACGGTGGATGAGAGAGAAATGTTCTTTGAAACACCACAGGTACATAATCTCTTCTGTAGATGTCAGGTTGTGCATGTTTGTGAGAGGAAACAGTAAATCATAGTTTCAATTGGTTGATCTTCCTCAAAACATCCACTGACATCGTGCTTCATTGTGTACATTGGCAGGTTGGAGAGATCACAAAGATCATGAAAGCCTACATAAACATGATTGTGAAGAAGCGCTGCAGTGTGAAGTCCGTGTCCAGTTATGGAAGCAGCTGGATCAGATGATTGACCCGACAGGACAGCTACAGCGCAGACAGCAAGCAACCATGGAGAGAAGATCCAGAGATGGCGAGAGGATCAGAACTCGGGTTTTGTTTTGACTACGCAGACAGACTCCATTCAGAAAGATTCATGTCAATAGAGACACACGTATGCTGGTGGCAAAAGCGGGAACATTCTCAAGCATCTGCACCATTTTAAGCTTTACAGTCGTCCCGAGTGTTGCTTCCCTCCATGCAGTCTTCAAACATGTTACTCACGCTCTCATTAGTTACACTGGTCATTTCTCACATCTTACTTGAAATGTACTTCAGGTTTTTTTTTTTTTCCCAGATTCTTTTTTAAAAAGCCAGGAAAACCGGACAGAGTGCTAACTTTCTTTTCCCACCAAACCCTGTGTCTCAATATTCAAAACACACAACTGAATTTGGACTTTTTGAACTTCCAAAAGTGTGCATTTTCTGTCAGCATACATCTAAACTAGAGAAAAGAAGGAGTTGTGAGAAGGGTTTGCTCTAAAGATATACTTGCCCCATTGTAATGAATGTTCTCCCGAATGGAGATTCCCTCAGGTTAATGTATAGAACTGTCCCAGGGGAGATTATCTCCCTATTGCCTTATTCGAGTTTTTATTTGAGCTATTCTGGACTAACAGATTCAGATCAGATGTGGCCTTTCAGGAGTGGAATATATATTTTGGGGTGTTGAGTGTCTTTGTCAGTGGTAGTTATGGCTTCCACTGGTGTGTGTGCCACAAAATCTCATCCTTATCTTGAAAAAAAAAAAAAATCCCCTTATAAATCAAATAAATGCACCCAACATCTCACCCAGCATGAGTGGAGATGCAATGTCTATAACCACTGCAGTCCAGGATCCAGGATTTCTCTAAAGCCACCAGTTACTGAACTATTTGAACTATTTGCGCCTCCATCCAAGAACAAGTACTTTGTGTTGAGCTGTTTTACTATGTGCTGCCTTGAAGGTTTGTCTTTGAAACGTCTTGTAGCTGAAACTGACAGTCAAAGATGTGTTTTGAGGCATGCTGTTCAGTACTGCTCTGTCTCAGATGTGATTTTATTTTGTTTTTAGATGGCGATGTCAAAGGCCATGTGAGGGTGGGGTATTTATTTATTGAAGTATCAGTGGATCGAGAGAATACGCAGATGAGTGAAGGTGAACAGTGTGCTGGAAATGCGTTGATGATGTTTTCCTCGTCATTTTGTTTTTGTGCTTTCAGGGACACAGAAATGTAGATTCAGAAATAGACAAGATGTGCATTTTCTCCATTTTCTGCCCCGTTTCTTTCCCTCTGCACCCAACGTGCTCGGATCCTTTTTATAATCTTGCTAACCTAAGGATGCGCTCCCTCCTCCACTGTAAATGAACACAAAGGATTCGGGCCTATGCCAGTCAACTTCTTCATGACAAGAGTGTGATCCAGACATAATGAGCTTAGTATTTACCTCACATTGCATCACTGTCTTCCATTGCTCTCCAATCGTACTCACTTAGGCGATCTGGTCAGCTGCCGGCGGCCACACCAGAGACTGATCTTGCCATTGACGATGACTGTATTTCTGAGGTTTCTGATTGTTTTGAAGAAGAAAAATCAGAAAGTGTTTTATATCAGAATTTAAAGATGCTTTAATAAATTATTGTATTTCAAAAGCTGCTCTGTGTTTGTTATCATTGTCTGACATGTGTCTGCCAACTCTGCGGGTCTCAGTCTTTGTGTATCAGATGCCATTAACATTTTACCACCAAAATTCTTCATAATGAGACAGATTATGTTGTGTTGATTCGCCAAAGCTGGAATTTGGATAAGTGTCCCCGTCTACCAGCATTAACACAGTTGTGCCACAGCTGACTGGACATTACTGTGCCCGAAGTCACAGTAATGCAATAGCTAAAGGTGCTACACATTTAAACACAAGTCGGTGTAATGAAAGTCCAACATGCTGCTTGGTAGTTGACATTGTAAAGGAATAATCACATATGTTAGAAACATTACAAACAGTCTATCTGTGAAGAACTGAACGTGGTTAAAGTGAATTAATATACTCTGAACTTAAATAACTCAAATGAATGTGAAGCATATCGAAGAGAAAATATAAGGAAAAAAACTTAAAGAAATGTTACAACAAACCCCTTTATAATGTTAATAAAATATTCATGCTTTACTGATCAGTCATAAATTGTAGCATTTATAAAGGGTAGGAGATCAAACCTCCCAATCATCTATCCAATCTTAATAAAGTAATAAATAAAAGATCAAGCTTCTCTGATGAGCCTTCAGCAGAAATCTGAAACAGCAGATGGTTTATTAATGGTCATTAATAAAGGTCTGCAGTTGTGAATGTTAATAGGTTTTTTAGAAATCAGTGTTAGCCTTTTTCCAGAGAGGAAGCAGTCACAGTATGTGTATGTATGTATGTATAAAAGTCATGCAGAAGGAGGACAAAGAACAAGAGCAGCTTTTCACAACTTGGCCACCCAAAATGTGTTTTTATTAACATCTTAAACTTAGTGGATGATTATTAAGCATAAATAAATTTAGTAGCAGCATCAAGTCTTGAAAAAAAAGTGGGGAGACTTGTTGGAAAGTATCGTTTCGCGGCCAGTTTGTAACAGAAATAAAATACGTGTCTTGCTCATGTGAAGATGTTCCGCAGATGTTTGCTGACAGCGGCGTCATGACGTCATCCCTCGTGAATCAGAGGCCCACCCTCCCTCGGCTCAGCTCGACTCCTCACCAACTTTTTTTTTTTTTTTTGTTCCCGCACAGTCGATGGCTCCCACCCGCCTCACGATGACCGCGGCCCGCAGAGCTCCAGCTTCTTTTCTTCTCCTCCTCACCCTGTGCTGTGGGTTTTTACGCACAGAGGCGCAGACTCCCACTCCCGCTCCCGGTAAGTGTGCGTGTGTGTTTTTTTTAGTTTTAGCTGTGCTTTGTGTTGTCAGGTCAGGAGGCTGTCACATGACTGCAGCAACGAGGATTTTTCACTAAACTCAGGAGCAAAGAGAATCATCTTAAATCACTGCAGTGCCTAATTCACATCTGTTGGATTCACCTTCTTGTGGCAAAGTGTGTCAGTCTGGATCACTGTGAACTCTGTTGTTTCAGTAATATATGTTTTTTATTCCCTGTAAGCCAAGTGTTACAGCTTCCCTGCAACTTGCTATATAACACATGTATCTTTTTCCAGCTCCTTGTGCCCTGAGATCCAACACCAGCTGTGCCGAGTGTCTGCAGAATGTGACAGTGAGTCTCTCCCAATACAGCAAAATATGAATACTACAACTGTCTTTACTTTTGTTGGCTGTGCATCACCATAAACATCAATGTAGGATACAAAGCGCGGTGTTTGTTGCTGTTCTTGTTGCAGTGTTTGTGGTGTGAGCCAACCGGACAATGCATCGACTACCCAGTGAGGAACATCCTGCCCCCCAGCAGCGTGTGTTCGTTGAACGATGCACGATGGGGGCTGTGTTGGGGTGAGACTGATGTATATTTTTTGATGTTTTTTTTTTTTTAAGAATTAATGGCGACTGTCTTGATGATTGATTCACATTTGAGTCATTTTACACACTGAAATTTAAACCTTTCCCCAGTTACAGTCTCTCATCTGTGGCTCTTCTCTTTTTTTACCTGACAATAAAATGAATATCTTAGTCACACAAAAAAGCTATTTGAAGACGCCACGTTGTGCTTTAGGGATTAGTGATGGTCATTATTTTCCCAATGAGAGGATTAATCAATAATTAAAATAATTTATCATTACAGCCTTAGTATGGGACTTTTTTTTTTTAGATAGAAGAAATAGTTTGTCGACTTAAAGTCATAGGATGTCACTGACTAATCAATTACACAATTTAACAATTATTCAATTACTAACTGACTTCCAACTAAAATGTCTTAGTCTGTCACCACATTGTTGACTAAAGTCTAAAAGGAGACACCCCTGTGGTGTCTGTTTCACAGGATTTATAACAGGATGTGCATTGCTCAACGTTAAGTGAATTTCAGCGCTTCCTTTTTCTCTGTGCTCTTGACATCCAGTAAACTTCCAGATTTTGATCATCACCATGTCGGTGCTGGCCGGCGTCATCGTCATCGGCGCCCTTGTTTGTTGCCTCTGCTGCTGCAAGTGTGAACGAATTGGGTGAGCGTCAAGTTACGATGAAGCGCTGGCTGTGAAATCTGGTTCAGCGTGGCAGGAGGAGGACAGTGGAACACAATGGGTTGTTTTTCTCCGAGGCCAGGCTGATACCGCCGTCTCCAAAAGCCTGCCAGAATCTGCTACTGCAGCTCAGCTCAGATTATCACTCTGCTTGTTCTAGGAAGACGTGCTCTATGCTCTTCTAAAGACAAGATTTGGATGAAGACTACCTCTGATATGATGCTACTATTAAAACTTTTAGTCTAACTATTGGCATTCTTAATGCAGTATAAGTTTTTATTTACAAAACCATAACTATGCTGAATATCGATATAATTACACATTTTTATTTTCCAGGACCAAGAGAGAAGACGCAAAGATGGAGCGACAAACCCGTGCAAGGAAGGCCCGTCAGAAAGCAAAGTAAATGGCTACTGAGGAGAGGGTTGACAATTTTACCTTCTGTATATTCAGATGCAAAATACAAATAGTTTTTGTCAGTCAGTAAAAACAAAAAAAAACATCAGCATACATCAGGGGAGTCTCAACTACATTTCGACTGTACGCACCAGCATGTAGATTAACATATTCAAAAGTTGCAAAAAAAAAGTGACAATGAAACTTTTCCCTTCTCAAAAGTGTTCCAGATAGAAAATAATTGCTGAAATTGTTTTAAAGCAGCAGGCACATTTGAACACATCTCATCCATCACCACCACCAAGCACTTCAATGAGTGTTATTTCATTGATTATTTAAGATTGCTGATGTATATGACATGTGCACATGTCAAAACATTTATTTTGTGAAGTTAAATGTAAAATAGTGTTTTATCATATACCATCAGCATGTTACAACAGCTCTTTGCGTTGATCCCTCAGCCACACACTGTAGGCGTGAGTGCGGCCAGTGTTCTCTGCTGTCTAACAATTTGTCTTTGTTTCTTTTTCTCCCGACAGGAGAACAGAAATGCAGATGAGACATGATGAAATCAGGCAGAAATATGGTGAGACACATTCCTTGCTTGTGCGGTTTAAGTGGGTTAATAAATGTAAATGTGGAATATCAGAGAGGGCTGTTTTGGCAATGCTCAGTTGACATGTACGGTGATGAAACTGTTGCAAAATGAGTAAAAAAAACATGAATAAACACAGGCTAGGGGGATTGTAAGATAGATAAAACTGAATAAAGATAAAGAAACTATGAAGGGAACATAATCAAAACAACAAACAAGAGAAAAAAGCAACACTAAACAAATTTGAGCCAGTAGTGCCATCTACTGGATAAAAACTACACTGTACCTATCTGACTAACATTAAAAGTTAAATTCCTAATTTTCTTACTTCAGTGACTTTGGAAGACAAGGATTTTGCAGTTTTTCTATGATTTTAAACATCAGTCTCTCCATTGTTCTTTTCAGGTCTGGCAAAGGATAATCCATACTCCCGTATGGACAATCATTAAGAAGAATAACATGATCTTACTGATGCCAGTAATATTGACATACATATGTAGCATAATGATAGACTGTGATCATTGAATGTGATTTAAGTGTTTACAAAAAAATGTCACCATGATGCTCTAAAATGATTGTGGCTGTAGTGTGGACCACACTTCAACACGGCCTTGTCGCCTAATGTTTCATTTTTTTCTACATGTCGCTCTCTGCTATGCTAGATTAACATTTCTTATGCCTTAATTTGGGTGGAAGTGATTACAAGGAAATCTGTTCAGTTGGCCTGTTTTTTTGTCCACACAGCAGATTGGATGTCAGGGCAAAGACATGTTGTCCACCACGATGTGCAAACGTTATCGTATTATTTTGCTTAAAATCTTGTAAGACTTCTACAGCCCCAGAGCACATGAGAGCTTCGGTGCTTCTTTTATAACCAGCAGTTTCATTTTCATACCAGATTTGTAATTGACAGTATTTCACTGATTGTCATTCATGTCTAAAGTACAACATTTATTTTTACATTAAAACTTCAGTTATGACGTAACATATTTTACAACATTTTTGATATTTTAAATGATTTATTTTAAAAGAACAGTTTGATTCTTGTGCAGCTGTTGTTAAAAACAAATGTTGACCACTTCAAAATTAAATGAATGATTTGTTTTGTGACCTAAAGTGTAAACTGATTTCTGTGTAAGTGTAAACTTCTCCAATTTTTCATCCCACTCAAACACAAATGCAAAAACGAGGGGTTTTTAGAATAAAATAGCTTTTACGTTAAAGGTTTAATGAGTAGGCTTTTCCTTAAAATGAATCTATAGACTAGTACAAAAATAATCCCTCTCAATTATCACTTATGACCGACTAGAAGTATGTGATGGTGTCTGTATTTTCTGATTTTGCTGTGTTAGGGATGTTTTCGAGCATCAACCTTTGGGCAGTGGTGTTCAGCCCCCAGTCAGTAACGCACACCAATAATTAGCATGTGTGATTTGAGCCGATACACAACTATCCTACTGATGCACCAGTTAAAACAACAAGCTTTACTCAAAAAACCTTTGATGTGACTGTATCTTTGAGGGTTTTATTTGATGTCATGAATAAGAAATGTTTATCCTGACATCACCTTTATTTGAAGATTAGGAGACTTGAACTTGCTTTTATTTTGAATTAAAGCAAGTCTAATTCTTTCTTTTTAACTAACTTTTCTTAATTGCTCATTTTCTATTTATTTATCTCTCCTGTAAATTGTGGTTTCCTTGTTTATATATGGACATATATATACTGCTCAAAAAAAATTAAAGGGAACACTAAAATAACACATCCGAGAGATCTGAATGAATGAAATATTCTTATTAAATACTTTGTTCTTTTTACATAGTTGAATGTGCTGACAACAAAATCACACAAAAATTATCAATGGAAATCAAATTTATTAACCCATGGAGGTCTGGATTTGGAGTCACACTCAAAATTAAAGTAAAGTAAAAACACACTGGACACAGGCTGATCCAAGGCAAATTTGATGACAACAAAATCACACAAAATTATCAATAAAGTGCAAAAACACACTTAAAACATGGAGGTCAAAATCCAAGATGTCATGTCCTTAAAACAAGTGTGCAAAAACACATAAAATCCAGAGTATGACCTCCCTCATGCCTGTAGTGTGTGTGGCCTCCACGTGCCTGTTGATGTATGGGACCTCCCTATGCTCCTGACGCCTGGGCATGGCTCCTGATGAGGTGGCGGATGGTCTCCTGAGGGATCTCCTCCCAGACCTGGACTAAAGCATCCTGCCAACTCCTCCTGGACAGTCTGTGGTGCAACGTGGCGTTGGTGGATGGAGCGAGACATGATGTCCCAGATGTGCTATGTGGATCAATTGGATTCAGGTCTGGGGAACGGGCGGGCCAGTCCATGATAGCATCAATGCATCATGCCTTCGTCTTGCAGGAACTGCTGACACACTCCACCTGGCCACATGAGGTCTAACATTGTCTTGCATTAGGAGGAACCCAGGGCCAACCTGCACCAGCATATGGTCTCACAAGGGGTCTGAGGATCTCATCTCAGTACCTAATGGCAGTCAGGCTACCTCTGGCGAGCACATGGAGGGCTGTGCAGCCCCCCAAAGAAATGCCACCCCACACCATTACTGACCCACTGCCAAACCGGTCCTGCTGGAGGATGTTGCAGGCAGCAGAACACGTTCTCCACGGCGTCTCCAGACTCTGTCACGTCTGTCACATGTGCTCAGTGTGAACCTGCTTTCATCTGTGAAGAGCACAGGGCGCCAGTGGCGAATTTGCCAATCTTGGTGTTCTCTGGCAAATGCCAAACGTCCTGCACGGTGTTGGGCTGTAAGCACAACCCCCACCTGTGGACGTCGGGCCCTCATACCACCCTCATGGAGTCTGTTTCTGACCGTTTTCTGAGTAGTTGTTTGATGCTGTAAAGCGGGGTGAAACTTCATGAATGAGAGCAGTCGGTCAGTCAGTGTGTAGTCGGCATCTTATTATCGTATATGTAGTTGGTTTGATGTATTTCTGTCTGGAGCTTTAACTCTGTGGCTCTTGAGTTTGAAGCCTTAAAGGGCCCCTGGTCTGGACTGAAGGGTTTATCTGCAGAAAAAAAGGGCCCCTTTTGTTGCCCCCGCCTTCCCCCTCCTCGCGGGGATGCGCAAAATCACCCTGCGCGCTCACGCGTCCGCGGCCCCGAGGAAAAGTGGACCACGTGACCGCGCTGGTCCAATTAGAGTTTAAATTTGAGTGCGCGCTCCTGAGGCAGACGAGAGAGCCGGAGAGGAGCCGACCAAACATTCACAACAAGACCGACTCCTGCCGCTTCAAACCCCGGGAAAAACGAGCACAATGTCCGAAGAAAAGCCAAAGGTCAGTGCCGGCTGTTTCCTCCGAGCTAACCCCTCCTCTGTGTGTGTTTCTGGGCGGCAGAGCTGCAGGTTAGCTCGGTCTGCTAAGCTAGCAGGCTACAGATAGCGCATTTGAGCGGGCAGACAGAGAAAACAAAGGTGGACCGATGTGCGGATATTTTGGCTTTTGGCGCAGTTTTGTTTTTTTTTTAATTCACGGTTTGGCATCAACATCCACCAACAACAACTACCATTACTGCTCCCTGGTTCACCTTTAAACCAAGCCGTGTGTTTGCGTTAAGAGTTAGCAGCGGCTGCGGCTGAAATGAATGATTTCTGTTTCTTTTTTGCGCCATTGTGGCTTTCTGCGCCAGTTCAAGCACAGGCTAGCTCTCCATGCTAACTGAAAGGAAGCAGCAGCTTTTATATATACATCTAAATATGTATGTGAGTGGGGTGTTTTTGTTCAGTGAAGCCTCAGCTCGTCCTGTAAATGAAGTTTAGTTAGTTTTAGATGAAAGTGCCGGTGAGCAGATCGACCTGAAGGTGTCTGGTTGATTGTAGTACCGACAGATGTTGAAAGCAGGAAGAAGGAAACCCTGCTGCTGCCCTCTTTTCATTTTAATCAAATCTTCAATACACGTCCATCATCTTGGCCTTAGCTGTGCGTGTGGGTGAAATATTAGCTCTATTGGTTATTTAAATATCGAAACAAGAAGATCAGCAGCATGTTGGGGGTCACCTCTCTCCTCCATCTGTAGAAAAAAAAAGCAATATGTCCAATCAGTTATTTCCTACAACACAGTGAAGACAGGCCTTTACTGTCATTTACTGTCAGCAAGCACAGTGTTGGACACTCAGTCCATCTTTTAATTATTAAGTTTAAATGTATAGAAAATGGTATGGCTACCATAATTAAAATCATTTTTTAAATATTACTGTTGATAAGCGTGGGCCTCTGTAGCCTCATTTATATCAGATTCAAATTAAAATAATAACCCTGCATGCCATAAATCCATGTGTTTATTCCCGTTTAGTTCAATTGTCACTATATTCTACATGGACAAGATGTTGTGGAAGTTGTACAAAATGAAAGTGTTGGCTATAAAGGCCTGAGATGGCATCTAACCATTATTTTTGTTATTTCTGTAATCTGCTGATAATTTCCTTGATTCATGGTTTGGTGTTTAAGTCATTACAAAACTGTTTTTTTTTTTGTTTGTTTTGTTGTTGTTTTTTTTTCAATATGTGATGACTTCATGAAATGTTCAGTTTTTTTCTCACCAGTAGACCAATCCCCAAAATATTCAGTTTATTTTAATGCAAGACATAGAAAAGTGTGAGAATATTTGCTGGTAAAATAAGTTAAACAAATATTTGGTTTGGTTATCAAAACAGATTCACATTCGTTTTCTGTTGATAAGAGTGATCGATTAATCAAGTTACTCCATCTGAATGGTTTTACAAATCGGGTGATAATCTGGAAGACTTGTGTGTTGCTGATGGTGATGATGAGGATTTTCTGTGTTGCAGGAGGGAGTGAAGACGGAGAACGACCACATTAACCTAAAGGTGGCTGGTCAGGATGGCTCGGTTGTACAGTTCAAAATCAAACGGCATACTCCCCTCAGCAAACTAATGAAGGCATACTGCGAAAGACAGGTAAGTTCATCCGCCAAGACTGAAACGTAAACTTCTAAATTCCTCTGTTGGTGTTAGATGTATGGGCTAACTTGAATAGTAGACTTAATCAAAATTAATGTCATACCAACCATCTGTAGTTGTATATTGTATTGTTGATGGCCAACTGGATGCAAAATATCACTCAAATGCTCTTTCTGTCTTTTACAGGGGTTGTCAAGTCGTCAGATAAGGTTTAGGTTTGATGGACAGCCAATTAATGAAACAGACACACCTGCACAGGTTGGTGAAAGCTGGACTCCTCATAACCTAAAATGTGACAAGCTATCAAACATTTGTTTTACAGTCCTGTTGTTTTAATGCATAGTATTATTAGTAGTAAGTATTATTTCTTTATTAAACCTACTTACTTATGGAGACAGTGAAGTATTTGTTGTTGGCTATAACCAAAAGGAATTTCATATCCAGATAATTGCAGCTCATATGGACATGAAATTAAACGTCCTAATAAATTGCCCTGATGTTATCATTTGGTTTAAAAACTTGTATCAAATAGTAATATTTGTAGTGTGCTTTTTTTTTTCTTGAGGAACAACATAACATGCATATTTCTGTTTATGCAGCAAAGGTATTGTTATATATCGCTGTTGAACCTTTGCTTTGAAAGGGCATTACAACCTAAAGTCATGAGTCAAATTTACAATCTAAGTCAAAGTGTTTGTTGAAAACACTATCTCAATTTTTGAGTTATTTTAAATATATGCATTTAGTATTGTTTGATAAGTAGAATATACATTCATTCAGTAGCCAGTAGTATGTATGTGACCATTACGTGAACAAATCCCACATAATGGTTTTCAGGTAGCTCATTTGGATCAGCTGACATCACCACTTGCTCTGTTGTCCTCAGACAACTGATAAAAAAGTGTAAAAGGACAGCTGTATCTCCAGTAGTAAATTATATATTCATCAGCAGGTACAGTTTATATCTTTGCAGTGTGTAAGTAGTTTGGAAGGATAGTTTGTCACTGTTAAAATGAAATAATTTTTTAAAATTTTGGTATATAATAGATATTGTATATTTAATTATGACAGTGTCAGTATGATAACAGTTAATGTACTGAAAGCAATTCTTCCCTCTAAGACTGAAGATGTCTTACACTTTTTCATTGTACAAAAGAAGCCAAATGTTAAATGTTGTCAAAACAGTCGGACAGAAATGACATAAATACATTTGTCTATGATGTGTGAATCAGGAACGGAGAAGTACCAGCTTGTAATTTTTCAGTGAAAGAAACATTGCTGTTGTTACCAAAAAGTATTGAGGCTCTGCTTCTATGAGGAAAAATATAGTTTTTTATTGTTGCTGTAAAATAATTGCCTTCTGTGTACTTCAGTGACTAATATGTACTGTTTTTGTTGTTACAGCTGGAGATGGAGGATGAGGACACTATTGATGTATTTCAACAACAGACAGGAGGAGTCTGTTCTTAAGTGGGATGGGGACTCTTGGACGAACATCCACATCATTATTTTCATGTTGTATTTGTTTATTTCTGTTTTTTCGCTTAATTCTTCCTTTATTTTTTCTTTTGCGGTGCTTGGCTAAATGTCAGGCTCATTCACAACATAAGAGCAGGTGGATGTTTTTCATTTGTGGCCAAATCCAAACTTTGAGAAGCAGGGTAATTTTCGTAACGCGTTTTATCCACATAAATGGATGATTTGAAATTGTCCAAGGCAGGGACACGTCTCAGATCAGATATGGCTCGTAATGAAAAATACAACCCATTGCGTTTCTTTTGATATTGAGATTACCTCCTGCATGTGTCGTACACCATAAGCTGAACTACATGCCAAAATCTTTCTTTTTTTTTTTCCCTTTTTGTTCAAGTTTTCCTTATTGTAAGCATTTAAATTCATGATGGGCTCAACCATTTTTAATTCATGTACTCAATAGAATTGCTGTGGAGGAAAACTGCCGGATGGGAGCCGGTGGTTTCTCTCCATAGATGGGAAAGAATTTATGACATATTCCTCATGTAATAAACTTTTAGTCGTCTTTTTTTTTCTTTTTTAAGGAACATTAAAGAATAATTTGATGTACACACGGCCATTTTATCCTCAGCATTTGCTTAAAAAAATACTTTACACTTTAAAAAGTTTACCTCAATACTGTCACCCGCAACACAGATTTAACTGAAGGTAATTAAAGTACAGTAATGTTTCTGGACCAAAAAGCAACATGAATAGTGTTCTTTTATAAAATGGTTTGGTTAATATATAACATGTCGATAACTGTGGTCTTTGTTGCACAACAGCAGAGCAGCAGTTCTGTTGATGTTTAAATCGGTTTCTTTCCGCCTTTTTCAGGACTTTGGAATAAAACAATTCACCTTTACCAGTCCAGAAGTTTGAGTGTCTCACCTAATGTTAAATATATATTTCATTCAGTGTATAAACAAATATTGAGTCAATGCTGTGTTGCCAATTTGAATACATCTGTCCAAAACCGATCCAACGTCAGCGTTTTGCTTTGTTTGTTTGATTTTTGTGTGTTGGTAGAAATCTTGCTTTACAAAAGTGTCCACCTTCATTTTTAAAGATTAATATTTGTTAGATTTGCAAGGTGTCACTGGCAGATATTCCATAATTTCTTTGATTTGTACATTATTTGTCGTCCCTATACTGTATACAATAAATATAGTTTGATACTCAGCCTCATGAATTATATATTACCTTTCGTTTGTGTGGAGTTGCTGCAGAATGAATATTTCAGCCGTGCTGTTCTGCACAATGCAGACGTGTTTTTTAAATATTCACATCTTGTGTGTAAATGAACACACTGCCATTAAAAATACCTTTGTTATGCAGGAGAACTCTGGCTGCACATTGAAAAGGCGGTTTGATCTGTGGTTACTGTCTCCTGTAACCAGAGATGAAAATAAATATTCTGGCTACTAATTTATGTTACAGTGGAAATTACGTCCGATCTGAAGCCCTGGAACAGATGTGAATTTGTGCAGTAGTGTAATTATGAGGTTCTTTTTGCCTCCCTTGGAAATTTTTTTTGGAATCAAGCTGAAAAGATAAGAGAAAGTTCATGTGTTTACAGTGAAGCGATCTGATCCAGAGTGGGCAGTATCACTTGACATACATTAGAGGGCATTGTTGTGCAAAAGATCTCAATCTCCATCTCTATTCAGTTGAATCCCTGAAGTCTCCGGCCCTTAAATTAAAATACAAAGACACATTTGTTGCTCTGCTCCAGCCTCGTGGAGGCCCATAACTTCTTCTCTTATTTAAGAGAACTTCATTTCACAGATGTTACTAAGCTGTGTGGCCAATTGAACTCCCTGTGAGCCTCCTTGCACAGTGCTCTGATTGTGCTGCCTTTATTTTTGGCGTCTCCTTTACATTTTTACATTTCCTCGTGGAGATGTCTGAAGCCTCTCATATTTCCCCAGATCTCTCAGAGATGCAGCTGCAAGGTGCCCCCTCCTCCCATACATTTAAACTCAAGAGTGTATATATCGTGAAATGCAGATGCCTGAAGGCAGAGCGACTGTATTGCACTTATTAAACTGAAGAACGAGCCATTATAGGCACACTTTTGTTTTATTTTGTCTTCCTGGTGCCATTTACCCAAAAGGGACAAAGACATTAATGAAACATATTTCACACAATTAGCCCTGTGATTTTAAAAACTGGCAAGATCCCTGTCAGCATGTTTCTGTTTTTTGCTGTTGTGAATCACCATCAGCTGCGTCAGGGATGCTTGTGAGACAGCACATACCCTCAGTTGTATTTTCACCGCAGCTAACGGAGAGACACTTGCTGCTGCTGTTATTGTTTTAAAGCTCATTCATTGCGCATCTCGTGTCGTGAACTGCTCTGCTGCCATTGTACAGTCAGCCCTATTTGTTCATTATTGTGACGAGATAATAGGTGGATTATTGTGTTTGACTGCACAGTCACTTTCATTTAGAATAAGAAGGGATTATTATTTTCACATGACAAACAAATGTGTATTACATGAGTTTATGCTCATATAAGCGTGGATGTCTGTGTATTAAAGACATAACTGAGGAAGAACTACTAATCTCTCAGTGAATGAAGCTTGTCTCCCCTTCATAAGGCTCAATTACAGAGCATGCAACTACTCCAGGGCCCTCAGACACCCAGTCTCTCTGTGGGGCAATTGGTTTTTAATAACAGCTTGCTAGAAAACTCCAACTTTCCCTTCGATATATATGTGCATTTTTAAACGGATGAGATTTGGGCCTTCATTTGGGTCCTGTTGTTTTAGCTGATTTTAAGGCTTTGATCTGGATTAAGTTTGTGATGCTGAGTTTAAATGGTGTATATTGCTGAATCAATTTGTATTTAGTCATGTATCCTGTATTTATACCAGGTTACCACACAGAAAACACGGGGGTATGTTATATTTCAGCAAAGGGATATTGGATATTGCAGACAAGTGGAGGAGAAGTGGATTCACAGCGTCCCATCTGCTCACTTTTGCTCTGGCAGATTTACCCCACCATCGTTCTTCAAAATGCAGCCATCATATTTTCACTTTTTTTGCATTCAACTTGAAATTTTACACAAAATTTAGGCTGTAACCTGCGACAAAGTAAAGACGTTTCATGATGGAAAAGCAACGGAGAAGAAGAAAAAACTTACATCACCTGCTCAAAATAAATCAATAACACAAACAATCTACCAATACTTGAACACTGATCGTGAAAAATGAGCTCATATCATCAAATTACCTCAACTGAATAACAACTGAACATAATTCATCATCTGCTCTCGTTATAGCTCAGATGTTGGATCTAAAACTCAAATCACAGCCACCGTATGTACTTTTCAGCAGTGGTCTTTGCACTCTTGGTGTGTCGTCCCACGAGAACGAGCTACATCATCATCCACGCAAACAGACTCCAATAAGTGGATAATCATGTAGTGTGTACAGGACACAACACAACAAGGGGGAGGGGTCTTCAGGCCAAAGCCAAATCAACTTAACTTGGATCACGTCACGATCATATGAGGTCAGTCAGCTGTGTTTCGCATCCTCGATGTGTCCAGCCAGAAACCTCAGATGTGACGCCCTCCCCGCGTTGAGTCAGTCCAACAGCGTGAAAGAAACCACTGTGCATCTGGAGAACCTCTGGATTGTCTCCAGAGCACAGCACGCTGATGTCACCCTCTTGTGCTCAATGCGGTCCCCACCCTGTCAGGAGATCAGATTGCATCCTAAAGCACGTTCTTAAGTGTTTTAATAAAAGTGAAAGAGAGGTGAAACTGTTGTTCAATGTGCTGGGATTTCGGATTATTCTGAGTGGTTGCTGTCATTCAGGGACAGGAAGAGTCTGCTGAAGGTTTTGTTCCAAAGGATTATTGTCTGAGAAGGAGACAGAGACTAATAACTTTTTCACTGCAGACAGGAAAAGTTACTAACATCATTAACGATGGCTCTGTGACGTCCCATTGGCATCCAAGTGTGGCAGTGAGTCATGACAGTGTGACAGTGAGCCAGCATGCACCAGGACCACAAAACTAAGGCAGCTAAATGGAATTCAGCCATCACCAAGTTTATTATTTACACCTGCACTTACACATACTGTGACAAAATGTCTGCTGTGAAAGACTTATTAGTTTGTCCTGCATGTTCTTTCCAGTTATATTTTAATTCCACAAAATTCCAAGAAATATTAGATGGACTTTAACTACTCTGTTTCTTATTTTGCCAGACATCCACTGGAAGCATTTTATTTAGACACAGTTGAAGAAAAGCTCCCAACGGAAAATTAAAGTATGTTATCAGAGATAACTGGTGCACTAACACTCATTAGAGACATACTTACAGAAATACAGGTGTATCCTCTATCACTGTGTCCATAATATTCATTTACACATTTACACACCTAGTTATGACTGAGACTGTCACAGGTGTAGTCACTGAATAAGGATTATAACAGCTGCATTACATTTCCATGTGGAAGTATTTAAAATAAGCTCAACCTGACACAGTAAAATACAACATACACATTGATGCAGCAGTAATATTAATACAGTCACATCAGATATGAGAGGGAGCATTTTATTGCAGAATGAGTACTTTTACTTAAATAAGGTTTGAATACAGGAAAAAATACACCTCACTATTTTTACTTATAGAGTTAAGTAGAAGTATTTTCCCTTTTCTTACCCTTACTTGAGCAGATGATCTGAATACTTGTTCCACCACCATCACTACTACCACCATTAGCTTCATGACCCAGGCCATAACACTTTTAATCTCCTTTTAACTATACTTTTTTAATATTCTTTTGCACCTTGTAATGGTTGCACCCTGCTGCTCAACAATGTTATGTATATCCTATTTTTTGCTTTGTTTAATATTTAATTTAATATATTTCATTCCTCCTGAACTTTTAGAAATGTTTTACCTGTGTGGTTTTCTTTCAACATATTTTTGAGCGTTGTCAGAGGGCGCCTGTGACTCAAGAGTTTCAACGCCAGCAACTGCTGTGTGTAATGTTTTTGCACATGACAAGTAAAACAAATCTTGAATCTAAAATGTTGAGTCTTAAAACTTCTCTGGTGTGTGTAGTTTTAGCGGGGCATTATCAATAGCCTATAAACCAATCAATCGATAGCCTGCATAGAGATTCAACAAATGATCCCCTGGAGTGAACAGTTTAATCACTGTGTGTGTATAAAACACACAGAGGGGAAGCAGTGAATTCACCCCAATGCCTCAGGTTGGTGGGGGGGGGGGGGGTGCATGAGTTTCTCCCACAGTGAACTCGAAGTACCACAATGCAACACAGAAAAGATTTCACCTCCTTAGCTTTGGTAGAAGAAGAAGAAGAAGAAGAGGGAGACTCCTGAAAGAACTCATTGTAGGGAGGGATGCGAGTGTGTGTGCGTGCCCTGAGTGTGTGTGTGCAGCCCTGAGTGTGTGTGTGTGTGTGTGTGTGTGTGTGTGCTTCAACTAGCTGGTCAGCAGAGGAGGGATTAGTGAAGCCTGCTCCGCTCGCAGACAAGGACGTGTGTGTGTTTGGAGTGTGTGAGTGTGTGTTTTAGAGGTTGTTGGTGGTGGTGGTGGGGGGTGCTCAGTGCAGGAGAGACATCGCAAGCAGCGTGAATCATGCTCGCCGTCACTACTACCGGCTGGGAGTGGAGCCGAAATTGTGCAAGATACGGATAACAGCGAGAGAGAGAGAGAGAGAGAGAGAGAGAGGGAGGTCGGTGCGGAAGTTTCCAGGTCTCGCCGTGAGAAATGCCTCACCGGAGGCTCCTCTCCTCGGACCTCTTCACATGTGCTGCTGCTGCTGCACGCTGAGGAGGAGGAGGACGAAGAAGAAGAAGAAGAGGAGGAGGAGGAAGAAGAAGAAGAGACAAACCGGAGGGTGAGAGGTAGAAACAAGAGAAAACCTTAAAAAAAAAAAAAGAAGAAAAAGAGGGACGTGCGGAGATTTCTTTCTTTCCCCCCTCGCTTCCTTCCTTCCTTCCTTCCTTCCTTTAAGTGGAAAAGGAAAAAAGAAGAAGAAGAGGACACAAAGTTGCGCTAGCGTTGCCTTGCGGGAGGAGGAACATGGGGAACGCGGGGAGCATGGACCAGCACTCGGACCTCAGGGGACACAACATGCCCCTGAAGCTGCCCATGCCCGAGCCGGGGGAGCTGGAGGAGAAATTTGCGAGCGTTTTGGTAAGAGAGAAATAAAAGTGTCCCCCTTTTTTCTGTCTTTTTTTTTATCTGTCTGTCTTGTCTTTGTTCCCTCCATGCTTCAGTGTCCTGGGACGGGACAGCTGTGTGTGTAGGTTGGTCCCCTGTTTGTCCTGTCCTTTTTGTGTGTGTGTGTGTGTGTGTGTGTGTGTCCAACCCAGGGGTGGAAAAGTGAAAAGAAAAAGGGGGCTTTGCTATATAAAAAAAGGAAAAACATCAGCATCTGTTGCACTGATTGAATATTTTCTTATGTCTATTTTTTTAAGTTGGATGTTCTTGTTGAATTAATCAGTTTTTGAAGTGTCCTGAATTGAAAACACCCTATGAATGAACATCCCCATTTTAAAACTTTTTTTTTTTTTTGGGCACATTCAAGACACTGAATGTTCACTGTGCGGCAGCCTGAGTGCTCCTGTAAAGTGCAAGTCCCATGAGACACCTGCAGCCATAATAAAGCATAATAAAGCATAAAGCAAATTATTGGCTTTTATGGCCGCTCTTCACCCCCCCTACCCACCAAAAAAAAAAAAAACAACTTTATGAGTCCAGACGCTGGCTCGGTGGGCGTCCTGCATGCCGGTTCCATTTTTTTTCTTCCTTTTTTAAACATCTGTCACATCATAAAGTGTCAACAAGCGTCTGTCAACAATTATGTTACCTGGGAGCGAAGTGGTGCTGATGGAAGAGCCTCCTTTGTTTTTTAGAAGTGCCAACAAGCCAGGAGCACGACAAAAAAACTTGCAGCATGTTTGGCTGATTTGAGTTAAGAGGGGGGAAAAAAGAGGAGCAAACTCCCCACTTAACAGCTGTCTTTTGCTCTAAAGTGTTACTGTGTTGGCCAAGTAATCGGTCCGATTTTTGTGCTGATCAGGAGAGTTTCCGACACACAAACGGCGTCCCAGTCAGCGAATAAAAAGGGCCCAAATGGAGGAACAGTGGAGTGATGGTGAAATTTGAGAGCTGGCAAAATATGGGTCAAACATGATTGTCGTCGCCTGGCCTACTGCTCTCGTAAACATGAGCCACCCGGCAGAAGGAACGGGACTCGAGCAAGCTTTCCCGTTTCATTTTCTGTCTCTGCTTTTTTGTTGGTTAATGTTTGTGGCACAGATCTCTCAGCCTCTAAGCTTGTTACAGAAAAAAGTGGATCAAGCTTTCTCGTCATTGTGTGTGTGTGTGTGTCCTGGTGTTATGTTGGGGTGTGATCGCTGCTCGTTGGACACAGATGAGTCCCGTCCTGTGCTGTTAAGGCTGCAGAGGTTTGACGTCACACCACGGAGGGATTTGGGCCTTCTTCTTAATCACGTCTGCTTTGAGTCTACCTACTTCTTAGTGAGGTTTCCCCCTTCATGTCTGGGTTTTTAACACCCTGAGCAGTGAGTCAGTAAGAAAATCAGGATTCATAAATTTGTACCTGACTAACATGAAGGTTTTGCGTGCTGGTTGTCAGAAAAGCTGATTCCTCGCAGCATGTCAGGAAAACCCCTGCCCCCCCCCTCCCAGCTCCCTCCCATCCTCCTCCCCGCTGCCAGCATGATGCCTCAGCTCTCGGCGGGATGGAAGCCCTCCAGCATTAGAAGAATTTAGTGCTATAATCATGGCGTTTAGCGTTATTTACTGCCGTTTAAACCCTAATGTGTCTCGGCCGTGCCTGATGGCGGTTGGCTCCATCGATTGCCAGAGCGAGTGGCACCGTGTGACTGATGACCTCACTTCGCTTTGAATAGCAGATGATTAGGGTGATACCTCGTCTCTCGGACCCCTTTGTGTCCACAAACATATCAGTGCTGATGGCTCGCAATCTGAGAGCACTTGGCCGCTGATCACGTCTTTCTTCTCTCATTTGGTTTGCTAATGCCAAGTTTTGCTCTGTCGCGTCAATGCCCACTGCGATCAGTCTGTTTTCTGCCTTTTATCAATCACGAATTACAACCAAGAGACTAATTACATATATTTTGGGCTTTTGATTACGCTGTCTTCCCTTCTCCACCTCGGTTTGGCCGAATAGCAGCAGGACTGTTTACCTGCCGGCCGGCCCTGGATCACAGCAGGGGGACGTTTGTGCTGCATGCCACCGCGTTCAAGTGCTCACCTCTCTTGAAAAACTCTTGAATTTCTTATCAAGGACAGGCAGTTTTTGAATCTGGGTCCATGCTGTTTGGTGTTAAAAAGCCTTCTTTCATGTGTTGATTCATGACTTCCATCGTCTGAGCAGACCAATTATGTGTAACCACACATATGAAACAAGATCATCGGTTGTACGAGCTATTTCAATCTTCTCTGTTGTACAAGAATTGGTTGGTGTTAAAGTGAAATAGCATGGATGATTCAGTGTTGTACCATCAGTTTATATGGCAAGATTATACATTACTGAAGCATTGGAATATACAGTCCATTCAAAGAGAGCAACATCTGATGCAGAGCTTAATACTCCCAGAGTTTATCAGTTATTTTGGCTGACATGTTTTATTTTGTTTTTGTTTTGCATCAGTGGTAACATTTTCTAAAATTAGCAACCTTGAGTGATTTTTCTCAATGAAATCAGAAAATACTTAAATAAATAATGATGACTCTGAATCCGGAGGGGCGTTTGTTGTAATGGCATTTGCAGTATTCACTAGTTTTTTAGTCTGTACCCAAAAAATATTAATGTTTGATACCCAGCCCTAACCACTGACAGTAATAATAGGTCATATAAGCTTTGTACTGTATATATAAAACAATTTTCTACAGCTGTTTTATCCCAGCAAACATGAAGAATTTAGTTGACAAAGCGGCCTCCTCTGAAGGTCAAAAAGCTCCAGGACCTCGTGGTGCACTTTCTTTATTTGCAGATGAAGCTTGAGAACAAATGAATAAGCGGACCTTGGGTGGAGATGGTTGTGTCTCCTGTTTCAAAGGTCAAGAATTAACTGTTAAGCTCAACAAATAATGTGGTTTTTGTAAAGTTTGTCATATTAATTATAAGCTTGGTGTTTTGTCTTTGTCCACAGTTCCTCAATATACCAGACTCTGCTTACTATCAGTGACTTGGAAACAGTATGAAACAGAAGTCCCCACCACCAACATTTTTTTTTAACCACGTCTATGTTTTGTTGTTGTCTTTTTTCATAGTTAGATTTGGCAGCAAGTACATCATTTTAACTTCACTTCATTCAAAGCTGAAGTCAAAGTTAAATATTAACACACCCTGCCTGGGTAAGGTTGTATGTGGTATCTTGCCGGCGTGCACACTGGTATTTCCAGCCTGATATTTTAACTCTGTTTGACTTCTTACCCGTTGCGTACAGCGATGTGGCTGTGCGTGATCCTCTCTGGAAAACAGACGTGGTTTACTGCCGGCTGAGTCGGCGTTTTTTGCTGCCATGAAAAGCTCCCATTGAAGCCTCCGTCTCGTGAATCCCTGGAGCCACGAGCTGATCTTTCAAATAGACTTAAGCTAATTGTAATGCAAGGCCTCTGCCATGATAAGAGAGGCTAATTCACATGTGACCTTGGCCGTGAAGTGAGGTGGAGTTTAAACACAAATATTCATTGTTTAAAGCTCTAAAGGGGGGCAGATTTCTATGAAGGTATAAAATTGCATGCATTTGCATGTGTTTAAGGCCCGCCTTGTAAGTCTTATTATAATATTAGCTATTGGTTTGAGGGTGTAAATTTTCCCATACAGCACCCAGGGCTGTGTAGTTACTCGGGGAAGCATGTTTGCAAGCCTTCACCTCTCTTGTGGTTGCCATAGTGTTGCTGAGACAAGTCTACAAGAGGAAGATGGGTTGCACATGATGATTAGCCGGTACCACGGCAGCCCTCTCGATGTTTACGCTGCACAGCCCATCTCTGATATCCCAGTGAATCTGCTTTACGGCTGGCCACATAAACATCCCGGTAGATCAGTTTGCTCCGCACTTTGCATTTGCATTGCATAATCAATCCAACGTTGTCATTTAGCAAACCATTAGACGGTATAAGCAAAGCTTCAAATTGGCAATTTCAACCATCTGTCTTTAAGTGCGTTCAGGCTGAAAGCATGTAAAGCGACTGCAGTTAGTCTCTGCAAGTCACATGTGCAGTTTGAGCCGGTCTATATGCTTCATGCCGAACCACAGGAAAATGACTCGGTGTTCCAGGAATTCAGCTCAGGCCGCTTGTCTGCGCCTCTGCCTCGGCTAACCACCGAGTTGAATCATCATATGAAACATCCAGGACACCATCCGCTCCAACCTGAAGGCTGCAGTTTTCGCTGAATATTGGGATTGCTGTCAGGGAGGCAGTGGAGTTTACAGCCATGACTTGTTTAAATGCCATATGGGGGACTACAGGCTTAGCTGTTGTTGTAGCTGCTCTTCCCAATAGTCTGCCCAGATTACATCTAAGCTGCTTTGTTTTAAGGGCTGCTGAAGTGCTCACGAGCTGCCGTTATTTGTGCTGTGAGGCCCCTGCATCTGAAATCTACTCCCCAGATTAATGACATGAGTAGCCTTTACGTTCAGCTGAAGTCTAATTTGTCACATTGACAGGTCCAAGCAAGCTGTGCTTTTAATATGAAACCAGATGCATTCATCTGTACGGCAACAAACTGAAGCTGTATTTAAAGCTGCACTAATGCAATATTTTTACATAAACAACAGCTCAAACTTAAGTCTGAAATGTTAAAGGTGTCACATGTAGTGATGACTGAGAATTATCACCTTACACCAGTTTCCGTCAGTCCTGTGGGGAGTTTTAGTGGCTAAACATTTGCTTTGTCTTTGTTTCCAATACTGTATCGTTGTGGAGAAGATGTTTATTAAATATGTGTTGTATAGTAGGTGAATTCAAAAACTCTACATGTATTTTATTCAGTGTATTCTTAAAGACAGGATTTTTTTAAGCCTGTGATTTGTCTCTCTCAGCGTCACCCACTTTTAACCTTTTGTGCAATCACAGTCACCATTTCCTACATTGCTATACGGGACCCAGGAAGTGACTAAGCTCACCCTCATAGTTTTTCCATGTCAACTCTTCTTCATTAAAAAACAGAACAATGGGTATTGTCTGAGGGGCAGAGGGTGAACAGTGGCTGAATCCCGTGCAGCAGGCACGGGGAACAGAGCTACTCTTTATTCTGTGGAGGGCCCAAGACGGAGCCTGGCACTGGACCCAGACCCGGCAGGCTGCGAGAGGCGACAGCACATGCCCAAATATGTGTGTGTGCGTACATGCTTGTGCACGGGCATGTGTGTTTCTGCTGCGTCAGAGCCCCCAAGATGCCCACCCACCAATTAGCCGTAACAGAGCCGAGCATGAAAAGCTTGGGGAGCGATGAGATCCGGCAGCCAGTGTGCTGGCCTTTGCAGCCTCTCGGAGGGGACGTGAGCTGCCGCGGCGTTAAGCGACACTGTGCTGCTCAAAACCCCGTGGCGGAGCCTGGAGGCATCTTGCCTGGCTGACAGAGGGTCAGCTGATTATGTGGGAACAGGTCTCTTGGCTGTGTGCAGGCACTGCTGAGTTAAAACCTTTGGGGCTTCAATCAGCTTTGTTGCTCTCAGTGCAGTTTTGACATCCGCACATTCGGGGGTGGTTGGTTTTCTGTTCAGCTGTGTGGGTGGCAGAAATTGCGCAGAGTACTGACCAAAGCAAAGTGATGTTGACTTTAAATTGTCTCTGAAACCTTTCGGGGACGAGTCTCAGGAGTGTTGGCCCTCTGTTTCAGCTACAGAATAGCAGGAGCAGCTGAGTCACTGAAACGTTGAACTGAATGAAACAGTTGTGAAAGAGAAACTTTCCCCAGCAGCTTTTTCACATCGCTCAGGAGTGAGGGTTTAGTTTTGGATGCAGCCTCGTGCTTGGCCTTGAGTATCGTTGCTGTAGGTCTTCCTGCATAAGCGGCAGGTGTAAGATGACGGAAAAGACTCGGCCTGGTCCTTCAATGCCAGTCGCAGCCGGTCGCCAGTGTTGCCCAACAGGACCGGTCCCAGGGTCGCACAAAAGAAAAGGAGAGTCACTGCACTGCGGAGGAGTGCATTATGGTCAGGATCTGTCCGGGGTCCAAGGCAGCAGCTGTGACATAAAGTGTGTTTGTTCGGCCAAAGTGCTGCACAAGAGCGGGAGTCATTGTTATGAGTTGTTAAGAATGAGTTGATGTTCATGGTGTTGAGCTTTATCAGACAATAAGTCCAGAGCAGCCTTCAAATGTTGGTGTCATGGCGACAAATCATGCAGGATGTTGTGGCTCCAGGGTCAGCTTTATCTTGTGCTGTTGTTTTTTTTATTGTCGTTCTCCTTTTCGGGGCCTTGAGCTTCGTTTTATGTGTACAGTTTGATTTTCAGCTGAATCGCAGATTCATCATAATGGTTTCATCTGTTGGTTCTTTTATCCCCATTATGATGCTTTTTGGAACCGAATAATGTGGGTCTGTGAAGCTGGTATGAAGAGGAGGACTCATGGTTTATCAGCTGACATTTTGCACTTGTTTGTGCATGTTGTGAGTCTTGGGACTTTTTACAGGCTTGTACATTATCTACACTTTTTAGTTTTTACATGGTATTATACCACACAATAATACCATAACCTCGATTGTAACTTTGCACTGTGATTCTTTGGTTGTTGCTCAGCAGTTTACTTCAACATTCCCTCGTTTCCTTTCAGCTTTTCCTTCTGAATGTTTTTTTTTTTCTCTGAACATATGCTGCTTTTGAAGCCGCCAGAGTCAAAAAGGCAGGTTTTGTCGGGTAACGACTTGCCAGAATTAACATCTGCAGAGCAGAATGGGAGGTCCTGTTGCATTTGAATGTACTTCAGTGCTCTTTGCCAGAGTTTGATATAGGCCCCATCACAGCCCCACACAATGCAGCAGTCTGTTGTTTTAGCCTTTATTGGACAGAAGATCTGCCTCTCACCCTGGACCCCCCACATGACACCAAAGCAGAGTGGGCCAAAGTCACATGGATTACTATTTAGATAAAGTAATTATGGATTTCCTGTAAAACTTGGCAGAATGTCTTCATAAAATGAGCTTATTATTCAGTGTGTGAACATTCATGGCACCCTATTGTGTTTGTCGGGTTTATTTCTTTTTCCTGCAGTGGGGGCTTCAGCCAGTTTATTCAACTCACAGAATCAAGACCAGAGGTGAGAAGGTACATTTCAACGACACACCTGTAATATCTGGCTCATGAGTCACAATGCAGGACAGACAGACAACAATAAACTTATCAGTTTCTTACAGTAGCAAGCAAATAGTTTCAGTCAGTAACACACAGACATTTTAGCTTTGACAAACTTGACAGTGAAGACACAATTTGGAATTGGGCTAGTTGTAATCCAAACAGCTGATAGACTCTTTGGTAGGATTGTTTCTTGCTTATCTGATATCAGGGAAATCGGTGTGAGGGGATCGGTCGGTTGTCAGTGGCTACCAAAGCTAACCCAGAAGCTAAGATAATGTAGAGAGGAAACCAGCTCTGAGTCAGTGAGACGATAAAGCTGCTAACTATGAAATGATGAGAGCGCAATCATTTGATGTCTCCAAACACAAGTAAATCTCCCTACATAGTTTTCCACATCAGCAGAAACAAGCACACAGCTTTCAGGATGTGTGCAGATGTTTAAGCCTGTTATTAGTGTGCATGTTTTCCAACAGGCCAGACCGAAAAAAACATATTTTCCGCTTAAATCATAATATCAGTTTTGTGGAATACAAAAATAACTGCATGTTTCTATAAAAGTAGTCCAGTGTGATAAATTTAGGGACTTTTTTTAGGACTCATTCCTCTATTATATTGTTCTAGGGCAAAAAAAAAATTGTTTTGTTTTATATTGTAATAAAGGGACAGTGGCTTGAATGTGGCCTCAATGCAGTAGCCGGCAGAGAGGCATTGCACCAGAGAAACAATTCCAGTGTGGTGAGGCTGGAATTCATCTGATTGAATTTGTTATATAATGTTGTGCAACATCAAAATTCCCCCATAATATAAAGGAAGAAACCGACAGGCTGACAAAAAAAAAAAATCCTCAAAGATTCTTCAGGTGCAAAAAAAAAAGGATCCATTAATTACATATCCAAAAAAGTGAAAGGTGAATGTTTATATCATCAACATAACCTACAGATATACTGTATATAAGTTATGTATTGCTGTATCGTAACTGAAAATGAGTGTGTCGTTTTATATGTTGGAGTTTGTAGGTAATAGACAGATTAAAAGCTCTAAAGGATTATACTTAGCAGCATCATTAAATTAGTCAGCCTCCTTTTTTTGTGAGCTCAAAGATCTCCTGCTCACCCCGCCGCCACCCACTGACATAAAGTTAGTCAAAGTAGAAGTAAGAAAACTTCATCCGAAGGTGTTTTCTTCCGCCCTTATTTCAAGTAAACCAGTGATTTCATTCTCTAACCCGGCGCATTTACACTCCTCCGAGCCATCGTTTATCTTACGAGTAAACAGCTTTCTCTGGTTCATATTCTGTGTTCGCTCGAGCAAGAACACAAACTCCACCTCAGTCCCGACACTTTCGCAACCTCACAAACATCTGGCCTGGCCGGAGCTCCTCTGCGTTCATGTATCACTTGTTTTATTTGGACAACTTCCTGCTGCTTCAAATCATCTCCATAATGTTTCCGGCATTTGGATAACGTCCAGCGCAAAAGCCGTTCTGTGTCAAAGGGATTCTACCCACAATGTAAACACCGCACCAGCCTTAATGCAATCTACTATACGTTTGCCCACGACACAGCCAGATAAGTGTTGTGGACTTTTTTACATGTCTCCCCTGTAGATATGTTGAAAAGCTGAGCAGCTTGGCTTTACGCTCAAATTCTGATATTTTGCACAGAGGAAGTTAAATCTGGATCCTCCCACTTGCAGCTGCTGTATTCTGTGTATATCGCCGTTGATCTCACTGCGTCGTTAATCATAATACAATACGATGCTGCATGTTTCTGGTGAGGCTTGCTGAATGCACTTGGCGTTGATGACAGCAGGGGACATTTGGAGAAAATGACCCCAATGAGGTGATATCTGCAGGCTGTCGAGCAGTGAACGGCAGGTTGGCAGATGGTCTGTTAAGTGCAGTGACATTACATGCGGAGGTAAATGATTGGAATCTCACTGGAATGCGCTTGTAAAAGGGGGGAAGAAATGAGAGGCCAAACATCTGAACTCACCATTTGCTCAAGAGGCTTTCCAGCGTCCAACAGCTTCGCAAACATAAACACTACCGTCTCGATGGAGGGAGGGAGTTGGGGGGGGTGCGGGGGCTGCTGAGCCAGAGCAGGGGGTCCCGGGGATTACAAAGCTAATCTGAGGACAGACAGCGGACACCTGTGCCCCCGAAGAACGGTGAGGATTACGGATCCACGCTGCGCTAATGAGGAGAGGGTGGCTCGGGTTTGGAGAGCGCATGCCTCCGGGCCATGCTGCTCCTTTCTCCCTCGTGAAGTCATCGCCCACCACCTCCTCTATATAACATGACAGATTCTGATTCTCATACGTCTGAGCTGCAGGGCAAATGTAAATGGTAAATGAGAGGAGAAATAACTTTGTTCTTGATGTGATTGATAGAGCAAACACTGAGAGAGGGAACAGGACAGCATCCAGTCATTTCCGGAATATTGAGCAATTTGCAAATATTTGTTATGACTAGTCATCAATAACTGATGCAGCCAGAGGTTTTCTTGTTGTGGCATGTAGTGCGGTATCTGTAATGCTCATTTAGAGCTTTTAAAGAACAGTAATGAGCTGGAGGTCGGAACATTGCTTTGTGTGATGCAAACTGGATGTTTACAACGGAAAGAGATGCAACCCGTTAAGGTCATTAGTTTGATTTTGCCTGTCACACTGCTCAGAAGATTGGAGAAAATAGTTTTGATTACTTGGATCAAACAGTGCTGCTTCTGCTGGCTTGGTGTGATAGATTAGGAGTTGTTTCTAGTTGCGGTGCATTAGCGGCAGGGGGGATGGAAGAAAGAGGAGGGTGTGGGTGTGTCTCAACCTCATTACAGCCCCCGAGGACAAATCAATCCCTGCTCTGAAAGATATCTGAGAGGCGCTGCACCGCACACTCTCGCCAAGTGCAAAACATACGTTGGAGGAAGTCGGCGCAGTGAAGTGTGGGCCTGTTTTCAATCACTTAACTGCTTTCAAGAAAGTTAGCGATTCTTGCCACGGTAGCTTGGTTTTTAGGTTCTGTGTTGGAACAAGAGGGCTGTCTAACAGAGCGTGAAACTCATCACTTTGTCTTCCAATTTTTGCCTTTGGTTTCTGTCTGTCCACAATACATCGCTTTCACTGCAGCTTTGCTCCCCCCCCCCCAAAAAAAAAAACTCAGCTTTTTCCAGAGTTGTATTCGGTTCTTTTGTTGAGTGCATTGAGGAATGCATAGACGGCATTCCCCAGGAGTTGAGGTGATGATGTTAAAGCCAGGATGTGGAAGTTAACTGATGTGCAGCCATTGTATTTCTTTTCCATGGGACTACAGAACAGTCCATTTTCTCTGTTGTACTACAGTTTAATTCCTCGTTAAGTACTTTGTGGATATATTGAAAAGGCTTAGTATAGTTTTCTGATGATTAAGAAGAACCGAGAACACATCGAATGCTATTGATGCAAAAAACTTTACTGTAAATTAAATAGTTACCACTAGTGAGAGTTGACATTATCAGTTAAAGTTCCTTACAATATGCGAATACGGTATCTGGTATTTTAAGCTAAAAAAAGAAAAAGACACACACTCTCTTAACGATGTTTTTGACTCACAGCTATTCAACAGATAGCTTCTCGCTCTTGTTAACACAGTCTACATCTTTTCAGAGCAATAGCAGTTGAAGCAAACCCTTCATGTGGGCTGCGTGTTTGCTTTTGTAGCCAGCTGTGCTGTGAGGGCCGTGCCTCCGCAGACCTCCTGGAAGGTAGTGGGTGGTTGGTGCGCTTCGAGCCTGCCTATTTTTACCCCTTTTATGACTCAAGCTGCCTAATGAGAGGATACATGGACGCTAATAAGTTGCGTCCATATTCCTGAGCCGTGCTGCCTGTTGCGAGTTAAACATTGACATAGATACGGATCAGCAGCATCTGTTAAAAGCTGAGCTACTGGTCGCCATGGTTACACTCTTTTAACTAGGCTGGTATTGCTTTCTTTAGCTGAACCGTGGTGTTTGTTATACTTGATCACATGTGTGACCACTCTGACCGGAGATCTTGTCAGCCTGCATGTGTTGTCTCACTTCATGTTTGTATTCAGCTCCTGAGTAATATTAGTCAGAGTTTTGCACTTTTGTTTCCAGTTTTGCATTCCTCAGTCAGATATTATTGACTAAGAAGACTCACTATCGTCTAATCTGCTCTCCTGTGGCTGTATTGGAGATGCACTGAAGCGTTTTTTTATAGGCAGAGTGGCAGTTTAAGGCATTTAAGGATTTACTGCTATTCAGGGTCTATGTTGGATTGCCTTTTAAACCCCTGTCCTTTGCACTGTCCATACAATCCCAAATCCTTTACTCAGCAAGATTTTTGCACGATAAAACCAAAGGCAGGCAAAAAATAAATACTTTTTATTATACACTGAAGTGTTAAAGCAATTCATATGTGTTTTCTGAAGATTAGCTTTCTATAAATATTGACGTTGCATTGTGTTGTCAAATGACAAGTTGATGATGTACTGTCCTCTTTTCTGTTGCCCCAGCATTTGGCAGCCTGCAGTGCTCTTTCCAATGCAAAACTCAAATCTGAGCATTGTTGGAGCTGGAAAGTAAATTACATTTATTGATTAAATAATTATATCTAAAAGAGCTCATGATAGCTCTATCTTCAATAAACCAAGTCAATAACCGTAAGTCATTAACTGGCATTAATATAATTATTCAGGACTGAGTCAATTCAAGTAAGGAAATAAAATATACAGATGAATAAAATGAGTAGTTAACTTGTTCTTTAAATGTAGTAAATGTGAGCATTTACTGTAAAATGGATTTTAGGTTACATTGTTTATGCCTGTCCTGAGTGCTGACCTTTTTTTTAATGACATAGAATTTGTGTTTGAGCTAAATCTCACAGCTTTAGCTCTTTCCAAATATTTCGAAAGGAATTCATGCTCTAGCCGTACAGATGTGGGACAGCTGCTCTGGAGATGAAATGTCAGTTTGGCAGCGCGAAGCAAGGCTGGAGATGTCGAAGCGTTGAAACCCCACATTTCACAGAGAGGGGTTCGGTCATCCAGCACTGTAAATTCCAGGATTTTTCCCCCCATTGTCGTTTTCATTTTGTTGCTGTCTGGTGTCTCATGCTTTGTCACTGTTTCCATCAGTGTTGTATGTTGTCTGGCACACTTTCCATATTAATGCTTGTTCAACTTCATCACATGTGATACTTGTTTTGTCACGTTTTGGTTGTTGAAGCTTCTAACACGGATTCCTTTCCTCAACTACTGTGATACTTCTTAATGAGAGAAACTCACGGTGGTCTGCCATCAGGTGTTGGTGAAAAGCCGCCACACCCTCCTCAACATCACCCCATTAATACCATAGATGCGCGCGCACACACATGCAAAAACAGTGTGGTTGTAGACATGGGAGGGTAACCTGACCCCGGTGAGCTGAGTGCCTGTCACAGCTCATTAGCATCGGGATGAAATGAAGGCTGGTAGAAGTGGTTCTTTGCTTTAGTTGGAGCCTCACCAAGCAGGAAGGCCACAGCTCAGTGCACCCACAGCGACTCAGCAAACCACCCAGCCAGCAGCACCTCCGCCGAGCACCTACATCATCGCCACAAACCCATTTGTTTCCAGGCCGATACTTCTCCAATATCCAAACAAAACATGGCAGAAGTCAAGAAATAACTTAATGGTTTACCCTTGTGCCATCCACATGCTATAAAAGCCTGTTTTTTTTTCTCTTTTGTTTGTAATATAGCGATACTGCAGGTGGCTTTCTGTCATTTTAATGTGACTGTCTACTCAGGTGTCAAATTGTATTTTAATGTGTTTAGGGAAGGAAAGTGGGTACTAACTCCAGTCATCTGGTTAGCAGCCAGGCTGAGTCAATAGAAGCCTCTCTGACTCCCAATTCCCTGCAGTCAGCACAGCGGCAATCAGCCGGCTGGCAGCTTCTGCTGAATACTAATGCGATTTCCTGGTCGCTGTTATAGAGGAGACTGGTCGGGCTGCAACCTTTGTTTGTATCAAATGAAACCTAACTGTTGTGCTTCAGATTGATTTTGATGCTTCTAAAGACATGAATACAAACCGTTCTCTTATATCAGGATCTGAGTTAACTATGCAGATTTATCAGCACACCTGTGGAGCAAATTCATCGGCTTTAACTATTGGAGACACAGAAGATAATGTAATGGACATAATAGCACAACCAGTTAGTATAAAAGTCTACAAACCCTTTTCTGCCCTGTCTAGTTTTCTGTTGCAATCAGTGTAAATCTCATTTGTACAAGTCTATTGTTGTTTGTCTTTACATTAGTCCTCCTCCTCTGTAGCTAAGATACAAACATGCAGCTCTCTCTGCATTGATCTTCTCTTACCAATGTGCTCTTTTCAAAATTAAAATGGATGAGTGTATAGATCAATAGCGTAACCACACCATAATATGCAATATATATGAAAAATAAAACATTTCTAAGAAGCAAGTTGTGGACCGCACCACTCGATCAATGTCCGACTCTACCCAAGTTTTACTCGCTCATGGAAATAGGCTTGATCCCAGTGTGTTCTCATCCATCTTCCTCTCGCCCTCCCCCCTGCGGTGAGCTCTGCTGGAAAATCCAGTGGAGGAAAAGTGGAGGCTGAGCGCTGAACGCACACTGATGGATGGTCCTGGCCGACGAATGAGGAGAGGAAAAAGAACCCCAAGCTGAGCGCTGCACGATGACCACGTCTCCTCTTCCCGTTTTTTGTATCCTCAGCAGTAGAAAACATTCTCACTAAACTGTGTATAACTGAAAAGCTGCAAACACCTTTGTGACTTTTAGCCTTGTTGTGTCAGCCTTAGTTAGACTTAACTTAAGCCTTAGTTAGAGGAGCACACACCTGTACTGTTTTCTTTTTTTATATATTTTTTTCTCTCTTTGGAAAGCTGATCTTCAGCTGGGTCACGTTTTGTTTTTAAAAAAATTTGCTGACGTGTTTGCGTGCTCTGTGCCCTCTGTTCTGTAGGTGGTACGATCAAGTGCTAGTTAATTGTTTCAAGCTTTTCTAATTCACATGGGGGCGGGTTGGATCAGGCTTTTAGTAAATTGGGCCAAATTTCAGATGACTGCAGAGGTGTTCGTACATGAAGGGAAGTCAAGAAAGCAGGACAAAGAAAAGAGTTGTGTAACAGCTTTTGGACGGTTTGCTGCTTATTTTCAGACGTGGTGTTAACCAGCACATGGGCCAGATTAGATTTGTCCCGAACAGACCACGCACTTCTCAGGAAATCACTCAGAAGGTCATAAAAGAGGAATATATTATTCACTGCATTCAGGATAATAAGAAAAGGAAGGGAAAGTACAGTGCTGACCAACATTTGGAGCATCCCCCTCTACTTCACACCCACCCTTTTTTCACTTTCACTTACCTACTCACGCTCTCGGTCACTCTCAACGCTTTTATATCGGGGCGTGTGGTCAGTTGAGTCACTGCTGGATACGTTTGATGCACTAAAGCACAGCGGGGTCGAGCTCTGTCTCAGATTCAAAGCGTAGACTCAAACAGAACAGAGCTCAGATGTTCAGCGTTGCAGCCTTTCTCCCATTAAGTAAAGACCTCCGTCTCCCAGCTGTGTTGTAAGACTCGTCTGCGGGATTTGGCAGATATTTTAAGATTTTCTCATTTGTGGCTTTTCTGCAGGCCATATATTTGGTAAACAGCGTTGTAGGAAGTGGAAAATAATTTAGGTGAGATGTTTTTAACCAGGAGTTAAAGTTGGCGTGTTTGTGGGTTTGAATCAGAGTTTGAATCCCGTAGATTAGATTACTGTGACTGCACTTGGCGGTGCACAGTCAGGATGTCTGCCGGTACTAAAATAGTCTGAAAATGAATGATTGACAACTCTTATTTCCTTAATCATATAATAACATGTTTCTTTGTACTATAAGTCCAAGCTTTTATTAACACAGAACAGCATTTGTAGTGCAGCTGCTTTTACTGCTTTGCTTTGTGCTACAGGACTTCGCCCTTTACGTCTTTCGTTTTACGATGTCTCATTTATAGTTTTAATCATAAATGGACGGGGTTGTCATCCCTGTGTTTCCTCTTTTTTTTTCTTCTGTACACAATAGGAAAAAAATCCTCAAAGAATTCTAAAAAAAAAGAGAGAGACAGAAGAAGGTTGGGGTTTGTCTGGTTTCTTTTTTACACCAGCCAAAGATGAGGACAGAGCACATGTGAACACTTTCTTCCATTTCTTTGCTTGTTTATCAGCGATCAACATCTGCGACTTGAAAACTAATGGCCACTTTGGCACGAGATTTGCTTTGTACATTCTTACTCCAGAGAGGAAGCAACCTGGTAATTTCGTCGACCTTGTGGCCTTTTTGACGATGTCTGTCACATCGTTTTGGGCTCATATAGTTCTCTAAAAAATGGCTGTTTAATTCTGAATATACCCTGAGACTGTGAGGGTGATTCCTGTGTAATGCTACTGAGAAAAGATGAAAGATCAGTTCAGCTCTGTTCTGCATCAAAGTGTTAAGAAACATGCGTCTCACCAATAATGATGGGTGATTCTCTTGCATACCTTTCCCTCCTGTGTATGAGCTTCATTGTGTTTAGTTAATCTGGGATGTCCGTTCGTCCTGAACTCATGAGACTGATGATGTTTCACTTTCCACATCCAATTAACTCTGACCTTTCTGTCTCTTTCAGAACTCGATGAATCTTCCTCCAGACAAAGCGCGACTTTTGCGGCAGTACGACAATGAGAAGAAGTGGGAGCTCATCTGCGATCAGGTGGGCATCAGTCACTCAATCTGTGCGGTACGGTGTGATGTAGTGCTGCGCAGGTCCAGAATCATAAGTAATCTGATGAGTTATTTCACTCATCACCTCATAAATCAGTCAGAACATAGATATCAGAGTGATCTTTTAGGTTCTGTCTCACCAATCTACTGAATGTCTAATCCTGAAAGCTGTCCCACTGCGTGTTGTGACCGTGGCACCCATGCTCCATTGCCCTGCCTTTATCCTGCAAGTCGCTCCCGGTATTTATACACTGCACTTGCTTCTGGTCAACTGGGTTAAGTGGCGCAGCAGGGAGCACACATGGTTACCCAGTTTAAAAAAGAGACTCCTGTTACTGGTGTCAGTGCTGCATGTAGGAAATAACAGAAGGGTGCACGTTGTGCAATGAGCTGTGGTCTGAGTGGTCCACTCAGCCCGGGACCTCCGTGCCAGAGAGTTTTTCTGCATCCCTGAGCAGAGGAGAAAAACGGAGACGGCATCAAGACCACCACCCACTCAAACTGTATTGACAGCCGCTGACCCTGAAGGGAACGGTGCCAGAGAGAGCTCACCGGGCTGTGGACCGGCAGTCAGAGATCCTCTTTCAGTCTGGTGCGGACTCTGTGAACTTCTGTCGGACCTGAAGTGAAAATAGGTGGTTTCCCTTTTATCGTCAGTGAAGCGGTTTCCAGAAACACTGGCCTGTGTTTCTCATGACAAGCATCTCCGTTTCCTCTCACTCACTGAAAGAGAACAAAATGCAAATACGCCATGTGTACTCTGTGTGAATCTATGTTTAAAATGGCCGGTATCAACTGTAAGTGAGAGGTTTCTTAACTATGAAGCACTGTAAATCTTTTGCTGGTCAATGAAGTTCCAAAAAGTCAGTGTTTATGATGGAAGAGAATCCCTGTTTTCCTCTTCGTTTTAACAACCAGACATCAAAGAAGATCATTGTTTAACTAGTCCTCCAAACGTCTTTATTCCTCTCTTGTTTTCCCAACAAGCCAATACCCATGACAGCACAGGTAGCTCTGGGAGTAAAGTATTTTCTGTGTCATAGCTACAGCGAATCTCTTTATGTAACCATGGCAACAGTGATGGAGGGAGGCAGAGAAGCAGAGATGACAGGTACATCCCCTTTGAAAAACTTGCCCCTGCGACCGCAGCCAGAGGTTGAAATATTAAACATTTTTCGGGGCAATTACTGGGATTCATGAAATATGGAGGATGCTCTCGATGTGAACACAAGGTTAAGACATCCAGAGTACAAAGAAAGGGATATGATGAACTCATCACTGTCAAATCTCTGAGACTACTTAGAATTTGTTGCAATCCTGTGGCTCTTTCCCAACCAACAAAGTGTTTTTTTTTTTTACACGAGTTGTTCATTTAGACAGGTCTTCATGTGTCTTTGAGAGCACCCTGAACATGTCTGACAAACAGCTTTCATGTTCTTCCCACTCCTCAGGTGTACAAGGGGAAGTGTACCTCCGCCCTCAAATTTTATGCACACCAGCTCCCCCCAGACAAACCCTATATCTGCCTCAGAGCACGTTGGAACCTGCTGATAATGTGCTCCTTAAATTCAGACATGTGTTCTCTATAATATAGTCCCTCGCTTCATGTATTTACTACCATTCCTCACATTTCTTTGCGTGCAACAGGGCATGTGCAGCGCTTGTCATTATTTTGCAGACTCCCATAATAATTCTTTAGCAATTAAATACTCACATAGCGTTGAGCCGTCTGCCTGCTTCTGTCAGCTGTGTCCATGAGAGCCGGCTTTCTTTCCTGACACCACGGTCGTCTTTCCTGTTTTCGTGAGGCAGACGCTCTCGGGTGGTGACAAATGTGATGTTGCTGATAATACAGCGTAGCACGGAGGCTTGATTAGATCTCAGTATGTGTATACAGAACAAGGATGCAAACACCTTCATGATATTTAATCTGACACTGTATCCTTGTTTAGGCTGACGGAAAGGTGTGTTTTGTCAGTTCTGTGGACATTTTTACTCTGCAGTTTGTGCTGCTGTTTTGCTGTTTCTGTGTTATTTTGTCCATCCCTTCTATATAGCACACAGAGGGAGCGAGACAAACTGCTTACAAATAAATGCAGTGTCCCCTGATAGATGTGAAGTGGACGGAGATAAGGAGCTAGAGGAGAATAGGACATTCTGGATCAGGGAGATAAAAGAAATAATTAAGATTTAAAAAAAACTAACAAACAAACAAAAAAAAAAATAGCACATTGTGTAGAAATTCCCCCTGAAACTGGTTTAGCTGAGGTGGTAAGACACCAAGACCCTGATGCATTTCGTCTCATCGTCAGTTTAGTTAATGTATGACTACCTAACAACAACCACTAATTAAATATGTTTTTTGCTGTGTAAAATATTGCATATGTGATTTTTTCCCCTTACCAAAGGTTAATCACTATAGTAAAAGAGCATACATTTTTTTAAGTCAGCAGAGGTGGTCTCTGTTTCACCTCCACCATAAACACTCTGGGAAGCTAGAGTATGTAGGAAATATGCACTGACTCAGGAAATCATCGCGCTGCCTGCTGGTATGTGGATTTACAGCTCTCCTTGAGCTGATTAATGAATGCTTGACTTCCTACTGCACTTACTGTCTTTAAGGGAAAATGTTTGACATGAGGAGAAAATCAAAACGTGCCGAAACAGATTCTCATAGATGCGCATCTGAGATCCTCGCATGCTCTGGCATGCATTGAAAATCAATGGATGATTTAAGGCAGAGAAAAAGTCTTCTCCTTGAGGGCCAGTCGCTCCTACCTAATGGCTGAAGTCAGGATTTGTCTTTGCCAGCGTCATATGCGTCATAATACTTTTCCTCTCACAGTGTCTGATGCAGTCTATTGTGGTAAATTACTGAACAGAACCAGTCATGCTGCTGTGGCGTGGAGCTCAGCCTGATCCAAATACTGTTTCCCGTTCAACACACTGATCCAAATCCAGCACTAAGCTCTTGTATTTATATTTAGAGCACAACAACGAGGGGTTTGACCTGAAACCTGTTCCTGGCTGCAATTAAGACATGCATGCACACAGACACACACACGTCTGCAGTCCCCAAGCAGGTTATGCTTTAATAGTGCAGCGCATTAAAGCTAATTGCAATCGTTAACAGGAAGTTGGATTTCTGATTGGCAAAGTAATGCTAATCTTCACTGACTAAAGCAGGTTCTTGAGCAGAGGAGTCACTGTTGTTGTTCTCTTTGTTGAAGTAGAACATAATCTGGGGTTCCCATCGACTGAGGGATGACTCATGATGACTGTAATTTACTCAAAGTCTGTTGAGTTTTAATTTGATATCTTTAGTGTCATCTACACTTAACAGTATACTGGAGCTGTGTTCAGACTTGCGAGGGTGGGATTTTTCTGTCATGAAATACTGCTGAACTGTCCCAAATTAAAATTAAATTCATAATTTTAGTGTAAATGTAATCTGCACTCTCTTTGTTATTACCAAGGTTTCTCTATGTTTTTCTGTTCTTTACTTCTATACATCTTGTTTTCCATTTCCTTTTGCCCATTTCACCCTTTTTGTATTTTCTTATTTTTTTCTACAGGAGCGATTCCAAGTGAAAAACCCGCCTCACACGTACCTCCAAAAGCTGAGAAGTTATCTAGACCCAGCAGTCACAAGGAAGGTGAGAGCCCTCACTAACATGCTATCCTGTTCGCCGGCCCTGGCTGTTCCACTGCTGCAGCTTTTCCGTCCCCTCTGACCCTCTATCTCTTGTCCAGGATATCCCTACAGCTGAGGAAAGATTGCACGCAGGGCTTCTGGAGCAGACGGCCTGGGAGGTTTAGTTACAAAACAGTCAACAGCGTGACTTAGTGAGAAAGGAGACAGTTGTTTATCTGCAACGCCCAGGTTTGAGAAACCTCTGCCCAGCTGATGTGTCATTAAGCAAGACTCTTGAATCCTCACCATTCCCTAGTGGTGTTTTTCTGTGGCCGACAGCGTGCTCTGACCTCTCTGTGAGGACAAGCAACGGGGAAAAAAACACAAGAGTTTCTTGAAGAGGGGAGGGAGATAGTGCTGAAGACAGAGAGAGGGATCTAGTTCGCTAATTGCACGGCAGGAGCTAACAGGAGATATCGGACGTGTCTTAGCTACATGATAGAGATGCTCTTATGTCATCTAAGCAGCCAGCTCTGGCTGGTTTCCCCGGCTGCTTGGAAGCAAGCAGAAGGGAGTAAGAGGAGGGGCTGCATGGAGCAAAGTATCAGCCAGCTCTCAGGCTTTGCCAGAATTTAGTCTTTTTGGCCTGGGTGAGAGAGAGCTGTGGGGGAAGTGCTGGGAGACCGGTCTCTGTGATAAACAAATTAACCAATAGACCCTGCCAGAATAACAACAAATTGCTGAATAATTCAATTTGCAGTTAAAATTTTTCATCACAATAAACCAGCCAGAGCGACATGGACAGAGCTGTAATGACTGTGGCAAAAAGAGAACAACAGCGGCACAAATGGAGGCTAATATAAACTCATACACATCTCAGCCCATACACACACACAGAGTCGTTGGGTTACATTTACATTTGTGCTTAAAAAGTACAAAAATGTGTCATACAGTGCATCATGTGTGTGACATGGTTCAATCCTGCATTACTGATGTGTTGGGAAGTCTGCAGGGCTCACTACATGGAAAGATTGAAGTACCTTTACCAACTAAAAAGCTTTATTGACATATTGTGTCAGCTATGAACCATGGACAGCATGTTTTGAGATATGAGAGTTAGCAGAGCTGCAATTACTTCTCAATTAATAGATGAGTTTTCAACTATTAGATTAATCACCACCCAATTTGATAATAGATCAAACATTTTGGGAAACATTTTTTTATGGGCCATTATTTGCAGCCCCAATGGTTAGAAAGAGGGTAGAGAAGTTAAGGAGTTAACCAAAAGTAATGGATATAATGACTGAAATAGCATAACATAATAACATAATTAAAACTAATTTAATTACACACACAAAATGGAAATAAACAGCTTTAATGGATAAACAAAAAGAAAAAAATGTACTAAAATGAATGGGTATCTAAAAGTGAGTTGATCTAGTCAGCTAAAAGTAATGAATAAGCAGATGAAAAGTAACAGTAATGGATGAATGATGGAAATAAATTTCTAAATGGATAAAAGGTTAAAAGGTCCAGCTTCTGCCACTCTCAAGTGGTAGTGCAAATACAAACTTGACCAAACTAATCTAAGCATGGACAGTTAGGTTTGGAGTTTGGAGTTAGTTTGGAGTTTAAAATCTTTTCAAATAAACATATTTGGGGAGTCACTTATCTCGTCTACACACTCAGACCTCTAACTCTTTAATGCTGCTTAATGCTAAACACACTGTAGATCTGATAAAAACAGGAAGCGAGAGGAGACTGACGCAGGTTAGAGCAGACAAACACTGCAAAGGTTAAAACGTGGTGCTGGGGCAACGATAGCCCCAAGGTTAAGGACGGAGGCTTGTTTTACAGCTGGTTTGAATCCACAGACTCAGTGTTAAAGTAGATGAAATAAGTATTCCTCACACCTCCTGCTGAAGTGCTTGCTGATAAAAGTCACAGCCTTTTCTCTTCTTTTTGTTTTTTTTTTGTGATTAAACTCATCTGTGTCTGCATGACTAACTGGTCTAAAACCATCCTGGATGAGAACTGCCCAAACCTCTTTGTTTATTTATCATCTTTGTTTTTGATGTTTAGTCTCGTGGGCCGAGGCGCGTGGGATTTTTTTTTTTTTTTTAAACGGCCTTGAAATCTGCCTATTCCTCGACTTGATAGAAAACTTGAAGCAGACATTGAAACAGGAGTGGCACGAGAGAGTGGAGTGAGAAGAGAGCGGGGAGGGAAGAAGGGCAACTGAATAATGGAGAGAGAGAGAGAGAGAGAGGGTTAGAGAGGGAAGAAAGAGATGGACGAGAAGACGAGTGAGGGACAAAAAAGAAAAAAGAAGCACAAGAGAGTGCGGAGGAAAAGAGAGAGTTATGGGCTCCTTTCTGCATTCCTGCTCCATCCCCCTTTTCTTCAAACTCCAAACAATTGCCACTTTGTGCCGCTGTGAGAGAGCTGGAGGTCATTGCCTCTGCTTTCCATAGGCAGGCTCCGGTGCATTCCTCTGGGCAGCTCCCAGCCAATCGGCAGCCAAGGAGGAAGAGCTCCGGTCCAACTAGTCCCCAAGAATGTATCAGCCATTGATTTGTTTCCAGGATGACCCCTCCTGAGCTCACACTCCCCAAAATCTCTCTTTTTTCCCCCCCCTACTCTTTAGTGTTGTCTTTCGCCTGCTCTCACTTTCCCCTTTCACTGCTCCGGCCCTGTCTCCTCCTCCTCTTCTCCCTCCTCACACCGTCGTCACCCCCTCTCCCTCCCCCTCCCACCCCCGACCACTGTCAGCTCCTCTCTCTTCCTGCTCTCTCTGTGTTGCAGCTGGTAGTACTTAAAATGTGGAGTGTAGGGCGTTTGGTGGGAGAAGAAGAAGAAGAAGGAAGGAGGAGGAGGTGGGGGTTGTGGGCGGCGATGGTGGGGTGCCTCTGGGAGCCTGCGCAGTACCCCTAAACATGCTCTGCTATCCATACAAACACACAAAGGACTCCTCCCTAATAAAAACACTCTGTTTCTCATCTCCTCATGTGCCAAACACACACCGCCCAAGCCCAAAGACACAGACTAGAGAGAGAAAGAGAGACTCTGGCTATGGGAACAGCTCTCTTCTCTGTGGATGTTAATAATAGGTTAACGCAGGGCTGAGCTCTGTTTCCTTCAGATACAAACACATCATGGAAAGTGACCAGGCCCTCCAACCCAGAGTTGTTACTTCTCCTCTCCTCTTCTCTCCTCCTCTGCTTGTATTTTAAGTAGAAAAAAAGTGCAGAAAAAACCTTTAATGAAACCCCAAAAAAACTTTTTTAATGTTACTGTGGAAAGTTTGATCTGAAATTGGCGGTGATTGTCCAGATGAACTGATTTATCATTTGGTCTGTTAAATGTCAGAAAAGACAGTGAGTAAAGGGCGTTGCACGGTGGTGTCTTCACGTCACGTTGTTTTGTCTCACCAACAGTGCAAAAGTCAGAAATAACAGTACATTTGCAATGATATTAAACAAAGAAAACCAGTTGATTAATCAAGTAATTATTTCAGTTCTAGTCATTATTTTAGATTGTAAGTAGCTTATAATTTCAGGTACTTTTATTGATAGATTAATATTATAGGAAAAAGAATGTGAAGGTATTGTGTTATTGTTAAATTTTGTCATAAAAATGTATTGAAAACTGTGACAGAATCCTTTGTATGTTGTTGAAGAAAGCTTCATGATTATATCAAATTATGGCTGAATTTATGTGTCTAGCCTGGAAATTTTTTATTTAAAAATGTGTGAACAATTTTATATGAATTAATTACCATACCAAATTTACTTAAATGCAATTTTTGAAGAGATATTTTTGTCAACTAAATTTTTGTTACTTCCTTTTGACATACTGTAATATTTTGAACCTCACAAGGATAGTCATGTATTAGGAGTAAAGTTTTACTTTTCCTCTCCTCTGATGCAACAGTTTCAGTACTTCTCATCAGGGGTTTCCCCTCCTGTTTGATCGCTGCTGGTCGTCCACTTGTGTCGTCGCCGTGGTTGTGTAACAGCCTGAAGGGCCTTTTTGTTTTCGCTTTCACCTCCTGTCAGAGGATGAAATCAAAGAGAGACACGTTCTCTGTTCTGTTGTTTTCTGTCTCATTCACTGGCAGCTCATATCTTTGTGCACATCACTCACACACTTCTCTCTTATAGCTGTAGCCACAGTAACAGAGCTGAGAATGTGTGTGTGTGTGTACATGTGGTGTTTGTGTGGCTGCTGGGTGTCCTGGGTAGGGCTTTGAGAGGTAACCAATTAGGTTACTTGATTTTATCACGGTGCTACCAGGCGGAGGATTACAGCTATATAAAGACCCAACGTGAGCAAACAAGATAACGGGAACTATTCCACATTCACAGTTTCCAATGAGTCAGCTCGGCCTGTTGAATGGTTACTGGCAAGTAAAAGACCCACTTAAAAATCAACCCAGTCCTAAATTAGATTTTTTTTTTCTAATTTTGTAATCAATGCATGGCCCGCCTGCTTTCACATTTAAATGTCACTGTGGTTTGCGATTATGTCTGTTTGCCTGACCTTTCTGTCAGAAAAAAGTTTCCTCCAGCCAAAACATCCATGCACTACCACTTGAAGATTTACAGTTCTTAGTGGTATGATGAAATATTAACCCCCATCTCTTCCCCCCCCTCCCTTTTTTTCCTTTCCTCAGAAATTCAGACGGAGAGTTCAGGAGTCCACCCAAGTCCTGAGAGAACTGGAAATTTCGTTACGGACCAATCACATAGGGTGAGTCACTGCAGGATTGTGCAAAGCTTGTGTAGTGTTGAATGTCCCGGACTTGGTTATATTAGATTCAGGGGGAAAAGTCTGACATTCCAGATACCCGGAGACGCAGACGTTGACACTAACCACCATCACCACCACTATCTGCCATTCATCTCAGGCTCTCCGGCCTAATATTACACAGTGTGGTGATGGAGAAAAGATGAATCAATTGATTGTTTGGGGAGGCTGACATATGGATGGCCTCTGGAAGGAAAACACATTTCTCTTGCAGTGGTCAAGCTGCAAAACTTGATGCCTCTGTGTTTCAGTCCGCCATCCTGGAGAGCTATTATTGTAGGGACTAACACTAAAGAGATTGCGATTTCATTTCAAGTATTCATGTGTGATTCCAGGTATTCCAGGTTAACAAGCCTCAACCTGCTGCGGCTGACATCGATTCAGCGCCGTGCAGTCATCCTCTGGGAAAGATCAATATCTCGATGAGCGTCACATAGTGTCTCTGTGTTTGGTCTTGCTTTACAGGGCCTGTCTCTACGATTAGAGACGCTGATAGTCAAAGACTGTGATGGATTGCTCAACATCATCAGTGAGGCCTAATGCATTCTGGGATCTGTAGGATGCAGGGGCCTCATTTATCAAGGAGACTTTTAGATGGATAAAGATTACAGCACAGGGATGGATAAAAAAAAGCTTTTCTATTTATGTGATGCACTGATGATGAACTGCAGTCGACATAAAAGACATCGGGCACAATACAACGTCAGTGTAAATCATAGATGATTGTTTTGATTTTAATTTATTTTATAATTTTTAACAGTTTCAGCACAAGAGAAGGCTCTCTGAAATCAATAAAATGAATCATCAAGTAATAAATATTTAAATAGCAAAGTTAAAGGGGAACTACGATAATTGTATGGTTTAATGAATTGAGTTTTTTTTGTACGCGTGGTTTGAAATGTGCTTATATTCTCACGCACACGTAGAAACTGATTAATCGTATTCTCTGCGTACAAATGAGCGTAGGTTCAAGCGCGACACTGTACGTATGTATGGTCCATAAATGAATTCCTGGATTCTTACGGCTGAGGGTGAGGCCCAGCAGCTGGGAGGGGTGTTGAAGTTTGGGCGGCCACAGGAGACATGTCAAGGACAGGAAGAGGCGGCCATGAGAGCATCCGCCGGCCACAGACTGTTGTGACAGCAAAGACGCAGCGCAGCACTGGTTACACAACCCCCACAAGATCACACACACACACACACATTATCCAAACTGCATCTCATAATCTCTCTGGTTTTATCGTTCTCCTCTCTCCCACACACACACATACACACACACAAAGTATTACTTTACTTCAATTGGTCTGTTTAACTGACTCTCACACAAATTCATCTCATGTTTCTGACAACACCGTCTCTCACACTCCTACACACCCACTACACACTGATCAGATTCTGCTCTTCAAACCAAAATAAACTGCAGCCGGAGACGGTGTCTGTCTGGCAAATCAGTCGAGGCATTGTTTACATGGATTAACTCTTTTTAGAGACCTCATGTTGGTAAACTAGATTACATAAATAATCTACCTAATCTAGATTAGACAATGAAGCATTACCATAATGACAGAAGGGGGGAGGGAGAGAGGTTGTACGAGATGGGGATGGGTGAGGGAGCAAGATGTCACCTGCTCATACAGTGAATGACTACTGCTTCTTTTCAAACGTGAGCCAGAGAAATATATCTATCATGTAGGCTGCGTATAATAGGCAGATTGTCCCCGTACGAGGCTGCTCCTCACATGTTGCTCAGTGGTCAACAACATGTGGTGAATGGGAGGATTGTTAGTTAGTGTCCTGTGGTAATGATTACCATGTGGCCCGACGAGGCCACACCTCCGAGCCCTTTTAAACCATGACGGGCCCCACCAGGCACCACTCTACTGGCCGCTCTCGTTAGTCCCCCTCACTCCCATGTAGTTACACCACAGGGGGACTAATAAAGAAGCTGCCAGTGGATTTTTAAAGCAGTTTAACTTCACATTTTCATCAGCACGGCACCACTCAACAGCCTGCCTGTGTGTCATTATGTTTATGCCCTGCAAATTTCTCTAATCGCCGAGCAATCAGGCCTGTCGAAGCAGTCGGGCACCTTCACAGGATGCGATTAAATAAAGATGCCCTGTGATTCGGCTCACACCGCTCATAAATATGGAAGGGGAACAGCACATGCTGAAGGTAGAGGGAGCTTTCCCGTGAAAAGCCTTGGATTTTCAAAAAATAAAAGTGCTGAATGGGTGGCCCACTTCAGTGCCTGTAAGGAAGGTGAGAATGGGCTCTTGATCATTCGCAGGGCTTGTCTTTGCCAGCGTTAGAAAGTGTGTGTGTGGTAAAGAAACAAAGACAGAGAAAACAGTAATGAGATTCTGTGTATGTGTGTGGATGCCTGTGCTTTTGCAAACACATGCATGTGCGATGTGTTTGCCGCTCGGAGCCAGGAGGCTTTGAAGTCTGTCAAACGTGTCATTACATTTCTTCCTGGCAAAGGGAGAGAGAAATAGAGGGAGAAAGGCTGAATAATCTGAAAACACAGAGGTCAGGTTTGGTCAGAGTCACAGGGTGTTATTACACATTATTCACTACACATGTAAGGGCCTCAAATGTCTTCAAGTTATTCTAGCAGTCAGTGATTTTCCAGATCTTTACACTCATATGACCAAATTACTATTTCATTTGTGCGCTGTATTTTAACATTTTTATTATTATGTTTTTGTTGAAACTGATTAAACTCAAACTCTCCCAACATTTTAAAAGTAGGTTCCTCTGTCTAATAGCCGATATGTGAAAGTGTACCTCGATCTCTATCCAGAAACTGACCGAGTGCTTTTATAAAGAGTTTGTGTGCTGATAAATCTCCTTTCCGTCCCTCTTCAGGTGGGTGAGAGAATTCCTGAATGAAGACAACAAAGGCCTGGACGTACTGGTCGAGTATCTTTCTTTTGCACAGTACGCCGTCACGTAAGTCACCACCAGTCCTTTCTCTCTGTACCACTATAGTCTATATGCAGGCCTGACAACCAGCACAATGCTGCTATTCTGCACAGCCGCTGATGCATCTCCACACAGCACCACCACCACCACCGCTGCCTGGTTTTCAGAAACACTGAGTCACTTGGAGCCTATTGCTGACACATTGGCAGCGTGTATTATGCCAACCATAGGCTTCTATTCATAGATTGATTGTGTGATTATTAGCCACAAGGTCCCTGTTCAGGGCCAAAGAGCCTCGCAGTTAAATGTTTAATTCACCGCCCCCCACACACACTACTTCACCATATGTTATTATGGGCTGTCCACATTATGAATGGTTAGCCGTAAAAGCGTGTTTACCCTCAGTGCCACTGCAGCAGCATTTAAAACTCATGGAAAGGAGCAGTCTACAAACTGAAATAGATCATAACAGGTATGCTGTAATACCAGCTCTTTCCACGGTTTGTGCCAAGTACAACAGCTTACCTATCGTGTATAAACCAAAAGCGTGAAATTGCAGTGGCAGCACCAGAGCTGAGCACATTTTCACCTCACTCATTAACACTAGTGCAAAACCAATATATGAGATATACTATATGGAATATATTATAATATATATGCATATACGATTATATTTGCTCATGATGGCTTGTTGACTGATGAGGCTTGATTGGTTTAGGTGGTTATGTCCAGGTTAGGCGTTAGGTTGACTGTGCAAGCTTAGTTTGGCTGCTGGTTAAAGGTAGAGCGAGTAAGTTTTGTTGGTTGCTGTTTGTTAACACAAATTTTCAGAGTTTTGTCTATTTTTATGTGTGAAACAAACAAGGTCATGGGTGTTATATTGTTATTATATTGGCTTCAAAAACTCGCCATGAGTCAGGCTTTAAGTAATACACAGTGCTGTATTTCCTGTCTTCTTTTCAACAGGTTTGATGGAGACTGTTCGGAGAACAACCCCGAGGTGGCGATGGACAAGTCTAAGCCCTGGAGCCGCTCTATAGAAGACCTGCATGGAGGCAGCACGATGCCGTCTCCCATCACTGGGAACGGCATCACACGTGCTGGACGACATTCAACGATACGGTAGCATACGGACGCTCGTGAACTGTGTGTGTGTGTGTCTGAGTATCTTTCTACCGCTAACTTTGCCTTTCTGCCCCCTTTTGTCTTTCCTGAAGTTTCCTAGTATTCAGCTGGAGGAATGTGGTTGTGTTGTGATTATTTTGAGAAGTCACACATTTCATATGATGCCTCAGCAGCCCCTTTTATGTAGTCATGAGGTCTGTAAGACTTTAAATGGCTTAAGACAAGTTTCTGCAGCAGGAGGCAAATACCGTTTGTGTGGATTTTTTTTTGGGATTGTCAAACTCAATCATGTGGTTCTGCACATGATAATGACACTTTGACAGCGATTTTTCATGTGTCAGACCATGAAGCAGAAGGAAAGATCTCTTTTGTGGAGGAAATCTTTTTTTGTGTGCGTGTGTTTTGTTTTCATGAACACCAAACACGCGATTTTAACTCGAAATCCTGCGTGCAGAGGATTTCACAGCAGTTAATTCATAAGCCCGCACTAATATATGCTCTGAAGCCCAAATCCCATTCAGTTGTGCATTATTTCTCTAATCCCCCCTGTCGTTCAATTGATGTTTCGGTACAGTAGTCACCCTTAGTTTTCTTAGTGCGGAGAACAATAGATGTGAAATAAGTGCATGTAGCACACAGGAAAACTGAAAATCTTTTGCCCTGCTGTACAACAGTAAATTAAACTCTGCTTCCAGTTTAGTCTTAGACAGTCGTTGGAAACCTTTCGTGGGAACATCCTGGATTTGGCTACGAGATTGTGAAATTCCTGGACTGTAGTTTGCAGCACTTTCTTCTGCATGTTACATTTTTAAATATCCAACAATCCCCAGCCGATCGGGGCTCATTTCATTGTTTTTACGTATATTAACTCTGTGACTTTCTGGTAGACATTTTATTGTTACACACATAATATCAATATAACTCCTAGGTCACATCACCTCACCGACACACCTGCTGCCTTCCAGATGTGCCCATGTCACCAGCATGTTTTGTGTGTGTGTGTGTTTGTGTAACATGTCGGAGTGTCTTCGGTGAGGCTGACTGTCTCTTCTGTTCCGTCCCGGTGTTCCTCCATAGTCATCTGCTCTTCTGTCTACCAATCTTCGACAGCAGGCAGGTCTCAGGTTCACTTTGCCGGCTCACAGTGAGCTTTCTGCAGCCTTAACCCTGCATTCCTGCTGAACCCCCCCCCGTACCTCCCCACACACAGACACACTCAACTACAAAATCCCTCTGCCTCATTGTACTTTATGCCTCCCTCCCTAGCGCTGCCCAGTATATTTGTCCCGCTGTCTGTGTCGGCGATGTGAATTATTTGTACTGCCAGCCTCCCCTCCTGTGCTCGAGACTGCGTTCTCCTTTCCTTGGAGCAAATGTTTTTTTCCTGCACTCATTGTTCTTGCCTCTGTGCCTGTGTGCTGCTTGTGTGGTTCCCTAAATGCAGTTCTGCGCAGAAGCTAGCCTAGTTTCTACAACAGCCCCTTAAAAGCGACGTCTTTTAGGCTCCGACTGATAGATGAGGCACCTTCCAAAAGCCTTCTGTATTTTGGATGCACCGTTTGTATCTCCCGCTTAATAAGGGATGTCCCGTTAATTATGAAGCATTTGCTTTGTTTACTGTGGGTGGGTTTTCAATTCTTACATATCCATGATACAGAATTTTTCTCCCTCATTATCGTTATTTAGATAAGCTTTGCATTAGATTATTCTGAACTCAATAACTGCAAAAACTGAGTGTCAAATTAAGATTTGTATGTCTGCTCTTCAAACTGCCATCTTGAAGGACGCCGAGCACGCTGAGCTGTCGAAATTGCTCCCAAATAAGACGGTATGTCCGAAGAGCCACATGGAGTTAGCTAGAAATCCGTACACTTTGTTGGACCTGTGTTTCATAGCCTGTAGTTATAGTTGTAGTGTTAGATTTTGTTCTGTGGTGTTATTTAGAACGTGCTCCGTTTATTGTGGTCGGGCTGTGTTGAGATTTTTATTGTGTCTTCATGTTTTGCAACCAGGGCATTAAATCCTGGGCGGCTCACAAGTTGCTCCTGCATAAAGAGAAGAAATCTGCACACCTCATTTCTCCTCTTCCTTCAGTATTTGGTGTCATATTCAACAGATGAATAAGGCTTTTAAATTAGTGATCACCATATTACTTCCGAATCATTCATCAAAAATCATTTCATGCCTTCATTGGAGAGAAGACATGAGCGGAGGGAGAAATGGGGGATGGTGACATGAGACACAAGTCCTTGGCCAGACTTGAACCAGACACACTTCCAATTATTATAATATATAATCAACACCTAAAACCTCGGATTTCCCCTGTTCTGTCTTTTCTTCTTCTCTGCAAAGCCCTTTGGATCAACTGTGTTATATTTAAAGTTTTACATAAAGTTTAGTTGAGTAATTTCAGACAAGTTGGAGCAGGTCAAGGTATTACTTTTCTTTTGGTGTTACGTCGTCATTTATCACGGCTTATGGTTTGAGGTTAAGAAATATTGTTACTCATTTCCTCCTCACGGCGCCACGCCTTGGTTTGGATGTTGATTAATTGGGAGAGGAAAGGCCCTGAATGAACTCCTTGTTATTTTCGCCGCTGTGTGAAGCGGACGCTCCAGTTCTGTCAGCAAGTGTCTTGTGAATCGACTGCATTTATGTCAGCGAACATAATCCTGCTGAACACGACATGTAAAAATGTTCGGAAGCATAAAGACACACAAACTTCCAGCTTATTTTAATGTGAACTTGTGTGAAATTACTTTTTTTTTTTTAACCATTGACGTCAAAAACTGCTGACTCTTCCTTGACAGCTCTTGCCTTTTTCAGACACAAACACACGGCATGTTGTGACTCACAGAGGAGGCACGCCTTCGGGCTTGCGAGCTGACACCAATCAGCGTGTCGATCAGTAGCCTGAAGGCACATTTTTCCCCATAACTCAGGCCGGTAATTGAACCTCGTGACAAAAGTCTGAAAATAAACCGTTTTGCTCCGCGCATTATTCAGTAATACTGCTGCTTCCAGCATTTCTCTTTTCATTGTGAGAACGGCACTGGGAGAAAAGGTCTTGTTTTTGCCCACATAAAGCCGCACAATCACTGCGCTGCATGCAAATGGCTGGCTCCTATTGTGCCTGCTGTAAGTGATATCTTTTGTGAAGGACATAAAATTAAAACAATTGAAAGAGGGGGCATCCTGTGGCCCCTGGCGAGGCTGTAGATTATATGGCCTTTGTGTGTGTTTAATGTAAGGTGGCGTGGCAGTTTAACAGCCTCCCTATGTGGAGGAGGTGGTGTGTGATGGAGGCTCATTCACTAATGGCATCTGTTTTCTTATTTATTCAGGCCTGTTGTTTGTGTGCAGATGCTCACAGAGTCGACACTTCTTTTAGTAAAACAGATTCTTATTATCGCCGAATGAATTTAGTCTTCTCTCTTTGATTTGTTTCAGTTGCAACACACTGCCGAGCCGCAGGACTCTGAAAAACTCCCGACTGGTCTGCAAGAAAGACGACGTCCACGTCTGCATCATGTGCCTGCGTGCGATCATGAACTACCAGGTCAGCCCTCTGCACCCCCACAGAGGACGTCCAGCCCAGACTGCATGTCTCTCTGGACTGAAACACACTTATCTAACTGAAGCCAAATTCAATTTGCCCCACTGTCAGATCCCCATGTTTCATTTATTATGCAGAGGAATGCACCTCTTGCTTGTTCAGTGGCTCCTCTTGTCTTTTAATTAGCTTATTTGTCTCTGTCTTCCTCCCCCTTTTTTCTTTTTCATCTTCCAGTACGGCTTCAACATGGTCATGTCACACCCACATGCTGTGAATGAAATTGCACTAAGTCTCAACAATAAAAACCCAAGGTAAGTAAAAATAAAAAGATAAAAAAATAAAAAATGTTTGCTCTAAAGGATTCAGTGAGACATCTGTTACTTAACAAACTCAGATACTTTACCAACAAAGACCCGAATCCATAATGGAGCGGTCAGGGTCCGACATCAGCCTCAGTGCACCTGCACAGTCTGATCCAGAGTGAGTGTCTTTGTAGCTCAGGGGCACATTCATCCCGACAGACGGGTCAGGGCACCGCTGGCACACTCCACTACACTGGCAGCTGGTCACTGAGACAGCCACCAGAAGGACTCACTTCTCTGTTTGTGTGTGTGTGTGTGTGTGGGCGAGTGTGTTTTCAGTTTGTGCCTCAGGGCTCAAGGATTTCCTCAAAAGTGGATGTGAAACCACTTCGCTTCACCTGTCACATATCATCTCATCCAGGCAGAGAAATCCTGCATGAATGAATGACTGGACGCAGAGGATGTCGCTGTCCTGTGTGCTCCAACACACACACACACACTCACACACACACACACACACGAATTAGGCCTGAAGTATTCATTTTTTATACCTGCCTTTTAATCCAGTGGATGAGATAAAAATGTGCTCTTTCATTTTTCTTCCTCTCAGGCTGCAAAAGTTTTTTCAGTGAGTTATTTGAGGTGATCCTCAGCCTGTCAGCGTAATGATAGTAACTTTTTGGAAAGTTGATTAATTTTTCGATGTATGAACTTAAAACAACATTAATTGTAATAAACCCTGTAATTGCAGTGTTGACCCATTCTGCACAGAGGTTTCGGCCTTGGCAGGATCTTAAATTACACTGTTTTCCACTTTGTTTGCTCCGTGTTTAAGTACAGGTTTGCCGCAGCGCTGGCGCTTGTCATTTACTAACCATTCCTGCCTTTATTTTCTCCCTGTTTTGCAGAACTAAAGCTCTGGTCTTGGAACTCCTGGCGGCAGTTTGTCTCGTGAGAGGAGGCCACGAAATTATTCTCTCTGCCTTCGACAACTTTAAGGAGGTACGGGCTGCGCGGGAGAAGGGAAGTGGGGTCTGAGGAGACGAATGTGTCATTATATTTCGACTTTGCAATTTCAAACGGTGACTCAGCCCTGGAGGAATGCTCGTGCCCGGCAGATTCCTCGTCCCTGTGAAGGGCTAGCATCTTGGAGTGAGCTCCGTGTTTGCAGATTACAGACAGCAGTTTAGCCCACGCAGCACAGGAGGAACCCGCTCGACGTCCAGAGAAAACAGTTACGTGCACGTTAACCGGATTTGGCAGACGCATCAAAGCTGAGAATAGCAGAGAGAAGGATGCAACAGACAGCCTCGTCTGACCCCTTGCCTGTCTGGGTGAAGTGTTCTGGCTGCCGGAGAGAGAGGAGTGGGAGTTTTATGATGGACAGGGCGCTAACAGCAGCCCCCATTTTGTAGCATACGGCCCCGTAAAAATGGGCCGACTGCAGTTAATGCAATATTTACACCCCTGAATGAAATATTGAGTGTTGCTCTCAGTTGCATTAGTGGGAGAATAAGGCTTAGAGAGAACACAGCTCATCTAATGAGATGTTAGAGCATTTGAGGACTCATATTTTCTCATCTTCCTTTTGCTGTCTTGTAAAGGCAGATTTTGGTTGTTTGTTTGTTCCTTTAGTTAAAAAAAAGTGACTTCACTTTTCATCACTTTTCAAATGTTGTATCATTAGAGCTACTTTGATAAGTGACTTTGACATCATGTGTTGGGTGAAAGGGCCGCAGGCTGAGACTCCGAACATTACTCGGAGGGTTTTTTTTGGATGCGCACTCTTTCCTCCTCCCTTCCTTCTCAATTCTTTATCATGCTCCATCTCCCTCATTGCCCTCCAGATGAACTGTCTGAACTGCACGGCGTCTCTCTCCTTCTTTTTGGTCTCTCTGTCTCTGTACCCTTCTTCCTCCAAAATTCCAGTTCAAATAATCTTTTGCTGGCACGACAAAAAACTGCAGTGTGTGCAGTAGAAGTTTTACCACAAACAAAATTAGACACAGACGGCCTCTATAAATATAAATACTGAATAATAAAGCTGTGATGTATTTTCTGATAGTGATCTTTATTTATGGTTAAAAGGGTTCATGAGGCAAAAGTCCTCGCGAAATTTAATTCAAGAGCATTCATTTTCAGTGTCAGTGCGTGTGGGCGGCACAGAAATTGAGGTGGAAATCAGGGATGTTTTTGTCTCAGGGGGTACATGTCACGGTTTGTGTGATTTCCGAGGAGTCGCTGTTATCATGCAGGTCGCTCTCCACACCTGCACTTCAGTAAATACAGTAAATGAATTGTGGCTTGTATTGCAGGTGTGCATGGAGACGCAGCGGTTTGAGAGGCTAATGGAATACTTCAAGAACGAGGACAACAACATCGACTTCATGGTACGCTCGCTCACACACACACACAGTCCTAATGACTTATTGATTGAACTGCAATCCCTCGAAAATCCTATATCGCCAGGCAAACCACAAATGGGCGAATGGCTTACAGGTCAATGCTGCTTCTTTCTCATCGCTGTCGAGCGTTTAGAGGCAAATTAGGACTAACTGTAATCTCTGGGTTAGATGGGGCGCAGGGAGCAGCACAGATCCAGATATGTGATGAAATAGAACCAGGCATCACAGCCACTTCTGCGCGTGTGTTGCCGCAAGTTTGTCAAATCTCAAAAATATCTCAGTGAAGGGAACAATTTTCAGTTTGATGATGCACACACACACAGACACACACACACACACACACACAAGGCTATCACTCGTTGTGCGGGCCCTCTAATTTTTCTCATCACAGCGTAAACTACAGATGTGTGGTGCAGTACATCAAGTTGGGAACTGAATCGTTGCCAAGTCTGTCATTTCCAGGCTGAGTGGTGCTAATTAGCCTGGCAGATGAGAATAAAGCCACTGTGGAAGAAACTTAGACATGATTCTATCTTCTCTCTCTGTGTGTGTGTGTGTGTGTGTCCATTTAAGTGGACACACACACACAAGTTGTTGATTTGAGGCAAATACTATATGTGTGAGTAAAAAAACAGCAGATGCAAAGTTTGAAAAGGCCTTCAATAGGACTTCTGTCACAAGTCCGCCCATAGGCTCTCGCCAGGCCATCGTCTGACTGCAGCATGAAAGCAAACAGACTCAGTTAAAGCCGCCACGTCGCCCCGAAACAACTGAGCTTCTTACCGGAAGTGATGTACATAAGACACTGTGAAGAGATCCCCCTTGATCTGTTTATGTGGGCTCCCATAAGACACCTGACTGAGCTGAACTGGCTGATTTAGTTTTTTTTTTTTTTTCCCAGATCCTTTTAATCTGCCAGATAAGCTACTCTGCCAGCCAAGCAAGCATAATGACGAGGATGTATATATACAGTCTGAGTGGAAGCCATATTAAAAGAAAATTCATGGTTCTTCACATACCAGGCGGATGTAAATATGTGCATTAATATATATATATATATATATTTTTTTTTTACCTTGCAGCAGCAGTTTGTAGGGGGGGCCAAGGTCATGTTAGGATGTAATGGTTCATTAAGATCATTATATGCAGGGTTTTTAAAACATTCAGTTCTGAAAACTGTATTTTTTTTTGTTGTTATTCCTCAGGTGGCCTGTATGCAGTTCATCAACATAGTCGTGCACTCAGTGGAGGACATGAACTTCAGGGTTCATCTACAGTTTGACTTCACCAAGCTGTGTCTGGACGACTACTTAGACGTGAGTTGAGACATAATGTTGCAGGGAAAAATGGACGAGACTGACCGAACACTGCTGCTTTTCTCAATATTCAGCTCGGCCCAGAGCAGAGGTCGACATTACAGCGCCCCTGAGAAGGCAGCCACACAAAAGCAGTGATGGCTTTTCCATTACTTCAGTAAAAATCTGTCTGTTCTGTAAATTCTCACTGTGTAGGTGAGATCAATGCCGGTCTGAGTGTGAGACGTTGGCCTCATGCAGTGAATTGAAAAATAGATCTCACTCTCTCTAGCTGCCTCACTCTTATTTTCAAAATGTCTATGCATGTTTTTCCAGAAACTGAAGCACACAGAGAGTGATAAGCTGCAGGTTCAGATCCAGGCGTACCTTGACAACGTGTTTGATGTTGGAGCACTTCTGGAAGATGCGGAGACCAAAAATGCTGCCCTGGAGCGGGTGGAGGAGCTGGAGGAGAACATGTCACATGTGAGAGTCATTCGACTATTGATTTTACTCTCATTTCTCTTCTCTTCTCTCACGAAAGGCTACGCCTAAATGTCCAGCATGTCGGGATGTTGATGGTGCAGTGAATTGACAGGGTGCATGTCAGTCTGTTTGAAGCTCTGTCACACTTGCTTGTTATCACACAGTGTCCTCTCAGAATGGGATTTGCCATGATCTCATGTTTTCCCTTAACTGTCAGCCACCATGAAAAAAGACGAGAAGAGGGAAAATTATATATAGACCACACACACACACACACACACAAACACAGACACAAACACTGTTTGTCTTTCTGTAATATTCAGAACCTTTAAGTCCTCTCAATTAAGTTTTAATTCAGAAAAGTATACATGTTAAAAGCTTTACATCAGTGCCCCACTGGTTCTCTTTGACCTTTTCTTCCTGGCTGTTGTTCTTCTAGATGACGGAGAAGCTGCAGGACATGGAGAACGAGGCCATGTCAAAGATCGTGGAGCTGGAGAAGCAGCTGATGCAACGGAACAAGGAACTTGAGTCCATCAGGGTCAGACTCTGAACATTCATCTTTCAAGTCATCACTGAAGGACTTTGAAAGATTTCCTCCAACTGTTAAAATAAAATGGCTGTTGGGTTTCCTCTCTCACAGTCCCTGTATCTGTTTCTGTCCCTCTGCCACACAGGAAGTCTACAAAGACACCAGCTCGCAGGTGCTCTCACTGCGGCAGATGTTAAAGGAGAAGGACGAGGCCATCCAGCGACAGAGTAACCTGGAGAAGAAGATCCATGAACTGGAGAAACAGGGCACCATCAAGATCCACAAGAAGGGAGACGGAGACATCTCCATCCTGCCCTCGCCGCACTCGGGTGTGGAGGGCTTGCCGGGTGGCATGATGGGAGGAAACGGCGCAGCTGTCGGTCCGAACCACGCGGGAGTCATAGCGGGCACATCCGCGCCACCACCACCTCCCCCACCCCCTCCACTGCCAGTGAATGGCACATGTAGGTTTAATATTAGTCCTGTTTATTAGCTTATAAGATATTAATCATGACAAACAGGAGAGAACGTTTTGGATAAAAATGATAGTAAGCATTAAGCACACCCCCAGACCTGTAATGGTTTAGTATCCAGTAGTTCATGTAAACAGTTTTAACTTAAACACTAAACTCTCCAAACATCAGCGATCAGGGAGGTACAGATCTGGAGCTCGGGACGTTTTTGTTTACCCTCCCGTATCTCTCCTCTCTCCCAGTGTCAAACGGACCATCATCGGTCATTCCTGCTGCAGCAGCTCCCCCGCCTCCACCGCCGCCTCCCCCTCCACCTCCGCCTCCTCCGCCAGGGCCGGCCTCGGAGATCTCAGTGCCCATGCCTCCTCCGCCTCCACCCGCAGCCCCCCCACTGCCCGGCTGTGGGACGCCCACCGTCATCATGAACTCTGGTCTAGCAGGTAGGTCATTTAAAGGAAACAAATACACACATAGAGACATGTTTATGTCCATATAAGTAATGTGATGAAGTTTATGTGTGCTAACATGTAGTTATGTGCAGGATTTCCTCTCCACTGGTCTTTACACCATAGTGGTGCACATATTAAGGCTATTACGGTGTAACAATTTCCACATTGAACACATTGTTAAGAGCTATAATGTCTACACAGTTAATCTTAGAGGTTCTTGTTGCAACTCAATAAAGTTTTCTGTATTTGTAAATGAAACCATTAACAGAGGGAATGAGAAAATACTGAGAAAATACTGCAGTATTAGTTGTGTTTGTTAAATTGGTCAGTAAACTTGAGATTCTTTACTGTAGTGTATCTGACTGAGATGTGCATGTGTAAGCTTTCTCACTAACTCTGCCAATTTCTTAATGATTTGCCTTTGAATTGTTTCTTTTTCTGCCAACCAGAGGGACCCATCAAACTTTTCTGTAGGTTATGCTTGTCATCTTTGGTGTTTCCCCCCACACACACCTCCACTGTTCCCTTACTTTTATCACAAGTTTTGAAAATGGTATTTTGAGTCTCTGAAGTCCCACTGGTGTAATTCAACTCTTGTAGAAATAATGAATAGTTATTTTCATGTTTCTCAAACATATTAAACCGCACATTCCAAAGCACCATGACTTCCTGAATCTTCCTGCTGTTTTTCCTCTCACAGTGAAACATTCAGAGGATTTTACAAACAAAATACCACATTTCAAAACTCTGCATGTTTTACCCTCACACCGTGCTGTAGTTTTGTTATTGTCAGTGTGTCTTTTGTACGAATTACGTATTACCACATCTCAAAATGTCGGTTGCATGCTGAGACACCATGACCTGCAGCGGTATGCAGATGATTAAAAGTTATAGGCATTATGTAGCACTGGAATGCAGTTTACCTTTCCCATGACAGCCTTATCTCTCCGTCCCTCCTGACCCCTCATCTGCGTGGCATAGCTTCAGTGAATCAGCCCAGGTGGCCACAAATAGCCATAATCTGTCCGATAAATAGTTTGTCACGGTGCCAGGCAGGAAATCCTTTCTGTATGCGCCATTTACTGCACAGGTATGGCCTTATTCTCCTGCCCGAGGCTAACAGGCTTCACTCCGCTCGAAGAATGAAGTGTCCTTTCTGTTAAAATAGATTTAAAGAAGTGATCCACAACAACAAGATTGTGCATTTTTCAAGATCAAACAGCCCATGTGTGTCACCATTCCCAGATACGTGTCTACCCTTTCACCTGCACGCGTGTGAATGTACAGTATGTGCTTTTGCTCTGATAGATAGATAAGGACACTTGATAACTCTTCTGTCGCCTGTGTAGCTGTTAAGATCAAGAAACCCATCAAGACAAAGTTCCGGATGCCAGTCTTCAACTGGGTGGCCCTGAAACCAAACCAGATCAATGGGACCGTCTTCAATGAGATCGATGATGAGAGGATACTGGAGGTGAGAGTTTTCTTTCAGGCAACAAGTTAGTTAGCCCATTTCTGGTCTTATCTCCACGAATAATAGAAAATGATCCTTTGTTGCTGTCTTTAAGGACCTAAACGTGGATGAGTTCGAGGAGATGTTCAAGACGAAAGCTCAGGGCCCGGCGATCGACCTCAACATGAGCAAGCAGAAGGTCATCCACAAGGGGCCCAACAAGGTGACGCTCCTGGACTCCAACAGAGCGAAGAACCTGGCCATCACACTGAGGAAAGTGGGCAAGACTCCTGAGGAGATCTGCAAGGCCATTCAGATGTGAGACCCCAATCTTTTTCCCTATTTTTTTTATAAATTTGATGTCTAATTTTTACATCAGTCATTTTTTTCCAAGACAGTTATCAAATGTCCTGTTTCTTGTACGTTTCCAATATACCTTGTGTATTTCTGACCCCGCGTGTCTCAGATTCGACCTGCGAACTCTGCCGGTGGACTTCGTGGAGTGTCTGATGCGCTTCCAGCCCACGGAGAATGAGATCAAAGTCCTGCGGCAGTTCGAGAAGGAGCGCAAGCCGCTGGAGAGCCTGACGGACGAGGACCGCTTCATGCTGCAGTTCAGTAAAATCGAGCGGCTCATGCAGAAGATGACCATCATGGCCTTTATCGGCAACTTCTGCGAGAGCGTGCAGATGCTCACTCCGGTGAGGAGCAGGACCTTTTTCTTTTTTTGCAGCACTCTTGTATGTTATGCGACGTTGTGGCCACGGAAAGTGACCATGCTTTGTTTCCCCTCCGCAGCAACTTCATGCAGTCATCGCCGCGTCCGTGTCCATCAAGTCGTCACAAAAGCTAAAGAAGATCCTAGAGGTGACTGAATCTTTTGTGACCGGACTGAACATGATCATAAATGAGTTTATGTTTCCTCTCTCACACTCTTGTTCCTCCTTCTTGGTCAGATTATCTTGGCACTTGGAAACTACATGAACAGCAGCAAAAGAGGAGCGGTGTACGGATTCAAGCTGCAAAGTTTAGACTTGGTAAGTTGCCTCCTTCTTCCTTTTAAATGCGTCTACTTCTTTGCAAATGTTGCCTAAAGTTTATCTCGTCTTCTTCGTAGCTACTCGATACCAAGTCGACGGACCGTAAGATGACGCTGTTACACTACATAGCAAATGTAGTAAAGGAGAAATATGCGCAGGTTTCTCTCTTCTACAACGAGCTGCACTACGTGGAGAAAGCTGCAGCAGGTGAGTCGTACGGCGCCGACATGTTTAAGGTTTAATGAAATCACATGTTCTTGTTTGACATGTTTTTTACACTCGGAACGGTTGCATGCGTGCTCATACGTCATACGTTCGCGTTCACAGTGTCGCTGGAGAACGTCCTGCTGGATGTCAAGGAGCTGCACAGAGGCATGGAGCTGACCAAAAGAGAGTACAGCATGCACGGCCACAACACCATGCTCAAAGACTTCATCACACACAACGAGAGCAAGCTGAAGAAGCTGCAGCAGGACGACGCCAAGATCGCACAGGTAACGGGGGCGGACCTTTGCTTTGTGAGTGTTTGAGGTGACCGGGTTTTAAATGTGTGAAATGTGAAATGTTTTTTTTCTTTTGAAGGACGCCTTCGACGAGGCAGTGAAGTTCTTCGGAGAGAACTCCAAAACGACACCGCCCTCCGTCTTCTTCCCTGTGTTTGTGCGCTTTGTGAAGGCTTACAGGGTGAGTTGGATAATCGTCCCTCACACACCTCGATAGCTATACTTAAAAAAATGAAAACTCCACCGAGTTAGCATTGCACTCCTATAACATCAGACTAACAATGGACAGAGATACGCCTACATTACCCACAATTCTAAGGCCACTCAAGAAAGTTCCCTCATTTAGTTCCCTTTATACGACGTTTCACATGCAGTATGCAGCTGTACTCCCCAAGACCTGTAAACAGACTTTGATATGTAAAATTGAGGAGTTCCCCTTTTAAATCACGTCAGCATCTGGGGAGGGTCAATGTGGGGATACGAAGATTGTTTGAAATGCCTGTCTGCAGTGTGTGTGTGTGTGTGTGTGTGTGAGTGTGAGAGACAGACTGGATGTTCAAGGGTTCATGTATTCGTCATTATACATTATACATCATGTGTTGTATGACAAGATGCAAGCTGTAGTCCCTTTTGTTATACACACACAAAAAAAAGTTTTTTATGGCTGAGTCCCGAGAGTAGTGTTCTGTGTGTGTGTGTGTGTCTGTGGCCATATGTACAGTATTTGATGAGACATCTGCTATTATACAGCACAGTGTTTTCCTCCAAATCAAAACTCATTTAAAAGTTTTTTTTTTAACAAGAATTTTACAAACAAGCAAGCAAATTTTCAGAATCATGCGGCACAGTACCACCCCAAACAAACACCCGTCACTGCTTCACTTCAACCACACCTTTCTGCACAGGTGTGTCGGCGATGTCCGGCTCTGTATTTCACTCGTAGCAGCGGCTGAACTGGGATTCAATCCAAGACTCGCTGGGGGTGTTTGACCGCTTCCAGCTGTTTTCGGCCTCTCGCCTCAGCTGCGTGTCAGCTCTGTTTAGTGCGGCCTTTTTTCTTCCCAACTTCCTTCAAACCACGTTAATGACTTAATTTACCACATCTCATGGTGCTAGAAGAGAATCTCAACCACACGCAGCATGTGGTGAAACTACTGAATATTTTGAAAATTAGTTTGTCTGATCATGTTCATGCCTCAGATTTCTCTTTGGTAAACGGCGTATATTTTATCCATATATCTCTTTTTGTAACTTGAAAATGTCGTCCCTGCAGCAAGCAGAGGAGGACAACGAGCAGAGAAAGAGACAGGAGCAGATTATGATGGAGAAACTTCTGGAGCAGGAGGCCATGATGGAGGAAGACCAGAAGGTGAGTCGTGTTTCTTTCGCTACTCTTTCCCACCTTCCCCTCGCCTCTCCCGCCTGCTTTCTAGGGCAGGAGGCTACAGCGGATCACGATGACCAGAAGGTAAGCCCGTTCCACTTCCTCCCCTTCCGCTTCACCCTACAGACTCTTGATCGCAGGATTAGCTGAGCACCGACCTCCTGCCGGGTGAAGTTATATCTGGTTCTACAGATGCCCTGCTGAGCCACATCTGCTCGGGATCAGGGGATGTACCTCCCTAAATGGTTCAATTAACACACATGCACAAAAGAACAAAGAGATGTGTGGAGCAAAAGCATTTGTGGATTAATCTGTACTCATGACCATATCACCAGATGCAAAGTGACGTGTGTGTGTGTGTGTGTTTCCTCCTTAGTCTCCGTCTCATAAAAATAAGCGGCAGCAGCAAGAGCTGATCCAGGAGCTCCGGAGGAAACAGGTGAAAGACAGCCGCCACGTCTACGAGGGCAAAGATGGAGCAATCGAAGACATCATCACGGGTCATCTATGCTGGTAGCGCCGCCTGGGCCAAGAAGACACACACACACACATATATATACACACACATACTCAGACACACAGGGCGCTTTGCATGAAGGTCTTCTCCGGTGCTATATATTCAGTCATTAACAAAGGGATTCTAAAGCAACTAACACGATGACTATGACTCTTTTAAAATTCAGCTGTCAGATGTTTGAGAACCAAAGGTACAACCTAACGAGTGCAAACATGCACTGACAGTTCATCGTGTGTCTGATGATGCTTATCTTATCTGCTTGTGTCATTGCTTTGTAACGCCGTCTGTACTTAGACAGGGCTGGGCTGTGACTAGTTACCACAGTACTCATTAATCAGAGGGGAAAACGCATCTGTTTACTGAAGGACGATGAAACTTAACATGGGCAGTGGTGGAATTAATCGAAGTACATTCACACAGATGCTGGAGGAACATATACATGTATTACAGCGTGTCCATTTTATGCTATTTAACTTGCCTTTTTCACTACATTTCATAGGCAGATATTGTACCTTTAATCCACTACGTCGTACATTTAGCATCTTTTGTTGCTACAGCCCAAAAAGTCATACAATTTTGGTGGCCAATACTGATTAAAAAAAAAAAAAAGAGAGAGAGAAAGAAAAAAAAGAAAAGATCCATGAACAATATATCAGCAGATTGTAAAAATGACATGTACACAATACAAAACATATTCTCAGTAGTTTTTCCATCACTAGCCACGGGAGTAATGTAAACAGGCTTCTAGTGTTTAAGACAATCTGACAACTTAAATTCAGATGGATCATAATAAAACTTTGCCATATTCTAACAAATAAAGAAAGAGTTTATAAGTGGAATAATTGATAGGTTTTCGGATAAGTTTCCCTCAGGCCCGTCAGCGGAGCATTATCTGTTTTAATTGACTTATCAGAAAAGAGAATTAGGTCCCCCCCCTGACCTCTGATGCTCTTGTTGTTGGTTATTTGCTTAGTGCTAACCAGTGCTAAACCCCTGTAGGAGTCTGCTTTTCTTATACTGTGTTTGTCCTGTCTTGTCCTGGCTGTTGTCCTTGTCGTTCTCAATGCAGTGCTGAAGACCGTGCCCTTTACCGCCCGCACAGCCAAGCGCGGCTCTCGGTTCTTCTGCGAGCCCGCCCTCAATGAGGAGTACCATTACTAAGCTTATAGAACTGTCTCTCTTCTCTAAGGTTGCTGGAACAAAACGTTCTCTCTCTTTATATCTCCACGTTCTGCATGCCTCCTCACCCCCCTCCTCTTCCCCTTTTCCCCTCTTAACCGTCACACTCGACCCTCACACCCCGCGTTCATGTGTTTTCTCCCTCCTGAGCATGACTTTGGCGTCGGGGATAACGTTTTTTTTTTTTCCCTGCATGAAGGTGTGACACCCTCATTTATCCTCATGAATTTATCGCGATAGCAAACCATAATGTCACAGAGGAAACCGCCTCCAAGGTCACACACTCTTATCTGCACTGACAGGAGATTAAAATTGGTGAGGAGTGGACTTTTGTCCTCATCGAGTGACGGAGGAGAAAAGTTCAGCTGCGAGCTGCCATCTAGTGGTGACAGACTGAATCAAATACTAACTTCTGATTTTATTCACATTTAATGATCCACTTTGGTCAGTAGCACCCTGTCATATTATACGGCGTGTGTGTGTATATACAAGCTTCAGTCATCATCTACGTGGCAGGTATGACTAACTACTGTGTGAGTGCCTGTGGCATTATAACTTGCTTTTCTGTGTGTTTAAATCAGTGTTTCAATTACAAAAAAAAAGGAGTGTTTGTGTGTTCATCATCACATATCAATGCTGCTGCTGATACCGCTTCATGCATGCTGATTGCTTTGTCCCTCGCCCGCTTACCCACAATGCCACAATGCACCCCTGCTCTCCTGATCGGGCCGGCGTGCTGTGTTTTCTCCTGCCGCCCGCTGACAGGTCACGCTTTCCGCGGCCTTCCAGCCTCACTAATATCCTGCACGATGTCCGCATGTAACGAATCATCTCCACTGCAGCAGCCCGTCTGCCCAGTCGCATGCCGCGTGCTCCCACTAACACGCAGCCAGGTCGCCTCGCTGAACTTGCACCTGTTTTTGTGGTAATTCATTCAGTGGTAATCGGTGTTTCCCTGGCTGCACGCATGCTTTAGTTGGTTTTTGGTCAAAATGCTGTTGGAACGTAACAACCATATTTGTTTATTTCACTCCACGTTTGCTTTCTACTGGAAGTTTGAAACGGGCTCTTCTTTCGTCCTGCTGGTAGCCACTCTTGCAAAGCAGTCTGGGTTCATAACAGAAAAAAAAAAAAAGCTACAGAAGCTTTGATCCTCTACTCCATCCTCTTCCTCCTCTCTGCCAGTTGAGCCAGTTAACATCCTGCAGCTCTGTCCTCTCTCCTCACTCCGCCCTTCCTTCCCTCCATGCGGCCTGCTGCCACTTCGCTTTGCGGCGCCCTCTTAGCAAAGCCGAATGTGAACATGTTGGGCTGACATGCTCCGGTCAGCCTCCTCCTCCTCCGTTTTTAACCTTCATTTTGTCTTCTCTTTATCTAGCCCTAAAGAAGAATAATATTACTAAATTTCCAAATGTCTACTCGAGGGTAAGGAACTCCTCCAGTAGCACCCCTGTAGTGGTGGATGTGTCCCAAACCTGGCAAGCATCTCTTTATTACCTCCCTTCCTGTTTGTCTTTCCTCTTGCCTCTCCCTCAGTTTCCTCCTCATTAGAATCTGCTTCAGAACAGTACATTTGATTTTCTGATGATAAGCAAATACTTATGCTTTCCAGTAGTTTTAAGATGCATCTCAGTTTCACAGGATGCACGGTAGGTTTTCTAGATTTCTGGCTTACAAGTCGAACCCCTGCGGCCTGTCTCTGCTCTAACACCCAGAGACAGCTGATCTGCAAGGCTTTTTTTTTTTTTTTTTTTTTTTTCCCCTGCATAGAACTCATGCTGCTTTGAAAGACAGGCTGCCAGCACTCTGAGCATGTGGGCTCATCAAAAAAAAAAAAAAACCTCCTTGACAAGATGACTGACAGTTCTTTTATTCACCCCCCCTTCCTCCTTCTCCCCTCTCAGATTTGAGGAATCAGCCTTACAGGAGAGCAGACGCCGTGCGGAGGAGTGTCAGGAGACGCTTTGATGATCAGAACCTGCGGCCGGTGAACAACGGCGAAGTGGTCATGTCATGTGACGAGGGAGCGGTGCATGTGCTGGGGAAAAGGACGAGGAGGAGGAAGAGGGGGGAGTGTGTGTGGCGAGGATGAGAGAGAGAGGAGGTGAAGGACGAGAAGTGAAAGATGGCGAGTGTTGTAGCAACCATAGAGATGAGTATGTATATATATTACATAAGAATACACGTTATTCGTTACATGTCTGTGGTGTAGAAGCTTTTCACTATGAAGGACTGGGACATGTATGGGACTGAATTTAAAAGTGTCTGAAAGGTTGATTCACGAACCTTAGACAAGCTAAGTGCCTGAACTTATTTTTTTCGTGGGCTGATGTCACGCCGTCTTCTGTTTTGTCCGGTGGCTGTTTTGTTTTGTTTTTTAAAAACATTCCCCACTTCAAGCAATACAACTTGACCTGGCTTTAATTTTTAAGACGTGTGAAACTGGACTCGCGGAGAGCCACGCGAAGAAGACGCTTCCTCGGGCGACATAATGTAGAATGTATGGGACGCGTTCCCTTTAGCTGTTACAAATACTCCATCTGTTAACGTCGAGTCTCGACTCTCTGTAGTATCTCGGTACATTCCGGTGCTCATTCCTCTAACTATACAAACATGTGCTCTAACTGCACTGTTTTTTTTTTTACATGAGGCTTTTTAACCTAAAAGGGCTGATGATCAGGCAGGAAGAAGATCAGAAAATAATGAAAAAACTATATATTTGTACTAAAGTGTAAGAATGATGATGTTAAAAAAAAATTCATTTAAAGACAAAGACCGGGCTAATGTGAATTGTATTTATCAGGCCTCTCCACACTGACTCCTCTTTCTGAAGTTGTTACAGTTACTGGAACAAGCCTGACTTTGTAGCTCTTAATCTTTAGAAGCAGGCTGCCTGCTCACATAAAAAAAAACGTCCTTTTTTGAAATGTTGCGTTTTTGTAGCAGTGCAGCTGTTTATCTGGTTTCTGGGAACAAGTCAAATCAGAGAAAATGAGCCTGTAACGCAGCTTAAAGTACATTTTCTACCAAATGTAGAACCTGCATGAAAGATACTGAACCCTACTGGATGATCTCCCTGTCAAAACTGGATTTCACTTTGCATTTCATCTCTGTTGACTTGTTTTTTTTTTTTTTTTTACAGATTAATTATAATCCAGGCTACTGTTTACTCACTTTATTGTAATTTTAATGTATAGTATTTAACCACTGTTTTCATCTAATGCGTGTCCGTGGTCATTAAAAACAAAATACACAACACACATAAAAAGAACTTTCCTAAATGTACAGATATTTTGCTACAGACCTTTTTTTTTTTTTTTTTTTACTTAATTCACATTACCAGATGGTTAATATTGTACATATGTTTAAACAAAAGTTTTCATTGCCTTGTGCTATACAACTTGAATGTTATTTTAACTTATAGTTTTTGTTTTCCATTTTTGTATATTTAATGAAGCCAAATGCAGCAGAGTCTCCAGTAAAGTGTGTTAAATCTTAACGTCTCACTGTCACGCGGGAGGATCACTGAACCTGCGTGTGGGCGAGTCGCCGCATCAAACCAGCTACGAAAACATGCAGCTTGTTCAGATTTACAAGTGTTGGTACATTAAAACAGAATTCTTAATCACACTCACAATAAAACTAGTTTGTATTGGTTGACCTGTGATCAGCTGGTTTTGGACACAGTTATTTGCCCTTTTGTAATCATCTCCACAGAAGCACGTGCTGCCGTTCATCTCCTTTTTCAACTTCACTATCTGTAATAGTGACATCTCTCTAACTGGATAATACCGGCATGTTTTTTTGTTTTTACTTTCATCAGAAATGTATTTTAGGCAGTTTGTGCTTATTACAAAAAAATAACAAGCTTTTTTTTTTTTAATTAGGTGATATGAGATTTTCAACGAATATGATCAAATAAACTATTTACATTGAATATACAACTGTTTACCTTGAGAGTTGTTTTCTTCACTTTGTGGACGGGTGTATTGGTTGAGAACTGACAGAGAGCTGTCAATATATATTATAACATTACTTGAGCGATAATACCACTGCAGTGTGTCACTTCCTCCAGAAGAACTACAAATCAGTTATATAGAAACAGAAATAGCAATTACTTGATAAACTCTAAGACTCTAAGATTTACTGAATTGTTACTTAAAAGCACTAGAAGACAACACAAACTCTTCCTTGACTAAAGTTATAATTACAGTTTTTGTTAAAGCGGTTATAGAAAGAAGGTGATCCAACTTAACTCACGGTTGAGTTGTGTTGTGTCATACTGAGGTAATATTCAGTCTACCCTCACTGATATAAATGAGTTGGACAAACATTTCAGACTTCAGCGTGACACTGTACTATTCACCAGCTTTACACAAGCTTCCATTTTGACCATAAAGTTGAATCAGCTGAACGTTATAACTTTAATTAAAGATTTACCGCAGGATGGTCGTATTATTATTGTGGAGACTCTGGAGGGTTTAGTTGTGGGTACATCTGTCTCAGAAATGTGAGAAATTATACAAAACGATCAGAAAACAATTGCTTTTGACCTTACTGATCTTCTAAAATACCAAATTCCAGACATAATCCATTGACACAGTATTTTATTACATTTCACTACAGTAAGTCACCTTTAACAAATGCTCCAATTAAAACCTTTTTGGATCATTTCTCAAGAATACAGCCTCACTAAGTTTGAACAAATCAAAAATGTCTTTATTTTCTCTGGTCGTGTCCTGATATTGGTTTGAAATGTATTCCTTCTACTTTTCCAGGTGAGAGACAGCCAGTGTGACATTAAAGATATAACTTTAATTGAATATAAAAAATTATTGGCAATGGAAAACATGTACAGCTACAGTCAACTAAAAAAAACAAAACAACTTAAAGCTAACAAAAGCAAAAAAAAAAAAACGATTGATAAGTCTGAGTTTCCTGATATCAAATTAGTCATCAAAATAAGTGTGTGAGCTCAGTGTAACACATTCCTGTGAATACCAGAGAAAGGTGTCATCTCTCGCAGTAAATCCATGGAGGGGAATGCATGTTTGTAAAGGTTAACAAAGACAATAAAAGAGCAACAGACGTGTTATCATCAAGGTGCATCCAGCTGTTCCAGTAAAGTTCTTCTCCTTTTCTCCAGCTCTCCTTCACTCAGCTCACTGCCCGATGTATCCCAGCCGCCCTGATCACAGAAACCAAAACACTCAGTGATGGAATAAACGATGACGACTGAAACCGAACTCTAAATGATACCTCTCGCGATGGCTAATAAAACAAACCTTCTTAAAAGAAGTTCATAAACTTTGGCTGGTAAGGTGGAGGGAAGTTTTTATACAAAAAAAACTTTAGCTTGAAATAAAGCTGCTTTCCTGAGCTAAACAAACTTTGTTCTAAAACATAATGTAAATACTAATAAGTTGTAAATACTATAATAAGTTTCACCACATAAATCTCAATATCCAAAACAAGAAAACCAACCTCCTCCTTTGCTGCTTTTCTTTTAGGAGACTTTTGTTTAGAGTCCGAGCGAGATTTCCCCCGAGACTTGTCGTTCTCTTTATCTTTCTCTAGATCCTTCTCGCGCTTTCCATCACGCTCTCTTCCTTTCTTCTCGTTGTCAGAGTCTGGAGATGCCTGGTTGTCATAGTCACCGTCAGTGCAAATACAAACAGAGTGTACATTCAGATTATATACAGACACACACACACACAGTCACTCGCACACACTTTTACACTAAATGGATTTTGGGGGAGTTTCTTTTTACTTACAGACTTGTGACGTCTTTTCTTGCCCTTCTTCTTGTGCTTCTTGGATTTTTTATAGCTTCTCTCTGATTTGGGGCAGAAAATGTCAAGAAAATGTTAGCTGTGTTTTGCTCCTACCAGACGATAATAAACACATCATCTGAGCTGTGAAAGCTGCTCACCAGATTCTCCGCTGGACGAGCGCTCTGATGGAGATTTGGACTGCGACCTCTTTTTCTTCTTATGGTATTCCTCTTCCTCAGACTCTGAGCCCTGTCAAAACATTAAGGTGGAGTAATTCAGAGATTAACAAGGTGTGACAGGGAGTATTGGGATACTGGAAAAGGGGGTGTTCTTGTAGACTGACTACTAAATGGTTTGCCCACAGCTCATTATCTTGTCTGGACTACTAACCGATCGAGAGCGGGATCGCTTCCTGTGGTGCTTCTTGGACTTCTTTGAATGCTTCTTTGTCTTGGAGTGGTGATGTTGGCATTCATGCTGGTAAACAAACACATGCCATGTTAAACAACATCATCTTTGCCATCAGGCTTGATGAATTCAGCCCAATCCCACAGTCTGTCATCACAGACCTACCTCTAAGACATGCATGAAGTCTTTGAATATCCTTTTCCTCTCCGACTCCAGAGTCACGTCTTCAAACGCAGATTCTTTTAGGAATCTCTCTCTGACCTGAAATTGTGAAGTGTCAATCAAAAAATAAAAAGGAAACTAATGTTATTATTATACAACTAAATAGTGAGGAGGAGGACATACAATATATACATGTTTAGGATATACACAAGAATATTATTTGCATAAAGGACGTACCCCCTCCCACGTAGCCTCTGGTTCCAGTGGTGGTGTGGCCTGCTTCAGCATGTTTTTAAAAGCAGCTTCTTTCCTTTTCATCTTCCTGGCCTCCTCTTTCTCTCGCTCCCTCTCCCTGGCTTCTGCCTTCTCCAGTAACTACACAGAATGAGGTTTCAAGATAGACATAAATAATGAAAATATAAAAGCAAAAGGCCTTAATGCGACATTGTGAGCTCCAAAGTTGGCCATCCAAAGGCACAAATAAACCTTGCTCATAATAAGGTCAATAATCAGGGGTAAAGGTACTCAAAAGTTCCCCAAATTTGCTTCAACTGAAATGTTATTCCACCAATAAGCTTCAAAGGAACTATGGAGGATTTGTGAAAAGCTTGTGATGAAAACTGTGTGGGACAAGAGTCTTACACTGTTGAAGGCCAACTTTATGTTTCCTGCGTCCAGCGTGGTGGCTCTCTTGTCTGAGCTGATGACTGATCCAAAGTCATCAAAGCCGGTGTTGACTTCGACCAGAAAACCTTTGTCCTGCCATGGAGAACATACACGAAAGGAGGCAGATTAGTAAGTTGTATGACAAAAAAAATAATAAAATATCAAAACTAGTCTCTTAAAAGGAAACACTGATATGAGGAGATCCAAAGTGAACAGTCTGTTCCTCTGACACTGATCGTCACCACCTGATCTTACCTTGAGAATGTCTTTGATGATCCTCTTTTCATCATGGTAGCGAGCCTTCAAGTCTTCCACGTAGAATTTAAACAGATCCAGAGGAGTCGAACCTGCAAAATAAATAGGATACGTCAAACCGTGTCCAGCATAGTCAGCAGACCTCAAGAAGGATGCAAAAAAATAAAAATGAAAATATAAATTATACAAAGGTTTGAGTGTTGAATGTTTTTGGGAAATGCAAATAAAATGCATAAATGAAAAAACAAACAGAAAACGAATCTAAGATGAATGAGATAGAATAAAAAGCCTGTAATGCAACAGTGCCATGCTGTTTTTCATACAGTATTAACATCCTGAGCTGTGTATGTTTTATTCCTGTGTTCATGTCATGTGCTCTTGTCTGCATGTCACGTCCACGTGAGTCGGAGCATTCAGCTCGTGTGGACGTGTGAAGTCATGTGTGCTGTGGCCTGCTGTCCTACCCGGCTGGCCCAGCATGTTGGCGAAACGGATGTCTGAGCTCAGGGTCGGGTACATCTCCATCCAGGCAGACATAGAGTGAAGCTGACCGTGGTCGTGGAGCTCGTCCAGGAATTTCTGGGCGAAAAATACCAAAATGTGAATTCAGGACGGCAACTGATATCAAAACTTTCAGCAAATAGAAATGGTCCTTTTTGTGATGTGGATTTAGATTGTTATTCAACCTTTTTCAACAGAAATCAGCTACTAGCTACTAACATCTTACATAATTTCAGCCAGTATTTCTTTTCCTGAAAAGGTGACTAATTGTTTCATCCGTCTGTTCCCCCTCACCTGGAAGGCCTCTCTGTTCTTGCGCTGTCGTCTCCTCTCCCTGAGAAGAGTCTTCTGTTTCTCTTCTTCCTCCTCTTTCTCCAGTGCCCGGATGTGCTCCTCAAAACAAATGAGGGCATCCTCTTTGTCCATATCTGTCAGCACAGAACACCATCAACAAAGAGAACTTAAATAGTTTACACACAGAACCAAGTGGACCTAAAGTGAAGTAGAAACCATCCATTTTAAACTAAATTAGTTCAACAAAGACATGAATTTCTGCTCTCGTACTCTGCAGCTCTTCATCCTCTGCAAAGGTAGGGTTGTCCAGCAGGTATTGCTGGGCCTCGGACCAGGTGGTGCGGTATGTGACATTGGCCATGTTGTCCAAAATGTTCTTAAGAGCCTCCCAGTTCCTCTTTCTTAGCTGCTTGGCTTGCTCCTGGAAACCGTTTGTGGAGGAGGAAAAAAGAATGTGAATTGTGTCAGTGTTCACAAAGCTGGCAGATGAAGACTGAAAGTTGAATGATTCTACACTATTACGATAAACATGCAGTCTGAAAATCTGCAATCTGAAAAGAGACCAAAAGTCTGAGGAAAACTGTGGCTTAAATGTCAAACAATGTCTTACCTTCTCTTTCTTAGCAAGGTAGAACAGCACATCTTCATAGATCTCCAGCCTGTCTCTCTCTGGTACACAGCTCCATACCTCGAGCTCACCAAACATTTGTTCTGCTTTCCTGGATTGCAAATACAAACACACTAGTTTAGGATTTATTCACATAATAACCCACATGATGGCAGCATTTCACAGGCAAAACTTACCTTTAACACATAAGTTCTTCACACATACTGGAAGCCATCAGGCACAGTGTTGTGTAGAGTTAATATAAAACTCACAACATGTTAATAAAAATGGAGATAAGTTTAACTTCTTAAGAAGTACAGCCGTATATCATGACGTGTACTAAAAACATCTAATTTCCTTGACAGCTGTTCTAACTATGAAGCCCAGAGGAGTCAGACGCAGTGGTTAACTGCAGTGACATAAGGTATTAAATGTAAGGAGACACACAAGCGCACTTTTCACACGCAATCACACATGCATCAGACAGGCCTGCTGTCTGGTCCAGGGGCCTGTTGTGAGCCATCCTAGATTACAGCCTCCATCACCACAACAACCTCAGTGCCAGCTGAACTGGCTCTTCGTCAAGGTCACCAGTCGATGCACATGTCCGTACTCTCTGTCCATCACCATGACTTTTATTCAAATGCCAAACTTAAATATGCTGGTGACCGGATGTCACCCGTAAGACCAAGGATCAAAGCTGAAACACTGTGAATGTTATTGGCATCATTTCTGATACGTAACTCCTTACTACGTGTTTATGGGTGGGAAAAAATGCTGAACCAAATGAACTGGTACACATTTAGTAAAAACGATGCTATTTCTGGTTGTAGTTTCAAGCATCTCTGTTGCAATGAAATGTGTGAAATTAATTGAAAACGGTGAGAAAGTGGATAAAACAGAATACCAAGGCTGTGAATTAGATCCACACCAAAGAGCCCCCCCCAACATCAGAACGAACGGACCACAATGTTCTTAAAGTCCACTCACTCACTAAATTGTGACCTATAAAATGATGTTATGAACACAATGAAGCAACCACACTGTGACGAGAGCAAACAGGTCAGAGCAGTTCAGGTGGAAGCTAACAGTGCTGTTACTGCATGGTGGCGTGCAGAAGCCGTAGATGACCTTTCACTGATCCCATCTGCATAATCATATTGACAATTCAGGGAACCACAAATCAATACAGGAAAAAAAAAAACTTCACTGTGAGGTCTCTGTTGCTCTTACTTGTATCTGGTGGTAGATGTCATCTTCTCGTGGTTCTCCAAGAACCTCTGAAAGGTCTCCTTGGACTCCTTGTATTTAATTCTGGCCTCCTCTTTTTCTTCTTTCTCTGTTTGGACTTTGTAGGCATTGAACGCTTGTTTCTTCTCACTCAGTTTGGGAAGTGCGCTTTGTTGACAAAGAGAGATGAGAATCTGAGGTCAGATGGGGTTTTGTTCTCACCTGCCAGTGTAAAGAGGATAAACTGGTCCCAGGAGAATAATGTACCTGTAGCGAGGATCATTGATAATCATTTTCATAGCCTGTTCCCAGGAGGAGTTTGAGGACACACCCTGAAATGACAGAGAATGATATTCCAAGTCATGACGGTCCGTATTCAAGTCAGAAGAAAAGAGAAAAGAGTTTCAGTCAAAAGAAAAGAACAAATTAGATCATTTCATGGCTCTTTGTTAGAAAAAAAGCATATAAAGACATTCAAAGGAACAATGAGCTGTGCTGCTTTGCCTCCTAGAAGTCCACACATTTTCTTAATTACTAATAGATGCTGGGTTAAGAGGTGTGGAGTGGCAATAATTCAAAGAAGTGCCACTGAGGACTTATGTAAGCGCCCTTTCTGCCTCTTGCCTCTCCCTGGGAATGACTCCTTCATCCATTATGAACTGATTCCACCGCGTGCCTCTGTCTTGTCAGTTGTCACAGTTATTCTAACTCACTGAGGCATGCCACTTTCTCTCACTGTCTTAATCCCAGCCAGCCCCGTGCCTTTGATCCAATAAAGCTAATCATAAAGACAGGGCCATTAAGATCTTGCAGGAAATGGCAAGCAATCTCAGAGGAGAGCTTTGTGCACAAAATTAAAAAGAGCCTAAATATAGCAGCATTCAAGGTGGGAGGTGCGAGGCCGCCTTGCGACCAAACACAGCGCATCCACAGCAACAGGAGATGAAGCTTAACAATTGTGCCTCCCAGGGGCTCATGAGGAGGGACAGGGATTAGATCCAGATCAAAATGCAAATAGTGACGTTAAGCATCAGGAAAAACTGACGTGGTGAGATTAAACTTTTAAAAAAAGACCACCCGTGTATAATGGTGCACAAGTCAATCGTCTAAACACTTGTTAGAGTCTCTTGGATTAAAATATTTGAGGCTGACTTAGGGACTGTGAACTACATAAATAAGTATTTAGTATTTTTAACAGTTTCTTCAGCTGTGACCAAGGCCAACTGGCTCACCTTCTCCTTCAGCAGCTCTTTGAAGGCCTGCTTTGCCTCCTCTTTCGTGTTCCATTTGTATGTTTTCTTCTGAAGTTCTGGCCGTTCTTCCTTCGTGACTTCAGGACTGAAGGCAAAGGTTGGTGTTTTTGGATTAATTAAAATGTGTTTGCATAACGGATTAAAGGCATGATATGAGGCATTAAATAATTTAATGAATCAATGCGATGCTGTGTTTCTGACTTGATGTATGTGGAGACGGTACCCGTCTCTATATGAGACGCAACTGTTTACCTGGCTGTAGCCTCTGCGGCGGCTGAACTCTCTGCGGAAGCCACAGGTGCATCTGCAATCTTCACCTCAGCTGTGTGATGCACGGCCGCTTGAGACAAGTGTTCCTCAGAGACCACTGATGCAGTTTCCGCCTCCATTACGGTTGCCATAGTGGCTGCATTATCTGCTTGCACTGGAGGAGCTGCTGCGGTGCCAGGAGCCGCTGCCTCTGCGGTTCTGAAATCAGACCATTACAGGTCAAGTGACATCACATGATGGGAGGAATACCAGGACAAAGTAACTGACAGGATCATTTAGTCACATATACAACAAATAAAATTTGTTTTTGATAATAGAGGATGACATTATTCCAATAACTGCTGCATTTGTTGTTCATAATACATAGTGCAGCAGTGAAGAGTGACCGAAGGTAAACAGGAAGCTCTTACCCATTCTCCTCTGCTTTGATCATAGCTGGAATAGACAAAAGGAGAAAGCTGTTAGGGTACTTGTTTTCATTTCAAAGCATCCTGCAGATAAGAGAACAGCACAGAGATAAATGTACTGTGGGAGTCATGTGCTCCTGTATTTGTTCCTGCTGTGTTTGTACATCAATGTTGCCCAGACCCCTTCTAATGTGCGCCGTTGTTCGTCAAACAAGCCAGCGGTCTGCCATTCGTCATGCAGCTAAAGGCTCATTTAAAAGGTGCAGCATGGCTCGGCATATAGCATCTCTGTCTTTCTCACAACAGGATTGACATCATCAGACAGCAGCTCTGTACCTTCAAGATCCTCCAGCTCTTTGGGCTTGGTCCATCTGGACTCCTTCGTCTGAGAGTTGTAATAATAAGGCTTCCCTGTGTCAGATTTGTACTCCTTCCAGGGGCATTTAGACAGCATTTGCTAAAAGGTTAAAAAAACAAATACAGAAGTTTCAGTCACTGTACAATGCAAAAAGATAATTAGTGTGACATTAGGAACCATATGGAAATAATAATTTAACTAATTTTAGAACTATTTTATCATACATGTGCCATTAATCTAACTGTATTTAATTCGGAAGACTTCATATATGCAGGTAGGGCTCAAAAAGCACTGTAGATGAAAAATATTTTTAGTTTAATTAATTTTGACTAATGTGCATTGCCCCTGATAAAAACTAATAGTAAACCAGGTAGAAGTTATATTGAAGTGAGTAAATAAACAGTCATATGTTGGACCATGTTATATAAGAGTTAAAAGTCTGTACCTCTGCAGGAGATTTGAGTTCATCTGGTTTCTCCCATGTGGACTGCTTTGTCTCTGTATTGTAATAATAGGTCTTCCCATCCAGTGATTTGTGTTCTGTCCACAGAGACTTCTGAGGGGGACGAAAACAACAGCAACAACAACTTTGGTTCTATTTTAGAAGCTTTTACAGTCCCTAGTTAATACTGTTGAGTGTTGTCACATATATATTTCCATTTTCAATGTGCACAAACCTTCTTTGGCTGCTCTTCCTGTGGAGATCCATTTGTGGTACTCTGTGGGGACAAAGGAACAAATGAAAGACTGACAGGTTACCGTACGACAAAAAGCTGGAGGTAATGATGGGAACTTAAATCTGTCAAAACTGTAAACTTGCAAATGACCACTTAAAAAGAAAAATGATGTCACACTTACAGCTGTTCCAGGTGCAGCAGCTGTGAGGATAAAAACACAAATCAGTCAGACACTGTACTTTGAATGAACGCAAAATGTGCGACAATATGATTTGTAAGTGAAGTGACAATTTAAGTATCTTACCTGTGGAGTCAACACCAGGCTGTGGGAAAGACAAGTTTATTATTATTTATTTATTTTCCCACGATACACTTTCAAATTTAAAAGGTTGCCTCAGTGCACTTCTACCACTGAACGTATTCCCAGATGAATTCATAGCTTGGAATACAGACTCATCATTCACAATACACATTAAGTGACAAAGCTTTCCTAATTAGTACAAAACTCCACACGCTCAAGATGCAAAAATATACTTGTGATGATTAAGTGGATGTCTTACGATCTCTAAAGCGCCTGGATGTTGTCACAATAAATATATCAGATTGCTCATTTGCATAACTTGTTTACTACTCAGTAAAAAAGAAAAATTAACAGACCATCAGCAGTGAAGGGCTCATGTGTTTCATTATGTTTACAGTGATTCACAAAGCCAAAACAAAAGAGTCACAATAAGGGACATATTGCGCCCAGGTGTTCATCGTCATTTTAATGAGACAGCACTATTTAATGATGTTTCATTTCAAAGTGTGGTTTGTCAGTTCATATCCAACAGTGACACTTGAGTGTGCAAATGCTTCATTTAGCATTTCGCAGACTGCAATGACTTTTTTAGAAGTGTGAAGCAGAGCACGGATGAAATAGTAGTAAGGAGAGTTACCGGTCCCGTCGGTTGTACAGCCGCAGCTGGCATGCGAGGGGGCATCATCATCCCTGGCATCATAGGTGGCATCATGCCTGGCATCTAATAAAAGAAGCATCATGAAATATTCATCTGGCATTTCCATACCACCTAGAGCAGGCAGAAGTATTAAGACACAGTGTGAGACAGGGTGTTGGTGTCTTCGTGGAGGGCTGCTTGCAACTGGGGAGAGAAGGTGACACTGAAACTGGGTCTGCTGTGCTTATTTAATGGTGTGATGCCACAGCTTGTGATCTGTGAAGCAGCAACACACCAAACTACTTTGCCTTGCCACCTTTTCAGACTTGTATTTCTGGCACCTTGATCAGACACCCTACAATATCACGCCTATTTATATGCATGACAGGACCACATGTGCTTGCTAAATGTGGCCCATTCTTGTTTTGAAAAATAAATAATTTCATGACAATAAAAAAGAAAAGAAAAAAAAACTACTACTTCAGCAATATTCAGTCAACCAATGGTAGACGTTCAAAATGAGCAATCCCCTGCTCTTAGTGCTATAAGAAATATAGCAAACAACCATCTTCGCTCAATTGATATTTTTCAATGTTGAACACTTTAGTTTCTGTGCACATGTGCAACCCAAAACAGTGAAATTAAAACTAACTTTTCTAATCACCGTTACATGGTTGAGTTAAAGGAAACATGGGTTTTATTTTTGTGACCATCGGCTCCATCAGTTTTCATAACGTTTTTGAGTTTTTGAGATCTCAGAAAAACAACATTGCTAGAAATAGGGAAAATGGGGCAAAAAACAAGCCGTCAGATGATCAGATTGGTTGTTAACAAGCCAACACAACAACTGGAACCAGATTAGCTGCCACTTTATACATTTTTAGCATTTGGTATTTAGTCCACTTTCAAATAAGTTTGACTGACCTGGAGGTTTGTTTGTGTATCATTCCCCGTCATGCATCAAGCGTTTGGGCACCAAGCTCTTAGAACTAAAAAATGGCTGTCAGCCATTAAATTAATTGCCAATTATTTTGATCGTCTATTTTTAAGAAAAAGTGTCAAATGCTCTGATTTCAGCTTCTCAGATGTGAAAATTTCTGCTTTCTTTAGTCCTCTATGACAGTAAACTTAATATCTTTCGGCTGTGGATAAAAATATTCAAGGCAACACCTCTTGTTTTGGGAAAGAGCGATTGACGTCTTTCACTTTTTCCTCTAAATTTGTGAGCCAAACAACTAATCGATTAATTCAGAATATGATCATCAAATGAATCATTTATATTAAAAAAAATATAAATAGTCACAGCCCTGAAAGAAACAAAATACCTACAAGCTTTCTACAAGGCTCACCTGTCCCATTGGTGGTGCCCCCATTGGTGGCATTATACCAGGAGGAATTATACCAGGAGGCATAGGAGTCATGCTGGGAGGTCGCTGTCCCATAGGGGGCATTCCCATGGGAGGGAAATGAGGCGGTATTCCTGGTGGTCCCATCTAGATAAAGGAAGAGGAAGAGAGAAAAAGATTAAACATTAATGAAGACCTTTAATATTTACCACTGTTAGCACAGCCCTGTATGACGACTGGAAACAAGAGCTGAAAAGCTAATGGTCGTACACATATCTGCCACTGACTTACAAATGGGGGAGGTATCCCTGAGGGCGGTACACCTGGATAAGGTGGCGCTTGGCTCGGGCCATTATTAGCCTCCGATGAAGACTGTCATGAATAAGAAACACCACAAAGAGTTAGTGAACTCACAACAACCAGTGGTGTACTGCCTAAATCGCAGTGTGTTTAATTTTATAAGGTCACCATTATGGTTTATATAAATATGTCCTTAAGTTATTACTGTTAATACTGTAGTTAAGATAAAAATAAAGTTTTATCACAACATACACAACCGAAATATCATAAAAGTTACATCTAATGGTGAGTTCAATAGAATAATGATCCAATATTCCACATTTACAGTTAAATATGATCAAATAAGTACATGAATAGAGCATGAACTTGTTTCTGAGCCTCCTATCTCAAGTTCCTCCTGCTTTTTTCACAGCTTCTGAGCACTTCAGATCAAAAAAGGTGCATTGCCAACTAGGGCTGGATCGTAGTTATTTCTGTTATTGATTATTGTGACAATTATTGTCTTAGTAAATCGATTAAGTGTTCTTTAAACATAAAAAAACATAAATAATGGTCGTCACAATATGCAGTAACACCATCAAATGTCTTGGTTTGTCTGACAAATCACCGAACAAATTTGGGATTTTTCACAGAAAAAATTTGTCAACTATCAAAATAGTTGCTGATTAGTCTTGCGTCGATCAACTAATCAATTAACTGACTAGTCGTTGCAGCTCTACTGCCAACCATTTTTTAATAGGAAGCTTCAACTGGATACACCCACATCAGGATAATGAGTTTTTCAAAGTTGAGTCTACACAAGAGAAAAGTCAGCTGTTGAACATGCTCCTTTGTATGAAGCGATTGGCGATCATATGACAATATGTGAATATGCTGCCTAATCGTTTAGCCCACAATTTTGAATTTTGAGGGCATGTGGATCCGTATTGTAGATTCAATCCAAATCCTGGTGAAACATATTATTACCCTTATGGTCCTCACCTAGTGTATTCATACCTCGTCATATTTATACCATGTCTACTCCTAAAGTTCTGTCATTCTGAACGTAGCCTGAATCCATAATTATTTTGTTATTATTCATCATTATTACTTCTTTAATCTTGCAAGAAGTCGGATCAGGCTCATTAGATTTCTGATGGTAGAATTATACTCAGAAGTAACAATGAGCATCAGAGATAAATAATCTTCTTATAATTGTTCTATTGCTTTTCACTTAAAATCATTCATAAAAACTGAAAAAGTGGAAATAAGAAAACTAAACTCTACATGTTTCAGAAAATCACACTTGTGATTTTTCTGGGAAAGTTGCCAGACACTCAAGTCATAAAACTGCAAAGGAAAGGACTTTCATCAGAGGGCCATAGACTCAGTGACCATTGTGTTACCTCATTCGGCGACAGATAGTAACTTAACAGACATTTATTTACATGAAAATCTACGACATTATACCTTTACCTCATTTCAGTTTTTATTTTTGTGAACCATCTGGTGGCTAAAAACGCCACTGTCCCAGCGTTTATTTTGAAAATAAGAGCCTCTCAGGTAAATCCGAGACTCTCAAATGTTTTGTAAACAGTATATTTAAACACACATAAGAGAGAGACATAGAACATGATAATTTATTATCACTCCCCTTAAATCACCTTACATTTGGTTGGCCCAAATTAACCAAGTCATCTGTAGTATAGACAAGCCCCGTGCAAATGTTATATTATTTTAAATGATATTGCTGAGGACTCCTTTTATGCAGGTTTATGTGCTGCTGGTTTAGGAGATTTTGTGTTTAGCTAACGCTAATAGCGCTCCAAAAAAAAAAAAAAACTACCGAACTACTATCTTACTAACCAAATTAGCTGCAATATTAGCTGTGGTGTTTGATAAATTTTTCCAACTGCACGTTACCTTCGTTTATCTTCCCCCATCTTACCTGATTTTAACTCTTAAAAATCTCATATTTGCCTCTGAGTAAAGAAAACTTATTGCATAGCTGCTGCCGTGTAAAGTACTGTTAATAATGAATGACTACAGGCTCTGTCTAAACCCCGGAAACGAATAATGGTTCTCGCTAGTTAGCTAAAATATATACTCAGCTAAATACATTTGTACCACCGTGAAGTTTGACTGAATGAATACCCGTAAATGTACTTACTACTGGTACATGTAAATAAAACTAAGCCACATTAAATTATTATTCTGTACCAGTGTCATATCCAGGTAGTAGTCTGAGCCATGCCGCTATATTAGCTCAATGCTAACACGACATGCTAACCTGTGATGTTTTGAGGCGTGTGGCGTTAATATAACACTATGGAAACAAAGAGCCGGTCGTTGACCAAACTCCTAACAGGCACAGACACACTTCAGACCGTTATTATAACTCATTTTACCATAAATATTCTGTTTTTCTGAATGATTGTACTCACCATGTTGGCGAGAGACCTCAGACAGAGTTGAGCACCTCTCAGCAACGAGCCACGCGATTGGTTCAACGCCCTCCGAATGTGGTGAGGTCACGGGTGAACGTTCTGTGGCGTCACGCTGCGTCAATGATGTGCAGAAACGCGCAACAACAACAACAACAGCACACAGACGACATGTTTTCTTCTGCAACTTTATGACAAATGATTATAAGTTATTGACAGCATGCTCTGTGGTATCATATGGAAAAATAGTACACATAAGTCACTATTTCGGGAAAGTTTGCCATTACAATAATTTACGATATATAATTTATATATATATATATATATATATATATATATATATATATATATATATATATATATATATAGTGTAATGTAATATAATAGTGTAATAATAATAATAATATATATATATATATTATTACACTATAGCGTGAGATGGGCTTCCATACAAATGCAACAAGCTTAATCTGTCCTGGAAAAAGAGAAGACAAACTGACTGCAAGGTGATTATGCAGTAATAAAGTCAAATGCAAAACTGCTCATGGAAAAGTTATATTAATGTTTATACACACACACACACACACACACACACACACACACACACACATATATATATATATATATATATATATATATATATATATATATATATATATATATATATATATATATATATATATATATATATATGCAGGAACATTGGAATATAGTGTATCGTATGGGTTGTACAATAGAAAAGAAGAGAAGAAATCATGGATATGCAGCTTGGGGACAGATGATAGAGCAGTTAGGGGTTCAGTGCTGTGCTGAATTGGACTGACCTACAGCCGACACAATAAGGCAATGTGCTGCATATACAGGGAGATTAAGTAAATGTGCAGTAAGTTTACAGCTTGTATTGGCTAGTGGTATTAACACTTTCCTATCACAGCAGTTTAGTTGTAGTCTGAGATTGCTCTATTGGTGAAAAGGTAACATGAATAACTCAGAAATTATGTTAAATATTATTTCTTGAATGTAATTTTGACCTTAATTACATACTCTGGGAGATGATGCATTTCAATCCCCACTCTGCTCTTGCTCATGACACAGAACTCTTTGCCAAAGAGGTTATTCTTTACACTGCTACACTGGGTGATTTTCTCATGTTATTTTAGGTGTTATAACAGGTGCCCATTTCAGAAGCTGGAGTAGCTGGTGTTCAGACCGAGCTAAATTACCTTGGTGTATTGGGGATCATTTGGAGAACTGGCCATGATTTTCCAATTATTGGCTCCTGTGACACAGCTCTCCTGCTGGAATGATTCCCATTGATGGTGGGAAATTAGAAAGTGGTCAGTCCACACATTTTTACCTCTTAAAGGGTCATTCACATGGCTGTGGTCTTTAATCTTTTCCTGGTCTTCTTGCTGCAGCATTCTGGTCCTATATTCACACAAAACAAGGTTAAGCAGCAGTTCACCCATTATGAAGGTTATTCAAACAGAAAATTAGTTTGATGGCCAAATGAACACACTGATTTTCATTTATTGCTGTCCCTCTGTTGTAGAAATGCCATGTGCACTGTCCTAAACATTGTGAATGATCAGGGTATGTCTTCGAGATCTTTTCAAAATGAAAAACTACAGGCGTACGCAATGTGCAGCTTATCTCTATACTGCTCAGTGCTGTTGTTTGCTGTGGTGTTGTCCCTGGGATTTAGAGTGCTATTGGAGTGTGAAGCATGCAACAAAGAGTTGGGAAACAGATGAGCCCACACTCGAGGTAGACTGCAATAAACTTTGATGTATTTACTGACAAGTGCCGGAGAATTCCCTATCCATTCTCTTAACAAGCCAAAAAGACAACATGGCGACAGTGAGGGGCAGTGATGGATCGAGCTTCAACCTAATGATGGGAGTCAGTCAACCACAGTGCATCTCTTGTCTTCAGGGAAACAAACAAACCAGCAGTGAAACAACACTGGTGCATTACTGCAAATGTTTCTTGTTGGGCAGAATGATTGAAAAAGTCATTCAAAAATTAAAACATTAAATTAAAAAAGATCAACTAGACCTAAACTTAGGCCTACCAGAGAAAAGGCTGAAATGCTATAAGTAGTTAGATCTTTCCTCAACTGCTCTCGTTCATTATATGAACATTTTTTATTTTTGGCATGACAAATTCAGTTTTTACTTGAAATGTCAGTTTTAGACAACAACCAATATTTTTGTACTGTTTCTTATACATTTTACGTAAAGAATATTTTTTAAAATATATGATTTCAATATATAGTTTAATTAAAATGATGTATCCAACTGGAAGAATGTATTATTCTTAGTAAGTTAGTTTATTTTTTTAGTTTAATAAATGTTTAAGAATATAAACTGTCACTGGTTGAAATTGAAATGCATGCTGTCAGAAATCTACTTTTGAGGAAAAAAAGTTTTTAAAGTTTTAAAAAGTTTATTTTTTAAAAATAGTAAAGTATTGCCGTGGTGCTGCCTCAGTGTCCTCAAGCAATATACAGAGACTATGCAAACAGCAGGGGAGTTGCCGACAACATGGCCAGACCTCACTGCAAAGTACAGGTGAAAAAAAATATTTTCCTGAGAGGAATCAATAAAAGATGTCTTGCACAAATCAAATATCACCCAGATATTTGGATTCATACTTTTATTGATCTCACCATCATTTTTTTTATTCATCATTCATTTACCTGGAGACGATTGATGCTGATCAGATTTGGAAATCATTTCTCCATTGATTCCATATGCTGCAGATACATGCACAGTGCACATGTGCTTTGGTGTTCTATTTATACATCCCAACACAGTTTGCCAGCGCCTCATTGTTGTGTGTGTGTGATTGATTCACAATATATGAGGTGGTCAATGTTTGCCTCCAGCCGTTTTTACCCAGTGTGCTGCTGACCTGCCTCACAGGCACTCTTCCCTCATCTAACAATTGGCTTACTGTCAATCACGGTCGCATTAACCATCAACTACACGCAGTATTACATTTGCAACATGTTTTTCAATTTCAAAGGAGCCAGAGAAGCTCTGAATTAGGTTACATGAGTCTGTTAAGATTTTTTTTTCTCAGCTAAAGAGCTTTTACAAAACAAAGGTTTGTGTGAGATCTTTCTCTCTAACTTAAGACACAATCATAAGGTTAATACAGTATGATCACTTATTAAGTTGCATATATATGCAAATGAGAGCATTGTGTAGTATGTCTCAAAGATGATGCTCTTTGTATTGCTGTAGCATACAGTAATCTGCCCTCAGGAAATGAGTCGCCCTGGCTATCAGATAAGTATCACCCCTTTGAAAAAAAGGGCTGACTGCATAAACCCTCCTCTTCTCTGCTCTTTTGTTGCTTAAGGAGAATGTGTTTTGTCTAAAAGCATATTTGTCCTCTGGGTGATTATTGACCACTGTGTCACATGATCAACGAAAGCATGACCTCTGAGCCAGTGGAATCAAACATTATCCAGTTACTATATGCTACATGCAGCCCGTTTTATGTTCGACTTCACCGCTTAGCACAAATTCAAAACCTCGGCTGTGATGAGCTCTGCAAGGAAAATTTATAACAGGAGTTGAGAAACTATTTTTGGTAGGATTTGTCTCCCGGTTGCAATTATCATGCACAAACACACAAAGCTGTTGATTGCTGAGTACCAGCTATTCACAGTCTCTTGTTCAGAAAGAGTTGCTGATTTCATAGGTATCAATCACTTAGGCCAAAGGGTCTACTGTACTTCCCCTTCACAATGCCACACACACGCACATGCATGCACACACACACACAACATATACAACATTTTCCTGCCTTTTCTGATGGAGATGACATAAAACCAATGAATATGATGTCAGAGCATTGCAGAAAGTATGAATAAGACACGACGTGTGAGTACTTTGAGAAGATCTAAGATGCATTGTCCTCTGTCAGAAAATGAATTGGTCAGGCTTCGGCTGACAGGTTGTCACTCAGAAAAAGGTTGTGTGTCTTTGTGTGTGTGTGTGCCTGGGGGAAATGGACATGAAGACGTGTCACACACAACCACACACACACACACAGTTGCTTGCTCATGGGATAATAATAGCAGATTTATCCACTTATTAGAAATATAGTAATTTAGCCGCTAACTGAAGACTCTCCTCCAGGCAAAGTAATCTCCTTGTGGCGGGGAGAGAAGCGAAGGGAATGTGTGACCTAACGTTAGGCGTAACACTACCGTCTTTGTCCACAGGAACCGCCAAAATCAACACAAAACAATAAGTTATATTGAGCTGCTTTAAAAGAACGGGTCTCCATCATGGGAAATTTGTTTTCTAGCCAAAAATTAAATAAAGAGATCGCTAACACTCTTATCTTTGCATGGTAAATAAAAATCTACCACAAGCAGCTGTTCAGCTTTGCTTAAAAATAGGGAGCAATGGGAAACAGCTAGCTTGGCATTGCCCAAATGTTAAAACACAATCTGCTTACTCACACCTCTAAAAGTCGCCACTCTGCAATTTTGTCAATAAACTTATTTGCTTCCTTGCCGTGAGCTAGATGAGGAGATTGACGCCAGTTTCACGTTTTTACGTTAATTACGAAGCTAAAAGCAGTAGCAGATTAGCTTAGCATAAAGACTGAAAACAACAGGAAACAAAAACAATGTTTACCAAAATCTCTACAGATCACTAATTAACGCGTTTTTAACTTGTACAAAAGCTGAAGTGAGCCAACAAGCTAGCTGCCTCTTAGCTGTAAATTATTTACCATCTAGACACAAGAAGTATCTTAGCATCTAACTCTTAAGAAGAACGTGAATATGCATATTTTCCAAAATGTCAAATAAATGTCAAACATTTCTTGACGCGTGTGTAAGAATTAAAACCCACAAAGCCCCACAATCATCCTTTGTCACGGCTGTGCTAAAACAAATGGGTAATTTCAGAGAAAATAAGAGTTTAAACAGGCGACATGAAGGTCAGCCTAAACTAGCCCAGTCTACTATAACCACTCCACCATCTCAGTACATCAGCACAGGTTTGACTAAAATGCATCAAATCAAATGTAACAAATTGTGTGCTTGCTTGTCTAAAAAGCATTCACAACACGAGAGAAATTATTTAAACTGGACTTGCACTCAGATTTTCTGCAGTCATTACGCCTGTGCAGCATTTATTTTTGGAAGCAGCTTAAAACATAGTTTCTTGTTTGATGCATGTGAGGTAGGAATGAAGGTGGTTTTCGTTCGAGGACTGATGTCCAGCTGTGAGCACTCGCTGTGTTTGTGGCCTATAATGAGATGAAATGGCTGGAGAAGAAAAGTGGCAGCCGTGGGAGCACAAAGAGGATGCCAGGGGATTTATGTGTAATAGCAGTCTATGAAACAGGCCTTTATGCTTCATGTCCTTCGTTTCAAATTTCCCAAAGAATATCCTGTCGCTGAAATGTGTTTTCATGATTGTGCTGGTGGAGGGTTTGGGGTTGCTGGAAAAACAAAAGGCTGGCTTAGACAGAAAAAGTGGTGTTGCATCTGAATGTATTACAGCTGCTACTATTTGAGGTATTTTAGAAGTTCAGATAAGCTCAGCCTTAATATTTCCAGGTATTAACCACATAAATAGCCAGTGAAAGTGTTTAAAATGCCATGTTTGTTCCTTGAAGATGTAAGAAAATAAAAATAAAACTCAAATGTAAGACATCTTGCAGTCAACAAATCAAAATGTAAGTCTGCTTATTTGCTTATTTAGCCCATCCGATGGTTAAGAACATAATAATGACGCTCATTTTCATTCCTTCTCCACAGCATTTCAAATCAATTCAGCAGCTGTAATTCGCACGAGAGGCAGTTTTCCTATGCATTATGCAGCCACATATTCCAGCTTTGTGCTGAACACCACAAGTTTAATTAAAACATGAGCTCTCCACCAAGCAAGTGCTGCATCATGTACACTAATAGTCATGGGAACGTATGCTCAAACGCAGGATGAATATTCCAGCCACAGGATTTTTTTTCATTTTATCTCGGGGAAGTGCGAGCAGATTATCCTGTAATCTCAGGATCAGCTAAGGCTTTTAACCACACTCACCAAACTGCTTGTGCAAGATTACTTTGAAATACAGGCTGCTTTCAAGAGAGTAGCCCATTTAAATCGATCTGATATTCATCCTATCTCCAAGGAACAGCATAGGACTTTCTTACCCAAAAGGGAGAGAAAAATACACCAAATCGATAAGCACATTGACATCCACTGCTGAATGTAATTGCTGTTATATAGTCCCTCCCCTCTTCACAGAACATTGTGTTCAGGACATGAATGAGCGGTCAATTAGCTATTACAGTGCTCATTTGTCTGTATGTAATACCCTGCTTGTCAATCAGGCAGAGTGGCTCTGTGGAGATAATGATGCTTGCTAAACTTTTATTAATCTAAATGCGCAAACAAATAAGAAGGAAAAGATTCACGATCAGAGCTATCCGCACAGACCCGATGTGGCATCTGTTTGTGAAACTGAGCGTAGTTGTTTTGAGAGGCTGCTGAAATCAGGTGGGGAGCCAACATCAGGTGTGGAATGAGACACAGATCCCAGAGGGGGCCGCTGTGGGAAGTGTACTGTAAAATGGGGCGGCGGTGGCAGGTTCACCACACCTTGTTGAATCCCACAGTACTTGACAAAGTGGAAATAAATACCCCAAAAAAATGCTCATTCAGAGGAAACGTTTGACATCTGTTATGCAAGAGAACTAATTCTGTAACACTGGAACGCTTCTAAACATCTGGCAAAAGCAATTAGACATGCAAGGTTGACCAATCGGGCCACATGAGAACAGAACATTTTGTTTTTGAAGGTTCTGTTGTGAGAAGTTAACTTGATTTTCTCTTTTAATACACGTGGGTTTTCTGTATTTCCCACAGATTTAGTAAAACGAGTCCCCGAAAGTTTTTAGTCTTGACTTTGATGAGACTAGCATCATGGTAAAAATGATACGCATTAAAAATCAACACATTAATATTATCATTGTAGATATATTGGCAAGTATCCCTTTGCCAAGACTTTTTTTTTTCATTGGTAGTATCATTGTGTGAGTGGCCCATCTTGAGTGCTTCATTAAAACGGACAGTCAACAATGGCGATATTAATTTAAATGCCACTTATATCTATCGCTGTGTCATTTTCTTAGACACACATTTGCAGTCATAGCGGGGAAATTAATTTCCCACATCACGTTATACTTCTGCAAAAAAGTAAATTAAAGTTCAGATTTTACTGTGCCCTCTGTACAATTACACTTTTTGAATGTATTTATAGGGAGTTCCCCCCCCCCTCCCCCCACACAGCTCTATTTTCTGACCTACACTGAACACTCAATTTCAAAGCCTCTGTGGGATCCATGAGACCCTTGAAGAGTCAGACAGAGCCATTGTCCTCCCAGATGCGGTGACTGACACAGCATTATGATACTCAGTTAGCTGAAAGCACCTGCTCCCAATCTGTAATGAGTATGCAGAGATTGCCGCACATGAACCAAATGGTGAAAACCTGATGGGAAACGGTGAGCCCAGGCAAAAAAAAAAAAAGAAAATAATGACCTCATGTCTGAAGCTCAGGTGGGGCTGCTCCATTTAAAAATCCCCCATTGCTTTAACTCACTCACACATTTGATATTTCATTGAACTGAAGCCTTAAGCTGCCACTGGAATATGTGATGAACTAGTCTCATGTTGTTCTGAGAGCTTTGTTTTTGTAATTATTCCAACCTGCAAAACAATTTCTCACCAGGTGCTGAAAGGTCATTATTATTTTGTGATTAAAATTTCGTGAATAACGAGGAAGGATCCCACGACTTCACATTAAAATCACATTATAATTTCAGTACAGACTGTGATTTGTTTCATTTTGCTGGGCACAGCTGTGGATTAGAGGTGGTTAATAGAGGTTGTTCTTGTCTTGCAGCATATGTATATGTAATGAGGGACACAATTGATTAATTGAATAGATTTTTTTCAATATCAACAGTAATAATCAAGATACGTCCGTGTGTTTGTGGAGTGTAGATTTTAACTGCATGTAGGGCCAGAGTTATTAATTATTTTTGCTCCTGCTGTTGGTGCTTTCTTGACTCATTTATTACATTAGGACCTACAGTAACATATATGCAGTCAGTTATTTTGACCATTATTACTCAGTACTTCTGAAAGTTTTAAGAAAAACTGTGAGTGTTTTTTTCCTGGCTGCTAACGATGTGGAGAATTTTTCAATTCCTCTGTGCTACGTTTCAGCCAAATTGGACACTTCTGGATGTGTCTGCATCTGGCAATCCCCGATTGTTAATTAGATATCATGTTAAACTGTCATTCTCTGTTTGCCTGACTTATTTAATTTGCTCCATCCCCAATGCACTGTTCCCCCTTATCTCCAGGAAACAGTTGGGCTGAAGCCATCTCTCTGCTGGCTCTCATTTAGACTGGTGCAATCCTGTTGACTTCACACATGGAGCAATCCTTTTGTGCTGTTTCCGTGAAGCTCTGATACCACAGGTCTGTCCTGTCTGACTTGAGACAGCCATTTAATTAAAAGAGCATTGCAGAGCTGTTTTTCACTGTCTAGCCTTGAGCCATATCACTCTCACTTCACCGGGTCAAGAAGCATTTGAGGCACTAACTTTTGGTATTTTATCTTTTCAAATGGGATATCTGTTTGATAGAAATAGATACACCTATAGGCCTCTTTTGAATGGTCCCTGAATCCAATCTAGGGTGGAAATCTAAGCTGGAAATACACTGCAGGATTTGGGGACATTTCAGAAATTCGTTGAAATGAAGTGAATGTTATGAGGTTGACAGGAAAGGAAAGTGATGGTGATTTTCATTTTATGGGATCGTATAAACAGACAATTTAAAATAACGATAAAATGCCTCGTGTGCTGCCATTTTCCCACAGTGCTCATTTACCTAGATTGAAGACATCGTTTTCATTCCCAAATTGGATGACTCGTGTTGCCTAGCAGGCAAAACAGACCGCAAAAGTTACCTTGAGATTATTAAGTTGCTCCCCTTCCCTTGAGCTATTCTTTTCATAGAACGTGAAACTAAAACACGGCTATGTTTTGAAGGGCATCAGCAGCCAGTCTCTAATTTAAAGGACATCACCAGCAGATTCAGTTGAATGTACTGTTGGTAGTAGCAACGGTTACCGGCACAGTTCATCGCCACGTTCACCATTTTGTCAGTCCTGTGACCAAGCAAATGTCGGCAGGCATTCAAGGCATTTCAAGGTTTCAGGGTTTATTTTACAATATGAAAAAGCTGGTTAGGATGTCAGCTGTGTGGCGCATTATTCACATAAAACAAACTTCTGCTTTCTCTTCCACCAAGACACAAATATGTGTACTGTATCAGGTTGAAAGGAAGTTTTCAGAGAGTAATGACCCCACAGCACCGTTAATTCTGTTAAAGTCACTGAGAGAGAGAGATACACACGCAATACATACACAAAGACAGTAAAACAAAGTAATAAAATGAAGTAGTAGAATGTGTAGCTTAAATCATGAAATTGATGTTGTGTATTTGACTTGTTTTACTCTGTTTATATTTACCAGATAAATTACTGTCTTGTACTTCTATGGGGACTGTTGTTCTTTTACTATGATACCCTGTTTCTTCCTGGCACAAGAGGCACTCTAACTTTCTTTAACCGTTTCATTATATAACCTTGTGTAAATCTGGTTTCCTTGTTAACGTCCAAACAGTTTCTCTATTTATTTTTACCTTTTGTTGAACTCTGAACTCTTAATGCTTAAATGAATTAGAAGGGTTTAGGTGTTGTGCATGCTCGCTACTTAGCCTGACTTGATGACTGAATTGACTGAATTAATAGTATTAGTTCCATCAGTGCTTTTCCTGCTCTGTCAAGCCAAAATGTTTTGCACACAGTTACAAACAGTACATTTCCAGATATTGTATTTTCCTTGTCTTCCTTCCCTGTCCATGTCTGTCTTTCTTACAGAGTAACACTGTCATGGGACTTCATCAGAACAGCAGCCACAAGGGAGAGATGCCAGAGCTCTGAATATATCATATCAGGAACAAATTGCCATGAAAGTTCATACAACTTTTCCCCTGCCACGAGCAGGTTGAAAATTTTAGTTTTCACTTGTTCAGTGAAATATCACAAAGTCTACTGGATTGATGGACTAAAGGTTTTTACTTTTAATGTTATTATTATTATTATTACATATTTTTACGAACATTCATTGCTGGAGTTCGCTGTAAATCCTAATGAATTTTCCTCTAGTGCCACCTTAAGAGCTGAACCCAGCTGACACATATCAGTGAGAGACACATGCACAAAGACTCAGCCTTTAGTTAGTACAAAGAAAATATTACAGGAGGAGCTGGAGAAATCAGTCCACACTAGCAGCAGTTGCATGAAACAGGTAGAGCAGCAGCAAAGCATAACTAGCAGCAGCTGAGTGGGAAAACAAAGACTGCCTCAGTGACTTCTTGTCTGTGATTGGTGTCTTGTTTGAACATGATTAGTAATTAGTAGTTAGTAAGTATGTAAGTAATTAGTAAGTTTAAGTGCTCCACCAGAACAAATGTGATACCTCACTAATAACTCTCATATTCCTCTGCAGTCGTGCTACCCCTCAGCCATTATTGACTCCTTGGTCCATCTAAAGGGAGTCCAGAGCCGAGGACCTGCCACAGACTTCTATCACATCCTACAGAAGAATCCAGCGCTGGCATCAGCAGTATTTTTCCTTTATTCTTGCATTGATAATGGTGCTTTTCTGTCCTACACTGTGATCCACAGTGTTTCCATGGAATTCCACACAGTTTTTACATAATTAGTCATATGAGCGAATGGTATCAGACCACGAGGGATGTTGTGTGTGGGAAAGTAGATAAAAACAGTACTGAATTGTTGTGCCGAGAAATCATGCCTGTACACACTGAAATGATCACTTCATTGAGGTCAGGCTGCCTGTAAACCCCCGGTTACCACAACATTTATAGCGGAGTATAATTACATGCATGCATGCGTGCAAAACACATGCAGGCAACAATAAATTCCACTTGAGTATTTTACAAAACGCAATTGATCAAAATAATTTACAATGCATTTTACTTAATCACATTGTTTTATATATATCTGACTTCGCTACTGTACACCACATGTACATTCGTCCATTTGTTGAAAATGTGGTGAGGGATGAGCCATCTAACCACAGATCTTTTTCCCCACATATATGCAACCTGGCACCTTGTGGGTTTTGCGCGACTGAACTCTTAAAATGTGCATTCATCTTTGTAATGAGGGGTTTATAGCTGTGACTGAAGCTCCTGCCATCCCATAATGAACCATCTTTCAAAGTCTCTCAGATCTTTTCCTCCCAGTGGGTCACTGCAAAAAGAGCCTGATACAGAGGAAGATAGGGTCGTAATTGTGTAATTATATCATTCGGCACACATGTAAGGTAGCATTTCTTTCATTTTCGCACCCCTTTAATCTTTTTTTTTTTTTGCTTTAGTTTGTCATCTGTCTGAATGTCTTTGCATTTTGGTGTCTCAGGAAACAACCAGAAAAACCTATTATACACACTTTCACATAAAATAACATTTATACCAGCACATATGTCTTGCAATTTGAATTTGCTTTACTAACTCATCATGAACTGAAATGTGATTGTGTACAATGCAGTCATTTAACAAGAGTGTGTTAAAGCGCTGATTGCAATTTCATGCATTACCAGTGATTGTGGTGTTAATGTTTGAGTGGCAGCTGCTCCTTGTTACTGTCTCTTATTAAATCTGCAGGCCCACTCACAGGTCCACCAACAGGCTCATTTCCATAATAAGAATCTCTGAAGGATGCGATGCCCATTATCTCTGGGCCTGAACATGGAGGTAAAGGTCAGGAGCTGGAGACAGTAATTCAGTTATAAAGGGCTGAAAAGGAAGGAACAATTCTTTGAACAGGAATTTGTCATCTCTGCGTGTGACGCTTTGACCAGGCGAAAACAAGGTTTGAGAGACACACACACGGGCCACAGCTGAATATGTATCAACCAGCCCTCACATTCCTCTCCAGTGTCTTGGCTACTCAGACATGCATCTCAAAGTGTCAGTTGCCTTCTGTCAAATCTGTCCAACCTGCCAGTAATCAGAGCCTGCATTCAAAGGCTAATATAATGTGACAGTTGTCAAACCCATGCAGCATGTCACCCCATGCGTCCTTCCAGGAAAACACAGTATATTGCTCGCAGTTATTTATGGTATCCCCCCGTTGAGGAATGGGAGTTTGTGTTCATCTGTACAGCATGTCTTCATGGTCTTTGTTCAGACAATGCATAGACAGAGATGTTCTATTGGCCTGATAATCAATTTTTAGACAGATTTGATATTCAAATTGTAGCTTTTCATCAAAGGGGGGACATAATGCTTTCAAAGCTGCACAGTGCTGAATGTACAATTAGGGTACTCCCTATGAAAGATTTTGAAATGACAGTAAATTAAAATGTTTTATAAGACTTGTGCTTGCATTTAATGTGTTGGAAATAATAAATAATAAAAAAATGCAAAGGTTTCTCTCTTCTCTCTTCATATGTTTTAACAATTTCATTAGTTATTTTTATTATTTGACAACAATGTACAGTAGACAGATACTCACTACATTACACATCCATTTCCATTTAATCATTTTTATGTTTCCACATCAACTTTATAGCAATATTATTCTACTTTTGGCCACTTGTTGGAAGTGGAACAACAAGACAGCTTCACCTTATAAAGTCATTATGATAAACTTTTCAGCGACAACAACAAATATTTACACATCCAGCACATACATAACAACAATTATATTAATATGGAGTCATGTTTCTGGCCACCAAACTAATTTAAGTCCAATATTCACGCTTCTTTTAGCCCTCTTTTGCTCTTCACCAGTTGCTTGAGGGAAATATCTGAATCTTCAGTTTCCAGATGTTTCACTGTGTTTCCCAGCTAGTCACTAATTTGTCTACCTGCTGTCCTGTGTTGGGCAGGTAAGACCTTAGAGACTGAACCAAAACAGCTAAAAGATGGGAAACTGCAGAGTCAGGTGATAATTATCCATGGGTTCATCACTTTGAGTGCCCTTTTCACACAACACATAGTGGTTTGATGTATTCTTAACATAAACATATTGATTAGTACAGCTTTATGTAGAAAAATTTTGCAGGAGTAAAGGAATCAAAGTCTCAATTATTAGTATACTTTTCATAAATAGTACAGTTATAAGTATCTGATGATCATGATATAAGGGATATGATAAAAGTTTGGCTTTTGTTTATTGAATGAGACTTCAACCATATTCGACTGCAGAGTCTTACACTTCACCTATAATAAAGGTCCTGTTGACTGTTAGAGTCTTGGGCTTTTTACAGAGAAACATGCAACTGGCAGTTTCTATATTCACCCTCATGATGTCATTTCCATGTTTTAGCTGCATTTGTCATTTTTCACTTCTTATAGATGTCCATGAGGGGAATACCCACAAAGAAGTATTTCAATAAGAACTCTGAAATTGGAAGCTACAAAATCAAGTAGGGATTATGAAGCTAACCAGTACTGAGACACTCAACAGCAGTGGGCACTCATTTCTGACCAGAAGCCTGAACAGAGCCTTTCTGTGCATGATGAAAATGACATTTTTGCAAAAACCACCAGTGGTGCATTGCTCTCTGATTAGAGAGAAAGAAAAGCTAAGTGCTGCTTGTTAATGGAAAAGTTAATTACTGTACCTGTTTGCCATGGCACTTCCACTATCTTTTACATCTCTACCCGCTCTTGTCTCCAGAGGTCTTGTTGCTATGTACATTTCTATCTACAGTCCCATCATTCCTCAGTAAACACATTATCACATTTATGAGTTCAATTTATGTTCCTCTTAACCAAGAGCAGTCTGTCAGGTACTGATTACAGAAACAATGCATTTCTGTCGTTGATTGTGAGATCAGCTTTAATGTCATGGTTTTAGGGTGTCTGTAGTGCCTGTGAGAGTTTTTTTTCCATTAGCATTCACAGAGCCAGGTGGTAGAGCCTGGTGGCACTGAAGCCTGCTCGGCCCTGGATACAGCTGATGTGTTGTGACATCGCTGTCACCAAAATGCAGGCTGAAAGCAAGCAGAGGGACACTGAGGACCCAGGAGAGAGTGACACACACAGATGGAAAAAGGTAGAGCGGAGAGAATTTAAGACCATTGAAAACCAGATGGGGAAGGATGCAGGGAAAGAGGGAGACAGATTTCATTTTAGTCACTGTGAAGTTCTCATATTCTGCTGCTTAAACAAGCTCTATTTCAACCCCTCTCTGCCTCAGAAATCCGGCAGCTGACATGTCCTGTTATTACATTTTCATCATGAAATGAACAATTTTCTAAATGTCACCTGTAGTTTTCAGGGCTTTCATCCATCAGCAGCTGACCAGCAGAAATAGACTGCTGGTCAGCTGCTGATATCGAAGACAGGTTGTCACACACTCCCAAGAGTCTTTGTCAGAGCCGTCACCTCTTCAGACAGTTTATTTGTGTGTACGTGCGCACATACTTATGCACTGTATGTGTGTGTTGCTTGTATCGGGAGTGCTTGGAGTTCACTAACTCCTTTATGCCCATTGCTTCAGAGCTTCAGGGGTGACTGCTGTCATTTAGCTGTCAGAGGGCATTAATCCTGAAAACGCATATACAATGTCATGCCTGAGAAGAAATGTACATTTCTAGTCCTTTCACCACAGCCACTGTTGTGGGTTGGTATCATCTTGAGTTTGCAAAGATTAAAGGAGGTGGCAACATTATCAGCACATTTTATGTCAGCTTCATCCATTTGCTGCCATGACACTCCCTGTGCATCACATCTGCTGTGTAAAAATAACCTAACATGGCATAGCACCACTGAGCTATTTTTAGACAAAACCTTTGGAAACCAATTTGCCTCTCCAATAATCTTTCAAATACCCAGACAAAGTAATGCACGTCTGACATATGACGAAGAGGCCCCCCTTAGAGACTGTCTGTTTTGGGATGCTCTGATGTGCGTTGCGTGATGAAAGTGGGGGGCAGCAGAGCGCTGCTTTCTCTCTCTCTGCCCTCGGGTCGTTCTAACAGGGACCTGCTCAGCCTTTGCTGGCTGCAGCCGAGGGACTTTATGTTGAACTGGTCTAACCTGGCAAGCTCACTGTGCTGGCTACTGATTTATAATGTCTTTGCCAGAGTAAGAGTTAGACTCATTTGTGCTGTTATCAATCTGCCATAGTGGAAAGTCAGTCTCCAATAGTCCAACAGTGGTGCTCTTGTCTGCTCTCAGTCGAGCAAAAACACGTGACAGGGGCTGCGGTGTTCACTGCAGTGGAAAATCCCATGGATTCATACACATTGATTTTAATTGTGTCACATAAATGAAAACTACTGGGATGAATGTGAGGGGTGGCTGCAGCAGGGAACACGACATTTGTTTGGTTTGGAGTTTGAATTCAGAAACTAGCAATTGCACCAGGCAGGGACTGGAGTTTTAAAGTTTATGATTTGTTGGTTACAGGAATACATGGAATACAGGAATAAGGTATGCCACCAAAACAGCTTCATTGCTTCTCGGCATTGATTCCTGAAGTCTCTGAACTCTACTAGATAGATGAAAACCATTCTTCCAAAAGATATTCCCTCTCAACCAACATCATTTTGATGGTGTTCAGTTTGGCTGTGATCTGGTGAGCACGAAGACTATAGCACATGATTCACATCATTATCATGCTCATCAAACCACTGCAGTGACCCCTCCTCCTAAAGCCATGCCAAGAAAATGCTTCTCATGAAAATGCATTTTTCCCAAAATGTCTAACATGGACACACTGCCCATTTTGAACAGTAGGGAAATTTCTGAGACATTAAGCTTGTAAATTAAGAAGGACATTTACAATAACCGATCATTTAAAAATAATAATGTCTAGAAAACTAAATGTCTTGCAGGTTTTTTGGTCTAAGTCATCAATGAGAGGGTAAAACCTCAGCTATGACTTTAACAGGTTTGAAAAGGACACAGACAGGACAGATGCTCCGTGTCAGGCAACAGAGCAAATCCCATCGACAGGTAAATGTGTGATGAGAGGTGTAGTGAAAGGCACCATCGGTCAGGTGAAGCCCTGAGGTGTTGTCAAGGGATGTGATCAGCTCCACAAGTGGTGGAGGTCAGAGTCAGAGTCAGGGAGTCAGGCTAAAATGGTGCACACCAGCTGCAGCTGCTGGGTTTGGCTGCGACTGCAGGGCTCATATTAATGACAGCCGTGACGCTCTCACACCTCTCTCACAGCAGCGGTGGCGTGGCAGGCTGTTAGCACTCTGAACACCTTTGTTTCCACTCCCTCACACTCATAGATCTGCATGCAAGTCGTGGAAGAGCTAGGCCATTTCTCTTTATTTTAGCCCTCCAGCCACTTTATTTAAAAAAAAAAAAAAAAAAAAGACGCTGGCCAGAGACGTTGTCATGGATGATGTGTATTGAAGTTGTTTGTCATCAGCCGACTGTACAGATGTGTGCGTGGGAGGGCTGTGTGTTCAAACTCTGATCTTATCTAATCTTACCAGGAACTCCATTTCTTTCTGTCATTCCCCCAGTGTTTCACTCAAAGTTTCGACTCAGACAGACACCTCGGTTTGTGCTGTTCCCTGGGGAGGTGGTGTTTATTTGGTCCATTTTGTGCGTGACTTTCCAAAAATCTCGCTATGTCTAGTAGTCGCCTTGTTTTCCATCTGACAAGTTCTTGCCTGGTTGCTCTCCTTGCCCACTCTGACCATACATCTCCTCTTAGTACAACCCTAATGAAAGAAATGGGGATCAAGATCCACAGACCACATTTCAGCTGAATCCATGAAAAACAGTCTGAGATGGACAAATCAAGTGGGTATCTAGCATAATATCCCCACTTTCAACATGCATGAAGACGTGAATTTTAAGACTTTACGACATGTGGACCCACCCTTTAAGTTACATTTAAGTTTATTTTGTCAAATGACTTTGCGTTTATGAATAAGTCATTGTCATCTTGGTAACGCGGCAGAGTGCATTCATTCAGTTGTCTGAAACAGAAAAGAGAAATATGCAAATTGGAACAGCCGCATAATGAGCTTGCTGTATTCTCACACGGTGCAGGTGATGGCGAGCAGGAAGGAGCACAACGGAGGTTTAAACAGCTGAAACTGAGCTGAGTTAAGCAAAAGAGGAGGAAGGTGAGGAGATTGTCTCAGGTGCATTTAGGTGCTTGAATGTGAATGGAGGTTTTTTTTTTTTTTTTTTTTTTTTCCAAAACAAAATGAAAATGCTCGAGCGGACACTTTTTACACTTAAACAGCACTCTCAGTTTTAGCTGGCTTAATGTCGCCACTCTCCCGACTGTTAAAGCCACCCACACAACTGGGAGTCTGTTTGGACACAAAGACGCCTCTCCTCCTCTTTCCTTTTTTAATCACTAATCAATTTCCTCTCAAAGGGACCGGGGAGCTGTTTAACGGTCACAAAGAGAGGACAACAAGCAGGGAAACAGATCAAAGCATCTGTAACACTAGCCAGGTGCAAAGCTCTGAGGGCCAACCTTTTATGTGGCGACCAGAGCAGCTGTGTAGATGATCCACAACATTACAGCCAGGCTTTGTTTTTTTTAAAAAATGGGTGGTTCTACAGCCCAGCCTCAGTGGAAATGCAATGAGGTCACATAGGATAGTCATGAATAGGCTAATCATATCTGAAATGCTTGATTGGATGACTTGTGCTTTGGAGGAGCTGTGGTTTGCAGCTCATTTATGACATCTAATAAGAGCTACTTAAAGCCTAAATGGCATGCTTGTGATTACTGATTAAAACATTACGTTAAAATTCAGAAGACGTTCATGGAAAACTGATATGGCATCACTGAGGAAAGGTATTCTGTGCGTTGAAATGAAGGATAATAACCCGTCTTGAACTGCAAATTATACCTTGAATGACCCGTAAAAAAAAATACAAAAACCGGATTTGTGGGACTGCTTGCAAACCTGAGCTGATGCGAGTTTATTGGTCATGTGATGCAACTGACCTTTCATTTGTAAGAATAAACAGGGAGGACAACAGAACAGCAGAGGTCTTTTAGAAAGCGGCTCCTGGAGTGTGGCGGGCTGGATGCTGATCCTTTGTGACAGCTGTTGTGTTGCAAGGTGTGGCTCCGCTAGGCCGGGATGTCATTTCACACACACACGCACACGGCTGCAAACGCTCGGCAGTCACAGCTGCACCTGTGAGGCCAACCCTCGCGGTGTGTATGAGCACAGGAGAGAAAGGTGCCACACACACACGGACACACATATTGGAGATAACAGTGTGAGGAAGAAGAGAGATCTGCACTGCAGCTCAGACTGAACAAAAGGACCCTGAAAGGAAGATGTTATCCGTGTGGTTGTAGGTTGTTAACAAATATCCATTTCCTACATTATTCGCTGTTTTTAACACATCGAGCTGTGAAATAACAGCGGATTTAGTACGTATGGAAGGGAAGATGTGCTGTAAACAACAGTGGCTTGGTTTGGTTCCTTGGCTGCTGCCCATACATTGACCATAACTGAGACCAGCAGCGTTATATTAGTGACATTTTCGAATGTCATCCTGCTCAGAGGCTGTGAAGTCACACACAACCTGTGAAGTGAAGTGGATGATTCTGACACCGAGTGATTGACGCTCTTCATCTGCACTCAGATAACATCATTTTCACAGAATACCATTTTCATAAGTAATTTCCCTTTCTGACTCATTTGCTTTAACTTCTCTCTCCTTCTAATCTTGACATTTTCGCTCTCTGTCTTCTTGTATCTCTACAGCTTTATGATAGATCTGTTCTGTCAGTGCAGCTGCTTATCTGTGCTCACCAATTCTCGCCTTGAAGGATTCTTTCTTTTAGTAAAATATGGTACTTTTAATCGCAAAGTCATATATGGGAGTAATGTTCTCTTTCACAAAAGCAAAACTGTCAAAGTCAATGAGAAAGTACAGTTAGTTAGTTGCAATAACTTTGAATGTACTTCCTTACCTATATGCCATCGGAAGTGGTACAATTTAACTTTTATCATCATTTTTATTATTGTTTATTATTTAGTTTCCATTGCTGGATTAGCAGATTTGCCTGTTTGGAGATTATTAGCATCATGCAGTGTGGTGTTTTTCTCCAAAGCAAAGCTGCAGCATCTCTTAAATGGAGGAAGTCAGTGATGTGACTGTGGAGCACCTGCAGACAGAGCCAGACGATAATGGAGCCAGGCCTGAGGGAGGAAGAGCTTGCATCAACACAGTGAGAAGCAATTTGAAGAAGCTCAATAAGTCATGACCCTGTAGAGGTTTTATCATACAGCACTCGGGCTTACTTTCATGTGCAGTGACAGAACCAGGAGGTGCACCATTAGGCATAAATTCCCAAAGTGCAGCAGCGGATCTGAAACACTGGATGCTGCTCGGCTGGCAAATCAAAATTACACCTTCTGTTCATAGTACATGCCGATAGTGTAGTTTGTGAACTTGGCACTCCTGCGTTCAGGTTTCTCAGAGAACACTAGAAAACAACAATCGCCTGCAAAGAATGAGATCATGATTTTCACTGTAAATATTTTATTATCGGGGACTAATTCATGAAAAACAACATCATTAATCACAAATCCTGTAGTGACTTGAGCACAGGAATGATGTTGCTGTGATTAGAAGATGACCAGTGAAGGACATGCTGTATGTAGCGGTAAAGGATGGCTTAGCCAAAGGTGGTTCATTACTGGTGCAGTGTCTGAGTGCAGCTGACAGCTGGGGCACGGGAGAGCAACGCACAGGCAGGCAGGACACTGCTACTTGGCAGGCAGGTCCAAACTGTCACCGCTGATTTCTGCAGTCAGGTCTGAAGAGAACTCTTCTCATCAGTGTATCTTTGCTCAGCGAAGAGTATTGGAGAGGACTCTGCGCTCATGAAAATGTAATAATTATTATCATGTGTGGTCAATGATGTATTTCGTGGTATAACAATAAATAAATGTGCAAATCTTGTAAAGATAATATTTGATATTATTAATGGTTTAACTAACGGATCTTGCCAGTATCCTGAATTGCTCTACTTATGACACAGTTCTGTTTTTCTATATCCATGGTGAAAACTGTGCGTCAGTAACAGCTTATCTATGTCAGTCAGGGCTCAGGAGAGCAGGTGATGATGAGGGTGATGATGGTGATGATGATGCCGGCATAAGGTTTTAGGATGAGTCTATATCGGTGACAATGTGAGCCAGGTGTAGAGCTGAGGTCTCTTCGTGGCCACAGAAACCACCTGTCAGAGCTCAACACAAAGAGCTGCAGGCACAGTCGTCTCAAAGAAAGACCTTTTCAACAGTTTGATGAAAAATACATGTTCAGATACACTTGAGTCATGGTGACAGGTCAGGAAAGATGTGGTGCAGCAAACTATAAAAGGATGAAGTGTGCCCGTGGGTGTTTTGTGTTCTGTTGAAGTCATCTTTAAAATAAAACTACTATAGCAGGAAAAAATGTCCAAAGGTTACAGACAGACAGATGCATATAGAATCAGGTGATGCTTGGCTTTTCAGCATTTTTCCTGAGGATCTCTAGTTGTCACAGGCTGTTCAGTACATGAGTAGCTGTACAATTAACCCCTCTAGCATCTCGTATACAACCACAACAAGAGGTTTGGATGAGCTTAACCTTGCTGTATAGATGCGAAAAAGGTGAGAACAGACATAATCAAACATGCATGACTTTAGGTATAATATCTAGCCAACCATTTGTGCCTGGCTGCCTGAGACGAACTGTTGGCTAAATAATGCATATTTCTATTTTACATCTTGCTGTATGATTAGTAAGCTTTGCTCCTCACACCTGCCATACATTATTAATGGCTATCTCCAAGCAAACAGGCTGCCATGCATTAAAAACTGCGATTTACAAAGTGGAAGTGGATTAGAAAATGACGTTAATGGTGTCTTTACTTAGGCTCAGGGGCATTAAGCTGAATAGCGGCAGCGTAGGCTTGCAGAGTGCACCATACAAAATGTACTAAAGGTCAGCTTAAGCTCTTAAAAATGACTGAGGAATACTTCAGGTGATTATGATTTTACTGAGATCAAAATTATCCAGAAACCCTCTTAACTGACTCCATGGGAAATAATGTGTCCTAACTGTATTCATACCAATAAGAAGTGGCAGCAAAGTCCTGATATTCTTTAGCAGTAAGTTTGATAGCTCCCCTGAAAGTTTATGTAATTGCAGAAAAGAACACTTGAAACTCTATCTTTGCTGTGAGTGCTTTCTTGAAAAGGTTATTGCCTTTGCGATAATGGCGTATGGAGAGACTTTTCCTTTGAAAGCAAAGTCACAGTTCACTTTTAGAGGAAGGGCTGCGCGGAAGCTGATGTAGCTGCCAGAGCGCCGCATGATCAGAAGGTCAATAAAGCCTGAAACACGCTCATGCAAGAATTGAAATGGATTTCAGGGTCAATATCACATCAGCACAGCTATTATTCTTAAAGCAATGAACACTCATTACAAATTTGCATGACTGCGATGAATAATGACTTCCTGCTGGCCGTCTACAATAATGCTACATCGTGTCACTTGTGTAGAGAGAAATATGCTGCACACTCTCCTTTGTTGTGGTCAGATGCATTTGTTTCACTTACATTCATTCCCCGGAGTTTTAGCCAAACTTTTACTATTTAACTATTCAGGTGTCATTCACCAGCTAACAAATATAACTCCAATATCCTCAATATTTTTCCTTTTCACTCTGTTTTGGTCTCTACCAACTCGTGGGGGATATATCTGAATTGGACTTTAGGAACATCTTAGTTTAGTAGGTATAACATTTTAAAAAAATAATAATCTGAGCTTTTTCACTAAGAAAAGCAACATGCTCAAGAGGGTGGTGAGAGAAAACTAAAACAGTACATTTAGGGGCCATAAAATGAACTTATACACGATAACTTCTGAAACAAACAAAATACTTTGACCCCAGTATTGATTAGTGCAGCTTTACCTAACTTATCTTAAGCAAAAAAACAAAAATATCTTAACGTTTTAATATAATGGTGAACATTGTAGGGACCAGCTTTTTGTCACCAAATCAGGGTCCCCACAATGCACATACACATAGACTCTCACACACACAGTGGATTACTATAAAAATGTTAGTAGCAGGATTGCTCAGATGTTAAATCCCTGTGATATTTGAGTGTGAAACAATCAGCGGTACAACAAAGCCATGACTCATCCCATAACTGGAATCAGAGCTGTCATGTAATGGAATCATTCTTCAAAACCAGTCTGCATGGTCTACAGCTTGACTTCCACAATTACTGCTGTTGTTCCTGATGCCACATGATGTTGACGACAGCCTGGTTCAGACTGAATAGGCATCACCTCTGATGGAAACGTCTGCCTTTCACTGCCAGTGTTCGCTCTAAAAAAAGCGTATTGAATCTCCTTTAAAAGCGTAGTTCCCACTGGTGTCAAAGATCGTACTTAAGTGAGAGCTTTGAAAGAACCACAGTTAAAATCAATGTGGCGATCATGAAATATCATTCTCATGATAAGAGAAAAAATAACAGAAAACATCCACCATTCAATCAGATTAACAGATGAGTGTCTCCTACTACAGAGAAGCAGAGGTAATGTAATATCTTAGCAGGGGAAGGATGAATGAGGGGCTGTGGGAGAAATGGAGGAAACAGGCGAGATGACTGTGGCTGCCTTGCTGCTATTTGGAGCTTTTAGTCACTATCCAGTTCATCGACTGGACCTCCACTGACCAGCCAATCACATGAGAGCAACCCGGGACCTGAAGCCTCTTTTAGCTCACAATCAACACCCTGCAGATGCTGTCACCGTCGAACACGGTAGACATGGGGTAAAGTACGCTGACGCTGTTTTGACCTGTGCTATATTGGTGACGGAAGACAGAAGACTTCGGGTGCACGATGAAAATATGAACTTTTTTTTTTTTTTTTGCTGTCTTTGAAATCTGAGACCATACAGTAACACCAGGCAAACTTTACAAGTGTTTCTGGTTTCTGCAGACTAAAACTCCTGGCACATTCCTTAATATCTGGGGAGGCATTGCTCATAAGCCCTGCAGAGGACTATCAGTTTGTTGACGGCAGGAGTGCCAGGGGTATAGATGACTGTTTGCGGTTGCTATCTCCTAAATCACTCTGAGCATTGGTGTGTGAAATATATGAGCTGGTGGTATCAACCGCCAATCACCAGACTGACTCTCCACGCTTAATTCCTACTGAATTTTTTTTTTTTTTTAAGAAGATAACTTTAATCTCTAATTTTAAATCTACAGGCCCTCTAACACCAATCAGAATCCAGTCTGAATAAATGTGTGTGAAACACACAGCTGGATAAACTAACAATGGTTCAGCTGCAGACACAAGATTGTTCTCTGCTGGATATTAAACTGCCACAACATTTTCCTGGGAGCTATTCCCAGCACTCCCTAATGAAAGCAATCACACAACGCAGAAAGAAACACTTGGTGTGACATATAGAAAGTAATTCTTCTCTTTGCATCGTTGTGAAAGTGTTCATTTCTTTCTATACTCACTGCAACTCAGCATATGTAAACAGGTTAATGAGCCTTTTAGGAATGAGTTTTTTTAATTAGAAAAACAGAAATGTTTGTTGGCTGCATATTAGGTTTGGATTCAGTTGCTTTTTTTCCCTCCAGTCAGACTCCAATCCATGTGTCCATTATATAAGGCTTAATTTTAGATAATTGTAATAAAGTATTATTTTAAATATGCAGAACCCTACCTGAGGTGAAACAGAGGCAAACACACTGCAGTTATCTATGCGGTCCGTCATACGGTACAGTAGTTGCATGTATCTACTAGATGACGCGGAGGTGAGACCTCGACACATGCCTGCAAATTTATTCAGTGTGCTTTTGCACTTGTAAAGAATTGACTTGACTTGCCATTTTTAATCTACTCTGAGAAGGACCTGTTTAAATGTAGATGTCATGTGTCACTGCAGACTTCTCTTACTGGATGTTATAACGAGCCGAGACGAAAAGAGGTTGAAAGAACTTAAGGAATGTACAGTTTAAATCTATCTATCCATATATATAATGTTGTGGCTGTGCTGTAATACATAATACAATACTGTGTTTGTCAGTATAATAATAACAGAATACTGGTGGAAGCTGTTGCAATAGGTTGCACTGTATTGCAAGATACACCTAATATTTTCCACCACAAACACAGAAAGAGGCAACATCTTTGACATCATTGCAATTCAGTGCAACTCTGTGAACAACTGCCCCAAGAAAGGGAACACTGTAAGCTTTATAAAAGGTAATATTTCTAGTTTTGCCACCCACCGCACAGGATCATATTATACTGTACACTGTATATTGTTTTGTCATTTTATGTGGCCACCCCAGCACATGAAATAGCCATGCCCTTAAATTCAAATTGTTAACTACTCATTTTCTTGTGATGGAGGAATTTACATTTTACATTTACTTTTATCTGCGATTGATTGCATTGATTTACATGATTACTCGACTTGAGAGCATCAAGTGTGCGGCCTGTGTGGCTTCTTGACAAGCCGCCCATCACTAGACAGAACAAAGCCTTATCGAGCAGGGCACGTGGATCAGGAAGGGGGAGAGCAGGAGGAGGGAGAAACTGTAAAGGAAGGACATTTCAGAAAGAAGAAGAAGAAGAAAAAAAAAAGCAAGATTCAGACTATTTAACTCTCTATGTGGAGCACAGGTGGGAAATCAGACAGCAGCATATTGTCCGGTGGCTTCATCCTCCCTGGGCTGACAAGGCAAGTCATTTCTGAGGCTGCTGGTCTCACCCTGGGGAGCTGGCTTCCAGGTGAGCCGGGAGCAGAGCACAGCACATGCTTTGACTGAAAGGAGGAAAGATGTGAAAAGCTGCATGCGTTGCAACCTCACCCGGGCAGAAGATGCAAGTTTTAAACAACCTCAGACCATGGGAAGGATATTATTATTATTATTATTAATTTTAAGTCATGCAGTATGATGTAGCTAAAAGAAATGATGATCAGTTGAGGGAATTAAATTAAGACTTAGATTTTGGGCTATTAATGGGGAAAAAAAGCAAATGAGAAGGAAAAGCCGTTTCTTCTCCATCCCTCTCATGAATGCCAGAGAAAATACATGTCCTGGTATGAGTTAAGATATCAAGACGTTCAACAAGCACTAATAACCTACACTCTGTCTTATCGTGGGTTTCAATCTGCTTAATATCGGGATTAAACAGCTCCTTTTTCGGGGAGATTGTGAGGCGTGTAATTTCAGTCCCCGGCAGATCTAAATGAGTCTGGCAGAGGGCGTGGCGAGGGCGATATTCACGGTGGAAAAATAGACCTTAATTAAGAGGGAAAAACTTTAATTACAGAATGAATTTATTCCAATTAAACAAGATACACGGCATGTCGGGCTCTCCCACCCCCAGACACTCATACAGTTTAGTATCAGCAGGGAAATCCGGAGAAACAGACGGATCACTGGGTTGCACGCTGTATGCGAAAACACATACAACACACAGTACACGTTAAAACATCGAGAGCTCCATTGCATTGGCAATATGAGAGGGGACGTCTACGCAGCGCGCACGGAGACTTTGCCACTCACATGACAAAGGGTGCTGCTCCACAAAACGATGCTCCAACTACTGAAATTACAACAGTGCATCATTGAATACTTTTTTTAAAAAAAAAGACAGGAGAGGGGCTCCGCTCCTCTTGGAGATGAATCAGACTTTGGTGGCGTTCAGGAAAAAAAAGCCACAAGAAATAAGGTGAGCCTCCTTCTAAATACCAATATTTAAAAACGTGAGGCTTGTTTAGGCTGTCGATCAGTGTCTCCCTTGCGCCTCCACCTTGACTCCAGATCTGATTCAAATCATAGCCATCGCCCGCGGGGCTCCCCGGGTCAGTCAGTAGGCTCCCACAATGACCGCCTCCGCCTCCTTGGACGGCCTCCTGTCCGTCACCAGAAAGTTGATCATGCCCTCCGACTTTATGAGCAGGTTGCAGCCCAGGAAGAAGATGCCGAACACCACCGTGAGGGACAGCACGCACATGACGGCGATCTGCACCACCCGCATGATGAAGAGGCTCCTCTCATCCGGGGCGGCCGCCACGAAGCCGTTGTCCGTCACCACCGAGGAAAAGTTGCAGCAGAAAATCTCCTCGGTCCTGTTGAGCAGTCCGCCCTCCGTCTGGTTGAACCCGGTGTGATTCATCCCCACTTTTTTCTGTTTGTTTGTTAGTTTTTTTTTCCTGACGTGGATTAAAGGAAGAAACAAAAGAGGGCAAACTTTGAGCGCGCGGAGCAGGAGATGGAGGAGAGACGCGCCGGGCGGAGAGATGTTCATCAAGTGAGGAGGAGTGAAGGCGGTGAGGAGGAGGAGGAGGAGGAAGAAGTTCCGTCTGGAGTTGGACAGGCGGCTTTGGCTTGGCATCACTGGGGGCTCGGTGTGCTCGGCAGACAGGTCGAGAGCGGAGTGGCTCCACCAGCCCGCTCCGGTTAAATAGCGCGCAGACGGACGGTACCTGCGGAGGGACGGCACGGCAAGAGCGCCGCCACCCGGCCGGACTGCGCGCCCCCCCGGCGCACCAAGGCATGCGTGTTGGTACATCATGTCCTGTGTGTGTTGGCCATGTGTGTGTGGCTTGTAGTGTGTTGGTGTGTGAACGTGCAGGCATTAATGGGCGCAGCCTGTGTGGATACCAATGTTTTAGGTACCAATATGCAGCCCAATAAATCCTGTCAGTCCGAGTTTTATGAAGTTTCATGGAGTTTTACCATTGCATTATTAATAATCAATGATGTTTTATATAGATAAATAGTTTTGATTTGAACATTTGTGCTATGATTGCTGTATATACTGTCATACCCAACCACCTGTTGTGAAGCGACCTGTTGAAATAATTAGATTTATTTCAAGCATGCTTTGCACCACTGCACGCTTTTTACACTGTCTGCATGTTACTGTTGTTATTAGTATTTATTATTTTCTTATGTGTGTGTGTATCTATATATATATATATATATTCAGACTTGTACATAGTAGTTTATGTTAATGTTCATTTTTATCTTGTTGAGCTTGTCCTTTTTTTGTATTTCTGTGTACGCACAGAGAGAGTTGTAAAAAATGGAAAATTCCTGTTCACACCTGGCCAATCCAACAAAGCTGATCTATCTATCTATCTATCTATCTATCTATCTATCTATCTATCTATCTATCTATCTATCTATGTCAAATATGTCAAATGTTGCAAATGCTATCTTTGGATAAATAATTATACTCCCAAAATAACAAACACACATCTACTTTCCATGGTGTATTAAAGTCTGTGGCCTGCAGAGTCTTCCAGGTGCTTTCATTGATGATGAACTCAACTTGTGTGTCACCATGTCCCTGCTCTACAGCCATTCCAGGCTGTCTTCTGCAAGCTGTGGATGCTCAAGGAGAGAGAGTCATTGATCAATAAACCTTTCAAAGTGGGGAAAAAACACAAACATAATCTCAGTTGCGTCAGGTGAGTCTGCACTCTGGTGCTGAAGCAGCTTGGATTCAGCCTTCCCAATTGTGGCATGTATAAATGTCAATGTCAAGTTTTTTTTGTTTGTTTTTTTGTTGATTATTAATTTCCCAACAAAATTTCCAGCCAGCTGCCAGGACTCACTCCCTGTGTGGAACGAAGAGTAACCAGGACATGCACTGACATCTAGTGGATGATTTGAATCTGGAGTGGACATTAAGTTTACTTTTATCTGCTTAGCATACATGCAATTATGAATGGAAGTCAGGTTTATCTCACACTGTAACCATTACTGTGTATTTGTCAACTGGGTTCAATGAAATGACAATAAAAGCCTCAAATAAAAAAGGCAGTTTCCAGTCTGCGGCAGGGCTTCGCTGACAGTACATCAAAGTTGTAATGAATTGCTGAACAATAATTAAATACTAGGCTTAGATTTGATCTACCCAGAGGCCAATGCAACGCTGAAGGTCTCTCAAAAAAGCAGCAGATGGCAGCATTGTTCAACATGATTCACCTAAGGCCTGTCTTAAAAACAGCTGTGATGTTAACACAACACAACAGTGTCATTCTGCTAATTCAAATTAACATACACACTAATGTGTATGTAATTTTCACTGCTTTCATATGTTTATATAACCAATGCCTGACTGTACTTACTCTCTTCCTGTTGTTGTTTTTTTATATATACCAAGTGCATAATGTGAACAATGTGAGGACTCCCTGGGGGATTTCTCATACGGTAAAACTAGAAAATCAATGTTGGATATCTTTTCGAGATGACATTGGGGTCAGAATATGATACTGTGTTGGTATGAATAAATAAATAACAATACACCTGGAAAACATTAAGATGCGTTCAGGTTTTTTTATTCATCCCATGCACAAAAATCAAGAAAACTTAAAAGGGTATTTCTGAAAGCTAGAAAAGTGAAATTGAAATATGAAAATTCAACTGAAAGGCTATTTTGAGACATGGATACTTTTGCCAGTAACATCTTTTTTTCAGAAGAAGTAAGAAAGACAGAAAGCAAACACCAACGACATGAACATAATTATTTTATTATTATCCCGTTTGCCTCCAGTGACTAAAAAACACACTCCTAAACTCAAACATGTCATTTAAAATGGCATTACTTTGTTTGTGTCACATTCACACCGCAGTCCCGTCCACTCTCCTCGCGCCTCTCCTCACGCACGCAGCAGACGCCCGTGACGCTCCGCCTCAGAGAGGAGCCCGTGAGCGACGTCGCGTTCGGCCAATCAGAGAGGAGGAGCGGGACGTTTGGCAGGTGGGGCCCCGAGAGCTGATGTTAGATTGAGCCTCTCCTCTCCTCCTCACCGTGAGAATAAAACCAGCCCGGAGGACAGGTGCGCGCAACGACGGCGGCGCGTTGCGTTGGACCGCCTCGGCGTCAAAACCCGAATGGGTCAAAGGGAAGGAAACCTCCACGGAGGCTGCTCTTGCTCTGCGAGGGAGAAGGAGGAGGGAGGTGGAGGGGGGGCAAATCCTATCAGGGAGTCCGAGCAGGTACCGCGAGAGAGGCATTATCGGCGGACGGACAGTGTCACACCGGATCGTGGACTCCTCCGCGCTGACATGGACTCAGGCGTTTCGAGGCGTTGCGCGTCCGCGGCGCGCAGCTCGTCCGGCTCTGTTTAACCTTCCGCGCCGCGCACACGTCGGGTCATGCCGCCTGCGTTCAACACGTTGCCCGAGAGCGAAGCTGGAGCGGGTCACCGGTTCACTCCGTCCATCGTTTAGGTGAGCAGAGAGTGTTATCCTCATTTTTTATTTTTATTTTCTGTGCGCACCTCCCCATCTGGGCGAGCGAAGACCACACAGGTTTAATGCTGCTGACATTAATAATAATAATAATAATAATAATAATAATAACGGTGCTTATGATGTGATATCAAAATCAAGGTTGGTGTGTTTGTTGGCTCTTAACTGCTGCCCCCCCCCCCATCTTACTCCTGTCACATCCCACAATTTGAAATAAGAATCAAGTCAGTTTGTAATAATGTGCATGTACATGAAGGAGAGGAGAGATGGTCAGTGTGTGTTTATGTGTGTGTGTGTGCGCATGTGCCACACCTTCTTAAAAACCACCACAGGGGGACACATGGGTTTTTTTTTTTTTTTGTGTAGTTTGGCCTATAAAAGAAGCTCCTGTCATCGAGCTAATGGGCTTATTTGGGATCAGCTCCGTAATCGCCTCCTGTTCCTGGTAGGGCTGGGTGCAGATTGGCAATTTTCACTACTGGTGCCACCTACCTAGAGTTCTGGAACCACTACCAAAACAATACTTTGTTCCCAAGGGTTTTTTAATTTTATTTGCCAAAGCCAAGCATTTGTCATTGTGTTTAAGCCATCCAAGTCAGTTTTTGGCTTGGACACAGTTTTACTCTGCACTCGGGAAGTATTGATGTTCCACTCAGCTTCACTTTCTGCTCGTGGCGGCTGAGATGCAGGTGTGTGACGGGAGATAGCTGGTTTGAATCCCTCACATCCGAGTGCCGTGGAGTATACCCGTGAGCAGTGCACTCCAATCACAGCGGATTCTCAAGTCTTTGCCAGCAGCAGGAAGCTGAAGATTTGTCTTTTTAAATGGCTCCGGTGTCAGGCGTTGATCTAGGCCGTGTCCACTACTACCAGTGACAGCAGTTAGTTAACAGTCTGGACGTTTCGTACACTAGGCCAATGAATGAATGCTGAATGTGTAATTGAGCTCATAGCACCGCAGCAGACCTCTCACAACAAAGAGTGTTACCAACGGCACAATTAACTGTCACTTCAGGATGCAGTTGATCATGATGGCGCACACTTGTCTTGAAGGGGCCGGCAGAAAAGGGACCTGTTTTGTTTTTGCTGCACCGTGCACAGCAGACGAGAGAAATATGTTTGTGTGCAGATGGTTGGACTAATTGACTCAGCCTTCCTTTCGGACCAGACTCCAGCAAGCTGCCGGAAGCGCGGTTGGTGGTACCGAACCCAAACATGTCTCTGCCACTGACGCACCGAAGCAGATGGTCAGAGATGCAAACAGACAACATCAGACAGAATCATCATTGATCTGTCTGCGGTGTGCGAGTGGAGGTGATGCGTTACGTGGGTCTCAGCAGAGGTTTTTTTTTTTTTTTTTTTTCAAACCGAGACCGTTTTGTTGATTACACTCATTATCTGGAAGTCTCAATCGCGTCCATCGACTTGGGTTAGAAGTCAGCGAACGGTGTGTGTGTGTGTGTGTGTGTGTGTGTAATGTGCGTGCCTGTCTTAAATCCTCCACCACGCTGTGATCTGAGTGCGAAGCTCTCGATGCAGCTGGACAGAGACTGCCTTGTTTTTGAATGAGATAAGAATTAGCCCAGGGCAGCGGTATCAGACCGTGTGATGGACATTTAGACAGGGAGCAGGGAGGACTGTGTGTGTGGAGTGCAAAATCATTACCATGCTGCAAGTGAAAGATAAGGAAATCTGTCAGATTCCCCACAGGAGGTGCTGCAGGCATTTTCCATTGGTTGTAAAAGTAAAGGGTAGGGCGAGTTACTCTACATGTATGCATTTGCAAAGTAAAAAGTAAATGCATGCTCATAGAAAACCTATTTTTAATGAAGGCCCCGTTGGCTTTAACACCTCATGACCTTTAATCTCTCTTTAGGATAAAATGAATTTTACTACACTGTGCGATATACAGTAAATGTGGCCTATATTTACTGTTGTAAATGTCTAAAGGCCTCCTGGGTTTTGTGCGCTTGATTCTCTCTTCAGTCAAGTAGATATCCTGTTTGACAGAAAATGATGTTATTTTCCATTAGAAATATTGTGAGGTGCACATTCCATGTCAATGAGATATCTAACCTCACACAAATTGTCTCTGGTATGAAAGCTTCCCAGATGGTCCCTAGCAGCACTGCTGATGAAGTGGGAGAAAGTCTGTAAAAGGGGAAATGAGCAGTCAGTCATCCTTTCAAATGGGAACGTGTGTGTGTGTGTGTAGGGGGGGAGGTCAATCTAGTGTGGGAATTTGGGTGTCTGTGTGCAAGCAAAGGCGATGACGCTTGTAAACCCTGTTTTTAGAAGATACGAAAAATCTGTTAAAAAAAATGTGGCTGGACCTCATTAGACCGCCATGGCTGCCTGCATCTCTAGCACCACCTCTGCAAACCCTTATTATTATGATGTATACGTACTGTAGGTGTGTATTCTAGACCCTGACAATAAATCATCTGGGCCAGCATTATTAGTTAGTTGCAGATATATCATTATTGGCGTATATGTCAGGTGCTAATTAATGGGAAACTTGAGGAACAGTTACGTGAGGTCGTTTTTAAACAGTGGCCCCCATTACGGACAAGTAGTTTGTCGATCCGCCTTTTTCTCCTCCTGATAAGTTTCTGATTGCTCAACTCAGGGTGTCTGTTGGGTATCTGATACTGATTTCTGATTCCAGACCATATTTTAAAGCTCCTCATCGGGATCATTTTTATTCGAGGTAACATGATGCCAGGGATGGCTGTGGCACTACAAACAGAGCTGGCCGCCCGCCATGACTTAATGAATGTAACTGATAGTGGAAATGCTGAATTTTGACCCTGTGGAAGCAGGTGTTTTCAACGTGGATCTGTCGCATATTTTCGATACTGGATCTGCTGAATGTAACTTCACCCCTGACCCAATGAATTATCAGATGATTTAAATAAATATGTTTTTCCTCTACCTCTGTGTTGTTTTGTTCCTCTCCCTCCTCACATCTATAGAGTACATAACTCTCTCATTAACGCTCTGAACTGCACATCTGCTCCAAGTCTAACTTATAACCTCTGCTTGGTTCTGTTAAACACTTTGTATCACTGCTTTGATAGATGCTGAAAACCCTTAAACGCTTGAATTTTATTGTGGTGTGTTTTAAGGTTTTGAATAAAGCATGTAAAACTGCTTGAAATTCTAATTGCGTTAATATAATAAAGCACTATCTCACTGAATAGTTTTCTTTTTAGATAAAGAAAGAAGACAACCTAATTGATTTTGGTGTAATTTACCACACCAGGTGCTGGAGGAAATTTAAAATATACTTGCTTGAAATGCTTGAAATGTGCTTGATTTAACTTTGGAAAAGGTGTAGGAACTCTTATTCTACCTTTTTTTTTTTTTTTGAATGAAATGAATGGAAAAGTGCTGTGTAATCTCTGATTGCGTAGAGCTTTGAAATACTTAAAGTGAAGTCTGGAGAAGGTGATTACTAATCACTTTTACAAGAGACCAATATTGATCTACTTTAAATGTGGCTCCTCACAGATTTTGCTGACATCATGTTTCTTTGCTTTACATCATTGTGGCTTAATGTTTGAGTTTCATCTCAAATGACAGCAGGAAGATTTAAAAAAAATGATGGTGGCTTCCTTCTCGTTTAATTTTTTTTTTCTCTCTTCCGCAGGATGACGCCTCTTGGTCAAACCTGCTCCGTCTCCTCCCTGTTTCCTCGCCCCGTCTCCAGAGTTCAAACGCCTCGTCAGCAGACCGAGCGCTCCTGAGCACTCGCTGTGGACCCCTCCCCGCTTGGCTGCCCGGCTGACGATCCCGGGGAGGTGATGCGACGGTTCGTCTACTGTAAGGTGGTGCTGACCACCTCTCTAGTGTGGGTGCTGGTGGACGTGTTCTTGCTGCTCTACTTCAGCGAGTGTAACAAATGTGACGACAGGAAGGACCGTTCGCTGCTCCCTGCCCTCCGAGGTGAGTCCACACCGCCGCCGCTGCACAGAATAGACAGGAGGGCGCTTGAAGTTTTCAGAGGTTCATTCAGTTTTGTTGCGTTTTTTTCAGTTTTCAGGATATTCTATTGAAATATTATGTTGCCCATTATAAAAAAGTATTAAGGATTTCAGACATGTTTTTTAATTTCTCAAATTTTATTTGCTTGTTAATTTCTCAAATTACAAGTTAAATATATTCTAGTGTTTGCTGTAGAGAGAGAGAGGTTTGAATTCTTAAAATCATGTTACATGTGTGGTTTTGCAGCAACACTACAAACCACTTTTTGTTTTCTGTACATACCGTACAGAAAACTACATCCTCTACCATGTTTGAAATTCTCCTATTTTAAAGTTTTTCTGTAGTCATCACTGTGGATGACATGTCTATTTATGTTCACTAAGGTAATAACATCATTGTATGATAATGTAGCTGGAAGCACAGATTGATTTTTTTTTCTGCACTTCCACTCAGTGAAAAGGGAACTTTGACAAATATAAATACAGACCCAATGCTCACTATAATGAATAACCCAGCTTATGTAATGACGATGTAAAGTTTATATCTACAAATGGATTTTAATACTAAAATACACTGAAACCAAGAGCACACAGAGACTGCACTTTGGAAAAAAAAGCATTTTAACTTTTTGTCAGTTGTAATTCCTTTCATAAAGTACAACCTCATTAAAATAAATACAGGATTAATCAGTAACTGTGAACTGCCAAGCAATCAGTGTGGAGTGGGTTTTGCGGCAGGAGAAGTGAGATCTCTCCTGATACAACTTGTGTGTTCAGGCAATCTCAACCACACTAATGTTAGTTTCGAATTACACGAGTTGGAGCCACGATTTAGCTTTTTATTCAGGTGCTTGGATGTGGAACAGAACAGGTTTCAACACTATAATCACACACGGAGAACTGATTATATGAGAAGCACCCAGGTTAATCAGGGAACAGAGTGTAGGCTGGCTCTTGAGGCAGCAATTTGCAGTCTATTTTTAAGATTACACACCATCTTTAGATCTCGTAGAGTCCGCGCTCTGTTTGGCATCAGTCAAATAGGCTTGTGAAGCTGTAGACTTAAAAATGAAAACTCATTTCACCAGGATGTTTGACATGAGCTTCATTATCTGTCACAAATCCTATTAACACGATGAAGTTCACTCAAGGGTAAGACTTTGCCTGAAGCACAAGAAAAAAAAACATGTTGGTTGTATTAAAACACACGATTTATAGTTATTGATCAGCAAAAATGCAAAAACATCAGTATTGTTAGAGTTTTGTCCTGCAGTTAGTCTCTAATTTCAGTATGTACTGTAAGGTTGAAACAGTGTGTGTGTGTTTGTGGGTGAGTGTTTCTGAGATCAACCTAAACCACAGTGCCTCTTTAGCAGTTCATTTCCTTACATGCCCTGCAGTAAGCAGGTTTCTAAGAGGCTTGCTAAGCTGCTTTTAAGGTTAGACTGAGGCAGCCACTGAGACTGATTACCATACGAGTCTACTGTTACATTGGAGTTATTTTCCTTTAAAATAGCTTAAATATGATGATTTGTTAAATACATGTACTGACTTTTGAGGATATTTTCAGATGCTGCTTTCCCAGGACACTGCAGGTGTTTTTAGGCTTATCTTGTCATGTTTAATCCTATTCATTCTGCCCGAAAGTGAATAGCCCTCTTTTAATCTGGCACTGATTCACATGTTCACTTTGGTGATTGGAATCAATTTACCCCAATCTGATTCTTACTTAAGCCTTCCTGTTATGTCACAGTAATTAACTTTCTGTTAATGCTTGTGTGGACAAAAGTCACTACACTGTAGTTTACAACAGGTATAAGAATCAATCTACTGGAAGCACAAAGTGAGCAGGATCCATAAAGCTGCATTATTCATTTTTGGCCACTAGTGGAAATCATTTCAGACAGTGTGACAGGTGTGCACATGCTTTGCCTCATAAAGATGTGATGGCAGTTTCCTATTAACACAGAGCTGACTGTTTAACATTAATTTCAGTCATCTTTCAAGCTCCATTTTGGTCTCCACCAACTCCTCAGAAAAAATACCTGTGTCAGTTGCTGCTAAATGTTTGACTTTTGTTCACTGGTAACTTGACTTTCTCAGTCACTTTGTCAGTCTTCCATTTGCAGAGCTTTTTTTTCTGGAAACCTCTTTCACAGTAAATATGTGGGCGGCTAAACAAAAAGAATGAGTTAAAAGCTAAAACTGAGCATCAGTACTAAAAGGTACACTTTCACATTACAGAACAATTTGATTAAATACTATTAATATCAGAGATTTTGATTAATGCAGCTTTAAATAATGTAAAATCACCACGCAGTAATATCAGTTGCACAAGCCCACAGTGTGACGTGACGGTTTGTGGTCAGTTTCTACTCCATTACTTTCATTTTGGACAAGCGGTCAGTGATCCCACACCGGTCATCACCAGATCGATAATGACCTTTTAAAGAATGCCTGCCTTAAATTCCTGATAAGAGCAGCCTTCACTCACCTCAGTGTTTTTCAGTTGCACCATTATGAACTTTATGGGCTGTCGCTCCCGTCCGTTATGTTTATGTTAGATTTTATGTTTGCTTGACATGCTAAGGTAAAGTTGTTTGGAGTTGGGCTGTTTGTTAATATTTACAAAGGGAAGGACAGACATGCATAACCACAGGTTCTTGTCTACAGTATACATACTGTATGTGCATTTCTCTTTTACTTCTGCACCACATTTGACCTAATTAAATAATGCATGTTCATGGAGTAGAGACAAAAAAAGCAAAGCAAAGGCTGAGTTATCTTCACTTTATAAGCTCCAAAACAATGGATCTTACACTTCTCTTTACTCGTCTGTATTTGCGTGTTTTCATTAAATTGGTTTCAGACATCTGTCAAACTCAATGCAAAGAGTTCATATAAAATGTTTTCTGTATAATTTGTATACATAACATAAGTATACATATATAAGATAACCATTGACATAAAGACTTTAGAAAGCTCTCTGCAGAGAGACATAAGTTGTAATAATTTTCACAGGCTGAGTAATACTCTTCATGGTGAGTGAACTGCTCCCTTTAATGTAGACAAGGCTTTATATACATTACACCTGCTGGTTTGTCACTTACAGAATTATGAATTATGACTTATTTATTGAATTTCAAGTTTTCATATATTCAACAATAAAAAACTATGCCATAGGTAGATACCCACTCAGAGTTTTTTAAAAGAGTAATGTTTGAATGGTGTTCATATGTTTCATCCAACTTCCTGCATTCATGAAAATCTCAACAAAAGCTGTAAATGTTACAGACACTGCGCAATGCATCAATCTAAGCATATTCTGTCCTTTTTATGAGCCTAGCACTTAACAAATTGCTCAGTGTAATATTTGGAGAGGTGTTCACTGGTTTCCTCTTGGAGCCTTGGTATCCAACTGAATTTAGCAGGATTTTATAAAACCTCCGTCTATCTGTGGAATTATTTTTTGATGATTTCAAGCGTGCATGTTTTAATTTAGCCAAACCTACCGTCTGTCACACTGACATTTGTGGAGATCTACCCTGAGACAGTTGCAGCCCCTGTGAGCTTTAATGAGATTTTCACTAGTGATCATCTACAGCAATCTCAGTTTTGCAATTTGTGAAGTAAATAAAGGAGTTAAACAACTGTTTCTTATGAAACAGTCCCTTAAGGCCTTTTTTTTCAACAATCAATTCATCTGTATTTCAAAATAAAATGTCACAAGACTGACATCAGCTGGTCTGGTTAATCAAGATTAAATAAAATATAGCATTTTAGTTTCATTCCCAGCATTATAAATTGGTAGTGTAGTGTGTGTTCAGTCTGACCGCTGATCGCTTTGCCACAACACACACCAAAGAAAAAAAATAGAACAAAGTTTCTATTTTGGAAAGGCAGTCATCCCCTCAAAGAAGCTGAGCATCACAAGGCAAAGCTGTATGCCACGCATGATGTTTTTGAAAATGAAATGTAATTCACTGACACTGCTTTCACTTGTGACTTGTGGTCCATTTCTACTGTGCTTTACTGAATCCATGTTCAGTGTCGCAGTAAATTTATACATGAATTATTGTTCATAGACCGTCCTCTACTCACAGAGGAAGCTTACTGTTTTCCAGGTGCTCCTATCTTTTCAGATATTACACTTAAATGTCAAACAGGACCTCTGAATCTAATTGCCTTGAGTCTTTTGTTCTTTTTGTGAGCACCACCTCACTTGGTAGTCATATAGAAAGAAGGTTGAGGTGCACACAGGAGCAGCGTGGTAGTATTCTGCAGGGTGTTTGTTGTGCTGCTGTGGTTTTGTGTTCAACAGAAGCTTCTTTGATATATAAAATCATTCCAGCAGGGTCAGACTTGACGCAGGATGCAGAGCGGGGCAGCAGAGGGAAGAGGTGCAGGTGAGGTGCGGTGGAAAGAGAATGAAATCAAGCTTGTGATAGAGCCCTCCAACTACATAGACCTTTTCCTGAAACGTAAATGAGAGTGAAAAGAGCTGGAGGACAATCTGCATGCAGATTAGTGTCCGAGTCCACCTTGATGAGACAAGAGGAAAATGGGATCTTGCAAACAGGGATCAAAGAGTCCAGCTGGGCTCTTAGAACATGTTTTAATAATGGAGCATAATAAAGAGGAGGCTAACATATACCATATTTAGCAAATATTGTTTAGAGTTGTACACTTATTGCTAATTTGTCAGAATTATGAGCTCATGAATCACATAGTGGACAGGTGGATAGGTGGCACTTTATTTTTGTTCAGTTCTGGAATATGAGTGATCGCGTCTCAGAAGACTCATTACCTGCGACTGTGAGGGGAAACCTTTTCACTGTAATTGCTCGGGATAAAGCTGCAGGCAGGGACATTGAATTAGATTGATTGACCTGAGGACAGACAGAGCCACTGTTTTCCTCCCAGATGATCGCGGTCATCTTTTATAATGAATGCTCTGTGTTGCCAGGAGAGTGTGTCAGGCTCGAAAATACCAGAGTTTGTTTCCGAAGGCTCCTCTGATCTGTTTGTTGCTAAGCAAAACCAGAATGGTTTCAGTGTCCGTGGTCTTTTATATTCATTTACTGTTTGTGTCACTTCTTAGATGGGGGATTTGGGGTTTAGGGTGAAAAATGAGTCAAAAGCTATGTTCAAGTTAGCCCTGGCATAGCTAAGGCACTGCAGTGCATTAAACTAAATCCTAACTCCAATATGATCACAATAACAATGCTAATATGCTGATGTCCAGAAGGTACTAGTATAATGTTTACCATGTTGACATGTTAGTTTAGTTCAGCTGTGTTAGCATGGTAATGTTAGGTTTAGACACAAAGTGCAGCTGAGGGTGATGCAGGTTTTAGTCATAAACCAAAGTAATGTGAAATTTTAACCTGAGTTGAACCACCAAAGTGGTGCCCGTCTGATGGACTGACACTGCAGGCCGTAGATCCACACAGGCAGCATAGGTAAGGAGTTAAAGAGACCGACAGTGTAAAGAAGGAGAGGCAAAGCTCCAGGAGCTGCTGCAGTTTTGACTGAGATGTGCTTTAGCACAAAAAAAAATCTTTAAATGTGAACACTATTACTTGGACAAAGCTGCAGTTGCACTTGACCATTGCGTGTATCACATATGGGTTTATCTAAGCTTAAGAAATATTAATTTGTCAGATATTTTTAAACATTCCAGTTGTAACAAAAAGAGCAGACATGCAGTGTGAAACTGGGAATGACAGTTTGCCTTGTTATTTCGAGGCCCGGGGACTGTCTCCTACGAGGTTCACAAAGTGTTCTGCTCTCTGCAGTTGTTCACATCTGACAGGGCTGTTACACACATTCTCCTGTAATCCTCCTTCATAGTGAGATTCAAATACTTTTATATAGAATATTTCTTTGGGGTAAGTTGTTTATGTTGTTATGAAGGCAAAATGACTGGTTTTGATGGTTTGCTGGATGGCTGTGTAGGATTTTTCCAATCCTGTGTTTATCCGTACCTATAGGGTGGATTGGAGAGGCTGAGTATGCATTTGATGGACACTTTGTTCAGTCATCCAGCTCAGCTGTCGAGCTGTGTCCATCAGATTTAAGCCAGCGTCCAAATGGAGAGTGTCAGCAGCGCCGTAAAGAAAGAAAAGAGCAGGATCGGTTGGGGTTAACAATCTAGTGGAACCCAGCCTGTCTCCACGAAGGGGTCCCGGGGAATCCTCTTAACCTGGGGCTTTACAGCTAATGTGAACTGTGTCCTCCTTTCATGGAAATCACTGCCTCTGCTCTAAGAGATTATTAAAGAGAGAGAGGGGGGAGAGAGCGAGAGAGGACTGTCATAAATCCATGGGAGGTTATTTACCTTAGGTGAAAAGAGCTGGCTCTGTGCAGCAGCAGCAAAAACAACAGCAGTGCTGATGTTCTGCAGGCTTCTGGCTGGAGGAGCATGTAGCAAAGAAGGAAGTGGTAATTCTACAAAGGATTTTGCTCTGATACTACTTTTTCATCTATTAATACATTCTCCTAAATCTCTGAATTCAAAACCTCCTAATAGATTGAATTAAAATTAAATATAGCTGCCAGACTGTGCAGTGCTTAATACCCACTCAGCCCAAGCCACGGCAACCAGGAGAGAGCTTAAGCGCTGTCTGTATTAAATGTCTTACACTGTTTTTTACATTCATTGATCCACATCCTGTACGCATACTGCCGGTACATGTAGTTGTCTTTAAACACACAACACCGGTTTGATACATGCACATTGATCTGGAAAATTGTGTTTATGCTTTGGCTTTCCACTAGAATAGAGAATCACACTTTACAGATTGTACAGAGATACCAGCATGCTTTGCTGCACTCTCCTCAGCTTTAAGAGAAGATAATAAATCCTGCGTCTGTGATGTCCACCGCACAATTTGTACATCTCACAATGGCCCAATGCTTTCAGTGCAAAAAAGAGCACTCAGAGTTTATCTGTAGTTTATCTCCTTTGTTGTGGAATAATTTAGATCAGATTGGATTAGAGACTTTTCTCTGAACGGCAGATTATGTATTGATAGCAATGCTCAAAAATGTACTTTTTCCTAACATGTATGTATTGTGTGTATTATTAAAACTTCATTTGTAGTCAAAGCAGCACTGTATTTCTAATGTATGCATTCAACTTATGCACTCTTACTTTTTTGAGTTCTTGAAAAACTACCATAACTTTTTTTTTTTTTCCACTGGTAAGAACAGGGCGCACAGCCAACAGACTGGGGTCAGGCAGGTCAGTCAGTACTCATTACTCTCAGTCCCATTTAGGAAGGAGATGTGGAGCATTTGTAATTTAGTGGGTGTTTATATCACAGTAGTTCTTCTCATATTGTTTCCTTATCGAGAATAGACTTTATTTACAAGGCTATACAGTGCAGATTGACATTAATTTCTCACACCCTCCACCCCCTCCTCTTCACAACATTAGATTTTCACATCAGATATCCTTTTTTGTTTTGCTGTTGTGTTGCAGCTGTGATATCTCGGAGCCACGAGGGTCCAGGGGAGATGGGCAAGGCGGTGAACATCCCCAAGGATGACCAGGAGAAAATGAAGGAGCTCTTTAAGATTAACCAGTTCAACCTGATGGCCAGTGACATGATTGCGCTCAACAGGAGTCTACCGGACGTGAGGTTGGACGGGTACGTGAGCTTGGGCGTCTTCCAGATGCATGCTGTGAATCACGCCACTAACCCTTTAACACCCCCGCACACACACATCCACCATCTAGCAGACCAACTTAACACAATCCTCACACTGCTCCACAGCTGTCTGGAGACTTTGGCGCCTTTGATACCCATCAAACACTGTGAGGCACCATGGTTTTCTTTTTTTTTTTTGGCTGATAATTTTTGGTTCTTTATTTTTTGGGGGGTTTTCACTCCTTAATGTGTGCAGACTTTTATGTCGGGTTCACTAAAAACTGTTGCACTAATCAGACAAACACATTCAATGGCTCAGCAAGGCAGCAGGGATTCATTCTCTCGAGTCCCGACAGGGTTGCAGACAGAAAAGCTCTAAACTATCAAACAACATTATTCTGTTGATTACAGTCATCTTTAAATTGTTTGTTAAGGCCATCAGATTTATCGGTATTAATAACTTTATCTAATGCGGAAAGACATCTCTAATTAATGGCAGTGTTTCAATGCAGAATCCATCAGATCCCTCAAGTGTGTACATTAGGCCTGACATTTGAATGGGAGCAAGGTTTTGTTTACTGTCATTCAAGATCCACTTGAGCACTTAATGAAAATCTGAGGAGCAATTTGTGTGAAACATGAGCACATTCATCTTGCTGGTGATATGCACCAGCATTCTCCTCTCGCCAAGACATTATCCAAACGATTCGCATTTAAATATTCCAACTGGACACACTTTCTCCGCAGCAATTTCATTAAGCGGACACCAAAGGATTTGCCAGTCAGACACACAATAAGAAATAGGCCACCAGAATTTCTTTTTTTTTTTCATTCCTACCTTCCACTGTTTTTCCATCCTGTTGAAATGAAAAATGCAGACTCAATACTTTCTTCTTTTTTTTTTTTTTTTGCAATGTGGAGATGCAAATATAAAGATCATTTTGCTTGTGTCGTGCAAAAGGAGACCTGCGCTACTGAGGAAAAGTGAACATTCAGCTGATTGCAACTCCAGTTTTTGTGTTCATTATGGCTCCCTCCTTCTCTCAATATAAATATTATAGCAGATTTATCACAGAGCGCAGCTTAGCCTTGCAGAATGTCACCAGCTGTGTGGTGAAAATCATCCAGAACCATGCACAATTGCCAGTGGTTGACTCTGAAGGGCAATAACATTTTGTCTTCAAGGCAACCTCCTGGCCTAGTTATGTCAGTCAGCGCCGTCACTTTGAATAGACAGGACCGAATTGGCAACGCTGTCTGCTCCGCTGGCTTCTTTCACCCTCCGTCACCTCCCACCACCCCTCCTCCCGCCCCGGCCGCCCAACTCCTCCGCCTCTGTAACGCAGCTCATTCTTTATTCAGCATCACCCACTACGTCCCAACTTTGCCACATTCTCACTCTTCAGCTCTGACAGATGTCCCATCAAGCCAAGGACATGCTGACATAGCTGTCAACACCGCTCTTACTTTTTCTACTTTCTTAGATAGAGATATTTGTCAGTAAATCTCGTATGACAATGTTTTTGCACTGACGGCAGCATTGGATAGCAGCAGGACACACTCGGATTCTCTTCTCAGACCCTTCTCATACAACACAATGAGCTGCAGGCACAGAGGACCACAGTGACTGCGGTTTGGAAACAACACTCTGGTTTCAGATAACACATTTAGACTGGGTATGGTTTAGGTATGAGGAATCAAACGATTATTTTCATGTATCACATTAATCATTGGTCATTGGATAGTTTAATCAGTCACTAATGATTTTATTTTCAATTAATCAGATATGTTATTTAGACTAAATCCTAAATACTGACACAGGACCATCAAATGGTGTCTTTTTGAACCATCCATATTAAATTACAATATTACACATCTGAGAAGCTCTAAAGCAAACGCTTGGGATTCTATTTAACTATAAAAGATTTATATATGACCAAAGATTGTGCTGGTTTTAATTTAACTTGACAACAGATCAACTAATTGTTTCAATCTGAGTTGGACTGTTACATAAGAATTGACTTTTAAGTGGTGTAGTCTAAAATAGGCGAGTGGGACCCAACAATGAGACCTGAGATGAATTCGAGGGTTTGACAGTAAATAATAATAAAAAACCTTCTGCCTCACAAAAGATTTTCAGGCCTCTACAAATTGTTCAAATAATGAATAATCTGTTGTATTAATTTTGTTCCTTTGTTCAATTCTCCACTTTTTTAAAAAAATCTTTCTCCCTCAGCTGTAAGACCAAAGTGTATCCAGACGACCTGCCAAACACCAGCATCGTCATCGTGTTTCACAACGAGGCGTGGAGCACCCTGCTGCGGACAGTTCACAGCGTCATCAACCGCTCTCCCAGACACTTGCTCATGGAGATCGTGCTCGTCGACGATGCCAGCGAGCGAGGTTGGTAGTGAGATACCTTTGTAAGCTGCTTATTAGCAGTATCTAACAGAGTTAGAGGTGTAACAGTGTAATCAAGGACACAGGATGAACATTTAAAGCAGGCTGATGATAAATGTGGGACACAAAACTCTGAACCATGCTCAGTGGATCATCAGACTTGGAAGCATTATCAATGTACTGTGGAATCAATATTATTATTAAAAGAACAGCTGACCTACATGAAAAAAAACTGAGATGGGATGCAAATAACAATTAAAACAATTGTTATTTGCATTATTGATTATTATTGATTCATCAGCAGGTTACATTCCAGGATAATACATTACTCATTTGGCCAAAGTTTTTGAAAATGTATGGGCGTCATATTAAAGAATGACTTAAATTACTTATTGATTTTCAAAATTATTTTCAATTAAATTTTCTGTTGTTTGACAGATAGAGGGGGGGGGGGCTCTGAGTTAAAGTAGCTCAATGGAGCTTTTTATTTTGTGTTGATTATTGCCATTCCCTGTGGACAAGGGTGATAGTGTTTCACCTCACGTTAGGTCACATACTCCCTCTGCTTCACTCCCCACTGGAAAAAAAAAAAGGACAGGGGGAGGCAGCTCGTGAGACAGACCTTTGGTTAGCAGCTGAAGTAACTCAGCCAGAGCAAACCCCAGTGCCGATTCATCTGATGTCACAGAAAAATCACACCCAATGGCAGGAATCAAGAATAACTATTAGAAACTAACAGAAATAGCCACTCTTCTCACTGTTGGTTTCTTTTGCTCTTATGTAGGTCATATCATCATCCACATCTCCTCCCTAAATGGGACTGAGAGTAATGGCATCGGAATTAAATTGTGACTGTTTCATAACCACTTAAAAACTCCATAGGATAATTTTAAGTTTCTCCGTTGAAACTCGTGTTATCTTGCTTCAGACTTCCTGAAGAAGAAGCTGGAGAACTACGTGCGGACCCTGGAGGTACCAGTGAGGATCCTGAGGATGGAGCAGCGTTCGGGTCTAATCAGAGCCAGGTTGAGGGGGGCGGCCGCCACCAAAGGTCAGGTCATCACCTTCCTGGATGCCCACTGCGAGTGCACTGTCGGCTGGCTGGAGCCCCTACTGGCGCGCATCAAAGAGGACAGGTAGGAGCCAAAATGGACCATAGTGAATGATTCAAATGTAATGTTGATATATAAGTCACAACATAATAATAATTATTATTAATAATAATGACCGGATTGTAGCCTGAGCCTCGTTGTCAATCATTTTAATTTTTTGCCCATCCACTTCTGGAACGTGCTTTATTAATACTCCCGTTATCACATTTCACTTAAGTTGCATCATTGGGTGCTTGAGCCAAAAGCTCTCTTCTGAATATTGATGGGACAGCAAACCATCAGTTATGAATACACAGTCTTAGCCTGACACTGCTGATGGGAGAAGATAATCATTTTGCATCGTCTGCTTGTGCTGTCGCCTCAGAGGAAACACTAGCTCCAATTACTGTGGCTCTGCTTTTGTTAACCCCGATATGACTGACGCCAGTAGACGCCGGTAAAGTCGACATTAAAGGATGTGTCTTTTAGCTACAAATAAAACAGGAGATCTTTTCTTTTTTTGTTTTGACAGCGGATCTTCAGTTCAGAGTGTTTGTACGGATATTAAAACAGATATGTCCATTTAAAGCAACAAGGCATTTATGTGGTTGCTGTAATTTATCAGAGCAATAAAACAAAATTTCAAGCTTTTACTTCTTGCTTGTTCTCAAAAAAAAAAAATGGAGTGTGCATCATGTGTGGGAGAGTGACATTAACAGATGGATGGATTGATAATGATTCTCCTGCGATCCATCTCTTATCTGAGGTCAGACACATTCATTCCTCCCTCAGGAAGAAATCAGTATCGTATGACTCAGAATATTATATTATGGAGCCATTACACTTTTACTGAATGCTCCTGCAGATGTATTGATGTCGTCTGTAAGTGTGGCCGCAGACTGATGAGATGGTGCAGAAAGGGTGATGAGGTGATGATTGATGATACAAGTTGTTTTGATAAATCCAAAGAAGGGCCGAGAGGGCCACTTGACATCAGGTTTGGTGAGTAAAAGCGCTTATCAGAGCTTTGTAATGATTGCATCCACTATGAGAAAGAACAAACATGCGATTTACTTTCACTTTATTAGCAGCCTGGTCCTTTTTGGTTTAGAGAGTCCACTGCCAGTGATCAGGCCACAGTACAATGCTGTATATTGCCCAAAAAACAAAATGAGTGTTATTGTTCCTAGTGTACTTGTAGTAGAAATATTTAAGCTTATTTAATAATGCGACAGCAATATTATGTTTTTTGTTGGATTCTCCTCAGCAAGAAAATGCCATCAGAATCAGATGTTGATGCTAAATCAACTAAACTAGGTTAGGTAATATGGTGTCTGTTAGACCTCAGACAATAAATCAAATAAATGATTAGTCAAACAGAGAATTGATCAGTAACAATTAAGGATTATTGATTAATCTGTCAACCAAAAAGGCTAGGATCTGTTGCTTTTCTCAGTTTTATACCATTTTAGATTGAGTATTTTTACACTAAATATTTGATGCTGATTGTGTCACTATTCCACTATATCCTTTGATTTTTCATTAAGTTTTTCATTCAGTTTTTTTAGACTGTTCTTTATTTCACTCTATTATAATTAATCAAAAATGGTTAATCAGTGATATAGATAGATTAGTTGCAGTGCTGATAGTGTCAGCACTTTTTACCCTAGCAATAGAAACCAGAATGCCAGTATGACATCACCACACCTTTGCTCATGTGTGTTTATATGTTTTGAAACTTTAGCAAGGCTGCTTTTAACATGTCATTTTTCTCAGCACAGAACATTGCACTGTGTTTTTTTGTGTCTTTCAGGACAGCAGTGGTGTGCCCTATCATCGATGTCATCAGCGACGAGACGTTTGAATACATGGCAGGCTCAGATATGACCTACGGTGGATTCAACTGGAAGCTGAACTTCCGCTGGTACCCTGTTCCCCAGAGGGAGATGGATCGACGCAAGGGGGACAGGACGCTTCCTGTCAGGTGCACAAAGGAAATATTTTCTCCTCCTCTGAAGCCAAATCTTGATCATTTCTCAAGGGAATGTCTGACTGAATTTAATGTCTTTTAATGAAAAATTAACAAGAGAAGATCTGAGCTGAGAGTGGGTTTATCTGTGATGCCAGCAGGCTACAGAGAAGACATGATTGGTTAGTTAGTTAGTTTTCAAGACCTCCTTTTATGAAAAATGCCATTTTTATCTGTGGATAGAAATAGATCCATCTTCTCTGTGTGTTCCATTGATGCAAACAACTGCCTAAATAGCATCATGATAGTTGTGATTGTGCTCTCTTGAAGTCTAAGTATGTATGAGCTCATTTACTTTAAAAATAGAAAAACAGAAACTCTGCCCACAGTTGCCTTTTTTTGGGTGCACATAACTAGTTTGTCATCTGCGTGCAAATCACTTTTAGCAACAAATGATATCCTTAATTAAGGACCGTCTTGAACATGGAATAAATTAAAAGATGAAAGTAATCACTCCTCTTAGGCTTTGTTTCAGTTTCTCAAACAAATTGGTGTTTTATTACACATTATGTTCCTCAGAGTTACACTAAGATACTAATGATTACAGTGTCAAGAGATGCAATATTGCAAAAATGATTTTTAGCTCTTTGTCTTCATTTGCTGTGTGTCTATTGCAGGACTCCCACCATGGCAGGAGGATTATTCTCTATAGACAAAACATACTTTGAAGAAATAGGAAGCTACGATCCAGGCATGGACATCTGGGGCGGGGAGAACCTGGAAATGTCTTTCAGAGTAAGTGACAGGCCGGAGAGGATGCTACCACGATGTTATCACAGCACCAGACTTCGCTTATGTTAGTGAGTACGTGCCAGTTTTCACGAGAGGGGTTCAAGGAAAAGATGCAGGGAAGGAGGAATATCATGTTTAGTGAAATGAGAAGCGGCATCAGTATCTGGTGATGTTGGTGCAGCTGGATCAGCTTTAAATGCATCGTGATGTTCCTTGGAGTTGATGCTTGCACACTGAATGATGTGATATCACACACCAGTATAAGCACTGTTGTTCTTTAATAGATATTTTCCCACAAAACAGATTAAGAAATGTGCCGTTTTAGTTTCTCCATGTTGCCCTTTGATTGCTGCTGATTGACAAGTATTTCCACATGCACAACAAATCACTGTTAAGACTGTGTGCAGATCAGTGACAGAACGATTTGTTAGTCTACTTCACTACTCAGACATGCACATAAGCCATTTTCAATGGCAGCAAACATTTTTTTTACTTATTCACTTGTATTTATTAATGATTGACTTGTAAATTAATTCTTTAGTAAATCACAGCATTACTATTCTTATTGTTGTAGGGAAAAACACATGAAAATGTACTTTCCTCCAATAGCATGGTGCTTGATTTGTAGCTCCACATGTGACTGAATGGAAACAGGCAGCAGTGACGGAGGGGAAATGTTTTAAATAAAGTCCAGGCTTCAGACCCTCCCTCTCTCTAGGACAATAAGATGCAGGTTAAAAGGGATAATATATTTGGAATAATATGACTGACTAACTGTGATGTTGCTGAAATGCAGCTTTAGCGCATCAGCTGCTACGTTTAATCACAAACGGATTTCCTATAAAAAGGAGAGGGCTCTCTTGTTTCTTTGCTCCCTGTTTCCTTCATGAAGCCTCCTTGCTTGCAGAATTAAGAGTGTCCAAACGTCCTTATGATGACAGATTTGATCGATTTCTGGGTTACCTGAAGATCAAGAAGAGGGGATGGATCAAATAAAGGAGCTGGCATTCACCCAATGTTGAAGCAGATTGTATTGACTGTATTATATACAATATAAATCCACATTGTCTGTATGTGTGTGCAGATCTGGCAGTGCGGTGGCTCATTGGAAATTGTAACGTGTTCGCACGTGGGCCACGTTTTCCGGAAGGCCACCCCATACAGCTTCCCTGGAGGAACGGGCCAAGTCATCAACAAGAACAACAGGCGCCTGGCAGAAGTCTGGATGGACGATTTCAAAGATTTCTTCTACATCATATCACCAGGTACTGAGCTGCTGTCCTACTACTGTTTTACCTCTGACTCACAGGATCACGTGTTGAAGCCTAAAACAGCCTGAGTTCTGCAGGTTTTCAAAGTTTAAATGAATATATACTTCAGTCTGGAATTCAGTAGATGTTTTATTCATTGTGCGCCGCTGCTCTAAAGCAGATATGAACAATCCTCATGACCAGACTCCTCTGTGCTGCTTATGTGCTCGCTGATATTACGTTTAGCAAATTGGTTTGAAAAGGAAAGACTTGTCTGTTCTCTTTTTTTATTCTTTCATTCTCTCGCATGGTCCTTTATCTCGCTCATTTGAGGATTTATATTTCTCCTCTTTCCTCTGTCTCGCATTGGAATTTAATGCCGCCTTTGTCATTTCCAAACTGGGATTAATTGATTCCTACTTTCAGACACATTTTTAATGCTTCTCCGAACTCAAGTTCAGAAATTTGTCAAAGACAGTCAGAGCTGAAAAACGCACACAAGGACAAGCGTGGTTGGAAACAATACGGCCGTGCAGATTGTGAGATGAGCACCCCTCCATCTGTCGACTTAGTAATGTGATTACCCTTTAGCAGACTGCAGTGTCCCGGAAATCTCCGGTTAAGTGTTTAAGATGCCAGGCAACCTATAAGGGATCATCCGTAGTCTGCCGATCTTATGCCACAAATTGTGACCTCCTCCTCAACTCAGTCAGGCAGGATTCACCACGGGCAGGCATGCAGACAGATCCGGGTGGTAAGGAGTGGGGGAGGGGAGGGGAGGGGGGGGTAGGTTTGTGATGGATGAGCCTTTCTGCGTATTGTAACCCCACAATGACTGCCTGCTCCTCCAGGACATTAGGGAGAATGATCTGGGCCAACGCCGCTGCCAGACCTCACTTATTGGCGCAGAAGAACACAGTATGCTGCTCAGGCTGAGTTTGGGAGTGGCACCCAGCGATCCTATTAAAAGTGCATCTCCCTCCTCGTCCCTCCTCTGCACTGGTGATTTCAAGATCAAAGGGTCTATTCATCATGTGCAACATGTGATGCTCAGACCCTACAGACAGACAGATAGACAGACAGACAGACAGATGACAGACAGACAGACAGACAGACAGACAGACAGACAGAGAGAGAGAGATAGTGAGAGAGAGGTAATGAGCCGGGGGGTAGAGTGGCCTTCAGCTCATAGCTTTTATCTGCCAACCTGAAATATCTATTTAACCGATTAAAGTGTAAGACATTGCTGTTATTACAGAAGGTGCTGTTTGAATTGTCTGGCTGGTGTTTGATGGATAAATAAGACTGCGCTGTATGCCTCACATGTTGTCTTGAAAATTTTATAAAGTGTCTATTTTCCCTTATTGCAATCACACTCTTTCATGATAAATTACCCCTCCGGATCTATCTATGTACAAGCTATGCATCCTCAAGAGGCACTCTGGGGAGAAACCATCTGCCTAATGTGTTTGGAAGTGTCTGTGCCCAGTCGCTGTCTTGTCCCCCCCCTCAGTCTTCAGTTGAATCGAGGCTGATACGTCATGCGGTTTCCATTTGGCCTGAACAACACATGTCGTGGCGTACACGATCACACAATTGTTGCATTTCGTTTTCTGAAGGAGCCTCACCTTTTAGCTAAATGCAGTTCATATAAATGGGATTTCCTTACTTGCCCTCGTTGCAGAAATGCATTGCTAAATAGAAGATCCTTCCATGACCACCCACATAGCCTGTATTTTCCAGGTAGGGTTGTAAGGAGTTGTTTTTTTCTGTTTTTTTAATAAAAGGCCCTCTGGTGTCTAATCTTGGTGGTGCAGAAAAACAGGACTGAACAAAATAAATGCAAACACCAAGGTAAATACTGTCTGATGTTGTTCACCGATACGTATGGCTGAATCCTTTTGTCTGCAGGCGTGATGCGGGTGGACTACGGAGACGTCTCCTCCCGTAAAGCCCTTCGCGAGGCCTTGAAGTGCAAACCATTTTCCTGGTATCTCGAAAACGTCTATCCAGACTCCCAGATCCCGAGAAGATACTACTCACTTGGTGAAGTATGAGCTCTCTTCTACTTCCGATCCCCCCACAATGCCGCAGACACGCCGCCTCCCTCTGCTATCCAGTCAGATGTGTCCTTGTAGCTTCTGGGTCGTGTTCTCAGAAAGACAATATCACTGCGAGATAAATCAGAAAATCTGAGGATCCGACAAAGGCTGAATGAAATGAGATAAAAAACAAACATACCCAGCTGTTCGTATTGAACGCGTGCGATAAACAAACAGGGGGATGTTCGCGCAGGCAGTATTGATCCCAGTCACATGTTTACACAGCTATGCTATGAATGCTGGGTAGGTGAGATAAGCCTCATGCATACATTCTACACAGTCTCAGGCACAGTTTTGTTTTGTACTCTGTGAGCAAAAATGATTTAAAAACACAAAAAAGTGCAAATATCAGTCAGAATCTGTCCCACACAGGTTTGTAAATTGTTAGTAAGCAAGTTGTTGTGAAAATATTTATTCCTTCTTCAGAAAGAGCTGACAAAAATAGAGGAAAGTTTCTGGAAATGATACTTTAATGTGCAGAGATGTAACACAATTAAAATTAAGAAGGGGACTGTGGTAATTTGCAGCTAAGGCGTGAGAATTCATAACTAATTGTTTTCAAGATAGCTGCCAAAACTCCTCGTTACTAGTTTGTTCCCCCTCACACAGAGTTTTTTTTTCTGTCTGTGTCCTGAATTTGCCTCCCGACGCCCGTGGCTCCATGTCGACAGCCATGCAGCTAGGGCTGAAGTCAGCGCTGACATGCAGTGTCCTGTCTGCGCGATAGACGGAGGCCATTCAAAAGTAATGTCAGTTGAAGAACTCATGGTGAAATGAGCCTGTAATCCTCCAACATTCATGCAGCTGAGGATGAGAGGATTTTTTTCTTCATCTGTGTTGCTCTGCTGTGCTGCAGTACAAGCAGCTCTCTCTCTCTCTCTCTCTCTCTCTCTCTCTCTCTCTCTCTCTCTCTCTCTCTCTCTCTCTCTCTCTCTCTCTCTCTTTAGCCACTGCAGCACCTCATTCCCATCTTCTTCCTCTAAAGCGGACTTCTGACTGATTCTCTCATCCTCTATAACACACAGTCAGCCTTTCTTTAACAGCTGGAACCATTAGGTTTTATATCACTTAATTATGAGTGCCATTCTGTTCCTGCATGATAGGCATAATAAGTTACTTAGGCAACATATAGAGCCAGCTCAGCCTTAGCTCTGTGAATGTATGAGTTCATTAGACTGCTGAGTTGACTGTAAAGTCAGGAGGAGCTGTGGTAGCAGGGGGGTTACTTGGTCTGTGCAGGCGGATCACTTTTTCAGTTCAGCTTTAAAAGTGAAGATAATTAGTAGAATTTGGATTAGCACAACGTGGTGACACAACAGCTGGATTATTTTTTGGTAATATTTTGCCTTTAATGTAAAAATAATACTGAAAGAGTCCAATGCTTGTCTTGTTTTGTCCGAAAACCCAGAGACTAGAGTGAATATTCAGTTATTAAAATAGTTGCTGATTAGGGTGCACAGGTGGCTCAGTGGTACAGTGTGTGTATGCTTGCCCATCGTATGTGAGGCCATGGGCTGCAGTGGACCCTGACCCCAGTTTCGATTCCCGGCTGGGGTCCCTTTGCTGCATGTCTTCCCCCCTCTCAGCTTATAGACAGCTGTCCTGTCTATAATAAAAAGCCAAAAAAATAGTTGCTGATTAACATTCACTCAGTTAATTAATCGACCAGTTGAGGCAGCTCTAATGATTTTTTATCTTGTATCTTGTTATTCTAGAGGAAATCGGACAGCAGACTGGCAGAAAGACTTGGCGATAAACATGCATTTTTCATGATCACTGTTTGGAAATTAATCACTAGTCACAACTGACTCAGTAATGGAGCGATCCTGACAAATCTGCTGTGGTGACTAATGCAACTGTCAGCCTTGTCTGAAAAAAAAAAAAAAAAAGCTTTTACAACACTGACACTTGTGTGTGATCAGGCTTCAACATCAGCAGCATGTGTATCCTAAACAACAAAGAACTAAGATTTGTAACATATGTACATTTGTTTTCATTATCAATAAATGTGTCAATTGTTTAATCAAATAATCACTTTGTGTATTAACTGAAAGAAATTAATTTCTCACAGTTCAAAGTATCGTCTTCAAAGTTCTTGTTTTACCAGACAATCTGTCCACATCCAGAAGTTCACTGTCATATAAAACAAATAAATTAATGTTTTTTAATGACTATAAACTGAATAAGAATAATTAATTTTAATAATGATTAAAATAACTAACCATTAACAGATAAGTTGTTTCAGCTCCATGTAAAACCACATTTAAAAAAAAATCATAAATAAGATAAAATCTGAGTTCAATGATAACAGCAATAAGTAGCAATAAAGTGGACAGTCAGAAAAGATTATACATTTTTAATGAGAAATATTGAGCCTGAACCTGAGTGGCTTCTGTTTCACACTGAAAATGACACATGCAGCCTGGAGTGCTGTTAAGTTATTATGCATTATATGGATTATACTTGGGCGTGAATAAAATGTGTTGTTATAGTCTGTAAACTTTACTGAGGTTAGCTTTGTGAACTTCTTAAAACTTCATCATTAAAAAATATTGGACTGTATTCAAAAATGTAAGTTTCAAGTTGTTAAAACTGAGTTTGTTATAAAACATCAAAAAAGGATGAAACAGAAAGCGGATTTCAAATGTGAGTTAAATGACTTCTTGTTTGATTTGCTCGTAGATCAGAAATGTTGAGACCAACCAGTGTGTGGACAACATGGGAAGAAAGGAGAATGAGAAAGTTGGTTTCTTCAACTGTCACGGCATGGGTGGAAACCAGGTGAGGGGGAAAAAAAGACTAAATGGTTAAATACAAATGTTATTTTTTGTAGTCGGGATTCTTTTTTCTTCTTTTTCTGCACACAAAGTCCTCTAGCCACTATTGTAAACAAACAGTATGTTGTAATCTCTTTTTAAATGAACATTGAACCACTTTTCTTGGCCACATAAGCTTTGGGATTTTGTCTTTACTAGAAAGCTTCAGCTCAATCAGGTCGGACGCAAAGTGTGTGAACTGCCAATTTTTAAGGCAATCCACAGATTTTCAATGCAATTCAAGTTGGGTTTTTTGCCAAGTTTTCTTTACCATTCTAAAGTCAGTTCTTAATTTGGCTCCATGCTGGGATTCAATGTGATGTCTTGGCATTTTCTGAAGGTTTGTGCCAAGAATTTGATTGTATTTTGGTCTAATCTTTGTTTCCTTTGTCCTTGTACATCGTGCACAGCTGCCCTGCATAGGACAGAATCTCAATGTAATAGAAAAGGGGGCAGAAAGTACTAAAAATCTTCTTGTACCGAACATAATCCAAGCCTAAATCCAGTTTGGCACTACAAAAACATGACAAAACTGACTGTAAATCAGCCTATATCAAGAATAAATAACAGCAAATTATTCGCACATACTCTCATCAAATGCACATTTCGGCACACTCATTTCTGGAATGTGCAGTGAAGAATAATGTCAATGTTTCATCTTCTAAGAGAGACATCTCGTTTCCAGGTGTTCTCGTACACGGCGGATAAAGAAATTAGGACAGATGACCTCTGTCTGGACGTCTCCCGCCTCAACGGACCTGTCGTCATGCTCAAGTGTCACCACATGAAGGGCAATCAGATGTTCGAGTACGATGCCGAGGTAGGATTCATAAAGGAGCCAAATAATCCATAACCCGGCTGTTATCCCTGCCTCCTGTATGGCTGATGTTTTGAAAAATGACTTTGATGAAATGCTGATTGATTGTGTTTGTCTGTGTCATGAGGAGATTGCTGTGCAGTGGTGCACATTGAGGATATGGGTGGTGCAAAGTGGGTGAATTGAGTACCTGTTTGCTGCCACCAGATGGTGCTGTATGTCCATTTTTTTTTTTTTTTTTTTTAGCAGTACAGAGGTTGTGTAGCTTTTTCCACCCAACAGCTGTGTCTCTGCTCACATGTTCTCTCCTTTTACATAGTATGTTGGAAAGTGGGAATATGATTTTGAGGTAAGCTATTCAAGTCATCGCTCCTGAGTATTTCCCCGTGTTCCAGTTTTGTGATATCCTGTAACACTGTGTGAACTGTGACGTGTCAGTGGTTATTAGATATATAGATAATAGATCATTTCAATGTGAACTGGAGGATTTTTTGGTAGAGGGATGAAGTCAAATCTTTAATGGATTTAAATGACAAAAAATAAGTTTACCCATGTGCGCATCACACACACTTCAACAAAGCAAACACACTTTAGCTTTATTAGGTACATTTATCTAAAATTAATACAAACTAATACAACAGTGCTACAATAGCTCCTACATTGATGGAGTCTATAATTTTTTGTTTAAGAGTTGTTGATCATTTTGGAGGATACAGTTTTTGGTGCTGTTAAACTGTATTGCATCATGCAGAGTTGTATTTCTGTTATTTAATATGCCCTCATTCAAGTAAATGGGGTGGAAAAAATTAGTTTCCAGTTGATTTTAATAGATTAATTATTATTTGTATATTTTAATTCATCCTATCATATCTGTACCTTTTTAAAATCAAACCATAAGTGGCAGTATCACTGATACAAAGTCCATAAAAGTAAACCGAATGCCAGAACTAAAAATAAAGCCACACAGCGAAATAAAAAAAACAACTACAATGATAGATGAGGATGTAAAAAACAAATAACCTAATCCGGCTACATTTTACAGAGCTCATGGCCTGTAAGACACACTCAGCCAAGAGACTATTGAATTTACACAAACACACAAATGTGTGAGTGAGTCACAGTTGATTCATTTGCAGCAGCTCCAAAGCAACAACAAAGATCAGATAAATGACAAAGGCCAGAAACTGCATATTAAACAGCACAGTTTCATTCCTGGTTATTCGAACTGTAATATTCTTACGATTTTGGTATTCAAACGCAGAAACAGATGTTGCAGGCTCTTAAATGGAAAACAGAAAGACACTTTGAGTCTCTTAGGAGAACAAAAATATTCTCCCTCAGCCCTGTTGACTCAGAACTCAAAGTACATTACGGATTATACAACTCAAAAAGCATCTTTTATATTAACAATTTATGCATTTTGTTTTAAACTGCTGGGATGCATTGAGAAGAGACTCCACTGAGTACAGTGTTATCTGTCAGTGATTGAGATGTCCTACCGCTGACATGTAGATATGACAAGGTGAAGAAGCCTGGAGGCCTTTCCATGAAGCCTTGAACAAACCCTTGGAGAAATCCTTTCATTACACTTTGTTCCGCGGGTGCATTCTTAATATGGAAAAACTGAATTATTCATAAAAGAAGAAGACTTGGTCTCTGTTGTAAACAGCATTGGGGTTTCACCACTGTCGGTGGCCGAGGTTATTTTTAGCCCGAATGTGATGGACAGGGGCTGAATCCTGGGCGACTACAGTACCATTAACATTTCATCTGGTCATCGGTTTCACTTTCACAGGAACATCTGACTTTTCCACATTCCTGCCATATTCATTCACAACCCTTGACAGACAGCCTTCTTTCTTTTTCTTCTGCTCTTCTGTTTCCACCAGGAACAACTCTGCTCTGCCCGACAATAACACACCAATATAACAGTCATTCCTCTCGTCTTACACCTACCAAGAGTTTAAGTTTAAATGGGAAAATGTGCAGAATTGTTCAGTTATTCACATTTACTTTTTACCTTATTATACATGTGAAGTTTTGTCTTTGTTTAGTAGAGACTGAAAGTTTCATTACTGTATTTTCCAGTAGTTTTAAAGTCAGTGTTCTCCAGTGTTCTCACTCACTCGTGGTGGATCATGTGAAAGAAATGCCAACACTGAGTTTATTAGAGACATTACATTTTGATCATGTATTGTCATCAGGAATCAAATTGGAATAGATCAAATTAAAAACTTGCAAGCATTCGCGTCATCTAGTCAGTTTTATTATTACAGACTTGCTTGTGTAAGGTTTAAAAGACTGTGCATTGACAGATATACACACCATATTTGTTATATTTCGTCACATTAAGCGATTGTCTTAGTTGATTTAAAGTGAGATGACACTAACTTCGATAGGACTCGATTGCAACAGACCACAGACTGTATTAACCAATCAGAAAGGGGAACCAAATCTCAACACACACGAGAGACAGGTTTCAAATGTTTTCAATTTCCACATCAATAAACGATAAAGACTTCCTTAAAATGAGACAAACAATATATGTAAAAATTCATACAACAACAACATACATCAACAATACAGTAACCAGTGATAAAACTGCTTTGCATTGCCCATCTAAAGTTTTTATAAAATCTATTCCTTTTTATAGTTTCTACTACATTTTCCTTTTCCATTTTTAAAATATATTATTTATCTGATTTAAATGATGCTTTTATCAGTAATGGATGTGGTGTGTGGATGTGTCAGGTGAAATTGGGCCCAGATGCTTTAATATTTCTTCCTGTTTTCTGATTGGTGTGACATCCTGTGGCTTTAGTATAAAGATGTGTTTCTTCATACTGTGAATTTGATGCCTGGTGCGTGGCCATGCTCAAAACATTATGTCTCTAATAAAGTCAGTGCTTACAGTGTGAGGGAATTTAGCCTTTTCTTTCACAAGCTGCTTATTTGAAATATTTCACAATAAACAAGCAGATTTGTCAAGTTTTTTGAAAGATCAGTGCATTTTGAACACCTTAAATAAACAACACACCTTTTCTGTTTGAATTAACTGAAAAATCATCCCTTATTGAACTTGAGAAGTTGGCTGTGAGGAACAGATGGATTAATTTAACAATGAGCGATGACTCTCCGACTTACCTTCACTACCATCTGTCCCTTTCACTCCTGGCTCGGCTCGTGGCAGAAGCACACCTTCCTCCATATCATCACCCAATCATGTCTGACCATCAGCCGTCTGGAGGACGGCACCTTCGGCCCCACAGTGGAGTACTGTAACAGCAGCCCGTTACAGGCCTGGATCCTCCACAACTACACGCGTGTGGAGGTCGCTAGACGCCTCTACTTCAGCCCCACTGATTATTTTCTCTAAGCTCCCGCCTGCTCTGGGAGGCTGTAGAGACTGTGGTGAGCAGGTTAGTACAAATTTGGCATAAGAGTAGAAGCTAGTGGTCAGTTTAGCGGCTCTGTAGTGATGTAGTTTGTCATTATAGTTTGCCTTGTTAGAACTTGAGCCTGACTAGCTTTAAGAGCCTCCTTTGTAGTTCATTGTTGTCTCTGTTTCTGGAGTATTTTGTATTTTCTTTTTTTGTCAGTGGGAGCAGATGAATGCAGAGCTTGTTGTTATGATGTTTATCTTTCAGAGATTAGTCAGAATGCGCATGCAAATTGTTTTAGGAAGCATTTAAGTAGTTTTTACCGGTGACCTTTCAGGCAGAATGCATGAAGATGGGGGCAGAGGTACATCACGCAGTGACAGATGTCCCATCAGGATGGTTCTGTGTATAAGATGCTATCTTCAAGACCTTTAGCCAGTCGTCACGCTGAATTAGATCTCATTTGACATTTGTTTTCCAACATCAATATTTTATTTTGATGTGAAAATTCGCTGGCTGTTCCCTGGACTGCCAGCGTTTGGTAAATGATGCCTGAGATGGAGGAGGACATGTTTATTTTTAGCTGATTATCTACGTGCAGGCCTGATTGAAATGGGCCTTTCATTGTTTACAAGTTCTTTTGAAGTGATCCTTCATGTGAACCTGCCTTTCATGGCCCTGGCCTCTCAGGCCACTCTCCTATTGGCCTGAAGCAGCTGTGTACACTGTGTGCCATGTACATATTGCAAAAGCAATGAATCCCAATTATGAGTGCTTTTCACCACTCGGCCTGCTTATTTACATACTTTTGTAAGGAATGTTTTTTGGCTCAGCATTTCTGTTCGTTTCAGGGTTGTTATTTTCCTGCTTTTTCCAGTCTGTCATTTTCTCTGTTCTGCTCGGTTATCTGGAGTTTGCTCCTCAGAGGAGTCTGTACTGTTGCATCTTTCAAAAAAGCTAAAGAGCAATTTCACTGTAGCATGCCACAGTTTTTGTGTCCAAGCAGGTTAAATTGGGTAAGGAGCTCCCAGGGCTGCTGGTGTGTGTCAGAGTTGTGGCAGTCAGGTGACCTGCTGTTAGATGGCCTCGATTTGTTGTTCACACTCAGAGGTCCTCATGGCGTAGCAAGCACAAGAGAGCACGTACACAAGAGCCGGGCACCATTAGAACAAATGAGACTGTTGCCCGACTCTGCCTTTGAGACAAAAAGGAATCTGCTGTTTTTGTATTTCCCACAAAAAAAGCAGCCCAGCCCTCCAGATCTCCTTCCAGAGTCAGCACAAGATCACATCAAACAGGAACTGTTGTGCCTTTCAGCAACTCCAGTGTGCTGCTTGGTGACAAAGAGGATAATGTTCCTCAGCCGAGGCTTATGGTTAGAAACCGTCCTCATTTAATTAGCTGGTCTCAGCTGTGCACACACACAGCGGCTTGCTCCGGAGACACTGGCTGGTTTGCTGGGAGGCTGAGATGGGAGTTTTCTCTGCCCCAAAGGAAGCATGAAATAATTATGAGCAAAGGACAAGACCTCCACATTTCTAGTATTTTCATTAAATGTGGGACGATTTTTCCACCCTCTGCCGTTGTACCCCTTTTTTGTCATCTCTGTCACGGGAGTAGGTTTGGATCTTTAAATGAAAGAAAAAATACTATTCTCATTATTGCGGAACCCAGGTTCTCATGATTTATAGATTAGATCTACCTCCAGCTCGGAGAAGCTCCACGTAGGAATATGCCTATAAAGTATTGTTGGTTATTACTACTTGTCATTTACACATGATGAATGAAGAAAAGTAAAATGTCTCTAGTGTAGAGCTGCCTTATTGTTCTTTTTAGGTTTTTGGCAGGTGTGTAAGGTCGAACGCCACCTGCTGTCTTTGTTCTTGCTCTGTTTGAACAAATGTGCCTGTAGGGCGGTCTGCAATGTGTACTTCAGGAGAGATAGTGTGTGTGTGGGTGTGTGGGTGTGTGTGTGTGCATTTCTTTGTATCCGGGCAGAGGATGTCAGGCCCTTGTGTTTTATTGCTTAAGATCAAACATGGCCTGAGTTTCTGTGTGTGCTCATTAGTCTGAATATCCCCTGTCAACAGTCAAAGCACAGTCTTGTTTTTAATGAAGAATTATTCCTCAGCCACAAGGTAATTCATGCCATTGCCCGTGTTTTAATGCCACATGCAGACTGTGGTTTGTAGTCGTTCACATGTATTTTCTTTCACGTGTTCCACGCTGTTTAGTTTGAAAATGACTCCCAAGATAACTGGGTGCAGACTAGTGAAGTCATCTCTCTTTCTTATGCTGCAAGTTTTCTTTTAATCCCCCCATTTACACACATTACAAGGCTTTCATGCTGTCTTAGTAGCACCTTACATGAGCACAATTTTATTCCTAATGTAATATTCCAAATTTTTCTCATGGCATTGTCTTCCATAGCAGAGGTTCTGCTTCTCCTCCCAGACCAGCTTTTCTACTTCTCTGCACGTGATCATTAGGACGAGAAAAGCAACTCGAGTGAGGAACGAAATTGCGGAAGCGTGTTACTTCTGAGGGAATGAACATAAATGGTTAATCAAGGCCATTGAGAGTTCTCCTCCAGTTGTTAGTGGGGGGTGTTATCTCTGGAGCCTTTGTGGCAGATCGCCACAGATTTCTGTGCCTAATGCTCATGTGGCGTTTGAGTTCAGCTCATCACAACAGGTGTGTTTTTCCAGTCTTATATGTGCGTTTGACTTTGCTTCACATCTTCTGTACAGTATGCTGCAAAAAAGTTCCAGTTTCCAGGAAACCAGGCAAAGTACTAGGTGTTCAGTCATTTTAATTATAAGCTGCCTGATTGACGTCTTCTTTTAACATTTCATTAATGTAAAATGAGCCTCGTATCATACCCAGTGCAAAAGCTAGTTACTTCCCATAATTTGCCTTTTCTAATATTTACGAGTATTACATCTAGGTGTCAGTTCACAACTACACACAGGGCAACTGAAGGCCAGTGGGAGGTGTCACTATAGCAATACAAGTGTAAAGTCTAGATGCACAGATAATGAATGAGATTTAAACTGCTGTAGGAGTAATAATATTGACGTAGTGATTGATAAGAAGCAGAACAGCTTTTCTATTGGCACTAATGGCGCTAATTAGATCATTCATTAGCTTTTGTGTTTAATACAAAACCATTAAAAATACATAGATCACGTGTCGTTTTACTAAGAAATTATTTTTCATGATTAAGACACATAAATATTTAAAGCTGCTATAATCATCATTATGTTAACAATGGATCACATGACCATGTGTATGTAATGGGGTCACTCATGGGGACAATCCCATAGATAATTACTACTCAACACTGCAGTTTTCTATGAAGATTTATTGCATCTTTTAGCTTATTGTGTTGGTTTTCTGTTCATAGATAGTGATGAGCTGGTGACCATAGTGAGCATAGAGAAAATGGGCGCATTTAGCAGCTTAAGAGGCAGACAGTTTCTTAAGGAGTTGGTGGAGATTAAAACAGAGCTAAAAGGAGAGTGAATATTAGACTTACTGTGCACCAGTTGGCAGAAACATAACTTCAAATAAATGATAATGTTGGTCCACGTCCGTTAGATGTGTCAGTAAGCAACTGTTTGCTAACACATTTGTCATATTGACTTGACTATGTTGTTTACATATTTTTTTCTGCTGCCCTCAAAACATTAGTTGTTGGAGGGTTGAGATAAGAACATTCCTGTTTAATAGTCCTCCTCGTGTAGGTCTAATATGTCTGTGCAGTCTTTTCAAGACAACAGCCTCCTCCTACTGTAGCCCCACAACCCGACTGTCGCTCTGTGTCCAATGTACACTGGCATTTCATTCCCAAGTTCACTCAGCCAGCTGTGAAAGAAATGTTCTCTCTCTCTCTCTCTCTTGCTCGACTGTCTTCATCAACCACTTTTTTAATTTCAAGGATAAAAATTGGTATGCAAACCAAACCACTGAGCTGGAGGCGACAGAAAAGCGCTCTGAGCTGCGGACTGGGGCGTCGATTATCAGTTTGATTGGTGCTACTACCAACCCATTTACTTTGCAATAACTCATTTAACTGTCCAATATGTTATTTAGGACTGGAAAAATAAACGTCAGGCTTTGGTTTCCTTCTGAATTCGAGAAATTGGTAAACTCCTCCCCATGATGTGGCGATGACAACATGTCTCCCCACCAGCAGGAGTCTCAATTCTCCGAGCAACCTTTGTGCGTGTTGTGTTGCATAAGGGGCACGACTCTTTTCCTCGACTAGAACATCCCGCTCTCTAGTTGCTCCTATTGTTTTTTTTCTTGCTCCAGCTACAGTTACTGAGTGTAACAAGCACAGGCCATTTGCTGGGTCGAGAGGTATTTTTGTGAAACGTGGGAAATCAATACCTGAAGTGTGTCATCTTAGTCACCCAGGTGGATCCAGCTTTTTCCAGAGAAGAGCTGAAGTGCAGTCGATGAGGCAGGTTGAGGGAAATCACGCTTGGGAAAAAAAAAAACACGACAATAAATAACTATCAAATCACACAGTACATTAGAAATATAACAGCAAACATGTATTCGTATATATCTGTACTTTAATTTGAACATGTTTACATCTGTGTAATTTCTTGTGTCTTGGTCCTTCTCTCTCCAGAGACTCACCCTGCTGCATGTCAACAGCAACCAGTGTTTGGACATGCCGTCTGAAGAGGACAAGATGGTTCCCACCCTGAGAGACTGCAATGGCAGCCGCTCTCAGCAGTGGTTGCTCCGTAACATGACCCTGAGTGTCTGATCCCTCGCCTCAACCCACGGCCCCCCCTCTCCCCACCACCACCATTCATCCTAACCAGTCCCTCACCAGGTGTCTCTTACCACACACCATCATAATACGCCTCTTCCTGTAACAGCCTGGCCAGCTAACGCAGAGATCCAGGCAGCAGCGGCTTGTCTTCCTTCATGAAGGCGTCTCTTTTCACGGCTCGTCACCCGCACCTGCCGTTCAGGCGACAAGGCGAGCCGGGGCTTCAGGGACCTCGTCGGCTCCGAGCGGGGAGAACAATGTGTGAGGTCTGTGCATAGGGAACATTGAAATCAAAGCACTCACGCTGTGACACGCTGTGTGTCCACTGTGCTGCTCAGACAGCTGCTTTAGCTGCTGGACAAACAATTAAACACATCATCTACGACAGGAATATTGCAAGGCACATCTCTGCGATGGTCTGCACTGTAAATGACCTTCCTCCCGCTGTGTACATGCAGCGCATTGGTGTCCACTGTTGGTACAATCTAAAAACAAGACTGTTGTTGTCATGACTGCTGCTCATCCTCTTTCCATGTCACGTCTGAGTTACATTCAAATAAAACGGAAGTGATGGTAATAGAGCCCGACCAATAATGGATTTGTGAAGCCGATACCGATATTGATACTTAAAAGTTGAAAAATCTGATGAACCTTTGCAGATTTGGTTTAAAGGCAAATTTAATTTTTAATTCTAATTCTAAAATTTCAATCATTTTTGGTGCAAGGAAACATAAACCATAATGACCCTGCCTCTATTTATTAAACGAGGATTAAACCCTCTGGGGTCAACAATATTTGTAGTAATTGTGTGTAAGCTTCAAATCTCCGGGGGGTTTCTCATGTCACTGGTTGACTGACATTTTTTTTTTCTCCTTTTAACAAGCCCACATACTGTTTGCTCTCCTGTTACAACATTCAGTAATTCAAGAGTAGAAACTAACTAATCCTTTAACTTGCTAACGTTCAAACTAATTTCCACTAGATGTTATTTTTTGTTCATGTTATTTCAATATCTGCTGAATCAGCACCTGCTCAGTGCTACGTTCCTAATGCATCATACGAAGAGAGGGGTCTAGATAGCATCAGCTGTCTCATTAAACCTGTAATCTTGGCACTCTATCTACCCTGGGATTCGCCCCACCACACAGACAAACATGGGGAATAACATAAAGAGCGATGAAATCAGTCAAGAGGCAAAACAACACTGGCCCCATGTTGGTTAACTGCTATGATTATCTATTTTTAGTTCCCGCCCACATTTTCAGATATCGCATCGATCAAATTACCACTGAAATAGCACAATACAAATAAGCTGAAAATGTATGTGTCTTTTTGGTATTTGGAAACATGTACATAAATTAAGTCAAACACAAAGGGTACAAATGCTAATTTCCCAGCAAGCTAAATTATTATTTCAGGTCTTTAACAAAAACAAATAACATTTTAATTTTTCATAAGGATCCCTGAAACTTGATAGTAGAATAGGGAAAAATATGTACAGTACTGAGCAGGTTTACTTATTCAGCCTCTATGCTAAATTAACTATTCAACACTATTTCCAAATGACCTCAAACATACTGTATCTTTAGCTTTTCTGTGCTGCAAGTTTGTGTCAATCATTGGCTGACACAAAGGCAGATAATAATACGTCAGTGATAAGCTAATATTGGCAGATTTATTGGTTGGGCTTTATTGGCTTTTTGGTGAGATGTTTGGGGAAAAAAAAGGCTTATGATTTCAAACCATTATCTAAAAAACAAAAAAAGAATTTAGTGCAAGAGGAGAGCAGCTATAACATCTTTCTTTTTCTGATTAATCACATAATGATCCATATTAGGGGAAGGGGGATTCCAGTATGTGCGGTACAAATGAAAATGTGAGGCAGCTCTTTGGATCGACTCTGAGTATATATAACTGATTTTGAATGAATGTAAGAGTTTACCCTAAACGATAACGACCACATTCTGAAGTACTCTACCTGCACTGAGTTATCACGGCTATCTGAGAGCATCATTACTAAAAACACATCACCTTAATCCTTTTCTCCAACTTTTCAGATTTCTGCTACTAAAGACGTCGCTAAATTCTTTTCTAATATCGAGAGAAGTCGTGAAGTCTTGGAGCCGAATAGTTACGTGTGCCTTTAGAAAGTTGTTTTGTGTTTGGTCCATTGTGTTTTTTAGATGATTTATTTATTTTGCTTTTGAGAAAGGAGAATGTTTTTTCATTTAAAAAAAAAAAAAAAAAGCATATTGGTATTAAATAACTGTCATATCTCCATGAATTTATCACTGTCATATTAATGCTTGATCAAACATTTAGTTTCAGTAAAGTCAGTATTCAGCGTATCAGCCCTCACTCATCAGCACTTTTCACACCGTTTTTGATCAGGACCAGGCATCAAGTGTTACTGTACAGAATGCTGTTAACATGTTTCTATCACCATTGTTGTTGTACATACAGAACCAATTATTTTTCTAAGATGCTGTAAAACTTGAACACTCCTCAGAGGAAAAAAAAGACATTGAATGGTAAAGAGATCACGAGGTATTGCAGTGTTTTATGTGGAATCGTGGTAATAAAAACCAGTGCTTACCTTGGGTTTTGAAATTGCGGTGTGTTTTGGAAATCATCATCGGCCCCACGGAACCAATTCTCAGACTACCTAAAGGACCTTAGGCGAGCGCACACGGGGGAGCAACTAATGGTGAAATACTATCAATGCTGCTTGAATACTGAATCCCTGCCAAGTGCCTGCTTGGCATTCAGACTAAAATTCAATAACCTCTTTCGTATTACGCACACACACATTTATTGTTTTTCATTATCTTAAAGTGCATGGTGTTAAAATAGGAATGTAATGTTTCAATGTACTGGTTGCAAAGTGATGTTACCTGTTTGTACATTTTGCCTTTTTTTTGTAGAAGAAAAAAGAAAAAAACAAACTTTGACTGAGCATAGATTTAGCATTAATTTCCGTGTCAAGCAACTGATGGAAATGTGAACACTAGCACATCACACCAATACATCAGTTGTTTAATAAACCTTGTTCTTGAAGCTTTTAAGACCCCCGTACATCTCATTATCAGGTGTTGGTGTGTGGGCTTTTAAAGGTGGTAAATTGCAGCCCGTCATCCATGGTCGGCGTTCAGCGGACAGCAGGCATACAACAGGATGCCATAGGAACTCCTTTGTAATGGATGTTAATTGGATCTTCCTCTTTTGTCCAGTATCTGTAAAGGAACCTGCCATTGTCAGCTGATTAAGGTACTTCTGACACGGCTCATTATTCTGTACATTTAAGCAAGGGAGACTTAACCTTTCAGGTGACTCTGGCTTTGTTAAAATCTGAGAGGCAAAATTACTCCTCCTGAATAGGACGTGGAAAAAAAAGGGAGAGCTAGCGGGTCAACAGAGGGCAGTGCACATGGAGAACAGAGAATATCCAGCTGAAGCTTTGAAGTGTGAATATTACTGGGCTGAAACTAATGATTGCTGTACCCAATTACCCCATTTCTCAATATTTTCATGGACTGATTCATGATTCATTCTATAAAATGTCCAAGAAATGGAAAACTGTCCATCACCATTTACCAGAGCTCAGGATGATTCTTTGAAATCGTTTTTTTTTTTTATCTGTTTAACGGAATATTTTGACATTTTGGGAAATACACTTTCTAACTGACAGACATATGAATCGATTAAACCACTTGCATGTGTCTGTGCACTAAATATGAAGCTACAAGCTGCAACTAGTTAGCTCAACTTAGCATAAATACTGGAAAGGGGAGGGGAAGCCTGCCTCTACACCTCTACACCTCATGTTTGTGTCCTCTATAAGAAAACAGCAAAGTTGGCTGTGTCCTCCCCTTCTTCCAGTCTTTAAGATAACCCGCTGCTTCTTGTAGCTTCATATTTAAAGTAGAGACATGATGAATAAGTGTATTTCCCAAAATGTCAAACTACACCTTTTATCCATGAACCTCAATCATAAACAATCTTCTAAGTGAAAAACTTAAATTATTTGGTTTATGGCACAAATGAATGCAAAACACGGGGGAAAAGTATTCCCTTTTTAATAACTCACACATGTGCACTGTTTATATAGCGTAGATTTTCATTTTTCCCCTTTACTATAGGCTTTTTAAATAAATGTTTGCAAACCCCTCTCTGAGGAAGTGGAGGTATTAATAGTTGTTGCTATGGAGCTGACAACACGCCAGCGCCTCACCACACTCTCAGCAGGGGCCCGACTGTGGTTTCAGACAGTCTCACACCTGTTTTAAGTGAGACCCAGGCTGGCTAACTGGGCCTGTGAGGATAAGATAGTGGGTCTGTGGCTGGGCCAGGGGAGTCCATTAAGGGGTGAGATGCTTTAAAATAATAGCACTAATGGAGGTCTTATCTGTGGCTATCTGTGTCTCACCGTGGCTCACTGTGGCCCAGCAAAGGTAGCGCAGAGCCTCTCACCACGGAGGCCGAGCGGTTCTCCACTACATGAAGCATGGACTCATTTAACCTCAGGAAACTATTACTGTGGCTATGTCTGAACCTGTAAAAGCATATCCTGGGTTCTCAGAGACCAAGGAACACATTACATGCTCTCTAATTCGCCCATTTTATTCAGTTCAACACTTAAGTTATTCCTCAAACTATATACTTGAACAATTTTCTGTTGTTCTTCTCCGAGGCGTACGTAAGAGTCTCTGTTTCTTTTCACAGTGTGCAGGTATTGATGTTCTTTTCCTTTTTGGTCCCATTCTGTGCTGCTAATACTATAACCTGATGCATATAAACTAATTACAAAAGTTTCTTTAAGTTGCTTTGTTGCTTTATGTCGCAGCAACCAGTGGTGGAAGCACTTAAAACCTTCGACTTAAGTACTTACTTAAGCCAAATTAAGTAAGTGCAGGTACAGCAATAAAAAATACTTCATTACAAGAATTAGTACTAGTGCTTGCTTTCAAAAGTGTGCCTAAGTGCTTAAGTAAAAATCAAAGTATTATCAGCAAAATGTACTTAAAGTATCCAACGTAAAAGTAATTGGGCACTGTGACTAATAAATTGTCATATGTTACATTATTGAATTGGTAATATTAGTGCATCAGTGTGCGTAGCATTTGAATTTGTAGCTGGTCCAGGTGCAGCAAGTTTCTACTACTTTACATCCAGTTAAGTAATTTAATCCAGTGGTTCCTGACCTGCGGGCCCCTCCAAAGGGTCTCAAGATTAATCTGGGGAGTTGTGAGATAAAATTTGTTGTTTTTTTCCTCTTATCTTTGATTAATTTGTCAAACTGTTGTTTAAGACCTGTGACACGGGGTCTCCTGTAGACACTGCTAATTTTGAAGAGGTTTTGTTTTGTGTTGTAAAATCTTATCGTATGTTTTTTAATGTATAGTGTCTTATTTTGAGAAGTAATTAGTTACTATTGCTGTCAGATAAAGGTAGAGGAGTAAAAAGAACAGTATTTCTCTCTGAACTGTAGTGGTAGTAGAAGTATAAAGTAGCCTAAAATGCAAACACTCAAGTAAAGTACCTCAAGATAGTTGAAGCACTGCACTGAAAATGAAGTTAAGCCCGAAGTAGCTGATGATGAGAATTTTATTTTCCCAGCCAAGTGATCAGTCAGGGGCATTTAAAGGCAGGATTGGGACATGAGTACAACAATGTCAGCTGAGAAGCCACAGATACATTAGAGCACAAGACAATGACTGTGATTTGTGCTGACTAATTTGTGTTTGGTAAGTGTCATTTAGTAGTAACAGTCGCCTGTGGGTAACAGGACAATGTGTACACAAGCATGAGACACAAAAGGATATAATGAAAGATATCACTGTGGGTTTTTTTTTAAATGTATAAATGACAACAAGTGAAAACAATGGTTTGGGGGGTTAATTACTATTGATACCATGCTGTGAAACATTTAAAAGCTTTCATCTTTTCATCCAAAGTTGAATGTGTGTTTTACATAAGCATGTTGAACTGTATGTAGGGCTGCAGTGGAACCCTCCCCCCCTCCCCATGCATTTAAGGGTAAATAAACACTTTAAGTTTCTTTTTTCAATCATCCTGCTGTTATATACCTCAAACAAAAGCTCCCACGTTGCCGATGTCGCTGATGCTCTTATCCAGGGCAACCTTCAAGGACACCGCAGCAGGAATTGAACCGCTTACATTCTGCTTATGTGACCGTCTCTCTAACCATTTTCCATTAGACCATCACGACAAGAAGCTCTTAACACTTTCGTGCCTCGACTTCAAATACGATGGTATACATTTTCTGTCCTGTTTCTCTGAGTGTCTCCGGTGTGCTTGATTGTATGCCGGCCCGTCCGTGTCTCTCTGCTCAATATATGGGGTTCCATCAACTAAGTGAATCCAATAATAGGTAGAGGCAGACTTTGGGAGAAAGAGAGAGAGAGAGAGAGAGAGAGAAAGAGAGGAGATGGATAATCAACCCTCTGGATGTGCCTGTTCTTCTCGCTGGAGACCAGAAGAGAAATCCTGCACTTAATTGTTCAGGGGACCTCAAGTTCCAGAGCGCCTGCATTGAAAAGCAGCTTTAATTAGACATGGTTTGAGGCCAGCATCTTGGTGGGGGTCAGATCTGCTGCCACAGGAGGCACACACACACACACACACACACACACACACAGTGTACAGTACCTGTCTTCCAATGTGCAGAGCCAGACCAGGGATTCAGATGAGACATTTCTGATGTATGCTTGCAATCTCTTGAGTAATTTTTATTGATTTACAGGGAGGAAGTGGCTCTAACAAGCTTCTCCTATGTGATAATCTCCTTTTAGCGACGAAAGCAGTGATTAGGAGGAGGGGCCCTGCTGCTTTCAGCAGTAATTGTGTAGTAATCAATCATCAATCTCCAGGAGCTCCTCCACAAAAACATTCCTGTTTGGATGCTATTTTTGACCTCGGTGACAACTAATAAGGTCTCACTTCAGCTGGGGGAAGAAAAACCAACAGACTACTTGAGCACAATATTTTCATTTGCTTTTAAAGTGCACTTATTAAGGATTGTATCTACAATAATTCCTCATCCGTGTGGCTATAAAAGGTATCATCCTAATCATCAGATAATCAACCCTCCACTGAGGGTTCAGTCTGCGGTTAAATGCTGCTTATTTCACACTCATGAACAGCTGTAATGTCCTTTGATTACCACAAGATGCTGACAATCTCAAGCGTCCCTCGGAAGCTCCATATTTTGACCCAATTGCTGTACCCCTGTGGAACCACTGCTTTAGAGATGCAGCTCTGCTCATTCACCACATGGTCTCACGTTACACGCCAAGCATGGAGGAGAAGCCTCAGATCATGTTAAAGCCTGATTTACTGCAAAAGGACGAATCATCACGGTGCATGCTTTACACGAGATGGGGATTGTTTGTTTGAAATTCAGAAATCGATATTGTAGCGGCAAAATAAGATTACAGAGACTTTTTAGCGAGGAAGTCGAAAATTTGTCGGAGGGAAAATAAAAGAACAAATCCATCAAAGCCAACATCAAAGCTGAGGCGGTTTTCCCCTGCTCGCTCTCTGATTGTCCAGATTATAAAGGAAGATGGAAAATTAGAGAAGATCGTCTGAGATGATTGGCTGATCCTCTCTGAGAATGACCTCAAGTGCTATCCTGACTGATTTAGAGAGGACGACAAATGCATCCCGTGTCCTACATTGGTCTGATTAGATTAATAAATCAATCCCATCCCCACCCGCCCATCAGGTTTTGCTGGGGCTATTTTTGTGAAATGGGTTACAGAAGATCAGAAAAGTATTCCTCATCATTGGCCAACAGAAGCCTGACATGCACTGAGAAGTACCAAACATAATCACGACGACGACAGTGATAAAAAAAAGATGGCGCTTCGTTGTGGGAGAAGCTGATGTTTTCTGGGAATGATGATGAAAAAAAAACAACCCAACCTTTTCACTTTTGCAAGCAAAATGTGCTTCTACAAATTCAGCTGTTATTAGATAAGACCTAATCTGCATATATTCAAATTTAGTGCACAGTGTTACACGTCAGCTGCCTCCTGGTGTGTGACAAGAACAAGCCCGGACCTTAACCTCTTTCTTGTATTTGGCTGTCAGTGACAAAGCCGATGTGTTGAGCAGAATGAGAAGCATGTTTGTTTCTGTGGGGCTGGGAATGATGGTTCAAATGAAGGTTTTCTACAGACTCCTTTAATGGCATGTCTTTACATCATATGCTATACTGTGTAATTTCTTTGCGACTGTATTACTGATCCTGAACCTCATTATTTGAAAAACAAGAAAGAAAAAAACTGCACAATGAAAACTTCCACTTCTGTAAAGAGGTATATTTTACCAGTGTTTTACATGAAGGAAGAAAAAATATATTTTCTCAACCATCTTCTTACCATGAGTGACGGCATCCCACACCATCACACAGTTTTTTCTGCTGGCATTAGAGCAGTTTTGGTTGTTCCACATGAGAGATTGCTGTTTCTCTTTTCCTCTCTCTTCTCAATGGTTTGAAGTAGGTGGGACTTGTTTGGAAAAAAAAAAGGTGATGTCACCTCACTCATCCTGCAACCAATCAACATTCAGCAACATCTGATTTAGACTCTGATGACAGTTGGTGGATTGTTTGGTCAAATGTAATCACACCACATAGATACAGTCCTGATAAAACTCGTTAGCTGAGATTCTGACATTTAATCTCTTTATCAATCATTACTAAATGTGTTTGTTTGCATATTCAGTCAGTATATTTCATGTGTCATGGAAATACTTTGATTTGAAGCTGAGGGTTTCAGGGTTCTTAAAAGTCACAAACACTGCACAGCATTGTAACCCGCTACATCCTGTAGGTAATTGCTTTTTCTAAATGTGCATGCACAACAGACACTTTAACAAGAGTTGTGGTGAAACTTTTTGTTTCAGTGGGTATATCAGTGAAAGACAGTAATTAAAAGAATTCTGGCTCATGGTGCAGGCTGGCTGTTGGCCAGTCCAAACTAATCTTATTTCTGCTCTGCAAATATGTGAATAGCCCTAATGAGGGCCAGGATGCATGGTGGATGACCTGTGTCCCCCTGCACTCATTATAAAAGCCCAGAGTCCTGCAGAAACTGTAGCTAACGTTCACCTGGCAATTATGATGGGCCTGGTGACTGATGGGGAAATCTTCCCCTGTCTGTCCCCCTCAAGAGGACTGAGTCACTGAGCCTCGCAGACAACACCCGGAGGCACATCAGCATTGCACTGCGCTGCCATGCAATCGTTCATTTGGAAACAGTTATGTCAGGCCTTGGTGCTGTTTTTAGAAGCTACCGTTTGTACAGCAGGGCTCAGACTGGACATGGGATATGATGTGGTAAACCACAGGGAGCTACAGGGTAATAGGAGAGGTGGATTTCGCCTGGAACCAGACTGACTCTGCAACGTATTGATTCCCATGAGCTCAGACAATGGATCCAACAAATGGTTAAAAAAGCTACTGTGGACATGCATTGTATGTTCTGTCATGTAAAAGCCCAGTGGATGCTGCATGGCATGACAGCAGAGTAACTCTTAGAAGACTTGTAGGTGAATAATACGATTGATTCAGAGGTAGAGAGGTGCAGTTGGAGGGCCTGACTCTTTCTGAGGTGAAAATGATCCAAATTGAATTGATCCCCAAACTGCCTCGTTACTGGTACACCATGTCCTCAGACGAAAGTGGTTGCCGTGTGAATTTCCAAGCTACAGTCATCACTGATTTCCTAAGTAAGTGATAATTGTGCTTTTAGGGAGGAGAAATTAACAACACGCAACATCCCAATACTGAGCGGGGAAGGAAGAGGGAGAGGAAGAGGGAGAGGTAAACCTCTGCATGTGTGAGAGACAGGCGGTGGTATGTTGTTCATCCTGCCTCATCATGTGTGTTTGAGAGGCGTCGTGCAAGTCTGGGTAACTAAGGTGTGGGTGTATTCCTCTGTGGCCGTGATCTCAGTAATATGATGAGCGAATTCTGCATCCTGGTTGCAGCTCTTGGCCCACCCACCCCTCCTCCCTGCACTCCATCCCCCCCAAACTCTCAGATCCATTGCAGTTTTGCTGCAAGTGTCAGCAGCTTTCCTGCAAAACTTGTTACCCTGTTAAGATCTCCTGTGTGGAGCATTCTGGGAAGAAAGCGGGTGCAGTCACCCATGGGATGGAAGAGGGGTGACCGGTGGCCGTTAGCACAGGTGACCCAGAAGAACAACCACTAAACAAGGAGAATTTGTAAATGTCCGCCACAGATGAGGGAGACTTGAAGTGCACATATATTGTAGAGATGAACAATAAAAATATATTTGCTCTGCATTATGAGACTAGGATGTTTGATGCAGGTAAAGCTGTAAAATATCCTTATTTCCTGTTCCCATTTTAGGATAAGTGGTATAGATAATGGATGGATGGGTGGATGGATGTTCCCATTTTTTTTTTGTGATAGGTGGAATAAAGCATCATAATAACCAATCTGATGATGTTACAAAGAGCCAGAGGCCTGTTCATTCCCCTGATTATTTCAAAGTCATCATGGCATCTGGACTGCAGCTTCACATATTTGATCACTTGGAGGAAAAAAAAAACTGTCAAATCAGGCGAACCCTCTTTTCTCCTCCTCCTCCTCCTCCTTCTTCTTCCTCCTCCTCCTCCTCCTCCAAATTGTCTGTCTTTGTAGTACCACTAGGCAACAGTGAGCGCATCACTGGAAACGTGGAAGTGCGCAGGAGCCGCGCAGGGAGCTCGAAGGGAGCGAAGGATCCACAGCAGCCAAAAGAGCATCTGGTGGATCTCTGGACGCTGGACCATGAGACGCTGAACCACGAGAATCCAGCCGACATTCGCCTAAGAAGAAAGAGAGAGAGAGAGAAAGAGACAGAGAGAGAAAGAGGGGAGATAGGTGTCCGAGAAGAGCCCTGGCAATCAGCGTCGATGCGCGCAGCCAAAAATGACGACAGCGGGACGGTGAATCTCTTCCTCCGGCTCGTCGTTTCTCACACTCGCACGCTCGGATGCAATTCGTCTCCTGTGCTCGCAGATCTCAAAAACGGCGGCGGGGGAGGGGGGGGGGACTGGAAAGCGAGCGACCTCCGACGGAACCGCGAGTGCGCACGGAGACGTCTCATCCCGGGAGCCCTTTCCGGCGACTAATTACGCAGAGGGAGCGAGGGATCGGCGTTTTATGGGTATCCGCTGGGGGATTTTGAACTTTCGCATGAAAACTTACTTAGTTTTGAGAAGGTCGATATAGCCCCAACCATCACCGTTGGGGGGGGAGGAGGATGAGTAATCCACGACGCAACTGAGAAACCTGTTAAAAAAACTGCGACTGGCGCGTTTGGATACCTTATCCTGTGCGTCGCTTTTTTTTTTTTTTATATTTCTTATTTTTTTAAGGCTTCCCAGCTCTGGGTTTGTGACCTGCTCGGACATTGTTGATATTTCATGGCTGTAGAGTGCACCAGCAGCGGGGAGTGGAGAGAGAGGACGGTGTGAGACTAAGACAGCGCACTTTTTATCGCCAAAAAAAAAACAAAAAACGGAGACAACGTTGCGCACGGGCATCCGCGACTGCAGCAACTCCAACCCCGGACTTTTTCCTTTTTTTTTAACTTATTATATATACACACATATATATATATATAATAAAATCATTCTCCTCTCTCCTCACCACTGAATCCTTTTAGTCATTTTTTCCCCCCGCTGCTGCCATCGTAGTATGTCTGCACTTCGAAAGAAATTTGGGGACGATTACCAGGTAGTGACCACCTCATCCAGCGGGTCTGGATTCAACCAGCCCCCCCCGGAGAAGAAGAAGAAGAGGCAGCGCTTCGTGGACAAGAACGGGCGATGCAACGTCCAGCATGGGAACCTGGGTGGTGAGACCAGCAGGTACCTTCTCGGACTTGTTCACCACGCTGGTGGACTTGAAATGGCGCTGGAACCTGTTCATCTTCATCCTCACCTACACGGTCGCCTGGCTCTTCATGGCCTCCATGTGGTGGTTCATCGCCTACATCCGCGGGGACCTCAACAAGGCGCACAACGACAAGTACACCCCGTGCGTGGCCAACGTCTACAACTTCCCCTCGGCCTTCCTCTTCTTCATCGAGACCGAGGCCACCATCGGGTACGGGTACAGGTACATCACGGACAAGTGCCCCGAGGGGATCATCCTCTTTCTTTTCCAGTCGATCCTCGGGTCGATCGTGGATGCCTTCCTGATCGGCTGCATGTTCATCAAGATGTCTCAGCCCAAGAAGCGGGCCGAGACTCTGATGTTCAGCGAGCATGCGGCCATCTCCATGCGCGATGGGAAACTAACTCTCATGTTCAGGGTGGGCAACCTGCGTAACAGCCATATGGTCTCTGCTCAGATCCGCTGCAAGCTGCTCAAAGTAAGTGCTGCTGCCTGCTTTTGGTCCAGAGGCATCAAGGGTGTGTTAGTCCTGATCTCCTTGTTTCTCATGGCACAGTCAGTGGGCTTCTTCTTTTGTTGTTGTTGTTGTTTCTTTTTCAGGGAAACACTAAAAAGGCCTCCACACCACACTGACATTTAAAACCTCCTCCTGACTGAAGCCGCCATGCAGTCAAAGCCTCAGTCTCCTCCTCACGGTGATGCAAATAGTGCAAAAAGATCACAAGTCACCGTGATCCGAACCATGAGCGCTCCTTGGCTGAGCCGTAGCAAGCAGAAGGCCCTTTGTCTATTTAACACAACATATATTTGGCAGAACTGATAATAATCCAGTTTCCCAAGAGGCCCCCACCACAACAATATGTTACATGAGGCCTGGAGGAGAACATGTTGTCCACACGCTCATTTTAAAAGCTGTTTTAAGCTGTGGTGTGTCTAAATGTGCAGCTGTCCCTTATTAGTAGAGCGTCATCTATGGATTTCCCCACCGTCCACCTCCTGGCTTCACAAAAAGTCTATAATAAACCTACAAAAACTTTTTTTTAACAATGCTCTACAATGAAAATGCATATTCACCGATTATGATGGTAATTTATACAAATACAGTGATAGTACAGGAGATTAAATGTAGTTTGAGGTAAGTAAACTTTATCAATGATACACTTCATCTGAGCTAAATATTCACTTATTTCAGCTGTTTCTAATTTCCATGTAGGCATACCAAGACATTTAAAGCAGTTTGTTTGATCCAGTTTTTCAAACATCAAACATCAGATCAAATGCTGACGTGGGTAATTTTGCGGTGCAGAGCGATTTTTCCGGTAGACTGACCAGTTGATCACTCTCATCGCATGTAAAACGCGAAATGCTCCCACAGAGGCACGGATAAGTCTGTCTTCCCCCCTTTCCTTCCCCCACCAAACATCTCTGTCTCTGTCTCTTCCTGTACACTTCCTTAGTCTCGCCAGACGCCCGAAGGCGAGTTTCTTCCGCTGGATCAGTTGGAGTTGGACGTGGGCTTCAGCACCGGGGCGGACCAGCTCTTTCTCGTCTCACCACTCACGATCTGCCATGTGATTGACACCAAAAGCCCCTTCTACGACCTCTCCCAGAGGTCCATGCAAACGGAGCAGTTTGAAATTGTGGTGATACTGGAGGGAATAGTGGAGACTACAGGTGAGTAACTGCAGACAGGCGTTTTCAGAGGCCTCCCGTCAAACGCCTGTGGCCTGTTGTCTTTGCATGCCGTGGCCGCGGGCTAAACATATAAGATGCTGTGTTGTCTTCGCGGCGTTTCTGAGGCGCTGCAACGTTGTCTTTTTTCTTTTTTTTCTCCCCATGAGTGACATTGAGCTGTTTCACAGGTGTTAATGGCTGACATCCAAATGGACTCACTATTGACCCCTTGATTGTCTTTTATTGATTTTTGTTTGCTGTGGCAGACATAGAGAGAAGCTAATAATAGCAGGCGTTAGCATTTATGCATTATAGATGATTGATTATGTGTCTCAGGCATTAAGTTTATCCTTGCTCTTAAACACCGTGAGTGTTCGGAGGAAGTTTCAAGCTACAGATGAGCGTTAAACCCGCTCGGACTCCCCACAGGTCAGCGTTAGGCTATATATGTTTTCTTTTCCTCATCTGAAACTAATTCCCTTCCTCTGCCTTTGTGCCCCCGTGCAGCAGTTACCTCATGGCTGCTATTCTCCAGGGGGGATGATAATTTGCTTTCTAAGGTCCCTTTGGAATTAGGGAATTCCATTTTCCACGAGATGAGTAATGCCCAGAGTAAAATTCTCCACTGTGGTCATTTCAAATTCCACCGTTTATTTGACACAGCAGATATAGTGCGGGGAGAGCTCCTACGGCGTTACAGAGCGAGCGGAGGAGCGGTTGTAATCGGTTGGTTCAGAGAAAAACAGCATATGGAGATGTGACAGGGAGTCTTACGGGCCGACGCTGCAGACAGCAATTAGCAAAGATATTCACTTCCTAATAAATAGTTTTGATGGCCTTCAGTGCGGTTTCATTAAAGTCTCTTTGCAGCTGAGATGTATCTGACGTACAGATTCTTCAGTTTGGTGACGTGCGGCTTTCATGTCGTGTCATTTTGATGAGATTAATGTCAACGAATGACAATACTGAGCATCATTACAGCCCGGCTATAGGGATAGATATGTCCAGAATCTGGTCTGCTCAGCGTTTGAACACCTGATTTCTCTCTGCTACCATTTATTTCTTTGTGTCTCCTTTCTCTCATTTAATCATTATTAATTCAGTTAATAACTGGTGGCAATAACATGTGGCGAATTTAGAGAATTTAGAGAATCATCTAAATTTTTACAGTTTTTATGAGAGTAATGAGCAGCTAATTAACCTGAACTTGCCTGCTGCTGCGTGCGGCTTGCTCTGGTTGTAAGGCATGAACACATTCAGTGTTGCGATGTGATTGGATTATCATTAATGTATTGGCAGGTATTTATAGTATAACACCGATAGTCACAGAGGCATGTGTCATCGTATCGTCTCCACTCGATGATCACAGTTTTAATTAAAAGAGCTTTGGCTTGATTCCTCGGGATTGTTATTCTCACCTTTTTCACTTCGCAGAAACGTCTGCACCGAGTCGTGGTGATGTGAAAGTTGGTGGAAAAAGGCTGATGTAGAAACAATCTATGGTTAAAAATTTATGTACAGTGAAAGTCTAAATCCTCAGACGCTTTCATTTCTGGCCAATGTAACTCTGTTTCCATGGCAACCTCTCCTTGAGTATTCAGGATTGCAGCACTGCACCTAAACTTAGGTTTTTTATTCCTATGGTATATAGGAAACATAACACATTTCAGCAATAAACCAGGCAAACATGCAACGCTGAACATGAAATGAGATTGCTTTGTTTTGACAACACCGCCTGGTATTAAGGAGGATCTCCTCTGAAATATGAAAAGCACATGGAGGCGTTACTGTACTATGAAGTGCTCGCCAGAACAGGTGATACAGCAGAGAAAGAATAAGATGAAATATTTATGAGGCTTGCTGTTTACTAGTGAAGAAGCTGCCCAACTCCCCAGTTATCTGTTTTTATTGTTGTTGTGTGTGTGTGTGTGTGTATACTGTCTGGACCACAAGTTAAAATACTCTCCACTGCAGATTAAAGCAACACAATCACTGGCTCTTTGTCCTCCCGACTAGATAATAACAGACACAACAATGCACCCTTTTTTTTGACATGGTAACCGTCTGTTCGTTGAGATTACACAAAAATATTTTGCACCGACTGAAGTTCTCTTTGGGCGCAAGATGAGGAAAAAAAAAAAGGAGCGTATCTTGGAACAGAGCACGTACAGTAGGAGCCCAGAACTGTTTCCCAACCATTTTGCTGTAACCTCTGACAACCTCTACATTGTATGAAAAGGCATGAGCTACTCCTCATTTCTTTTGAATAGGAGCCCAAGGTGTTTTTGATCACCACCTCAGTGTGATGCACCCTCCAAATGAGACATGTAGGATGTCTGGTAGCAGCATATTCTCTTCTGGAGGGATGCCAGTTGTGGCTTTGTGGTATCGAGTTGGTTTTCTAATGCGGCTGTGGGAAGCTGTTGTGCTGCTTAGGATAAATTGGCTTTATATCGCGTTGCAATTAATGTACTATACTCTGCTGTACATGCCGTCTGACTGATTGCCCTGGAAAACGAGGCGAGCTGTAGGGAGTTTGAGGGGGGAAAGGGGGTGTACAAAAAGAAGAAACCTGTAATAACAAGTTTTGGTTGAGTTAACAGCTCTAACAGGGGTAATGTCTGACACAATAACAATCAACGGAGTTACTACAGTGTTGTTGGCTACAGAGCAAACATGCATGTCGGGCTCCGTGTGCGACTTTGTTGATGTGAATCTCGGCACAATAACACCAATTTGGGCCGCTTCTTCTGCTTTTTTTTGTGCATTGCAGGGATGACAGGTGTTTGGTTAACAAAAGGGGAATTAAACACTGTGAGAGCGAACAACAAGATAAGGACTGCAGCCCAGCTCATACTGGATGCTGATGCACAGCCATAATACCAATTAATATAAAGACAATGTATGCAATAAATTAAAATTTTGTTGTTATAGAGTTTTTAAAAATGTGCACTTATTTGATTTTACAGCTGAATAATAAGCGTATTAATTCTCACAGACTCCGCAGTGCAGTAACATCTGCTCTGTAATGATATGACGGAGTCTGCAGGACAAACCGATCACAGTTTCTGTGCCCTTATCTCAATATTGCTTCTTTGAATTACTATACGTTAAGCATATAGCAGTGCTCGAGAACTTACATTTTTAAACCACTTATCTTCAACCGCAGATACATTTTGTAAGCGATGTAATGCTGCCCACTACACTTATTTTTAAAATAGCTGTTAACACATCTGGCAAGTGGCATTCATTTGTTTACTCTGCAGTATCCCCTCTCGTGATGTATGTTTTAGCAACCAAAGCATTATTCATTTTCTTAATGGTTCTGTTTAAAGCTCTAAAAAACACTTTATGTTGATTTTTTTTTTTAATAAAAAAGTCTAAAGTGTTTTGAAAAGTGAGACACACCATGTTTATTGTATTAACATGTGGGAATAGGGATTCCCACATGTTAATACACATGTTGTACACCCATCATCCACCCCGACCACCTCAAACCACCACCTTACTACCAGCTAATGATGTCACCCTTTCGCTCAGATATTACACACTTACGGTGGTTTTGCCTAATTAGATCTCTTCTCATGGCTCCACTTCATTGACAGCTCCCTGTTTGTTCTGTAGCTCTGTTTAGGGGGGGGGGACTTATCCTGTTATTATTCTTATTGATCCATAGATTGCAGTGTCATATTGTGATCCCAGCATAGCTCCCCTCACCTTTGTCCCCTGTCTAGCGATCTAATCAAACAGAGTGATTGAAAACATCTGCGTGGGTGCACAGGGCCTTTAATGCATTTTGTAACATGAAAGGTCATATGCCTTTTTTCAGAGCAGCTCAGGTGTTACTAATGATATTAAAGATAGTGCCGTTCTATTCAAGTAAGTGGTAAGTCACCGTAAGCCAGGATGCTAGCCAAGTGTCTGTCCAAAAATAACTCAAATTTGAACAGAATTTCCAGAAAATCAGTAAAAAAAAAAAGCAGATTAATGCGCTTTTCATACTCCACTTTTATGTGGATATTAGGAGTTGGTTCATCGGGAGAAACAGCTGGTGGCCAATTCTCCAGTCAACTGGAAGATGGTTACAGTCTCAACGTCGCTCCACATAGATTTGATGTTTTTGTAGCTATTTTTAGTCTCTGCAGTCAAGAATGAAGTTGCATGTTTCATGTATGTCCTGATTTATGTGCTAAGTTTCTATCACACTGTATCGCACTTTCTTTTTATTGACACACAGTCTTTTTCACCTCAACTAAGGGTAAAAACTTTTTTAAAAAATATTTTACGAAAATGCGCAATTGATTATTTTCACCTTTGCTTTTCTTACAGAGACTGTCAAAATGTCTTCTGCGAAAAAAGGCTTCTTCCCAGTATACAAAGTTTTTCATGAATGTGTGAAAAATAACTCCAAAACAAACTGTGAAACAATCACATATTAATAGCCGTGCAGGGTCATTTTTTTCACCGCACCACCGCGGAGCTGGCGATGACCTGACTTTGACTCATCAGCTGATTCAGAACTACTACATGCGGCCTTAAAATACATCAGAAGTTTGGATAAGCGTCCCGTTAACACCAGCAATGCTGTTCAACAATACAGAGGCTTAAATACCAAGCCAGAGGCAATCTGTTCATTAGTGGAGCTGATTCTTGAGAACCCAAAATAAACTGTAGCTGCCAGTAACAGACGTTGAGGTTCCTCCAAGCATGAAACGAATCAGTGTGTTGCAACTAAATTCATTTCCATGATTCTCAGTGTTGGATGTGCACAGGATGCAGTTACACCACAGCGCTCCCGTCGTGCTGTTTTTGCTGCAGCTCCTGTACGCTGAGGAAATAATGTGTATTTATGTAATTTAAGAGCAGGCGGTTTTCAGATTAGAGAAATAATGACTGACAAAGATAAACAAGCTGGTGATTTATTTCATGGGGGAACTCATTTTCATTACAGAACAAGAAGAGGTCTGGCAGCACATTAGTCTACCCGCTGAAATTTTGTGTAGTGTTTCGGCTCCAACGCGGTGGCAAAACACGGGGTTAAGATCTTCGCAAGCTCTGCAAAGTGTTTTTAAATTCACTCATTAGCTATGAAAGGGAAGGATTCATGAGCGTAAACTGTGTCATCAGCATGTTTTTTTTTTTCTTTTTCAGAGTGATGTGACTTTCATGCAAATGTGTGTGTGTGTGCGTGTGCGATCGTTACACTTGCCGTGAAATTCTTAAAATGCTTGCTGCAAGTCAGATTTAGAAATGTTTCTTTGCAAAGTTGCCGAGGTCTTTAGGATTTAGAGGCACAAAGTTTGCTCCGTGATGAACTCAGCTGTTCGCTGAACTGCTCGTGTTTGTTGGCTCAGAGTTTTCACTCAGACTTCATCTCACTTCTTCTGGTGACACAGCACATTTGTACTGCAGGCAAACACTCTCTGCGTACCGCGCTAACTCATAATTTCCATGTTTGAAAATGATTTTCCACTGAATGCCCGTCGTACATGAAAAGCGGCGTCACATTTCATCTCTTGATTTGGTTATGAGGCAAATTATGGCAAAAAAGATCAAGACACGCTCCCTCTTCTCTTCGATAAAGTCGTGCATTGATTTTGATTGTTTTCAAAGATCGCTGTCAGCCCCCTCTTTTTTCATGCTGCTACAAGGCTTTTCCTATGATTCACTCTTACAGAATAAAAAATAGCTATCTGCTCATTTTAAAATGAGTGTGGGTGGCAGGGGGTTGGTTGCATATAGACTGGATCAACTGGTTATGTTTATTCATGTGTTTTTGTGTGCATAAATGCAGTATGTGACTGGAGAGAGCAGCTTTGAATAATGAATCGCTTACCTGTATGCTCGGTATTTGAAATTGAGTAACTGTATATTTTAAGTGTGTTTGGACCTGTGTGTTATTAAAGAAGCAGGAAATACTATAATTTACATTTGTGTACATAGATAGATCTTTAACACTCATGATCATATATCATTAATTCTTAATAAAAAGGCATTAAAGAGACTCCTGCCTCTCAGTTTAGGTAGATAAAAAAGTAATTACCCAGCATTGTTGTGTTTAAAATTATTTTATATATAATATTCTCATCATAGCTTCAATGAAGTTATTGTTTTGCAACAGAGATACATAAAGCGTATATTTAGAGAATGAAATTAAGAGTAATAATTGCTTTGATGCAGACTCTGTCTCGTAGTAAAGCCAGCCAGCATAATTAATTGGAAACATCTATTGCCACTGATTAGCAGAGCAGCCAATGTCATGGCCCGATCTGTGTTTTATCATCAGCAGCAGTAATTGAAATGAAAATGGAGAGCTTTCTGTTGCGCCGGAGGCCTAATGGTTTCAATCATATGAGTAAAAGGCCTTAGCCCCGGAGGTCCAGGGTCGCCTGACGTCAGGAGCCCCGGAGCGTAGGTAAACTCCGGCACAAGTGAACCCCGGATATGAGCCAAGCGCGAAGGTCCTCTGGAGAGACTGACCATAATTCATTCGGAGTCATTACACCGAGAGCGTGTCCTCTCTTCCTGGTGTCGCGCTTCCCGCCGCAGCCCCACGGGTCAAAGGGTTAAAGTGGGTTCAGCGGGGAAGTTAAAGCTACAGATCGGGTGAGAGCCGCAGCTTCCAATTAAATCTAATGTGCTCTGGGTGAGAAGTGGCTGTCCCCACTGAGCCCCACCTGCAAAGCGATAAGCCACGTGTTGGATACCTTACAGCTCTCTTGTTAAAATGTATTTCATGCTTTTGGTTCATTTGACTTAATTAACAATACATTTTCCAACTACCTGCCTTAAATATTTCAATATAACAAACGTGGCTAATGGTGATACATAAAGTCTGCATTTGAGTACAATAATTCACTGGTACACTTTACCGGTAATCTTTATTTAAACAGCACAGACACTAAAGGTTCTACCACCTTCTAAAGGTTTTACCACCGGTGGAATCAAAGAGCTGTACATTTACTGAACTTTACATAAATATTTTAAAGGTAATTCTACTTTAGATGAGGATTACTTTCCTTTTTACATTTCAGGGATGAATATTGTACTTTCAAACTACATTTACTATTATTTATACAGTCGTAGTTACCCTGCAAATTAAAATTTTACATACAAACCATGTTTAATAAAACATAATGTCTTTTTTTATAAAAGAAGTAGTTATGTTAGCTTCAAATTCAGGTTTAGTTTCTTAAACTTTAAGGTACATTTTGCTCATGCACTGCATGTAGATGTTATATCTATAATGTAAATCAGCTCGTTAGATCAACAAGAAAAACGACACCCTCACAATCACCACAGCCATAAGTCAACACCTCACACAATCTAAAAATGAGATGAACTTTGTACGCTTCACAAATGTTTGTTGGACGGCTCTTGGATTTGATTACGTTACATTATAAAGGTGTTGATGAAATTCTGTCCATCCCCTGTATATTGGCATCTGCCGAACAACTACTCATTATGCTCTGCGCAAACACAGCCTGGTTTCGCTCGTATCAAACAACCCTGAAATTAGCATTACTAATTTTAGATAAACAAACACAGGTATTCAAGGAGCACATCTGTGAGATTTACCTCTCACATCTACTGTACATACAATAATTGCACCGGGGGTGAACTCCACATAATGGGCATTGCAGCGAACCAGCTATGACATCCTGGATTCATTATCCCTTTTAGATGAACTGTGCTGGCTTCCCAAGGGGGAGCAAGGTAATTGTGTCTTTAGGGATTTGTCAAGTCCCTGTTGGATGGCAATAAATCACTGGCAGAGGAGGTGTAGCGGCAGACCTGGGGTGAACTTGTGTGACGAAAGCACCAGAAATGCATTTGCCAATGATGTCTTCTTGTCACGCTTCAAAGAATTGGAAATAATTGACAAGGTCTCGGTTGCCGAAGCTGCATTGTTGTGAGGAGGGCACTTTTTTTTTTTTTAGTAATTAACAACACAAACTGTAGGCCTACAGTAATGGACGTTGCAGATGTGTTACATGTTCAATATGTGTCGGTCAGCTGCAGCATTGATTGGCGGAGCTGCGACCGTCCCTGAAATGCAGGTGAATCAGTCCTGAGGCCTAAACAGCAGAGCCGCATGAACATGTCATTCTTAAGGCTCGCCTCCTCCTCTGGGATGCCTCTCGCTCATTTTGATGCTCCGACATGCTTCGGTTTACTGGAATAATCTGCTCTCAAGCTCAAGTGACAAACTTGAAAAAACAATAGGGCCACTTTCGTAACAGTGAGTTACTCCTCTTCAGCACCATCTAAGTCTGAGATCACTCAAGGCTTAAAAACGCCTCTTTTGTCTCCCCCCTCTTTCAGCTGTAACTCCTCTTCATGACTTAAGTAGATTTAATAGCCGAGATCAATATGAGATAACGGCTTTCACTCATTCAGTCTGTTTTATGGAAGGAAAATGGTTCTCTGATCATTTCTGCACTCAATATACAATGAAGAGAAAATCATTCATGGCCCCAGTTGGTTTGGACACATCCTTGGTGTCATTTTTCCTATATGACCAATCGTGGTTGTTTGGCCTAAAGGAAATTCATTGATTGCCGTTTTGCTAAGCTGGTTCACTTTACAGCAGTATTCAGAATTGCCTCCACTTGGTAATGTGTGCTCTCCTGGCTGTGTTAATGGCCTACAGCCATATGTTCCTCTAGCCTGCCTGACACCCCACCTTGTGTGGAGATGGTTGGCAGCCCCTGCTCCTATTCCCTTCCTTCCCTTTCCAACAGCCTCCACACTCAAGCAATTGCCTCAGCATCCAGGCTCTCCCCTCCCCCACAGCAGTGCACTTCCCCTGCCTTTACCCTCCACCAGCTCCCTCCCTTCTCTCGTTGCACAGACGGTGCTGTACGGGTGGAGTGAAACCTCAGAGCTGCGAGCAACTGGAAGCCACCTTCACAAATGGATCAGGCACTAAAACAGTATTTAACAGAGGAAGGGGACTTATTTCCCTGTTTGAAAAGTCAAACTGTGAAAAACAGGTCACTGAATGCTTGTGGATTTTCCTACACTTTACCACTTGATGGTGGTCACCATAGAAACAGATGATCAGACAGGACTTGTGGCCACAATAGCAGTGTCTGTATCGAAATGAGATTTTTTTTTATTCCATTATAGGTACAATTTGTTCTCTGCTTTGTAACATTTCATTGAAAAGAATAACAAATCAAGCCACTAAGAAGCATATAACTCAGACCTGTGAGCTGAACTTTCCTCTCTTCGGTACGCCTAAGCACACTGCCCAGCACCCTTGTATTCTCCTCTTCTTCAGCTTTTCCACGACCATATTCAGTACTGCAGCTCAATATGTAGCAACACAGATCCCAAAAGAAGACAAAGTGGAATTCTGCTTCCTGTTTTACAAATTGAAGAACAGGATAATCGTCTCAAATTAATTGTTGTCTGTATCCGCAGTCCAGCGATGCAGCAAAGGTATTTCATGGATAGCCTTGGCCACAGCGAGTGCCCGCCAATGAGATCAGGTCGAGTCTTGGACGGCGTTGTGTGGTGGTGGTGGGGGTGGTTTTGGTGCTCTGTGTGTGCAGCGTCCAGATTCTCATGCTTGTTTTCGCTAGCGTTTTTCTCATACATAACACTTGAGCTGCTGTTTCCACAGCCGTGATAGACTGTCAGGGGACTTTGCTGCTGACAGCACTGCACTGGTGAGTGAGTTTGTGTGTTGTGTGTGTGTGTGTGTTTGTGTGTGACCATTTGAGTGACTGAGTGAAAGAGAGAGTCAGGCAGACAGACAAAGAAAAAGAGAGGGAGGTTATTGGTGATTTTGTCACTAAATAGGAGGCTGCGAAGAACTCTTCGACGCCCACCTTCCTTTTTCAGTGACTCGCATTGTGAGGGTTCATCTAGAGAAGTCATTTGAATAAACCTTCATTTCCACATAGCCGTCAATTTTGAGTGTCATTTGCTCGGTGCCTGTGGGTTGTTCAGTCATATAATAGCACTGATTTCCACCCCCCCACCAAAGAAAAAAAAAACTAGATTGAGACTCTGCCTAAACGGTTTGACAGAGCTGCGATAAATCGATTTCTGCTCTCGGGTCGGCCCCTTGACTCTGTCCTCAGAGTGTCAAGTGCAGATCTGCAGCTGAGAATCTGACTGAGCCGGGCACCAAACAGATATGATCCTGCGGCTCCTACAACCTGGATGAGCTTCTTTTAGATGACTGAATCTGTGAATACCACTTAGGTTTTTTTTTTTTTTTTTCCCCAGCTACTATCAAGAAACACTGGCAGGCTGCCTCCGAGTTTACAGTGCTTTTCTATTCCAGCCCCCAAAGAACCCATTTTATCTTTGCTGTCACTCCGCTGACTCTGCGGCTGCTTCACTTTGTTAGACCAGAGAAGCAGCCAGCTCCGTGCTATCAAGGAAAAGTGCATTTATTTAGAGTGTCAAGCTGAGATGGCTTTTGGGCATCTAAATCTCAAAGTTTATTCTTTCCGCCTTTTTTTTCACTCCATAATGGAATCAGCTGGCAGTCTGTGAAATATTGCGTACGCTGTACAGTGCAGATAGAGCACCTGTAATCTCCAGACACACATCCCATCTCCTCGCTGTACACTCACTGCCAAAGTCCTCCCCATTTTTTTTTTAAAATTCCATTTGATTTTCTCATTTGGATTATGACCGCAGATTTCATTTAAAAACACATTTGTGGCGAGAGATGGCAAAAAAAAATCTCAGCATTAACACACCGGCACACATTGATGCAGAATATGTTTCTACTCTAATTTTCTAAGTTCTTTGCCCACTGAAATGTACCTTTAATGAGATGCTTTTTTTTTTCTTTTTTTTTTTACATCTGTCTTGAATTTGTGGATTCAGCAGGGGATTATTCTAATGCTGCTCATGCTGTCACATGGATATTGCATTCAGTATGAGAGCGGTAGAATGCCTGGTGAACTTTAGAGATGTGGGACTTCTGAAGGGATTTGACACTTTGTGTAGGATTACAATGCACATTGGCCACTCAGAAAAGATCGTATACCCCGCAACCTCGGCACTGTCAGTTTAGTTTGATGAAAAAACCTGGATGGAAATTTCAAAGAAAAGCCCTTACAAGTTAAGATGTATGTGATTATTTCCCTTCATATATCCTTTTTACTTTAGTACTGTATGCTGCATCGTCTACAGGATTTTTAGTATAATTTTCCTCTTCACTTGGGTGTTGTGCTTTATAAAGAAATACTTCAAACTAAACTGCAACATGTCAAGCTATTTGTTCATAATGTGATTGTAATTTTTACTTTTATCTTTCATTCGTTTGTGTGCAAGGTGAAATGGGATGTCCTAAACCATCTGAGAGTTTGACAGTCCCCCAAATCAATCGATTTTATTTTGTCACATGTAATCATATAATGTACAGTAACAGTTAAATTTAATATAGTCAGTTCCTTCAAGTTTTGCATTAAAAATAGTTTAAAGTCAATATAAATATAAATAAATATATGTGTATACTTGGGGAAAGGCGGTAGACTTATGCAGTTTCTGCCTTTAGACTTTTTGTGGCCTGAGGTAAGTAGCTTCTCCTGAGCCTCTCAGTGGTGGCCTGGTGTATCTGGTCTCCTCTTCCCGACTGCAGTGAGAAAAGCCCGTTATCTGGCCGGTTAGGAACCTTTATGATGCTCCAGCCTTACTGTTGCACCATCTGGTGTAAATATCCTGAACCACAGAGTCAGTATACAGCGTCCAGGTCAGGCCCCCGGCGACGTGGACGCCAAGGTATTCGAAGCTGTCCACCTCTCCACCAAGGCGATATCCCCGATATTAAGAGGGGCAGAGCTCCTTTCCTGCCTCTCACCAGTGTCCACTATCATCTTATTAGTCTTGCTGACGTTCAGAAGTTGCTGTACTGATTCTATTTTGGAGTGAAAAAGAAGGCCTGACACCACACAGTCAGGCTCTCAGCCTTATTCAGGTAGGCCTTTTCATTGTTATCTGTGATTAGGCCCACCGCAGCTGTTTTGTCAGCAAACTTGGAGCTGGAGTCGGAAATGGCCACACAGAAAGTGCGTGAAAGGAGAACAGCAGGGGGCTTAAAACGCAGCCCTGGGGTGCTCTAGTGTGAAAGATGCGGGTGGAAGAGGTGTGTCTGCCCACCCTCACCACCTGCGGCCTGCCTGTCAGGAAGTCGAGGAGGCACTTGCACAGTAAGAAGTTTATTACCTGATCCTTGAGCTTTGTGACGAGCCTGGAGGGAGTTGTGGTGTTAAATGCCAAACTGAAGTGAACTGTCTGCCTGTGCTGTAAAAACTACAGGATGTGACAGCTGGACCATTACAACATTCAATTTTTTCCTACGTTTTACAGCAAATTATCAAAAGTAGTTTGATAGTCAGTAGGATTAGGAGAAGGTTCTCTTATTTTGAAAATTAGAGCAAGTATAAGTTTTAGGTCCCTTCCCCTCTCTCTACAGTGTGCACCAGCTTGCCTCCAGAGTCCCTGCCCACAGTGTCGATCTGTCTAATTGTTTGTTTTTAGCTCACTTCTCTTCAATGCTCTTCCTCTGTTTACTTATATTTCGTGTTAACGGTTGCTTGGTCATTCGGTTGTTGTTTTTCCACCATTATGTCCGCTCTGAGTTGGCACATGCGTGGTGGACTGAAGCTCCATCAGATACTCTGCTCGACAGATTTTGGAAATATGAGTTAAAGCCATTATTTGAATTAGTTACCTACTCCTACTTTGAGTACATTTTACTCTAATACTTGTTTATGTCACTTCTGGCGGTACTAATTGATGTTTTGACAGTTTTAGGGCTGTAAACACAACTCTGACATATTTACACCTTATGAAGTTGTTAGAACAAATGTGTTGGCAAACAGTTTGCTAATTACGTTAACAGCACACACGGCGAACATTAACATTCGTTCAAAGTTGTGTTTCTGGCCACCTGGCGAATGTAAGTCTACTATTCGCTCTCCCTTTAGCTCTGCTAAGATCTGAAGCTCTCCGTCAGCTCTTGAGGGGAAATATCTGGCTCTTCAGCTGATGAATGCCCCACCATGTTCCTCTGCTCGTCTTTAACTTTGTCTGCTGTTTGGTGCAGGGCAGGTTGTGTACGGCAGGTTCATACAGCTTTTTTGTGCCTGCTGCTGCTGCCGGTAATAAAGCACATAAGAGCAGTAAGAGTGAATCAAAATTGTAAAGTTTCGGCCGTAAAAACAAAACAATGAGCTGAAAGACGCTAAATTGCTCTGTAGAGCTGCAGAGAGTCATCTTCTCCACTTTAGACCCCTTTCATAAGCCATTTTAGATATTTTTAATTTTTTTTTTGCAATGCTTTCATATTTGATTAATTAATTATCGAATATGTACTTTTACAGTACTTAAGAAAAAAGGTTTTGAATTTGGCAGACAGTAATTTGAACTGAAACTTCGGATACAGTCCCATGTTGACGAGTGCTAACATGCAACACAGTCTGTATTGATCTTCCATGTACACATATGTGGTGTATGTGATGAGGTTCTGTAACAGTGGTGGTGCTGAATCTTATTGTGTGGCACTTTATTGAGAGAGACCACTCCATTGAGGATTTAAAATGTATTGGTATTGCCTTACACAGAGTCACAGAGGGGAACAGATAACCATTTACTGAAATTAGAAGTGTAATGGATCCACAGAGTTACAAATTTCTCTCCTAATGGGTTGAATGAGCGATCGTCTGTTCGCCGATTCCAGGGATGTTTTTTTTCTCCCAATAGAGCTTGAATGGTTTAACTGTATTTTTTCTTTTTTTATTCATGAGTTGAGGAATGAATGAATCTACTTCTGTGTTGATTTTTCTGCCATCATGTTAATTCTGTTTAGGGCTGCTACAGAAGATTATTTTAATCAGCAATTAATCTGACAATTACTTTCTCTGTAAACCAATTTTAATTTTTTTAGGTTTAGAAAATGTCCAAAAATAGTTATTATTTCCCACCACAAACGCCCGGAGGTCAGGGCAACAAATTCAAATTGTTTTTTCCTCTTTGCAAAACAGTCAAAAATCCCCAATTTTTTAAAATCACTATCATAAAAGAAAAAGAGAAGCAGAAAATTGAGAAGCTGGAACCAGCATTTATTTATTTATTTGCATTTTTGCTGAAAAGATCATTTAATTTCACTGACAAATTGTTGCAGATTAATTTTATCTCAAGTGCCTGGACACTGAACAATACTACCATTCATGTGTTTTTGAATTTTTGGTATGTGTTGACATGTTATAAATCCAAAGTTCTCAAGATTTAAGATTTTCAGATAAACTGAAGGATTAAAAGCCATTGGATTAAATTTGGACATACATGATCACAAAGCTTTAAAGAGCCTGGAAAACAGCAAGAAAATGATTGTTTTGGATCATGGTTTATTAAAAGTTGACATTTTGGAAGTACACAAAAGACAGAATAGTGGTGATATAAATTCAATACTAATATGTCATTCCAGGCCATGTATATTTTATATTTATTGTCTATTATATTTGATTAGATATACTGAAGTGTGGGAGGTGTGGTTAAACGTGCACACAGTGTAACCGTGATGTCAGATTTAGGAACCTTTGTCACCACCTCTTCTCTCTTCCTTTGTTTCTCCATATTCCATCGAGTGAAGGCAAAACACCATAAAATAAATTTGAAAGAAAGAGACAGCCAGGTGGTCCTGTGTGCAGGAATCTGAAGTTGTGTGTGAGCTTGTTTGGTTTTCACTATTTTAACTGGTGCGACCAACACCCCTAACTGGCTGTGACAACACAGCACACCACACATCTGAGGTGTTTCTTTCTCACAGGTACGATATCCTACAGTTGCATGTTCCTAGCAGCAAACAGAGGAAGAAATGGGCTAGTTTTTTTTATCTGCTGTGTATGTGTTCATGACACAATGCTCACATAGATACAGAGTGTGTTGCCATGAAGACAACACAGATCTAAAACACGCTGCAGTACACTGTAAGAGTGATAGGTGTTATTTCTCCGCGATTTAATAAAGATGACATTTGTAATATGAACTCTGGCCTTCACTTATGAGAAGTCACCATAATATGTGATTTACCCACTCTCTCAAAAAGCAGCAGTGCTCAAAGGTGGGGTTCTGCGTGTTGTAAAAAGGTCACGTTTCAGTGATAGTAAAACCATTTTGGTCTGACCCTGCAGCCGTGTGGATGATCTGACCCTGCCCTTGGAGGAAAATCCATTTTGAGCCATTTGGATGTTTTTCTTTATTGCCGTGATCTAACAGAGACTTTTGCTTTGTGTTGTCACTCTTACTTTTGACCAGACTCAGCAGTGAAAAGGTTTATGGCTGTCGCATGCACACATTCCTACAGTTTTGTTTCCATAGAAACACTGAGTCCCGGGCAGGCGTGTATTTTAAGGGTTACATAAGCCTTTAGCAGTAATACGAAATACACACCGACATGGGTATTCTCATTTGACTGGATTCCTATTTTTAGGAATCGTATTCAGTAACTCTAGAAAATTTCTGCTTTCTATTTATCATTTTATGCCCATTCTATTTTTAGCCGTTAAACCACGCTGTGTTATGATCTCGAGGTCTCTGTCTAACATATTCTCTCACATAACCGGTGCATTTTCTTCACCAATCGAACTGTGTCGTGGCTTCGAAGAAAGTCGAGGCACGCAGTTCATTACCGTCGCCATGTGAACGTGGGTGTCACAGAACAGCTGGCCCGCTGCAACACAATTTTACATATGTGATGCAACTGTGTCTATCATTATGCACGGCTCAGGCATCAATCATTAAGTAATGTATGGAAATGAAATGTATATTAATGACCATGATTAAGTCTAGTGCCATTGTTAGTTTTTGAAGTAGGGTACAGTTGATTAGACCAAACACATGAGTGAGATATTTTTTTTCTTTTTTCTTTTTTCGAGTGTTGAGTGGCTCTAGGAGGAGGGGAAACAGGTTGAACGGGGATTCAGCCCCGGGCCTGCAGGGTTCACGGGCTCCCAGAGACAGAGGTCTTACAGTAACTCCTACACCATCTGCAGGGACAATAGAGCATTATTAATAGATGTAAAATGAAGCTATTTGGGTCTAGTGTATTACTGTAGCAACCCTCCGCCTCGGGCGCAATTTCACTTCACTTGTTCCATCCCTTTTTCTTTATCATGCGGAGGTTACATTTGCCATTGATGTTTCAGTCCTGCATTCTGCTACCATTCAATAAAGCATGTATGGCTGATTTGTGGTGGTGATTAAGTAGCTGTTATAAAACCCAAACAGAAAGCTTTTTTTTGCACCACAGTTTTCTCCGAATCAGTATGTGTAAGCCTGTTGATGATCAAATGGTGACTATGTTTTGGCTGGAGGCGTCTTAAAAGGCTCACAATGCAATAAGATTTCCATTCACACTTAACTCTCAATTGCTTTGGCCCTAAAGTTCTCATTAGCTTTGCCCGTTTTATTCACTGCAGCACACTTCCATATGCCTAAAGGCTCTGGGACTCTGAAGCAATAGTGCAGAAGTAATACATTGAATACCCCAAACGCACTTGATGTTCAGTCTCTTGCACATCTGCGATTGTGTACAGAGCTGTTATCAGTGAATTATTTTATGACCTTGGGAATCGGGCGGAATCGCAGATGCCTCTAGTTTGGATGATGACAGCCTCACAATCAGGCAGCGGTGTCTCACCATGAATAAGCGCTCTGTCTTAGTTTGGACCCAACCGTCGCTGCAAGAACAATATTAAGCTGGTAATTAAAACATGTGATAATAACCTACTGCAGTCGCTGATTTCCTAATGGATTTCAACAAGCCTCGACATGAGTGCCCCCCCACCATTTCTCCGTGCCGAAATCAGGGGGCTTTTTGGACTGATATAACCAATTTGGTGTCTTGTTTTAGAAGTAAACCTAATTACATATTTTCCGTGCTCACTTTCAGGGAGAAATGAAAGATGTTTTTTCAGCAAATACGCTAACTATGCTAAGATGAATAGGGCTTTGCTGTAAGCAGTGCAGTATGATATAATGCACAGGCAGCCATTATAGCAGCTGCAGAATAATGGTGATGAGTAATCGCTAATAAGCATCCAATAACTTTGTACGGGGGAAAAAAAAATATGTTGTTGATCGTTAATTCAAACCTCATGATTTTGTTAATTGCATTAATTTGTTTCTGAGGACGTGAGGGGAGGTTTTAAGCAGGGATTTAATTCAGAGTCCCCCTGTGAGGGAAAATTTATTCAAAGTGTATCATAATCTTCTATCTTGTGCTGAATTTGCAGAGCACAGTCGCAGGGGTACGCGCACACACAAACCCAGAACATGGGAAATAGGATATTTTATTTTAACTTGTAATCTCCAAATGACAGAATTTAACGCTCTGAACAAAATTGTCACACTCATTTTGGCTTTTCTCAAGCTGAACAATGTTACGTAACAGATACTTCATGTTACTTTTTGTGTTTTGGATTAAATTAAATTCCCTTTATTGTGTCAGAAAGCTCCAAAGAAATGTTTAGTGGGAGCTACAGCCGAGGTGCTGAAGCCTCTGCCTGCAGCCGTTGCTCCTCTGGGTTTGCCTCCCCAGCAATTTGATTATCTTAATCCTTTATTTTTTGTAGCTACTAGCCAAGCTTAAGGTGTGGACTGAACTGTTAAGTAGCAAGTAAGAGGTGATGTGGAGAATTCCTGTGTTCCTTTACTGGAAGCTGTTTTTGTTTCTGCAGAACAGAAACAGGTTTTCGATTGTGTTGGCCTGTATTGTTGGCATGCATGTGAAACCTCATGTGAACAAAAGAGAAAATGACTAATCTTAAAAATGTTGTACATTTGAATGCATAGGCAGATCCCTATGAACAGTACTTTCAAAATGAATTGGTTCTTATATGGTTAAATAATTAGGCTTTTTTATTTAAAGAACACACACAGAAGATAATTGAACTTGGAAATTGCTCATAAACATCACGTTTGGAAAGTGAAAAATCAATTAAGCTTTATATTTAGGCAGCTGGCTCTGTAATACAGTAGGTACTTAGTCATTGAGGCACTTTTGTTTGCAATATTGTTTGCCTTGTGATCTGAAAATAGCAAGAATCCTGGTGAATACCGTGCTGTTGGTTCTTATGGAAGAGTGCCAAGCATATAATTAAATCAGCGCTCTGTTGTTTAATACTAGAGTCACGACACATTTCATCCTAAAATGTTAGTCTCTACTGTGTTGGGCTGTGGCAACACAATGACTCATAATTTGCCACAATTTTTGAAGCCTTAAAAATTAATTTGTGGAAATAAATCTGACAGTTCATCCAGTTAATGGTCTTTTCTGTGTCCCCCCCCTTCCTTTTGACAGGGATGACCTGCCAAGCGAGGACGTCTTACACCGAGGACGAGGACGTTCTGGTTCTGTGGGGACACCGCTTCTTCCCGGTCATCTCCTTGGAGGAAGGCTTCTTTAAGGTGGACTACTCCCAGTTCCACGCCACGTTCGAGGTGCCCACCCCGCCGTACAGCGTGAAGGAGCAGGAGGAGGCCCTGCTCCTCTCCTCGCCCCTCATGGCTCCGTCCCTGTGCAACAGCGGGGAGAAGAACAGCTCCCTGGACTGCCTGGAGACCCTGGAGGACAATGACAGCACCACCAAGCTGCCCACCAAGCTCCAGAAGATCACAGGGCGGGACGGCCTGCCCAAGAAGCTACTGAGGATGAGCTCCACCACCTCAGAGATGACTTACAGCTTTGGAGATCTGCCCATGAAGCTGCAGCGAATCAGCTCAGTGCCCGGTGTCTCTGATGATAAGCAGGCTGGTAAGGCCTCCAAGATCAGTACAGAGCCTATGAGTAAGTCAGTGGCGGACTTGCCTCCCAAGCTGCAGCGACTGGCTGGGGGAGGAGGGGGCAGGATGGACGGACACCTGCCGCCCAAACTCAGAAAGATGAATTCAGATCGCTTTACATAAAGCAGGCAACATATTTTAACTTATGCCATCCACCTTTATTCCCCTCCCCGAAGTCCTTGTACTATTCCTAATTTATTAATGGACAATATTCTTATATTAAAAGAAATGTAGAATATGTGCACAAATACCTTATATAAAGTAGGGTGATGGAATTGAGCACATTTGTCCCTGGATGTAAGTGTACATGCTATGACGAAAGACCTCTGATATTTTTTTTAGGATGATGTACAATTAGCACAATCTGGCATGTAAGAAACAGCGCATGTAGAACAGAATCTCAATAATTTCTGGCATGACATTTATTGATATATTATTTTACAAAACCAACTTCATTAGTGAACTTACTGACAGTGGAAAAATTGCACAAAGCCATATGATTTTACGATGTGGAAAACCTACATTACATGGTTCTAATTTGTGGTGACGAGAGACACACACATTTGTTTTGAGTTGATTGCTTTTGTTGTTTAATGTAAAATTGTGGCAATGTTATGTTAATTGCATGCTCCTCTTATTGACTTAGCTATACAAAGGTAATAGACAAAGATGTTTAGCCTTAACTATATTACCTTGTTTCCATTTTCATGTTTGTTCACAGCTGGATTTTTGGTATTTCATATATAGGCTATTTTACCATGTGCGATTTTATGACTTTATTAGTTGATCAAATGCAGAATATGTGGCTACTCGATGCATTTTCCATTTGGAAATGCATTGTTGGCATCATATGATCTGTCTGAACTGGGCACAATGCTACGCAATTTTCACTTGCTTATTGAAGTAACACTTAAGTTGAAAGAGTCAATACTTGTACTTGATAAGCACAAAGCAATCATTATATAATACCCTGTGATATTAGAAAGCATTTATGGGCATTTTAACATTAATTAACTGCTTAGGGCAGTAGTTCAGTACTGTGCAATCACTTTGTTTCATTATATGACAAAATCAACTTAATCTACAGTAGGCCTGTGTGGTCAATCAAAACACTCCATTAGAATTTCAACTTAGGTGTTACTGGTTAGATTTAGAGGTGGGCCTGTGAGGAAATCATAACCTTTGTCTTAAGGGCCCATAATCTCCCTCCTCTGTGATGAAAGCAATAATATTATAATGACTATAATCTTTATATAGCCACAGGGTCTACCACAGCCCCATATCCATTCTGTTTACTGAATCCATGCCATGAAATCTGGTTTTCTCTAAATGCATCAAAGACATTGTATGATACCCAATCTCTTCAGGAATAAAGATCTGACATAACTGTTTAGCATCTTGCTACTTTGACTAGATGTAATGCATGCGTTTCCAGTTCAAATCAATAAAATGTTATTAATATACTTTTATTGCAGGGGGTGGTCAAAATGATGGAAGACCAAACAGAGCTCTTACCGCACTGTTACGAGCCGGCATAACAAGCCACGATCATCGCCCAGAGCTAAACAGATTCAAATCACTGTGCGCAGAGCAATCGACTGTTCAGCTTGAAGGAATGGTCTGACATGTGGGAAATACACTTCCTTCGCTTGCTTGCTGAGAGTCAGACGAGAAGCGCGAGACCGCTCAATATGCGGCAGTACAGTTAGGAGAGACACAAATCTTTAACAGGGCTTTAGTTTTTCAGATTTCCTACCTAGGATAAAATAAAACCATGGCATTATACAAGCAAAATACAGCAAAAAGTGATGAAATTGATCAGTTTGTTGACTCACCCGGCAGACGAAAAAGTGCAGAGTAAAACCACTCTGGGAACTGTTATCTGTTATCTGCCCTACACCTCAAAGCATTATAAATATCAGAATATGCATTGATTATAAAACAAGAGCTCAGAGGCTTTTAAATAAAAAATTACTTTTACTGTCAGATAATATATGATGATATGCTTCTGTTCAGACTGTAAAAAGCGGAGGGGTCCAATACTGCCCTCTGAAAAAGTACCCCCTTTAAATTACACCCCTGAGAAGTTGTATTGTTTAAATGTAAAAACAACACATAACATCCTGCAAAAGGGGCAAGTCCTTATTCTTACATGTTTATTTATGAGCTTCAGAGATGATGATTTTGTTACTTTGGAAAGAGGTAAGCTAGCTGGTTCCCTCTGTTTCCTGCCGTGTGGCTTCATGTTTGCCATACAGATATGAGAGTGGTACCATTCTCCTGCTAATGTCATAATGTGTGCAATTCTTTATGGTAACGCAACAATTAATGCCATTGTTTCAATAACAATTTTTAAAATGTATCCGAGCACATAAGCGTGTACATGTTCAGTAAGCAGAGATAGACAGCTCAGGTAAAAATGACATACATGGACGATCACTGCATATTTTCTATGAGGGCCAATGCTGACCATGTGCTCTGGTAGATAACTGGACCAAAACCCTGTTGAAAATCTCAGGGGCGGAGATGCAGACGATTGTATCTCTTTAGAGTCAGCGGTACAGTCTGTAGACCTTTTCCAAAAGAAACCAACAAAAAAAAAACGAAAGATACAACACTCACAATGGATCGCCCGTGCTATTTTTGTACGTTTATCTTGCCTTATTGACAACACACGCAGGGCTGCAAATTGATGTGATCTATTTCTAAATCTGGACCAAAAACTGTGCCAGATAAAGGGTCCCACATCGACACAAAGCCGGTGTCACTGCGAGAAGTCTTTTCTTCTGGCGCTTTCATTGTTTTGATTATACCCTGTGTAATCACTGTTGCTGTTCATATTTCACAGTACACTCTTTGTTGCTGTCAAATGCGCTGTGTAAATAATAACTGTATTTCAAGGGGTACCTTTAAGGATGTGGAGAGAGAGAGGCAGTGCCATGACTGTAGGTATCACAGGCGGTTGGGTTAATTCTGTCTCTATCCAGAGATAACCCTTTTTTCTGAATCTCTCAAATAAACCCATGGGATGGATCAGAATATCAAAACTGCTGATGGCATTATCCTCTGACTCCTTGGAGAGAGGGGGTGCAAATCCCTTTAGGCCACCTCAAATCAGCACTTACTCTGCCAGAAAACAATTGCCTTTTATCACCATGGAGATCTTTGCTCCAAAATGTCACTTTGTTTTGGGTTCTTCTTTTGTCTTGTGTCATGTGAGGTCTCTCCAGCAGAGCCATTAATGCCTCTTCACCAAAATAGCATCTCATTGCTGAAATAATTGACTCAAGTGTATTTGGAAATGTGGGAGGACTGTAGTAGGAGGCAAGAAAAGGGTTATTCAGAGTTTAAAATCTTGTTAGCATTGCAGAAAAATGTAATTATTTCAGAGATGTTTTTATAATTTCCATTATCAGGTTTCTTGACAAATAATATCTGACACAGACTCAGCCCGTGGCGACGAAAGCAGCTGGTGTCGCTTGCTGATTACAGGACAAATGAAACGCAATTTTGCAGTGAAATGGCAGCATTTTCCGTTCCCCTTCACAACTTCCACTGAATCCAAATGGTTCCCCTAAAATGCCCAAATCTGTTTACTTCCCGAGAAAGAGTTCCCGAGAAGAGTTTCCAAGTTAGAAATGTTCAAATATAACTTTATTGTTAAAAAAAGAAAAGAAAAAAAAGACAATGAGAGAAATTTCATTGGGCATTCAAAATTAAATATGGCGTACTGACTGGCTGCTCAAACACTTCTCACCCTCCTCGCGCCACATCACTATGTGTCAGCGTCAAGATGGGATGACACATGACGCATCAGATTTGAAGAATAGGGCAACATAAGACCAGACTGTTGGTGACTTTGCACTGTATGGCATACTGCGAAACAAGACAAATGTCCTCCTTGACTTGTCAGATGCAATGTATAAATGTGTCTCATCGTGTCATTTTAAAAAGGAAAAAAAAAACACGCTTTCTTCCACGGTGGCAGGAAAAACCCATTCCAGGCACCCGCGTCGATGATCAATGAAAAATCAAATATGGGCCATGACATTTGTGAGTAAGTCTGCTAATTGCACATTTTTTTTTATGTATTAGCCCATATAAACAAATGTTAGCAGATGTTCTGCTCCATTAGATTTGGGAAAGTTCACACTCCAGAGACTGTTGCGTTCACCACACCACATTGGTTAGTCCTCATCACAAAAGGCTTTTCTCTTGTCACGGTGAAAATGAAATATACCATTTGAAAATACAGACAATACAGCATAAATCTATCATTTGCATTGCTTGTCAATGTATGTAAGCCAAGCTGCCAGCCAGGATTATGTTGCAGTAAAATGAAATGACAGTCTAATTAAAGTCTGAACATTTTTCTTGAGTCCTAGGACCAACTAACTCTAGTGTATGCAGCTTTAAAAAAAAGGACTAGTTTGCATTACGTATCTGCTAACCACACTGAAACCACACTGAAAAGGAAAAGTGTTTATAGCTGTTTGCACTGAAAGGTGAAACGCTGGCCTTTAGAGGGAGAGGGAGGAGATTATTTAAATATGAGCATAACCGTGCACACTTTCAGACGGCCTTTCCTGGAAGGCATTCGTAGTGTTGCACTCTGCCTTACCCTGGAAAAGTGACAGAAAGCGATGTTTAAAGAAAGCTCAAAAGACACAAAATTCAACCCCCCCCCCTTTTACTTTTTCACCCCTGGCCCTTTACTGCACGATGTTGGAAATTTTCAGGTGCAGTCTTCCCCACTGTGATGTCACAAAGGTTTGGGTTGAGACGTTCACTTTAGTACTTCTGTTGGTCTGTCAGTCTTTTAGCATAACATCATGGACCACCAAGAAGACATTTTTTTGCAGGCTTTTCTTGGATGAATTTCTTTTCACTCCCGCTATTGTTCCTCGTGTTTTTATCACATATTTAGAATCCAGCAGCTTCATATTGCCCCGTCAGCTGTCAGTACGAATCCAGCTGCTGGGTTCAAATGTAACCTTGTTGGACTGACTGTCAGATTTTGTCACTGCCACACGCTTTGGCTTGTCAAATGCTTTTACATGGCGATCTCCTTCAAAGTCGTCAGATTAACTTTCAGCCCGACTAGAGAGTGTATCAACTTTCCAAGGCCTCCGTGCTGATTTCCAATTCGTTCTCATCGCGGCGGCTCCTGACTCATGAGCTCCGGGTGTGATTTACCCAGGCGCAGGTTGGGTCGAGCGGTTTAGCGCTCACTCCAGCTCAAGGCGATCGTGATGGTGGTTAGACAATATCTGCACCGTGAAACAAACATGCGGGTGGTGCTGCTGTTTGTTATTCAACATGCCTTTTGACACCGAACAGAAACTGAAGCCACGTTACAAGAGAGGGGCACTGCTTGTGGGAATAAAGTCATTCTCATGTATGTATTTGCTAAAATCAGCTGTTTACCAGTAATACAAAACAGCTGTGTTCTTTAACATCAGCTAGTCAAAACATTTCAGCGTAATATTGCAAATTCCAATGGTATTATTTACGTACATACATACATATTCTCTCTAAAGTGTTGAAGCTGTACGATAGCGTGATATTTTCCTTTGGTTTAAACTTTGCAGTCCATTACAGATCCCCAAAGATTAATGCTGTCCTACGCCAGAGCAAACGGAACAAAAGACAAAACTGACAGGGAGATGAGAGAAGTGCATTACAGACAGCAGAGGGGACCCAAATTGGTGTGTGGGATGAATAATGCATTTGTCTGAATCCTTCCAATCCTGTAAGTTTGCAAAAATGACAGTGATCAAAGTTGAGTCTGGAAGGGATGGTATTAAGGGGGAGATTAAAATGGTTGAGAGAGTGTAAAAGAGAACACCAGAGGGGGAGAGAGGATATTTCTGTCTCTTGTCAGATTCTGTCATGACTTGTTTTACATTTACACTTTCCCTCTTTATCCCTTAGCTCCCATCCTGGCAATACAAATAGGTTTGATAATTCACTGTGGAAACAGCTGCCACAGCCTAATGCAACCGCCATCCAGACAGCATGCTGCAGTGTTTTGCACGCCGACGTTTACACAGGGATCAACCCCCTCCCTTTTTATATATACTTTCACACTGTATTGTTAGTAGTTTGCATTATATATGGTAACAGAAAGGTGGAGAGGACAAGTGATGCTAAAAAATCCATCATCTGTTTGTCTTCCCTCGCTTTAAACATCCACACACTCACAGACACGCAAACACATCCCTGCATACTTTTGTATCCTCACACCCACACACACACACACACACACACACACACAGCCACAACAGATGCCTTGTCTCTGGTGTATTGTATTTGTAAGATAACGGGCTGGTGTGGGCGTCCGCAAAACAGCTCAGTTTGCACCTGAGTCAAAATCTATCTCTGCTTTAGTCGCCAACAGCGCAGGGAAAAAGGAGCTGAGGAGGACACATCACACCAAGCCCACTCTCTCTGTAGAATACTGAGCCTGTTTGCCTGATGCTCGCTTTATCTGCTCCCTTCCATTTCATGTTTGCTCTAAGATCAGTAAGCAACTGTCGCCCTCCTTTGCCAAAAATATTGCTTTGAGAGCACGGGCAGCGCAGGATCTGATTTTTTTTTTTTTCCCTTCCAGCCACGGGAAGCCACTGCGTGTCATCCAGTTGAGAATGTGATCCTCAGCAGCAAATGATTTGAAACTCATTAGTGTAGTAATTTGGCACTGAAGAATGATTTATGTTTTAATTTAATTTCTGATGTGTGTGCTGTGCTATGATTTTGTGCCTTTCACTTCTTTGTGCATTTAAATGCATTTAAAAAAAAAAAAAAAAAGGATAAAAAAAAAAAAGATCTGAACGTGTGTATATTTATGAAATACTTGAATTCTAGCTATGACAAATGGCCCCATCATTAACTCACTGAGGTGATATCCCAGAATGATAAAAAACTAGGCTTATCATGTCCATGAGGAATGTGTCTGTGGGCTGCAGTGAGCCTTCATAAATCCTACCACCTTTTGTTCATCCATGTGGTGGATGTACGCTTGAGGAAAATGACTCTGCATACTCGAAGGGCACCAAATAATTGTGGTGCTTCAGGCAGAGCCAGTAGGACTGAAATAAAACAAGTGCTCTCTCACAATCCATGCCTGCTAAAAATAAGCCTGTTCAGACGAGGGTGGCGGATTCTCGGCTGCATCCTCAGCTCTGGCTGTGGAGGCAACTGTTTGATAAGTGTGGAGCTATGCGAAAGAGATTGTACGTAGCTGTGTGCCTCTGTTCCTCGGCGAGTGTGACATGCAGTACACGAAGGCTTTTGATCCAGCCGCAGTGCAACGCCGTGTCCCATCCAGCCGTCCGTACACATCCTACATGTAAAAAAAAAAAACCAAACGTTTCACCGAGGCAATTCACCAGCTCGTGTCGCTTTAGATCAAACTATGGGAGGAAGTTAAACGCATACAAGCTGTTACTGACAGTACATAATAGTATTTAAGATAAGTATTCAAATACTTCTAGCTGCAAATTAGCAATTAATGACGTGTTTTAAATACTTCATAATGAGGGTTTCCCCCTGAAGCACTTGTTACCTAGCAACTGCAACCAGAATACATCCTATCAGCATGTTGCCAGGACTTAACATGTTTTAATTTCAATGTAGATTTATTTTCTGGACTGTATGTTTTTTTTCTGTAGAGGAGGGAGGTTTTGATTCATGTCTTCTCTCTAGATTTTGAGCAGCAGGAATAAAACCCACAGTCCATTCAAGGGTGGTTTCACTTGGCCGAGCAAAGTCTCTGTCCTGCTGTTGGTCGTTCACTTCATCATTGTCTTTTTTTCGCTGCCATTTTGCCGTCTGCTGTGGCGGTGGGGATGAATATTTCAGGAGCCTACGCTGTGTTCCATTTGCTACTGTACCTGAGTTGTAAACAGCGTTGGACTCTTCCCCAGGTAGTCAGGTGTTTACATGCTGCTGAAAAAACTCTGCTCGCTGTACACAAACACTTGGCTGCTGGCTAATAGGCAATTACAGCATGAATTTGAGCATCTCTGCCCATTTCTTTCACCTGGCCTGCAGTTACTACAACAATGCTTTGTTCATGCAGTTAATATTCAATATGCTAAAATATGTCAATCCCTTATGAGCAGATAAATCAAAAGAATATGTACTGCTAGTGCATAATTTTGCAGGCAACCAAATTTGTATATAACAATAAAAGTCTGATCCTTGTGTCTCTTGGTTGAATTTTTCAGACCGCTGATGATCCACGCTGGATGCTCCACGATAAAGATGCCAGCCAGTCAGTCAGCTGTGATGTGGAGCAGCCGTGTGCTTATAGGCTATATAGATTTCTTAGAAGTAGCCCTGCATGTAATTCATAATGCACTTCACCCCCATGCATTTTTGATGCTATAGAAAGAGTAAGCTTCGAGCCTCCACTTTCCTTCACCACAGAAGCCCAGCCTCCCGTCTGCATTCAGCCTCGGGGAGCTGATTGGACTAAATGTTGCAGAATGAAGCACTGTTTTCGTTCCCTGTCTGTCTTACTTTTTTGTCGGGGCCCATGTAAGCACAAAAGAGCCTCATTCTCTTCCCCCCGCTGTTATTTTGAAGGACTGGGGAGATCAATAGATGACGGGGGTAGGACAATGAAGATAAAGATAAGCCGGGGGAGGTAAGGTCACTTTTGACGCAAGGTTCCAGTATGTGTGAGGTGTATGAAAAGGAGACTTGCCTCAGATACTCCACCAACGGGTTTTTAATTCAACTTAAATGCTGTTGTGACACTTGAACACATCAGTCATTTAAATAGGCTAATTGTTTCTAGTCAAGAGTCTGAGTGGTGTTGAAGATCTCCATACATACAGATGTGGAAGAAACACTTCACCTGCTTAAGTGCAGACAATTGAAAGAGTGGCTTGCACATTTAGTAAAAACAAAAACTCTTATGAGAAGTGTTGCTGTATAAAAAAAAACAGCAGCTAATTGGTTTGCTCAGACTTACATTTGACCCGTCTTTCTTTCCCCATCTTCCCTGTATTTCATTATTAGAGAGTTATACTGAAAGTAATAGCACAGAGAAACAATCTTAATTGGGGTAGAGCGGGGAGTAGGCTTCCTGGAGGCGATGAAGCTGAACGTGGGTGAGTGTGATAGCTTTCACAGCATTGCGTTTGAAGGCTACATTCAAGTATGGGCTACTTGTCAGATGGAATAAATCATTCAGCAACTGTAATGCATAATGCAGTCAAACAAAACTTTGCTGCAAAAAAAAAATCCCCACACCAGAGAGCTAATGACCACTGTGGGTTGGACGGGGTTGCCTCATCATCAAATGTCAAAGCCCATCACTGTCGAGAAAGAGGAAGTAAACAGTAAACAAACAAAATAAGACTTTAACAATAGGCTGCTGCAAGGAGTTAATGTTGATGCTTGCCAGCGCCGTGAACTAAACTGTAATTTGCGGACAGTGGTGAGCTTTTTAAAGCCAACGGCCGACAGGGCAAGGTCACAGCCTGATTTGTCGGTGACCAACGGAGTGTCAAAGACCAGGGTTCCTGGACATGTGAGCTCAGGCGGGAAAAAAAATGAGCCACCACATAATGTGCTTGACCATTTCTCTGTCCGCCTCTTTGATGAATTAGTTCTACATGGACTCTGCAAAGCATTGGTTAAAAAATATATAAGGGCTTAACATGAACATTTTATGAAAACATTAACCTCACTTTACTGGGAAAAAAAACTCTATTAATACGTAGTACTTTTTTAGAATGGATTATACCCGAGTACTTCTAGGAAATATACCGCAAAATCCTCTGCCACTTCTTATTTAAACTGACAGGTAGGTCTGAGGGCAACTGTCCCCTGAAGGACAAACATCCAGCATCTGAACCTGGAAAGCTAAGCTGCTGTAAAAGCAGAATGTCACACACAACAACAGCTTGTTTACAAAGGTAAACCAAAGATCATCCCAGAGAAGGGATGCAAACTAAAACGGATTACGTTAAAGGATGAGCTTGTGGGTGTTGTGATTTTTACAGTGTTTCCTTTTAGAAATTTCACAGGTTTTTGCATTTTATATTGTTTAAAAAAAAAAATCTCTTAAAAGTGTTATTCCGGCGTTTGTGACATGGAGACAAAATAATAGGGTGTCTTGAACATCCAAACTAAAACTTTCCTCACAACAAGATGGGGGGGTTTTCAAAGCTGTTTGCTGCCGTTGCTGTGTCATCAGTGGAGGGAATTATTCATTCTGGCTCAGCTCAAAATATGCTTACCATCTGTTCCATTTTATTCCAGTGCCCGCCTCATGTTTAATGTATCTGTGCTAATGGCATCATCTATGTACAGTACAATGGCCATCTCTACATCAGGAAATCAGTGAAAGCAAAGGAGGAACGAGGGGGACTGAGGGAGACCTTGGCTGCGTGAATGCCTTCAAAACAACCTTTTATCCAAATCATTTGCTTCATCGCCTCTAAAATTGACAATGATCGTGAATAATTATCCTTCTAAAATATCTTGCACACATTAAAGGCCACTAAAATTTCACCACTTTGCCATCCAGCAGAGATGTGACATGGTAGTAACATATCAGTGATTTGACCACACTGCAGCAGCATTTATGATCTATTTAAATCCTCTGCAAGGGAGGTCAAGTGTGACTCACTCTAATATGATTATCCCTCTGAGAAATATGTAAGGGACATATGGAAGTGGAATATGTAATAGGCCTCTGAGGCACATTTGCTCATACATTCACTCTGTACAATATAAAAACATGCACATCAACACGTATGCCCACGCATATACTGCACTGTACACACAAAGTACATGGTCACGTACACAATTTATGATCTCGACACTGAACAGAAATTCACAAACAAGCTGTTTCAAGTTCTAGGTTTCTAAATGGGCTCTGACCTTCCCCCGATAAGGTACAGATTATCACCATACAGGGAAAAGGCATTCAACGCAAGGATTATAAATTTTAAGTCCTTAAGGCCTGTCACCCCAGGAACTGTGTTTACTAAAGATAAGCCAAGAAAAGTCAAGAGGGAAGAGTCAAAGGCTTAAACAGTACAAGTATCAGAACACAGTATGAAGGACCACCATCATTCATTATCCTTTTTCAAATATTTGAAGTTCCCAGTGTGGGAAGACACATCTTAAAATCATTTGTTTGGCAAACCAACAGTTAAAAAAACCCAAAATGTTCAATTAACAAAAGATACAAAAGAAAGGAAGTCGGGGTGTCATGTTAGCCGAGTGATTAATTTTCAGAATAAGTTTGGATAATTGCACTATTCATAGTTTAGAATAATTGTTGAATAGACCATTGTTCCATGATACGAGAATCATGTTGATAGGATATTCATATTAATGTCAAACAAAACTGTTGATTGTTTTCAGAACAGAAAAAACTAATATTAAGGTAAGGTGAAATGAAAAACACAAAGAAAACCATTAGAACAGAAAAGAGCAGGCAAATCATCTCATTTAAGAGGCTGGAAACAAATTATATTTGTCATTGTTGCTTGCAAAATAACTTAGTGATTGATTATTGGAACTGTTGCGATCGATTATTAGAACTGTTGCGATCGATTATTAGAACTGTTGCCCCCTTCATTTTAATCATTTCAGCGCTATTTACATGTTTTCTGCTCTCACTGTTATTGGAGAAATAAATGCATGTTTTATATAAATGTCTGATACACCAGTGTCAGAAGTACTATGCTACTTTATATATTTACAAATGTTTGGCTGCGGACACACAAAATCTTCTCCTTCGCCAGATCCTCAGCAGGAGGAATTTCAAATGCACTCTGTGATGTGCCAAGCCAATCTTTCAATTTGTTGTCTAATGATAGCCACTCTCATCAAAACATATTTGAATATGTGTATTTTCATTTGTGATCTGCTGCCGAGAAAATGTTGGCGCTGGACGAGCAGCCTGTAGGGGCCACATCAAATGGCTCTGGCTTTGAGGAAGATGAGAGAGCAGCATCGTCTTAATCTTTTGCTCCCAGAAAGGGCCTTCACTACTACCTTTAATCACCTCACTGCGAATTCTCACTGCTGACTCACGCTTTCTTGTTTCATTTTATCCTTGCCCAAAGAGAGCCACACGGCCTTGAAGGTAACCACAGTGGACAGCTGAGGTGGCTCATTAACACCAGACATGTCCAGGTCCAGGAAAATGTGCCTCTTAATGGCTTAATTACGACATACTGCAGAGTTGCGGCGCAAAATGTTATGCTGCACATTTAATCTAACAGTTTGATCTGACATTGTTTATATATATAGGGCACATAATCTACCTTCAAACAGGGGATATTTTCACAACCACATCATGGCAGCAACAGTACAAACAGCATGCAGTTGTTCCATTATGAACATGAATTAAAAGGAAATGTTTTTGGAGAGTATTTGGGGAGGGACATTTACTAATGCTGGAAGCCATATGCTCAGCCATTAGTCATAGGATTTCAGAAACCCTTGTAAAACTGTGGCTCCAAATGTGATGTCGAGGGGGGCTAAACAAATTAAATATAGGCACAGATTTGAAAAGAATCTTATCTCAGTGGGGTAATATCAGTGTCACATTTCTTCCCCGCAGTCACTGACACTAAAGAGCGATTAAGCATGCAAGATGACTGTCGATTCAAAGGAGGAAAAAAAAAATCTGCACTGCATACTCAGTTAACATCTTTTATTATCCCAGACACTTAATAAAATGGTCCATTCAGGCACAGACAGCAAGTAATGTGCTGCGTGTTACCTATACTAGGATAAAGAAGGATCTTTTCCCCAAATACAACAGAGTAGAATTTCTCCAAATTTTACAAGCTGTCTGCGGTTGCGTTAAAAGAAGAAATGTGCCTGGATTAATTCAGTGGGGCTTCTTTCAGCAGGCTGAACACTATGCAGCAGGGAGTCACAAGAGGACTGCAACAGACTGTCAGTCTGCTGTGAAGTCAGCCAGATGGGAGACAACATCTTCCTCACCTCAGGGAAAAGCAGTGGACAGAAACAGGTGAAGAGAGAGAAAGAGGGAGAGGCAAGGAGGAAAAGAGCTGAAACAGAATTAGAGGAGCCAACCCCGGGTCTGACACAAGGATGCTGGTTGCTGCAGTCAAGCGGCAATCACAGGTTAGCTCTGGATGATCGGAGAGAAGAACTTCAGTATGAGACATGAATAAAACAAAGCAGTGTGAGGAGGTGGACGAGCAGCAAGGTGAACACGATGCGGGGAAGCATGTTGCGCTCCTGAGAGGCTCCCCGCTGCATGCTGAGGCGCTGTAGACCCTAATATTTATACATGTCGAGTTAGTTAGAGACTGTGGGAGCTGGTAAAACCCTGAAGGTGAGGGCATTGTGAATAATTGTGGTGGGATTCCATATATATCACCCTGGATAAAGGTATGGTGGTGGAGGCGAAGGTTTGGAAAATAAAAATACAAGAAAAACAAGGGCATAGATATCACAGTTCCATGCCAAGACCAAAGCTTTGAGGTCTGCAACCCACACGCAGACAGACTCCCTGCATGGTGATTCAGAGACATCTCAGTCGCAATTTCAAAAGGCATCAGGAGTCATGATCTCCTGTCCTGGAGAATATATACTGCCTGTCAGCCATAGGTTGAGGAGCATTTATATGGGCCATAAATTTCACAACCGGACTCGGGCAACAACAATACATGTAATGCCAGGATTCATCACCCGCAAACAGATAACCTTCCTCAATTGTGACTGCCCTCAGCTCACAGCTCTCGAATGCACTCCTGCTTTTTATAGACTGCTACTGTGAACCCATGATCCCGGACTATTGCATTTAGTTATGAGTTGAAATGTGCAGCGCTTTTCTAGAACAGAATATACCTGAATGAGGCCGCGGCGTGGTTGCATTGTGTAACACCGTGATGTATGTATTCACCCCACTTCGTCATGACAACAAGGTCCCTTGGTGAAATTGTCCTCACTTATTAAAAGTGTCTATCAGGAGTGCGGTACAATTAATGGAATTGCCCAGGTCAAAGCCATTCTTCAGCAAAACACCGCTATCATTCTTGGGCAATTCATTAAAAGCTGTGAATGCTAGTCAGCATTTTTCACCCTCATTGTATGAACTGGAGTCCTTACATGCTTGCATCATGTTAGTGCTCTTGTCGCAGAGAGGTATGCACAGAAAATCCCTGCTGTAAACCACATTTTATCCTATGAATATACAGTGTTTACTGCCATACACCAAGAGGACAGCAGCAGGGAAAAAAAGCACAGTTTCAAATGCACCATAAATCTTTTAACAAAGCTTACATGAAAATAGCAAAGCAGATTATTAAAGGCGCCCATGAGATGGGGAAGTACTGTACAGTACATTCAAGAGGCGTTGCTAGGAAACACTACTGCTGGGTGAGTCAATGAGCAATCCACAGGCTCTAAGAGGAGCTACAATAGAACAGACAGCCTAGCAGCCACACAATAATCTCGGTCCACATGGTCATTGCAATTATGCTAATTAATATCATCCTTACAGCCACTCCAATGGAAAACGTGGTATTATGCTCATATACCCACGCCACCTTTTTAAATCAGAAAACTGGGGGGTGAGAACAGACAGAGCCACACCAAGAGCAGAAAGAGATATACGCTTGTGAACATAAAGAGGAGGAAAGTTCAAGGGAAAGGAAAGAGAGAGGCTGTCACATTTTTTAAAGAAAATGTGAGGATGTGTGTGAGTTACAATGGACACACAGCAAAGGTCAGAGAATTGTCATGTTTTGTAAAACGCTGACCTCTCTTCATCCCCTGTTGTCACTTTGTGGGCAATTTATAAAACTTGGCTCCTCTTTAATGGTCACAGCATGTTTAGATAAAACACAATGCCTTGTATGCTCAAAGGGAAAATGTGAAATCACGTAAATGTCCACACACGATACACAGGCAAACCCACACACACACACACACACACACACACACACCACATACAGCAGATAATGAGTCACCTATAATGAGACACAGTTCTCCTGTCAGACAAGCTCTGTCAGGTGTAGAAGATTTTTCCATTTTGATGTGGAGTGCAGGCCACCTTGCTCTGTCGGGGTTGTGAGAGAGCGCCTCTCTCTCTCTCCTGGATGACACCCCATGCTGCTCATACTGTACACCTGGAACTGATCTCAAGTGCGTGGAGAAATCATTGTGATCATTTTGTTGTCAACTGTCAGCCTCGAAGTCAGATTGGTGAATTTTCAGACCCTACCGTTATACAGCAGGCTTATCAGCAGCAGGCATTACAATTATGCAGCCTGTACTGCTGGAACAGCATTTGTTTTTGTCATTTGGGACATGCTGCATGCATGTACTGCAGAGTGTTCAGAATAGATTTCAGAGGGTTTGGGGTCAAAAACCTTAGTTATTACATTAAATATAATCACGTTTTTCAATGCAAGTGAAAAGAAAACCTAGGATGCAAATCCTCAGTAGTCAATATTTCTATTAGCAAATAATTGAATTCTTTGTACACTTGCATTGCACATCTAAACACCTGGCTTCACATGTCTGATGAAATATTAGAAGGGAATGATTCAGTGACATCAAAAATTTAATATATATCTTTATTCATATTCTATTCTTATTCTTATACACATACACACACACGCAGTATATATTTATAAATGCTTTCAACGCCATATTCCCATGGCATATTCATATGCACAAAATGTGTCTTCTGCTTTCTCAGTCATTTATAATGAGATTGCTTGACACTTTCATTTACCTTGACAGATATTTCCTAGCAAATAGGATTACCATTATCTGTCTTTTCAAAGTCTGTTCCTCTGTGATCAAATAATAGCAAATAATTCATGAGCACAATCAAGACACTCTGCATGTTCACAATTGCTGCTCTTCATAAAAGTGGGAACCTATAGCATACATGATGAGAATGGGAATGCCAAATAATCCCTCAGTACACCAAGAACACATGAAGGCAAAGTGGCTGCAGGATGAAAGCCTTTTAGCACCATGCATCTTCATTTAAAATGACAACACTGGGCTTGTGCGATATTAATTCCAGGTAGTTGAAGCAAAGCAACCAGTCATTACAGAGTCAGGAGGTATCAAGCAAGAAAAAAAAGACACATCAAATTCCATACATCACCAAATATTATGTAGGTGCATCTCGCCTTGATGGGTTTTGCTTCTGAGTGAATTATGAACATGAACAACATAATCTACTGATACCGATTTCATAATCTTCACAGGAGGTTTTACTGGTTTAATTATTGTAACAATCATCTGCTGATTTGCTGCAACAATCTGCGAGAATCATGTTCCAAACCAATTGTGCTCAATAGTCCTTTGTGGCATTTGACAGCGTTTTTCTCTTGCTCGGCAGCCAGGTCTTTAAATGAACATGTCACCCATTGCTTCTGAAACTGTAACCATAATAAAACACAGCATGCAGCTTCTTTTAGATGAAAATAGAAGCCACCTTCTACTTGTTGATAACAGTTATGCTGATTGCTTGTCTCAGTAATGCTGACTTGAGAACATTCTGATTTGATTGTACGTTTAACCACCACATCAGAAAGACAATAGTGCCATCTAATGCACAGAAGGAGAATTTCCTCTTTGTTTTGAGGCGTTTGAGAAACATTACCAGCAGCTGTGCTTCATCTTAGGTAGTCTCTAAGTCTACAGAATGGTATAGTCTGTAGGTGGAAGCGAGCTGATGGTGCCTGATATCTGGAAAATTCCTTGTTATATTGTAATATTAGTAGAGGTGAGTCAACAGGCACACATGTTTTTGCATCATGCTGTCTTTACTCATCTCCCTCTGAGCTTCAGGCATTTCAGTTGGAGATGCTCAGCTGGTGACCTCAGCATGATTCCCTGCACTCCTCCTGGGTCTCAAATCTCATTCTCCCCAGCCACTTTCATGTCAAAGATGAAGCGAGCTTGTGCAGTCCACTGAATGCAGTACGTGTTTCAGACCACATATCACCATATGCTTGTCATTTGCCTCCATCAGCCCAGGCAGGCAGCGGCATGACTGACAGCACCCCACATTAAGGTTGTTAGGTTCTTTATATAGCAGTACGAGGCCTCAGAACTTTTTTCAGACATGATGTACTTTACATTTGCCTCAGACTTGTTTAAGTTTTGAACTGTGTGATTCTGAGATACTAGATGTTTGTGGTTCAGTGACACTATGGCATTAAGGTTGTTTAGATCTTTTCACTTCTTTAACATATTGAATATTTAAGAGGGTGTTGCTTTGACAACTCACTGGACATACGAAAGAAGCTCATCGCAGCACACATCAGCCAGTAGGTCCTCCTGAATCCCTTTTATAAGCCAGTAAGTGGTGCTTTTCAGTGACCATCTTCTGCATTGTCCTCTTACAACTTGTTTTACTTTGGGCTGATATGTCCTGCGCTCACAGGCTCAGCTCATTTGTTTGCCAAATGCCTGTCCTGTTTTGTGAGTAGACCCGTTATGCTTGTATAAACTGTCTTGTTGTTTTCTGCTCTGCTGCAGCAATACACTTATACATTAGTGTCTGATACAATACCATATTCAGATGGTTTTGGCATGTCTTACCATGGGAGTTGATGTGCTGGCAATTGTGCTGTATGAACATTTCCTTTCCAGTATTTATATAACTGGGGGTTTTGTAGGACAAATTGGGCCTAGCAATCACTGTGAGAGACACAGGTAAGAAAATTTTAGACCTGCTTAGACCTCAGGCTGTGGGGAGCAAAGGATATTCAGAGGTGAGGTAATTTTCCATTCCTCTGTCTCTCAGCATTGTGGAGACTATAACAAGACAAATTAATTTACTTCACAAGCAAGGTGAGCCTTTAAGGATAACATAATTTAAACCTGTCCTATATATCAAGCTAGGGTTCATATTGTTGAAGAAACCAGCAAGAATAAGTTAGAAGGACGTGTCAAAAAATATTTTCAGTAATTTGACATAGGATAGCAAAATAAGGCACATATAATGTATTTTATAGTTTATCTTGCCAGTCTGAATTGTTCATAAAGCCTCAGGAACAATTACTTTGATGCAACACTTGCACTTCTTCTACTGCAAAGGCTGTAGAAGACCACTGTGTGGTCCAAATCTGACCCTTAAAATTATTTTCCCTCAATTGGCATCAGCAAAACATTTAGGCATGTTCTGTAAATCTACTTATGAAATAACAATATTAATGGAGCTTATTTTAGTGAAAAATTTAATTAATTTACCATTTAATAACCACTGCTCAAATATGGAGGGCAGATCAATACTGCAATAAATAAACTAGAAAAGGCATTAATTCTCCTTTTGCACTCAAAGGAGTTGAAGCATCAGTAGAAGTAGAAGTGCTGAAATGGTTTAAAGTATTAGTTTAAGTGTACTGTAAGGATAATGTGTTAGAGATGATGTTGGTTGAAATCATCTGAAGTGTAATCACTTTTACAGTGTAGTTATAGTTTTAGTTTGTAAGTGCAGAGAGTAGTTGAACTAACAGTTGGGGTAAGAGCAGTTTGAGTGTCAACAGAAGAGTAAGAGATAAAGGTATCTGAAATGTCAGTAAACGTTTAAACCCTGAAAGTGATGGAAATGTGAAATGACTGAAAACTGAGCACAGAGAGCAGTTAAATTATTGGCTAGAAAGTAGTTTAAAGAGATGAAAACAGTTAAATTGTCATTTGAGGAACAAGAGATGAAAGAAGTTTAAATATTGGTTTAACTAACATGAAAAAGCAATCCAATTAAATCAAAAGGTGAAGTCTCAGAGAAATGATGGAGATGGATGAAATGTTTGCACTGTAAGCAGTTGAAGTGTCAGTCGGTATGTAAGAGCACTTTGGCTGGTTGGTACTGGTTGGTTGGTTACTAAGAAAACCAGCTGAGGTGGAAGTTGACATGTAGACACTGAAAGAAACTGAAGTGCACATACTGAACGCAGTCAAACTGTCAGTTGAAAAGAAAGAGTCAAAAGCAGTTTAATTAGCTGTAGTTGTGAAAGCAGATTACATTTCTGTTGCACGGAAAGTGGAGAAAGTGGAGTTGAAATGTTAGCATTGTAAGCAGCTGAAGTTTCAGTTGGTATGTAAGTGTCGAGTAGTTGAAATGCCATTTTAAGTGTTAGAACTGAAAGTAGTTAAACTGTCAGTTAATGGGTTAAAATCTGAGCGTCTGTTGATGTGTATGCACTAGAAGCAGTTGAACTTTCAGCTGAAGCGTGAGAGCTGAAAGTAAACCAGTTGTCAGCTCAAGTGTAAGCACTGACAACAGTTAAAGTTTATTAACGAGAAAGCACCAAAAGCTGAAGAAAATTAGCAGCTGAAATGTAAGCAACAAAAGTATCTGAGGGGATAGTTTAGGTGGAAAAAATTTCAGACACAGTGTCAGTTATTGAGACAACTGAATGACTCACCTGTTGCTTCAAGGCCAACTTATCCACGTAATAGAAATATGTGCCAACCCTATCCCTTGTATAGCATTTTAATGTGCAAACTTTATAAGACCAGTGGACATCATGGGAGTAACAACGGCTAAACAGAGCTTTTCTGTGTGAGAAGTCGAAGGCAGTACATTGACATCAATGCATCTCATCCCCAGAAGTGCAACACACCCTCAAATATGAGAGATGACTAAATATGAAAAGAGCATAAAACTGTCATCACCTTTAAAAAAACTACAAAGGTATGAAAAGCTTTGGGCAGAGCAAATCAAATACACGTACAAACCAAGAAGAACATGGAGATAAATAAATGAATGAATAAATAAAACTAATAAATCACTCATAAAATAAAAACTCATAATCAAACACAGGCTATATAGGCCATAGAATCATACTATGGACAATGCCTGGTGTTGAAGTGAGGTCTGATCACTGAAAAATGATTTGAAGTATTTTGCTTACATATTGTTCTGAATTGTTTATATATAATTGCATATATTGACATGTTCACACCCTCTTTTTATGATATATGTGAGTGTTTATATTATTGATACATATCTGTTATGTACCTTCTTCTTAAGCCATTATTTATGCCAATACAGTACAAATCAAATAGTATCCTACATTTTATATGATTGTCTTATTCACTTCACTCTCTCTCAGTACTACAGTAATATAAACATTTACACCTCATGAGCCACTAATCTACCGTCAAACACTGTGGAACTGTAGGTATTAAGAAATCTAAGCATAACAGCAGCAGAATAACTAATTTATCTTATGGACATTTTTAATATATTTTATATATTATTGGAACAACAGTCTTAACCTTAACCTGCAACATTCAACGTGTCTTAAAGTAGTTTAGTGGGCAGGACATTTAAGCAAATTTCCAAATTCAGTGTTTTGAAAATCCATATTATGTACAAACTAATTATTTAACACAAACTAATTGTCATAGTATAGTTTCACTATTTTGTATTAAAATCAATTTATTTCTGCAAACAAATGTGGAAGCAGGAAGAGACATTGTATTACTTCCCTTTACAAAAGAAAATGTTATCATACAGCCACATAATAACAATTATTACAACATGAAATACGTAAATAACCGAATAAATAAACAATTTATTAATTTTATTTATTAATAAAAAAATATATATATATTATAAAAAATGTCGATGCTGGTTGTCACTTCCTGTTGGCGGGGTCACGGCGGGTCAAAGGTCACTTACAATTTATTTAAGGAATATGTTTGGGTCGAGATAAGTAAATTAAGATTATCCTCGACAGAAGAGTCCTTTAGGAACATGGTGAGGAGTTTAAAAAAAACAGTGGTAAGTCGTGTAAACTCTGCTTTATTTGTTTGTTTGAGTCAGGTTTGTGCCTTGTGGAGGATTAAAGCTATCAGGTGAGTTAAACGTTAAACAGACTGAATGTGGCCGCCATGTTTGTCAAAGTTTAAAGCTCCTGTAGATTTCTTTTTAATGAAGCAGCATTAATCTAAGGCGGAAATATTTTAATTGTAATACTCTGGTGCAGTTTTCATCAGGAAACTATAGTCCTTTGAGGTCAGCAGGAAGCTTTAAATGTTTTGTGTCTTGTTTTCTGAGTGCTGGTGCAACCTTTGATTAGCAGTAATGCTAATGAGTGGTGGAGAGTAACTGAGTACATTTACAGGTATATTAACGCAAGTACAAGTACAGTTTTTAGGTACATCTGCTTTACTTCAGTATTTCCATTTTCTGCTTATTTCTGCTCAACTAAATTTTACAGGCAAATCTTGGACTTTGTACACCACTACATTTATTTGATAACTTTAGTTAGTCCATACTTTCAGGGGGGATTCAGATTAATAATGCCAAAAAATAATCGACAAATACATTATGATGTGATATTATAACTTAAGATAAAACTGTTTTGATCCCTAGAGGGGAAATTCACAATATAGTTTTTAAAATTAGCTCCAACTTTACCAGCTGCAGCATTAGAGAGATAAACTTCATAGTGTGTCAATATTTATCATGCAATAACATAATATACGTTATTCAGAAATGCAGTAAGTAAGTATATTTAGATGCTAATACCTTACTTTTACTCAAGTAAAGTTTCTTTTATACTTACAGACTTACAGAGTATTTTTACACTGTGGTATTGCTGCTTTTATTTAAGTTATTTACTTCTTTCACCCCTGCTATTAGTCCACTATCTATTAATTCACTGCCTACTATATATGTAAAAAGCTGGTTCTATGATTGTTTTGACTCCTGATTCATTAGAAAAGGTTTTGAAGCAAAGAACCAGATTGAGAGTTCAAACTGTACTTAAGTCTGAAGGTTGGTCAGTGTGTGTTGAGTGTAATCCTGCAACTAATGAGCATGTTAATGATCCTTAACATCATTAATGTGTTGAGTATTTTCACAGTTTATCTGGTAGTCTATTAAATATTAAACCACATAGAGGGGAAAAAAGGCCATTCATAACATGGCTTTATTTTACATGTCTTTTTCAGTTCATATCCTTAAAATGCACAATGTTTTGTCAGATATGATCAAGAACAATAGCACATCCTCAACATTTGAAAAGCTGGACATTTGTGCTTAAAAAAGACTAAAATGCTGATTTTTTTTTTTTTCATTTCATTCATTAATTGGTCCTCGTATGAGTGTCTGTTTATAAATACCACAGAGGAGGAGCGTGAAGGTTTAGTTTAAAATGTACTGTTTTTATACTCTTTAAAGTTTAATTTAATAAATTATTGCCTATTTTATTCATCCTGATTTGTTTTTTTTCATTCAGTGGCTTGTGTACTCCTGAGCTACATATCCACTTGGAATATGTGTTAGTTTAAGCGTCCCTCTTTTGTTGCGTGCTGTGACCTGTCCAACCTGCTTGCCTGTTATTTGTCTTTGTGCATGTACTACCAAACTAGTTTCCCCTCTGGGATTAATTAAATGATCTAATCCCATCAACAGCAAAGGTACATCTTGTATTAGATTAGCTCTGGTATGGGTGTTGTCTCTCAGGCTGTGGTGACTAATACTAATATGAAATACCACTGCAGATGAACTGAATTGATCAGATATAAGAAAAACATAAATGATGATCAGTAACTCTTTCAATGTTCATATGGGCATGTGAGTATTGTATATGAATAGATTAAAAAAGGTCTGGTCTTAACTTTAAAGTAGAACAATAATAATTGAGTCCCTGTATTGTTTGATAATAAGTCTTAATTCGTTTTTTGGTCTTAATTTGTAGACAAAATTCAATTAACTCATCAATATTTTGCTATTAAATAAAAAAAAAAAAGCATTTTCATAAAATATTGAACTTGAACTGATTAAGTAAGTATTTAATTTCACTCAAACTCTACAACTTTGGAGGCAGTGTTTAACGGATACTGCTGTGTACTATAACTTATATAAGACCTTCACCTGCTGTCCTGTTACGGTGCCTTTCAGCTTGTATAAAAGCATGTTTTTAACCCTCATGTTGTGTTCCGGTCAAATTTGACCAATTTAAAAGTTTTATCTCTGAAAAATGTACTTAATTTGATCAGACTCACCTTAGATTCCATGACTTTGTCCACAAAGAGGATTTCAACACACAAAATAAATTGTATTGATTTAAATACAATTTTGTGTGTTTTATTCAACTTTTGTACACTCTTGTTGTTACCGGTCAAAAATGACCAGTCATTAGAAATGAATGGTGGAGACGACTATGGGACCTTGGGAGCAACACCTGTTGGCAGCTCTCACAGACAGCTGCAACGTAGTTTCAATAATACTGAACTTTTCTCGTAGCTTTGGTATATATAATGCTTTTATGAGGCCTTGCTCACGGTTCATTATGTGGCAACACTCATGGCAGGCCGATATACTGTAAGTGAGGCTCTTGATTATATATTTGATCACCACACTGGTGAGGAGGAGAGAGAGGCCAGGAAACTGGCAGTGAGGATGGGTTAGAGGAGGAAGTGAAATAACTGATGTGAAAACAAGCGTAACGTGCCATAAATGCAATGCATATATTCGCAAGGTGGGTGGCACAGTGGTGTAGTGAGTGGTTAGCACTGTTGCTTCACAGCAAGAGGGTCCTGGGTTCAATCCCTGGTTGACACAGGCCCTTCTGTGTGGTGTTTGCATGTTCCTCCTGTGCCTGTGCCTGCGTGGGTTCTCTCTGGGTACTCCAGCTTCCTCCCACACAATCCTAAAGACATGCAGGTTAGGTTAATTGACAACTCCAAATTGCCCCTAGGTGTGAATGGTTGTCTGTACCCCACCTCTTGCCCAAAGATAGCTGGGACAGGCAGCTGTCCAGCACCCCTGCGACCCTGTGTGTCCCTCAGGATAAGCAGGTTTAGAAGATGGATGGATATTTGCAAGGTGCATGCAACAATCTGCACATATTGTTCAACATGTGCATGAGAAAAAAGCATCATTGAAGTTTGAGTTAACAGACTCCACCAAGTTTTAGAAGTTTAGAAGCCTGATTTTATATCAGTTTTAATTTTTTTTCTGTTATCAGAAAAAAAAAAACTGATAGACTGATGAACATTGTAATGTCATAGCTCTTGTTAGTTGTTGTGGTAACTTTGGCTTTGAAAAAGACCACTCGACAACTTGCTGTTGCTCATATGAGCTTTATCTATAACTTGCAAAAGGCATTCTCTTGTACACTGGGGCTTACACTGCATGGCAGCCAACAGCTCTGCTTCCCTTTTTTTCATCTAATATTTAGAAGGCTGAAAAGCGCATTTATTAAGCCTTTAACCTGCATGTCTTAGTAATTAACAATTATTGGCCCATACCGTATAAAGCTACCTCTAATTAGCATCTTCTTGGCCTCAATTACTTTCACAATTTCCAATCTTGAATCAGGCCCCAACAAAACTCTTGTATTGATTTTTGCCGACTTTGAGCTGTAGGTCTGCTGGACTTAGCTTTAGTGCTGTGTTCAACATCACTGGCTGAGAATATTGATAGACAGATTGGAAAACAGTGAGGACTTTTATGGCACCATTTATGTCGACTTAAGGTGTTTACATCAGATAAAGATGTGAACAGAATATAGATATAATCCAGTTCAGATAAATATGTCTGCAGTTGATACTACCTACATAAAGCAAAGCTGTAGCATCAGATTTTATTGCTGAGTCTGTGAGATTAATTTATGTTTCAGGGACTTATTTATTGTGAGCAGGCGACATCGTAATACCCGCAAACAAACACAGTGAGTTATTCTCATTATTCTAACAGTAACTTTACCAATTCTCAGCACCACAGAACCCAGAAACACAAATAGCCATGTTGGTATTGAACCTCAGTGAGCACAAATTAGCAACACTGGCTCCCGTGGGTATGATTTTACCCAACCCTGCAAAAGAGCTGCATTGTTCATCTTCCTCTATCTAAATAATATACTATAAAGGTATGACAGTGTAATATAAGCCTGTAAGGAACGTATTATTGAAAGCAAAGCGCAGTTTTCTGTCTTTTAAGACTGTTGGTCCACAGTTTACAATTATTATATGAATAGAACTTTATGGATGCTGTGGGCCATTGTCCTGTACATCTTTATCATAATCAAGCTTCATTTTATCCAACCTACAAAAACAATTACAGTAAGTAGTAACTGGCCATGCTGGTAGTCCGTAGGAATATATTTGCCATGTGTATGTGTGTAAATTCGAAATGTACAGTATGTGGTCTCGGCCTGGCCTGTCCTGCTCTGAAAGCAGTCTACATTTTGTCCACTAGATGTCAGGGAGTTCCCAGATTTGAGAACGAACTTACCAGCATCCAGCTCTTAGTGACTTAGTGAATGATAGTTTTAACTTTATTTTATCAAATATCACAAAGCTAAAGAAAACTCTGACATCTGATTACATCCATCCATTTTCTAAACCTGCTTATCCTGAGCACACACAGGGTCGCAGGGGTGCTGGAGCCTGTCCTAGCTATCTTTGGGCGAGAGGCGGGTACATCCTGGACTGAAGGACAGACAACCACTCACACTCACATTCACACCTAGGGGCAATTTAGAGTTGCCAATTAACCTGCATGTCTTTGAATTGTGGGAGGAAGCTGGAGTACCCAGAGAGAACCCACGCAGGCACAGGGAGAACATTGCAAACTCCACACAGAAGGGCCTGCCTAAACCAGGGATTGAACACATCTGATTACATGTTGAGTTAAAATGCCCCTGTGTCCCATTGATTTTAGGTAACAGTAGAATATTTAAGTTTTCACTGCATATTCTTAAATAATACATAAAACACTGATCAGTCTGAGAGTTACAAAAACTCAGATTAACAGTTTTTCATCAAAATACAATTATCTGGTCGCTATGATCAAAATCTCACTTGGAAGTTGTGATCCAGGGGAAGGGGATTGTTACCTGTCACCAGGAATTGCTGCCTGCTGCTGTCTGTCTCAGGCAGCCACCAAAAGAGGGAGACATTACATTAAAGATAAGGAAAAATACTATTTCGACATGTGAAACCTCCACATACTGTATGAGTCTCAGTTCTCATCAATTCAAGCTCTGTATATATTAAGTGTATAGACCAAATCAGTCTGCAGATTATTACATTTGTTCATATATTTATGTTTTTTATTATTTGCGAAGGGCACATGGACTTTGTATCAATCTAAAATTTCGCCTTTTTTGCTTTGTGTTCTTGTCAATCTCTTGGCAAACGCAGTGTCTCCTAACTTGGTCTGAAGTTCACGAGCGTGAAGCTGACACAAAGAGTCATGTGTGACTGTAGTCAGAAGATGGCAATGGTGTCAGGTTATTGCTTGGCTGTCAGCGTTGGTGGGCCGGACAGGCGGCGGCTCGGCGGTGAGCAGGGCTCCTTTCTGCCTGCTGGAGATCTCGCTCTGGCTGCTTGAGTCAGCCCTAAGCCGCTCTCCCCACGCAGGGCTCCCTTCACCAGCGTTCACCTAAATCTGTCACACAGATTTGACACTGCGTCACTTGGAGTGCACTCTGAAATGACATGTATATAATGTGGAATATTGTGCACATTTACAGCCTGGACTTCCCTTAGAGCATTAACTGTTTTCTTGTTTTTTCTGATTTTTTTTTTATTCTGGTGAGGAAAATAAGACTCAAGTTAAACAATTTTTTAACACTACTGCAATTAATAAAAATTATTTTTCATTCCCAGGTCGTATAAGTTAAAATGCAGTTTATTGTTGTAACTGTTCCTTGTGTGTTATTTTGCACGTAAAATTATTTTTAATTGTTAAATAAAAGCATTCAGAATATAAAAAAACAACAATTATTTTTTAAAGGGGAGGATGTAAGAGTAAGAGGTTTATTAGTTTGTGTAGGTTTAATCAGATCCAAAAACCAGTTCACAGGCTTACCATGTGGGGAATGTTACTGAACTGAATGCTGGGTGTTTTTTCTGTGTCCAGTCAAAATTGTACCGTCAAACATTCGGCACGTTTAGGCCGTAAACCTAACAACCCAAATCAGCTCAAATTAGGCTCTAGCCGTTTATGCGTGAGAAATTACCCTAAATGCTGTCTCATATCTTTTTCCCTGTGAGAAAACAATTTACACTGATCCTGATTTTAGAATAAATTAATTTCAGCTTCCTATTTCAGATGAGCACTGTATAGAAATGTAAAATATGAAACTGAATTGTTAAGGGAACAAAATTAATAATACAAATGCATTATTTTTGAACATTTCCCTGGAAATTATGTTAACATGTTAAATATTGTTAATTGTTAATGCGCATGTGCAGAACACTTTTCTTTGTGTGTGTGTTTTATCTGTTTAATTGCTGTTTTTGTTGAATCACATATTTTACAGTTAACATACAGACGTGATAAGCTAATAATTATACCCTTGGTTTCATCATTTGACGACATCAGTCTCCACTCAACAACATGTATTTACACACTGCTCCCAGCTGACAGCTAAGTACTTTAAAGATATTTGCAGTAATGATTTCCTAATATATATCCAATATGTGAAAAGCTCCGTGCTTATCCAGGCTTACGTATCCAACAATCTGCCTTTGTCTGCCATCGTGTGCTCCCTCGATAAGAAGCTCCTGCCTGGAGAAAGTTCTGCGTTATGAGCAGAGACCAGACAGTGGACTGAGCGCCCATCACCCCAAGTTCACTTCTTCTCCTCGTAAAGCTTTTGCTCTGTCGCTTTCTTCTGCAGTATTTACTGGATAAAGTGGCAGCAACTGGCCTCGGTGGCCAGTAAGAAGGATTTTCTCTCCCAAGCTGGTGTGGCTTTGTGCTGCAAGAGTGTCTTGAAACTGGGTTGTGGTTTAGGCTTTTCGAGGCATAAAGTCTCAGGTTTCAAAATAAATGATGCAGTATTTGATTGAGTGTGGCATAGTATAATGATCTCTTTCTTGATATACATATGATTGACATATATATGAGTTGGTTGCAGTCAGTTTTTTTGTAAAAACTGTGATGTTTGTGTCTCCAGAAGCAGGCCTACGAGGATTGTTATGATTCACTTATCCAGGTGTAAATGAGAAGCCATGGACGTCTGCTCCTTTGGGAATCTTCACCCCTTTGAAAAGAAAATAGAGGTTAAAAATCTGCTAAACGAGTTAGCAGCAACTAGGATCCTTCTCCTCCACAGGTAATGAGTTTGATTAATTTTTGACCTTTGGAAACTTTTCACTTTTTTTTAAGCCCCCTTTTATATTTTTCCTGCCCTGAGATAATAAGGAGCTGTGTCCTACAGGCTTTTACACTGAGGACCTGAAAGGAGCACATTGTTTGCACATGAATTACATAGGTACACAGAGGCTGTTGTGAAAATGGCAATTATATTTTATATCATCAGCATTTTTTCTATATTTTTTGTATTTTAAGGCATTCAATAAACATTTATATACTGTATAAAATTAATTGTAAACATATGTGCAATGTTTTTCAACACTTTCTTAACTAAAAGGAGGACTAAAAAAACTTTTTGGCCTATAAATAATAATGCAGGGGATGCTTATTTTCTCACACAGGTGTTTAGAGATCCTCTCTCTGATAAATCATGATTTGTAAACTTTCCCATAGACAGCAGTGACAGGTTTCCTCTGATAATGTAGAAAAATGGGGAAAGAGAGGGCTGGGCTTAAGTAGAGCTGTGATTTAGAGCAGAGAGATGCAGCATCTCTCCTTTCCAGTGGAGGCCCTCCTGGGTTTGATTTAATTCTCTCCTTGCACTATTAAAAAGGCCTTCTACTCTCTTCACTGCATGCACCTTGCTGTCATAACTGGCACAAAATCATTTATCAATGCCGCTTGCAGGCAGTGCGACTAAGGCCTTTCGCAGTGTATATTTTTCCATTATTGATTGTGTATGTAATGCATGAAGAAGTACAAAGATGGGTCTCCTCCTGTGTTGGAATGACCATATTAGGCCGGTAGATGAGGGAACTTTTTCTGCTTCATCTACGAATCCATACAGCAATCATCATTCCTGCTGGGAAGGAAACTTTGCTCTTAAAATGCTTTTTCATTTCCTCTGTTGTCTTACCGGCCGCTTCACTTGACAATGGTCCTGTGCTGGACGTGCGATGAGCAGTTATTTGGTGCTATAAACTGAAAGGCAGTGAATGTCACTGTCCCCCTTTGTTGTTTAATTTATTTTCTTTTCAAAGTGAAGGGAGGTGTCCTTGCTGTGAGAGTTAGTCATTGATGTGGCTATAGTTAGTCCATCCCCTGCTGCGACTGTCTGTAGGAGATGCTACTTCCTCTCTCCCGCTCGTTCGTGGCTTCCTTTGCCCGGGATGATCGCCTCGCTCGGTCTGTTCGGGTGCATTTTGTATGGGAGTGGGTGCACTTGATCAAGAACAAAAGCTATAAGTGTGAAATACAGCGGAGCCACAGTTCCAAGAGTCACACTGCTCTGGGGTCAAACAAAGTCCCGTAACCTTCTCTACAAAGCTGCCACTCTTGAGACTGTTGGGAGAGATCAGTGTGTCTGCATCTCTCTTAAAAGTGTTGAATTAAATAGGTGTGTCTACCATAGTATGTTGCATAACAGCTCTCAGCCTAAAATATTTCCAGTCAATTTTATAATACTTTAATTGACTCAACAGTCTAATAAAATTGTTGATGATATGGTAGCAAATTTCAGACTTTAAAATTTATCAAAAGGTTAAATGCTCCATGTCTATAATGCCAAATGTTTTAGTTAACTTGGTGTCTGAAGGCTGATTGTTTCTTGCATAATAAGCTTACAGACACACATTTTGCTCTACATCATACACCATAAATACTTAAATCTGTCTGACGGTAGGCTACAGAGATGACTCTAAAGTTTACGTCAAAGTGAAAAGGAAAAAAAAAAAACACTGTAAAAGAATTGGCAGTGTAATTGCTGGATGTTGATCTTATCCATTGAACAACCTCCATTTGTTTTATTTAGAGATATAATGATACTAAATTGTTTTATCAACAACTAACCAATGGTCTTATCAGCAATTGATGAAGCCTCTGCTCGATAAGCTTAAGGTAAATGGGAAGAATCTATTACAGGCTGAGAGCCCTTTATCTCAGCTGTCTTAAATATTGACACTTACAGTAATTTGTCCCCATTTTCTATTGATTTCTTGTTTTGTTTTCAGGTTACGCTGTAAACAGGCTAAATAATGACAGATTTGAGCTCCCTCTCAGAGATGATCCACACCTAGCTGGCTGCGGCGCTGACACGGTTCAATCACCGGCTGCATAACTAATGAAGGCTCTGTGGATTGGCAGTCGTTCGCAGTCATTTGGGCTTTTCAGCGAAGGCTAGGTCAGTGGTGACATCTCTCAGAAACGGACCCGGCATGTTGTCAATGCTGCGGAGAGTCTGGTTGAAACCTGAAGACGTTAATCAGAGCTGGCAGGGGATGTGTTAGTTTGCTAATTGTAATTCATAAGTTCATAAGATGAAAAAAGTAACATCTTTGCAGCCATTTATGTGAGCTGGAAAGACTTTCTTCACTTGTCTCCTTCTTATTTATCAGAGCTCCCTTTTTAGAGATGATCCACACCTAGCTGGCTGTGCTGCTGACATAGCTCACTCATCAGCCGTATGACTAATGAAGCCTCTGTAGAGTCTCATTACTGGAAATCCATAACAAAGTTTTGATCATGCATATTGTTACGCCAAAGAAAAATTGCTCTTCTAGAGTAAAGCTGGAAAGTTTTCAACTCCCCTATTTATTTTGAAGATCTGTGCCCAAAACTATGATGTCTTCCCCGGGTTTTATCATGTCTATATCGCCGTCTGGAATGCATCGGTAAGCCCGTCTTCCAAGGGCTAGCATATAGCACTCTCCGCAGGCTTTGTACAGGATGAAGAAGTCATAATCCTCAAACAGACTTAAATTCCTCCAGAAAGGCTCTTGATCCTGAATCCACTCATTTTCTTCAAACAACTCGGCCCAAAAGAGAAGGAATATTTGGGCATGGCTGAAATCCTTGATTGAAATCTGCTACAAGTGGGCATAGACACACGTGCGCATCGATACGCTTACACACACACGTACACGCGCACACAAAAAACCCCCCACGCATGCACGTAAATCCACGCGCACACATCTCCCCAGCCGTAGCCTGCTGTCGGTGAGAGCCTGGACCAGGTTGTTGAGAGGGCCTCTCTGAGCTCTTATTAAAAGGTAAACTTCTCCAAGGCCAGGGAATCATGTCAATCACAGGTTGTGTTTTCGCACCGCGCCCAAAGCCTGCTCTCTCCACCCTGTCAGACGCTGTTATCACCCTCAAAGCCATATCAGAATGCTGTTTGTTCTGCGCTTTAGTTTCACCCACACAGTGGATTCAAAAAGGTACAGGTCTATTTGATAGTGTATATTTCATTGCCGGAGAGAGACTGTGTTTGTCTTGCCGTGTTTGTCAGCTCATATTTGAGCTGAGGGTTCCTATTAAAACTAAACACCATATCAGAGGAATATTGCCACCGCCAGGCTCTTTTAAATCGCATATTGAGCCCATGGAGTGTGGAAGCAATTTAGTTGTAGCATAGTTTATAAGTGTGTCTGTGCTTGTGATGTTTCTATTTACTCTTGATTCTCATTTATTTACTCACAGTAGCCTCCCTCCACATATTTCATATACCGTAATAATTACTTTTGTTATTTCGTCTCTAACTTCCTAAAAATATTACCTTGTTTGCAGTTTCACTTATTTAATAAATCCCAATGAGAATATGGCTACTTTCAATGAGCAGCACTGATCGAGTCCTCAAAGTCCTCAAGTCAGCTGTGATTTGAAAAGTTTTTGTCCCTTTGCTGTTGTACTTCAGTGTGTTTCATGTTTGAGATGACTGGGGAAGGTTGTGTCGTGCCGGTCAGACATGATGCAGGTCAGATAGCAGCGCCACCAAAAGTGTCATGTGATGTGTTGTTTCTTTTGTGGAAAACTCCATCCACTTAACCGCTTAACTGGGACATGACTGGATGGATAATGCTTTTTTTGTCTAAACTGTCAGGAGATTAGCCTATCTGGACTAAAATGAATTAAATAAGTCTTTTAATTGGAATTATGCCATGTATAATCTTCATGTCACCTTTTACTGAATGTTGTTGTCCAAACTATTTTCTTTATATTCTTTTTGTTTCATACCCCTGTTTGATACAGTGCACAGTAGAGGAGCATAGGGTCCCTGATAACCAGTCAAATGATTTACATGTGAATTTGCATCGTGGTATACAGTTTTACCATATCTCTTAGCTGTACTTAGTTAAATTAGAATTTGTTGATGTAAACACATAACAATGTTTGCTGTTAATTAATACTCACAGTTTAAATTTGTGTTTAAGGTTAGTTTTTAAATGAATGTAGAATTAATTTGTAGATATTGTCATATAAAATTCTTTATAAAGGAGATGAACAGTCAGATATTACAAATATTATCTAATCTACTGTAAAGTAGCAACACACTCAAACCTTTTTGGAGGGAAAAATATTTTAAATCTGTCAATTTTATGAGAAGACGAGGCTTGGAATAGGGAAATGTCACAGCTTTAAACTTAAATATAGATTTTGTTCATCTAAATCCCTTATGTCTGGATAATGGGCTACAGATCATGTATATATTCTTATATCAGTGTCAGTTAATTACTGTACATACCTGCTAGATCCTCCTCATTCACCGTCCTATGGATAGCATAGGAAAACAATAGTGAAGCGGTGAGGCGACTCCAGTCATTAGTAAGTTTGCTGGACAAACTGCAGGATCTAACACTGTGGGTGGCTGGGGAAATAAAAAGGTACTTACACTAGTATTGACCTTGTTGCTGGACCTATTGCTGTTTGCTCTGTGGCCAACCTTCCACAATAGACTCACACACACCCACACATACATTATATGATTTTGCATGCGTGTTGCTGAGAAATACAGTGAGTGATGAAGGGTGAAAACAGTATTGGGTTTCCAATATTGTCAGGCTGTCGTGGTAGCAGTTGTCTTACATAGATGTGAAACAACAACAACAACAACAACACTAAGAGGCGGGCAGATTCAGGCAAAGTAATTATAAACGCATGAACAAACTCTGTTAATTTTTCATTGAAGGCACAGCTTATTTCATAAATGCATTTTTAGTTGTTCCTATGCTGCTGGAAAACAAACTAAATAAAACCAATAAAAACAAAAACATTTAATCTGTTCATTAGTATTGCAAACGTTAGTGTACTCCTGTCTGTTCAAGAATCCGTATCTGTGTATGAGAAAACAGTCCAAGAAGGTTTGTGATGGAACGGCGTGTAAACAACCCATTACTGCAACTCCGGCTGATTAACATATGATTGTAATTCATCATATCATGTGCAGCTGGTGACATCTTGCAGTAGCATTTATTCCATGTTGATACATGCCTTTGGTTCCTTTTTGACAACTCAAAACAAACAGATTGCAAGCTGTCGCTACATTTGCTCAAGATGAATAGAGAAAATGAATCGGGAAATCAGGTGTGTCAGGTGATTAGCACAATCATGCCCGAGATCCTTGTGGAATCATAGTAACTTGGTATATTTGGATAAACACTGACAGTGCAGACAGACTGTAGCAATAGCTGGGACCATGTGAACAATCACTGTTTATTTTTTAAACACACCATACAACCAGTCACTCTGACCTCTGTCTAAATATAATGTAACCCCACCACCAAAATTATGATTGTAATTCAGTTTCTGTTGAAGTTTCATTTTCAGCAGTGATGTTTGTTGGCATAAGTTTTTAAAGTATCACCTTCTTGCTTCTTGACGTTTGATGGTGATGTGATATTGATATTTAAGAGTTTAAACTAATTCAATAACAGTATGCGAGTCAATATCATTTTATTTATTCTGCATAAACTTTGATTAAATTTAAGTTTATGAAGAATAGTAACTGAAATATGTACTGAGCGTGACCTTTCAACAGTTGAAAAATAAATATTTTGGCTCTTTGGTGGAAAAAAACGATGTAATGGAGAAATTTCTTTACTTCAGTGTCTTTTGACTTTTTGGCCAACATATTGGCATGCCTATAATGATATATCTGTGATAGGCTCACGACTAATTTGCACCATTTAAAGAACAGAAAGATTTCTAATTGACTCACAGTGTATGTTGGTATCATGATCTCTTTTACATCTTGAATTTTTAAAGACAGTGAAGCCATGAGTTTGAATTAAAACTGCGCTGGCTACCGAATCCTGTTTGCCCTGCACCACTTGACTCGTGGAGATGTGGGAATACGAGTGGTGTCAGGGGGGATGTTGGCGGCGCAGCTCCGTTGTGCAGCATTCTCAGGATAGTAATGGGACGCAATCATCAGGCAGCCCCTTGAGTCTGTGTACTGAGGGAAAAACGGCAGGAGCAGAAGAGAGAGGAGAGAGATTCAAACGAGTGAGCAATAGTGAGGGGAAATACAGGAGCATTTGTATGGTCTTCCTCTGCCACTGAAGTTGTAAAATGGAAACATATTTCTCCCCTGACAGCTACAGTAGATCTAACCCCCTCTGTGTTCAGCTGCTTATGATGTTGTGCGGTGTAGAGGTGGGCCGCGGGGGTGTCCCAAAGGCTTGTTGTTTCTTGTCAGAGATTAGATTGAACCAAGCGGCTCTGGTTCATACTCATGCCTGAGAGAAGCCAGCCATCACTGACCACAACTTCTGAGCTTTACTCTGTATTGCTGCATCCACATTTATTTCCCATTGTAGAATTAAATGTGTTATTTTCATATAGGCTCAACCTTCCTTTGGGGGGGGTGGGGGTGTTTCCATACTGCTGAATAGTTGTTGTTGTTTGTGCGGCACACTATACAGTGGTACATTTCTGGCTGCTGGGAATGAAGAAAAAGCATTATACACATTTCTGAGTCATTTTGATCTTTTGATGTCAGTGTTGATTTCCCACTCAACCTAATCCTGATGCATTTCCAATTTGTGGATTTTAACCTTGATCCCAAGAACCATAAAAAATATCAGACGCATAGTATTCTGGGTAAAGGGCTGCTGTAAATGGAGATCACGTTGTATTTATTCACCAAACATTATTAGAGAAAGTGATGACAAACTTAAGCTGAAGTGGTTGTAATTTTGTTTTGTTGTGTTTATTAGAGATTGTGCCAGCAAGTACATCAGGGTGTTGTACGGGTGTTAAAAATATCAGTTCAAATGTCTCTATGCGGGTATAGTTGTTTTTTTTTATGTGATGTGAACTTCTCGCAGCTTAGATATAATGGTGGAAGCAGAGAAGGGAAGCACTTGTTCGTCATGTCAATTCCAGCCACAACAATGTGACAGGAACACAGTGATTTGACAAAGTAATTGATTTTCCTTCATCAGCTGGGGGAGGTGTTTTAACGACCATTAAAGGTGTTAAGGAAAAAATGGCCTGGACTTGATGTTTTTTAACACCAAAACTTCCCAAAACATGTACTTTTTTTAATAATATATGCTGTAGTATTTGGAATTGGTTTGCTCTGTATAATCTTTCAACGATATAATCTAAAATTATCTCCAAAAGAAATCCTCATTTTAAATTCAGGATATATTGTGTTTTAATTTTCCATGTGTAGTATCACTCTTACAGGTTTTTGGGAATTGTATTTCATGATTGCCTTTGGACTGTACTTAAGTAAATTGCACTGTAATTGTCTGGTAATAGAGATTTTTTAGAAATCACCCCCTTTGCTGTAATAATCAATTTGATGCATGCTTGTCTGCTCTGTGAGGGAAGAGGTTAGCTGTCCCCCTTAGTTTCAGACAGAAGGTTTAAGGAGGGATCCACTGAAGGCATCTGTCAGTGAGGTAAAGAGCGCTGACAGCCATACGTCATCTCTGCCTGGTGCAGGCCCTTGTATTTAAAAGAGTACGGCAGTCAAAAGCCCATAAAAGTGAGTGACTCCTCGGGAGCATCTGCCACTGCATGCAGGGGGGAGATTCAATGTGAAAAAGGGGAGATAATGTGCTCACTCACTAATGGGCACCCGACTAGACACAGGCTCATTTTTCACATCATGTCATCTGTACGGTTTGAATAAAAGTAATGGCCACAATGAGCCTGGATCTCTCCCAGCCATTATGGCTTTTGCTTCCTCACTTTTATTTGTGTTGACTTGTACAGTCGGAGGAGATGACAGTCTACGGGCCTGTGGATCAGTCAGAGTGATGATCTGCACTGCTCTCCCCTGCTGCTGACAGGTCCCTTCTTTCTGGCAGGCATGTGAGGCCAGAATGCCTCACTACGTCATATCAAATGCTGTAATCTGACAGAATAAAGGGATTTGCACACTGGGGACATCACAAACTCTGTCTTTTGTAATTTTCTGACAGAGACAGAAGGGGGAAATGAAGGGGTTTCTACAGTTTCGTGTAGTAAGAATTAGTGTCAGTCAAAGTTAAGTGGCTATTTTAAGATAAATAGGAGAGGATTTCTGTGGCATGTTTTGGGGCATTGGGCTTTAAAAGACTATGCTAATGTGAGGAGATACTGATTGGTCATTGGATGTTTTCATTTCCTGAACATTCAGAGTCGCAGGACACAGTGTGTCTAAATATCCATTCTGAAAAGGTTAGTGCGTAATTAACGCTTAAATTCACTGCCACTGTCAGCCATGTTCAGTTCAGAATAACAATAGATGTTCAGATGTTAATCTTTTCATCTTTGAGGTACACTGTGCACAGAAACATACAAATGCACAGAGATAATAATGATAATAAAAATACTAAATAATTAATAATAATGCTTTTTGTGTATTTGTGGTGTATTATTGCTTCAGGCCTCTTGCATAACATAAGCATTTAATGTATGTGGAAAGGGTGAGAAAAACCTTAATATTATATAACATATTTTATGCTTCATCAATTACCTTTGAAATAAAGGAATGTTTTGTGTCAGCCCCCATAAAAAATGGGAAGACGGATGAGAAAACAAGTGATTTCCTTATTAGGTGCAGGAGTCAAAGGCCTTCTTCCAGAGCTGTGGGCTTCAAGAGCCCAGAAGATTAAGACATATATTGGATTCATGATGGAGGCCACAAAGTTCATTTTCAAAATAAAACAGAATATTATTCACAGTCCTTTTAAAATTCAGATTGCCAGCTGACCTGTGACTTGGAAGTAGTGTATTACATTTTCAATGAGCTGCTGCTATGTCACTAGAAGGAAAAATCCCATTTCTTGCTCCTCTGCCATGGGAATAATGGGATTAGATCAACCATAGTTTAAGGAACTATGAGAGAAACACATATGTTGTAAAATTTAATTTTGACATCTCAGATTTTGCTTTGTTTTCCTTTCAAATTGTAACCCTTTTACTGCAAGCTGCGTTAATTCTTGAAAGAAATGGAACTGAGAGAGCTATCTGATTGTGAGCCACACTGAGACAACACTATAGTGAGGGAAACGAAAACAGTCCTGCTTTGTAAGGCTGTGAAAATCTCCCACCGGTGATATTATAAGAGACACATGCACACAGCTCTGGCTGATTTTCATATATATTAAAATCACTACCTACTGTGGCATATGAAATTGTGCAAACCGCTAAGGCCTAAGCTTACCATTGGAACTTCTGCTTCTCTTTGATTCAGATTTTCCTCTCGATTCTCTGACCCTAAAAAAAGGTGGCCAATAATCTCATTCACACACTGTTTCCATCATAGACCCCCACGTACCCTACATAAGACCATAGAAGTAATATTGACATTGTTCAGTTGCATGAAAAGTTGCATGTCATACACAAATATTATGAAAAGTTAACACTTTCCTCCGAGCCATACCCACTCAGAGCTTCCAGTACAATAGAAATATCCATTTAAACCCTCCCTGAAGACAATGGGAAGCTGTGTGTATGTACAGTACTTGCAGTGAAATATCAATATCATATTCATTCCAAATTCTAATTTCACCATTACAATATGGAGAGCTTTGAGATATTGAAGAAGCATCCTGAGCATAATCAGTCAATAGACCTGGTGGAGGGCTGCACCACACATGGTAATAAAGCCACAACTTCAGCATGGTGAGCTCATACCCATAGTACCCCCCATCCAACCCCCATCTCCCTGCACCAATGCCTGCCTCATCACTCCACACAAAATATCCCACCCTTAATTGGTCTGTGCTCCTCCAACATGTTTGTAATGAAAAAAGCAGCACATAATTCTTAGTTTGTTGGCTGGCAGAGCCCAATTTACAAAAGTGGAGGTTGGTGATAAGCAGAGACAGTACGGCTGTGGAGTGCTCAGAACAATGAATCACCCCGCTGCCAGGGTTGAGCAGAATATAATTGAGTCCAACATCTCTGAGCACTTTCACCATAATTAATGATAATCTGTAACAGAGGAATCTGAGATTCCAGTTCACAGAACTGTTTAATTAGGCCCAGTAATGAAAGCACAGGCACTACAAGAATATGGCCGGCCTCATGATTAATGATTTGTGCTACTGAACACAAAAGTGCTGCACCGTTAACTCCAACGGATGCTGCTGTGTCTCCCTGGCATTTACAGAACACCAAAATACATATGGAGCTGTTTGCTTCCCCTATATAAAACAGGATAAATACTATGTTTTGTTTTTCTATATGCATATGCTCATGTTGTTTATCCTTTTAGTGCTCAGGATTAGCCAAAACAGTTTTTCACCTCTAGTGGAATTACAAAATTTCCGAATTAACTGATAAATAAAATTTTTACATAACACTTCAAGATACTTCTGAATGTCTGTCCATGTATATTAGTGTATCGCAATGATCAGTGTTCACTGTTTGGTTTAATATAAAAAATGGCCAACTGTGCCCCTTTTAATAGAGCTAAAAATAGCACAGTCCCATAAAAAGAAGTCAGTTTGTTAATAACGATCATGTTTGTTAATTGGTATATTTATTACATTTTATAAGAAGAAATGTTAAAATGTGATGAAAGATTGCATGAAATCAAATATCAGCCTTAAAATATGTTTACATGCTTTTGGTGACTGTGTTGTGGTAAAACACCCTTTCAAACTGAACATGGTGACTTTGTCTTTTCTTGGCTGCACAGCCAGTAAAACCATTGTTTACCTATACAGTTATGATAAAGCCCTGTGCAGAAAGATTGGCATGTGACAGAAAAATAATGTGTGGTAGCATTCACTCAAGTAATAAAAAAGGACATAAGAATTGAGGTCTTTTACTTAAAAGTATGGATTACATTATTGAATGAAATGCTCCAGCTCCTGTTTGTGCCTCGCAGGCATCTTTGTGGTTATTTCCTGGTAGTATAGCCAGAGTTCTGCGACTTCATAACACAGAGGCAGGCAGAGCTCTGCAGTGGCTATGTGCTAGACTGGCTCCACCTTTTAAATTGGTATCATGAAATGCACAGTAATACAGTCATACCATTACAGAAACAAAATAAGATTTTTGTTTGGCATGAATTGGATTTCTACCCAGAAACAAAAAGCTATTAGTCACTCCCTGTCAGTTTGCTGACTGCTTCGAGTTTGATGTTCTTGCGTGCTAGACCTCTGAAGTTAAATTTCACACTTACTTGCATATTTTAAACATAATGCTTCCTTTGGTGAAAATATGGTTTGGCAAATCAAGAGTCATGCTAAGAGACTTAATAGAAAGATCAGACCATTTTAAAATAATAGGAACAATATGCTGCGTGGGAACCTACTATTCATTTTATTCAACACACATTTAAGTAAAATGTTGAAGTCTCCATCAAGCAGACACAGGGCTTGGGAAACGACAGTGTGAAAGGCAATAAGCCCAGAAAACCAGGCACAGAAGCTCAACCCTCATAAATCTATGACAAAACTTTCCAAAAATGAGAAAGAGGACACACGAAAAAAAAGAGAAAAATAGATGTATTCCTGCGAAAGAAATGACTGTAACCACCCACCCCCTTGCCCTCCCATTCCCCATGTCTAAATCTTGTTTAGTTCTTTAATTCTACAGTTTCTGACCTGGATCTGGCCATCGCTGCACATGAAAGAAATTACAAAAGCCTCTCAGTCACAGCAGCCCAGCTTCCTCCTGCACCACAGCATTTGTCATTGCCAAAACAGCAGAGTTTAATTAAGTGTTGTGAGCAGCCTAGTGAGAAACACACTTTAAATTAAACCTCTGAACATGCTGCTATTGGTTCTTTACCTTCTCAACAATCAGCGGGGTATACGGCATAAATTTCTATCTCTCAAGGGGGAAGGCAGCTGCTGCACCTCTAGCGATTCATAAACGGCTTGCCTCCCCAAGAGCAATCTCTATTACACCGCATTTCATTATAGCCCAGTTTGGAAACAGCAAGCAGATGAATGTGATAATTAATGTCCCTTCCCAACTAAACATTTTATTTACTCTTGATGAATTAACGGTCGTTATCAGGGTTAAAAAAAACCCATGTACTGTATGTTGGTGCATCTGTGTAGGTGAAAAGAATTACATGGCAAATTATCTTCTGAGGCATCACACAATTCTTGGTGCAAGAGAAGGAATTAATTCAATCCTCTGTATAATAATGGATTGTTTCAAGTTGGTATGCATTTTGATTCAGCTATGAATTTGTAAGTATGCCTTTTTATAATATCACAGGATACATCAGTTGAGTCAATGGGAACAGCAAAGGGAGAAGATAGAAGAGGCCAGTGGCTCTTACATCTGCAGCAAAGGCAGTGCTTTTGTTAAGTGGCATTTGAATTGGCCCTGGAGGTTTTAAGACGCATAGTATTATGATCTTAAAAATCCACCTTAACAAAACGGAAAAGTCAGACACGCAAATGCCTAAAATTAACATTAATTGGCACATTGGACTTCAAACAGTGATATGCATTATTGATCATCTGTCATCATGGTGTGTCTCAGTGTCGTGTATATATACAGTATATATACTAACCACAGACTAAGCATGATTAAAAGATTAAATCTGATTATTAGGATCAACACACTGGTTTTGTTGTTTTGATAGAATTTATTGACAAAAAATATTAAGAAGTATTGCCTCTGTAGCCAAAACTTTATATACAATACATATGTATATGCCACAGACTCCACTGTGAACCTGCTGTGAAATGTTACTTTATTGTTATTATTTTATTATATATATTATTTTTTAAGTCAGTCCCACAAACACTATCCTGGCAATGTAAATATTCATTAGTGCACCAAATCCATGATTAAAAATAGTCTCAGACGAATGCACAATAAAACTACAGGAAATTATATGGCTTTTTCCACACATGAAATGATGTACCATTTTTAAGGATTCACAACTTCATTATAGAAAGGAATGGGCAAGGGCTTTAGTGTAAGCATCAAAGATAGCAAATTATTTAAAGACATTATTGTTTTTTTTGTCAAGAATAACAAAAATGTAGTAATTAAACTCATGGATTTGTTTTTTGCATAACGGCAGTGGACCTTAATGTTGTTGCAAATGTTTTATTCAACTCCATGTACTACTCCTCCGTCACCTCAAGTGTAGCCCTGCTCTTTAAAGTGTAGTATAGCTGGGTTCCTATCAGGGCTGAGTGGTTAAAAAAGTCTTGTGCCCATATAACATGTAACAAGCCAATCCCTGGCACAAACACAGAAACCAATCAAACTCAGCCCACATGAACCTTAAACAAAGGTGGAGGTACATTTTCTATCCTTGTTGGATGACATTTCCTTGTCCTCCCGTTGCTGCTGCTCCTACGTTTGAGTGATCAGACAGCCATTACAAGGTCCAGGTTTATTAGCAAGACCATATAGGCCCAAAGCTGGATGTGGTAGAGGTGTAATTCTCTACAAAGTGTGTCACGTTAACTCTGTTGACTGATCCACACAACAGCTGGTTGAGAGGACCTCTCACACCTGCAGCAGCCCAGCGAGGGAGCAACGATGTCTGTACCTCTCCACAGTGCAACCGGAAAGAAGCCTTGACATGCTTTTCATAGCTGGCTTGTTCATGGAGCAGGCAGTCACGTCTACAAGGCAGTTTCCAAGTGCTAAATTGGATGAAGCGTCTTGTCTGAAGTGTCTCCACTTCACTTACAGTATACTTAACATATATGGAAAAACTTACAATTAATTAACAGCATAATGTAAAAAAAACTGGCTATTTGTATTTTTTGATTTTTTTTTATCTATGTTTACAGTTCAAACACAATGATAATTTGCCTTTGATGGAAATCATTTGCAAACGCTTTGCTGTTGTAGTTCAAAATCGCCGTTAACGCTCTACGTTTCAGCAGCTAATTGTAACTTATTTGATAGGAACTGTGTAATCAGTCGTATATAATAAATCTGAGATTAAAGGAAGCATGGTTTACATGGAACCCTGGCGGTAGATAACTTACCCCAGTTTCACAGAAACAACGTCGTGCAAAATGTATTGGGACCTATTAAGGTCAGAGTTGGATCCCGTTCATCGTTGATCATTTAAGGATGCTCCTCTGCTCTTCCTCTTTGGAATGCCAAATGATATATGATCACTTCTACGCCGCTAGTTAATGTACACTATTAGCTCTGTATTTAAACATGATCATGTAATTGATTCACAAATTGATTTATTGATGTTAATTCAAGTGTTTCATGTATTAATCACAGTAAAGAAATTAATTTAGTATATTTTATGAGCTGTTGTGCGATCAACTAATGATATGAATTAATCAACTTTAATAAGAATTCAAACACTATTGTTCAGCTAATTTGTCACTTTGTTAGAGGGGGAATGAGCAAGGGCCTCTTGATTTACAACACATAACTCTACTGGAGTATTTTAGGGAATTACACCACTTATTTGTTGGGTTACGTGCAGTTATCTGTTTATTAGGTACACCTTTACCTAATAAACCTAATTACTTGTGGGGTCACTAGATGTGGATTTAATTTGATATGAAATTTGCAATCATAATGTTTTGTTTTTTTTTTTTGTATTACGGTCCAGTGTTTTTATTTGGATTGCAGTTTCCACTTGCATTGTGAATTTAAAGGGAACTGACCCCAAGCTTTTGTGTCTTTTGTCATCCCTTAAAGTAGAACTTTACACAACACAACGCAGTGTGTAATAAACCTGTTTTCACTCTTTGCTTTGAGTAAACACTGCAAGTGTTTTACACTCCAGAGAGCCATTGAAGTAGTTCATTAGTGGCTATGTCATGTCTTTAAAGTATTGATCTCTCCAGTCAATGGAAAAATAACAACCCGGTTATAAGCTACTTGTCCATAGCGATGGGCAACATAAATTATTTAAAAAGGGCAGATTCACTGCGGCCATGGAGCCATCAATCATAAGATATGGCAATGACAAAAAAGCTGTGCTTCACAGGTCCCTCCTATCTCCCCCCAGAACAATTCTATCAGCCAGGTGACTGTGAGGAGGCAGGATGACCTGATGTCACTCACATTGTTGCCTCTGCCTTTGAAGGGTCCGGCTCTCCTCTCAGCCCTGGAATGGGATGGCTAAATAGATTCTCTGTGTTTACCGCTGGCCTCCCTCCCAGTGCACACTTCAATTTGTTAACAATAAAAGGTGGACAGAAGAGTTGGAGTTTCCCAAACAATGGATGAATTTTTTATCAAATGGATGAATTGAGTTGCAAGTGGCACAATATTTATTCATAGGGCCTTTATTCAGAGAGATTCCATTGAAAAGTGAACAATACAAGATGTGTAGAGGTTTGTGGGAGCTAGAGTTTCCTTATCCTGTGCTAGCTGAGGGTAAACAGGATTAATGAATCATGATTTACATGTCAGGTTTTCCATCCTGATATTTGCTGTTTGAAGAAGATATGCCTTTTGTGGACACATTTGGAACAATCAAAAATGAAACACTACACTTAAACTATATAAAGATGTGTTCATCCTGTTACAATCTTTGTAAAGACACTATATGAAGGCAAGAAAGTACAATGCACACTCAAAGGTGGCAGCTCTATATCAGTGTCAAGTTACTGATGTAGCAAATACTTCGGGCCTTGCTTGGTTGAGCCTTTTTTCAAAATCCATCATCTGTTTTTTTCTGTTTTTATTTTTGCACAACTATGATCACAGATATGATCACTGATAATCTGGGATTTTTGTTTTTGCAGCGTGGAAGGTGACCTTTTAAGTTAGCAGTTTTAATAGTAGTACTAGACTGTTTTTTAGTTGTATTAAAATGTTCTTCTCATTTGTTGTAAAGTGGAGCTAAATTGTTATGCAACAGAACATTTTCACATGCTGAAAGTAATGCAATGTGGTACATTAAGTTCAAAAGGAAACTGAACTGACTGTAACTGCCTTTTATTGGCAGAGGTTAATATTTCTGTTCAAATAGCCACCTACATTTAACACATTGTATGATTATACTGCAGGTATGGCTTTATTAATAAACAGAACAACCTTTCATTTTAAGTACTATAATCTGATTGGATGTGCTGTAGTAATTCATGGTCATAATATGTGTCCTTTTGTCTAGTATAAATCACCCTCCCAAAAAATGAAGCCACCCCTGCATGAAGGTGTACCTTAATAGCAGCTCATCAGAAACACATTTTGCAAGAGCATCATAAATAAAGCCATGAAAAGGCAGCCAAGCAAATAAAAAACACAGGGAGACACTTAAGTGTGGCAGTCGTGTCTTTGAGTTTGAGTTTCAAAACGCCACTTTGATTAATAATTGATTATACAAACCCATGCCACATGAAAGGCAGGAAGAGGAGCCATTCTCGTGAACGGCCAGCCAGTCAAACGGCACTTTGTTGTTTCAAATGCTCCCCTGCATATCGGTACCATGGTCAGTCCTCTAACCAACCTGGAGCTGTGCAACAAAGACAGCCTGACAAAGTGCCGGCGCTGCCCTGATGAAACGAGACATGCAGGGATATGAATGACTACATCTAAGGGGTAATTGCTGCAGAGCAGGAGCCTCCTACCTCGTTTCATTTAGTCTATTAGCAATTTATGGCTGGTCTCACTCAGCTCTACACAGGAGGGGTTTGATCTAAATTCTCATGAGCTTTTAGGTGAGGCTGGGACCCAGTAGAGAGCCTTGGGGGGAAGAAAAGGGTTTCACTTACTACTGTTTTAATTCTCTTTGGCTTATCATTAATTTGTTGTCACAGAAGAAAGGTGAGCATCACATAAATCTAATTAAAGTTAATGGGATTATGATCCCATTCTCTGTGTCTCTGAAGTCCTGTTTTATACTTGTGTAGGCAACTAAAGGATTCTTCTTCTTATTGCCTCATCACTTTGCCTCTATGCTTGATTTTATACATATGATAGTCTCAGAGTCAAGTTGATTATCTTATTCTGTTATATTTACAATTACTGATTACGGTAGACAGAAGATCTAGTAGATGTAAATGTAACACCAGTGTAGTCAATATTGCAAAACAAAATTTAGTAAAATCTGATGAAAAAATATGAAAAGAAAAAGTAGAATTTGAGACAGCAGAAACTATCCTCCCTTAACACCGCAGCTGAAATAAAGCCAGTCCAGCAGTCTATAGAGACAGGTGCTTTTCTGCCTGGTGGTTGAAGTTCATGGTAGGGGTTCAGGCCGAAAGCAAAGGTGTTGGTGCTATCAGAGGCCCCGCTGGCTAATGCCTGGTGTCAGCCCCCCACCGACAAGGATGCAGATCTGGATGCATTGGGGTGGGGGTTCTGACTGGTCCAGCAACAACAGGCAGACAGTGTAGGCAGGCTAACTCTGTGTGATGGCTTCATGCCGCTCTGGCCCGATGGCCAGCGCACCAAGACATCGCGTTCATGTTAGCTAAGACTCGGATATGTTTTGGAGTCGGCAGTGTTTAGAATTAGAGGTTGTTTGGTTTTAACAGCAGCGTCAATTAAATATATCCCTGCAGTTTTATGGCCTAACAATGACAGAAGGATTTCCAGGATAAAGGGCTATTTTTAAGAGATACAAGTGTTGTAGAAAACCTTTAAACAACTCTGACTGGCTTTTCACATAATTGAATAATCTGTACCAATATATCTTTCTTATTGAACTACTGAACTTTCATTGATCCATCTAGTATTTTTCTCAACCATACACTGCATGTACAATTGAGGGGATTATTGTGGACTGTGCTTGTTCAACACTTCTTAAAACATTTGAGTTAGCCAAAACATAAGAATGATTTGTGATCCAGAGGCAAAAGTAGCATGATATGAGAACATTGTTGCACTTTTATGCAACAACATGAAAACAGATAGTGAAAAATAGAGCCTATTCTCCATCCTTGCCACTCCCCTCCTACTGTGCCGGACCATGTGGCTCCAGTGAATGACAGTTCTGGTGTTTGCTGTGAAACTCTCTGTGGCACCTCCCTCCACAGGGGACTCTGAACCACCAGCCCACAGGAGTGACTACCACTGGGAGGGCCGAGGCCTCGCGCTTCCTCCCCTGGATGACCTCTGACACACCCAGTTTGTGCTTGGTGGCCTTGAAGAGACAGTGGTGGGGATTTCTCGCCAGCCAAGCAGCGGGTTGTAATTGATGTGGCAGAGACGTCAGCACTAATCTTTTGCTCTCTGACGGCCTCTCTGTAAGCCCCTCATCCACTCGACTCCGAGACTTGCCGCACCAACCTCGGCAAACCGCTACCTAGTCAATTAGATCTACCCTGTCTGCTCCCTGTTTTGTGTAAATATATCTCCCGTAGACACCCAACATGTTCAGTTATCTATCCCGGCACATTCAGGGTGATTTCTTAATGCCGCTGCATGCTACTATCTGCAAATGGAAAGCTAGGCTGATATCTCTTCCTGCAGTGGGCTGACTGATTATATATGGAATAGTGGGACACTGTTGATTTTCATATTTGTATGGAGGATTCCTATCTTCCTCTACATACCTTGGGTCCTACAGTGCATATGGATATTGTAATCACACAGTTGTATATTGCACGCTACACCTGGGGATACCATTTCTAATTCTTTTTAAAGTGGTGTGAATAGAGCCCAATATGAAGCATATCACAAGCTCTGCTCTGTTAGGTGTTCACTCATCCCTCAACAATGTCAGCAACTTTGCTTTAGAGGACAAACCATGTCATGGAAAGAGGTACTACTTGTTCCTGTCAGGGGTACAGAGAGGACATCATAGCTCGTTTTAAAGGCAAGAGAGAAATGGCCGAACCGCATGATAGACAAAAAGTATTAAAAGCTAGTTAGAGCAGTTGCATTTTAGTTGCATATTTTATAGAAGAACTGTTCACAGCATCATTGTGTTTGCTGTGTGTAGTACTGATTACATGGAGGAAAAAATAGCGCTTAATAAAAATGAGAATGGGTTCTAAATGAAGAAAAACTGAAAATGGATTTTGATAGCAGGTTTACTTGGTTCAATAAATGATGGTTTTTGTTGTTTGTCACAAAGTCAGTCTCAAATGTACAAGTCAAAAGCACTTTGTCACTATCTTTTTTTAAAGTTGACAACCAAACATTCTTTTTTGGGTTTATCCAGTACCTCATTTTCATTCTTGCTGCGAGTTTGATGAGATTATTGACACCTCTCTCCTGCCTGTTTGGAAAATATGAGACTACAGCCAGCAACCAGTCAGCTTAGTTTAATATAAAAAGTGTAAACGGAGAAAATATCTCCAAAGCTAACGAAATCCCCTTGTCAACATCTCTAAAGCTCACTAACACGTTACGTCTTGTTTGTTTAATCCATATAAAGAGCTTAGTGTACAAAAACACGGTTTTGTTTTCTTGAGGTTATTGCAGAATTTTTCCTTGTCTTATCTGGCAGTCAGACTTTTAGGTATCAATCTGTACTTGGGGAGGAAAAGTGGGATTTGAGTGTTCATTCAAATATCGGCCACCCCATTATTATTCTGATTTAGCTGTAATTCATCACATGCACACACATTCATCAAAGAAAAAAAAAGTTATATTATTATACTTACAACTTACATTTTTGTAATTATGAGGAAAAATATGTTTTAAGTATGGAAAATAATCCTATGATTATTAGCATTAATTAATAACTCAGAATGCTTTTGGAGACTGATGACTGCTGGAGCTAAAGTAGTACTACCTCAGATTGTGTGCTTTCATTTGACTGATTCCAATGATTTCAGGTGACTGCTTTTCTACAAAAATCTTCAGTATCTCCTTCAGTATTTTTTAGCACCATTTGTCATCATTTGTCGGCAGATGATCAAAAGAGTATCGTCTCTCTGCTGTCCAGCTTATTGGCTGACGAGACTATGGCGTACAATATTACATATGACTCACAGTGTGAACTATAATTTTTTAGAACTGTTTTTTGTTACTATAAGGCTAATATATGATTCATTTGATAAACCTATAAAACATATGTTGATTCCATTTTGAGGTGGACTTTCCCTTTAAATTGTGAGTTTAAACCAGGACTGAAGTTATGACATTTTCACACTACACCACTGCAACAAACATTTCACATTCCATTAGAGTGGGAGGCGGTTTCAGGATGAAAATACCTATTTCACCTTGTTTCGTGTTACCTAATATGACCTTCCTGTTGTGATTCTTTTAAAACGCTCTGCATATGAAGCCTGCACTATACAGTAGGTTAGTCGACAGGCTTCAGACATGCTCTCTGCACATGATCCACTGAGGATATTTCAACCTCAAGGGATTCATTATTTATATAATTACTATGACTAAATATTCCAACATAACAGTTGTGATTATTTTGCAAGAGGAAGGTCAAGCTGGTGAGAAAAAAAACATGGAAATGAAATAATTTACCAAACAGAGTTCTGATCAGGATGCATGTAAATGTATCAAAGAGGGGCCCATAGAAAGCACATGCAAGGTTAATCTGCTATGACTGTTGAAATTTCCATGATATGCCAGTTGAATAAAGAATTACGATGGAATGAACCATGCTGTTTATCCAAAACTCTTATTTTTTTCTGAATAACAGCATGAATTATAAACCTTTTGTCAATGTACAAATGCATAAAGGCAAGCAAGACTTCAAGGTTTATTCTTAAAATAATGCATTACTATTGCTGAATGAATACATCAGAGTAATGTTTGCTCTTCCCTCTTTAAGATGGTGGACCACCCCTAGAACACTGATAAAATATGGTAGATCTGCAACGATTTGTTGATTGATCAGTTAGTTGTCAACTATTAAATTAATCGGCAACTATTTTCATGATTGATTTATTGTTTTGAGTAATTATTTAAAGAAAAAGCGTTAATATTTTCTTTGGTTTCTTTAGTTCTCTGTGACAGTAAACTGAATGTCTTTGGGTTGTGGACCAAACAAGACACTTGATGACGTCATCTCGGGCTTTGGGAAACTCTGATCAACATTTTTCAACATTGCGCAACATTTTTTGAACCAGACAACTAATCAGTTAATTAAGAAAATGATGAGCAGATTAGTCGATAATAGAAATAATCTTTAGTTGTAACCCTAAGAGATATATATATGTACACTTAATAATGTGTGATTCATGGTTTGGTAGCTTTACTAGCTGCATGTTAAATGCATCAAAATCAACTTTGTGTGAAATATTCGTGAAATATTCAAGAACTTCAAACCTTTGAGTGACAAGTGAGTTGCTTTTTATTGTGAATTAAAATCAGCTGCACATGGAGAGGTGAGATGTTCATCACAGTCTCATCTATGAGCAAACCCACCTGCAAACACTGATAACCTCTCCCCATGGCCTCACTCATATTAGACAAACTCTGACAGAAAAGGAGTCTGCTTCACATAAATCCTGTTGATTAAACTGAGTCATATAATGTGAAATGGTATTATGCATAAACACAGATATGAATGATAAACAGAGGATATGAATCTTTTCAGAAGTAAAGGTGTCTGCCTTTTCAGCCTATAGGCACTTTCCCTACACAAATTTACGTCTGTTATTTACTCTGTTTGCATATTTCAGGCTGCAGGTTGAAAGCATGTCTCACTCAAGTTCAATGGAAATGCAAGAAACAAAAACTAATAATCGCACGCACACATTTCACAGCAAAATGCACAGTGCACATAGTATTTATATTTGCTTTACATTTATGTTATTTAAGGTACAAATCTCACATTAAGAATAAATTGTATAAAAAAAACACAACACAGGCTTTGTTGTTTCATAAATGAAATAGATGAAATGCTTGTAATTATTCTGCCCATGATTTGTTAGTGACATTTCTCACTGATTTTGACAAACTTTAGGATCTCCTTATTGTAATCGTCCAACTGTGGGGAAACACAAGATGTTGTCTCGAATAGAGACATGCACTCAATTACCTTATCTCAGCCTTGTCCATGTCAGTGTTTATCAAAATGTCCAAGTATGAGTCAGGAACATCATCAAATGTCTGAAAATATAATAGGTAAAATGTCAGGGGAAATAGCCCGGCGTTACAGGAAGCGATGCCATTTCCATAAATGTTTAATTGATTGTAATCCTTTGTTGAGGAGACATTTGCACAATGCATGGGGGTTCACACAGAGCAGGATATTGAAATATTGAAGTAAAATAATAATTTTGATCCATCTGTGGCTTAATTGTCAGAAAATGCCTGATAATGGCCTTTTATTTAGCGTGATTATCTACCATACATTCAAAGAGGCAGGGAAAAATGAAAGTTGTAATTGGAAGTTGTCAGTGACCAGAGTCAACTACTGTATGGCATCATACTTTCTCAGATATGATTAAGCAGCTGAGGGGAAAAAAACTTGAAATTAACTTGAATTGTTAACAGCAGAATACCTGCCATGGCCACTCTGATAGCTTTAATTGTTTTCATATGTCCATTCATTAGCGCACATGTGGTTGATTAAGTCATATGTCAGCAGTGAGCAGCCGGGTGAATTGCTCCTGAGCTGTCAAGCCAGAGGGAGGCTGTGAGAGGGGAGGCTGTGATGGTAGTCATTCTCCTCCCCAGCCGGCCAGCCAGTCAGCCAGCCAGCCAGCCACCTCCACACACAGCCACAAACCACCTCCCAGTCAGGTTTGCGGGCAACCATCTTTCCTTGAGCTGCTCCGCTCGTTGCAGCCATGACAAGATTCGCAATTCTCTCCCTTTATTTACACACCATCGCCCCAGCTCGGCGTCACGTCAGAGTGGCGTGGTCATGCGGTCGCGGCTGACCCCAGGGTAGTGGCTGTCTCCACTGATCCAAGCTTACCCTGCTGGGGGACCAGGCCCTGGTTGTGCAATATACAATGTAAAATCAACAGCATTTCATGCCACCATACAAATGTCCTCCAGGAAATTAAGATATATATAACATTTCAGGCTTTGTAGTAGTGCTTTATAAAAAAAAGACAATGTTTTCTGTTTCTAACAATATAGAAAATTATATTTAAAATATACTTTTCCTGAGCATCTGTAAATATTTGGCCTTTATCATCATATCCTTTAATAAAACATTGGGATCTTCAGCAGACGACACACTACACCTTTATATAGCGATTGTCTGGATGTTGACTACTTTTGTCACAGCAGACATTCACATAAGATGCTCTACCCACAAGCAAATGTATTACCAAACCAAAAAGCTGCTGGAGGTGTCATGTAAATACCTAACCACAGTTAAAGTAATAGGCTATAAAGTGATCTTTAAGTGGAGTTTTAAGCACCCCCATAATGGCTTTGGCTGCCTTTTAGCAGACCATGTGACTCCCCCAGAGTAGTGATTATGAGTCACGGATGAAGAGGTCTTGTGTGTAGGTCAGCCTGTAAGCCTCACTTTCACCTGCCAATCTTTACTTTCCTCGATACTCGGAGAGCCTTGTTCTTTTTACTGTTAACTGTCTTACAGCAGGTGGTATCTGGTAAATTATGTCCACAAAACACTTTGACAAAACTTGGGTATGGCCTCGTGGAATTCCTACTGTGGAGAAAAGCATCCAAAATTGAGAGACAGAAGGAGGAAAAAAAAAAAATTAAACAGCCACCTTATTTGGCATATTGAGGCACAGTAAGAGGGCGTTACTGTATATATAATGTAGATAGTCGTAAGGATTTTCAAACAGTGTGTGAGGAGGAAAATTCCTGGCTCTGCTCTGGCTGGCTTTTCCCCTCTTACATTACACAAGGACACTGATGCATGGTGCTTTTTGAATTCTGTATTATGTGAGAGGTCTGGGGGGCGAGTTTCAGGAAGTGTTCTTAATTTCACAGGGTTAAGGAACAGCAGATTCACAGGGAATACAGATCACTTAGCACAAGCCTGCGACTGCCCTGAAGTTGGCGAGCTTTCTCCCGATTTGTTAACCACATCCTTGGGGCCGCTGAACCGTTGAGACTGCCAAGGTGAACGTGCAGTCCCAGAAGGAGGCTTGGCTGTCATAGATCAGTGAAACGGTGATTCAGCTTCACCCGTGTGTTTATGTGAGCGCACTTGTGCATGTTCTTTTAGTGTATTAACCCTTGCGGTGCACGCGCCTACGAGCATGTATGAAACGTGCCCTGCCTGTGTGAAAAGGCTCTCCAAGCCCCCGAGGTCCATGAGTCTTCAGGCCTCACGATCAAAGCAGTGCCACCTGAACTATGCCACGAGAGATGTCTACATCAGATCCCCTCAGAGGAGAGACAGAAATGTAAAAAAAGGGGTCTTTTCTACACATTTGTAATTGCTGTTGTCAAAATCAAGTCGTTATTCAAATGTATGTTTAATAGAAGAGGATTAACCAGATTTATTTTTAGAAAATATAAAGTATAATGAATTCAATATGACACAAGAAGTGATTTTCTTTTTTTTTTTTTTTTTTCTGTGCCCCAAACCATAGACATCTGAAACAAACAACAGTGAGTTAAGCCATTGGCTGGATTGTACCAGAATCTGCCCATTATTTGCCCAAACTAAAAGGAATTGTACATGTATCAGTGATAATCCGATAATCATGCTGCTCCTAAGCTTTTAATTTGATTAAGTGTGTGAAAATTGAGGGCAGAGAGTCTCTTGGAGGATAACATCACAGACAGCATCTCCTAATTAGTGCTGTAAATTTACATATGGATTCCTGTTTAATGTTTAACCAGTCTTTAATCCACCCAGCTCTGTGATGTCTGCAGTCGGAAATATCCGCGTCTGTCACATGACGCGTGATTATTCCAAATGCGCCCAGGCTGTTTCTTGATGAAACGGTAACACTTACTGAAGCTTTCAAACAGTTAGATTTGGGAAGCGTTTTAGTCACAGTGAACAAAACAGTCTCAGTTTCCTCAAGGAATTGAATAGAGCGCTGCTTTTAATGGGCTTTCAAGCGGGGAATCCACACTGGCTAGATCTACAGCAGACAATCATTATGTCTATTATTGTCTCTTTACAGCACACAGTCTTCCCTATTGAAATCGATCATCATCTCCCTTGTGCTGCGCTGAAAAATGACAGATTAAAGTGATCATGCAGTTCATTTTAGAATAAAGATAATTAATACACTGGGCATCTTTTTTTGTCCATTATATGCTGCAGGATCTATTGACTTAAATCATATCTAACAATGGTCCTACAATATTTATTGGAAAACACCCTGACACCTCACAATGCATGGTTCAATTTACAGACATTCTGCGAGCTTACACATCAGTCAATCAATAGTTTTGGATTAAGTGTTACTGGTGAGTTATATGAGGTAATATAGAGGTGAGAGATTTTTCATTACTGTATGTTGTCTATAAAGTTTTTTTTTTCTTTCGATTTTCTTTTTATTTCCTCTAATCCTCAACTCCCTCATTGTTTGTTTTTCCAAAGCCTTATTTTCTTTCCATTTTTAATAAGCTGAACCAAACCATTTTCACTTTTTACAGGCGGTTTCACTCTTTGGGCTCTGAATAAATGGTGACTTTATTTCCATGAAATTCTCAAATGACATAGATTTTACTTTTGCATAAAAGCATGAAGAATGTGCCTAATATCGGCGGCATTCATCTGCTAAGTGGACATTTGCATGGGTGCGAGAGGGGAAGGGGAGAGGCAGAGAACCACTAGCCTCCTGGGGTGACAGCAGTGCAGGGGGATGACATGTGACAGCTGTGACAGTACTGAAGGGGGGTGGGCAGGCGACTTGCTGCGCCCCCTGATCCAATTACGCCACACGGCCCCCTGTCAGACCCAGCAGCTTGACTCCAGCCACTCTGAGGACAGTATTGATCTCTTGTCAGGAGGACCAGTTGCCTTCCCTTACAATCCAGCGCAGCTGAACACCACCATCACCCCACCACTTACCATCCGAGTCACTAGCCGCACTCCTGCCAACCACCCCCTTAAATGACTGGTAAAATCAGGTTATGGCATTCAGGTAAGGAGAGAGAGAGAAGAGGTCAATGGAGCTGTGTGCTAAATACTCCCACAGCCAGCGAGGGAGAGTGCGTAACATCTTGGGAGTGGTGTAGGTGATGCGCCTGTCCAGCTCTGAGCCCAGCGCTAAACTTACAATACTTCACTAATGGTCCGAGAGGATGCTGCCTCTCCTGGCTTGTATGAAAGTGTTTGATTTGAGATGATGAAAAGGCCATTGCAATTAGCAGGCCCTGGTTCGTTTCGCCAGAGCTACGACGGTTGAGACAGTGGCAGCTGCCAATAACTTGAGCTTACAAAGAACAGACAATTAGGCCGAGGCCTGCTTCCACCGCCAGTCCCACATCTCCAGACCTTTGCACCGGCCCTACCTCTGAGCACCTGCAGGTCAATAGGCAATGATATTGTGTGGAGCAACAGCTTGGAGCAGAGGTTAATCAAACCACAACCACACACACCACTTGAATCCAGCTTATTATTCTCGCCACAAAGGCCAAGAGCAGGAGAGGAGCAGAGAGAGGGAATATTCACCTTTACTGCAACACTGGGAGATATGATCTCAGCAGGTTCTCATTAAATATGTTACATAGATGGCCACAGCTTTAAAACACGAAAGGTACAAATATAATACAATAATGTTTCACTGTTGTCTTTATTTAGATGTATTACTGTGATAATTTCTATTTACAGGACACAATGTGTTACTTAAAGAAGATTTTCATTTAAATAAATGTCTGTTAAATCACTAATGCTGAATGAGGCAGCGCAATGTTGACCGAGTCAGCGGCCCACTGATGGCAGCCATTGCATTTGTAATATCATAACCTGGGTGTAAGCGGCGACTTTTCCAGAAAAATCATAAGCTGTACACAATGAGACTGTTAACAAGGCTTTAAATGAAAAAGATTCGCTCTTCATCTCACTTGTTTGTGAAGCGGTGTACTGTTTTTCTCTGGTCTACGGTAGAGTCGCGAGTAAACGGTTACAATGGCCGAACAAACACATAAAAGATCGATGAAGCAAGGTCCAAAAACACATGCAATTACTGTTTATCATTATAGGTAAGAAAATCTTTGATTATAACTTCAAAATGTTATGTTGCTGTTACTGTCCATGGCAAGGAATGCAGTGCCTTTAACTACAGAAAATACCCAGTATTTGGCAAATCAGTGTGATCAACTGATGCTGTGTGTGTATAGCACCATGAAATTGGGCACAATCTGGAAAGAAGCTCATAGTCACTTTCATGGTACATGCAATGTGTATCCAATGCAGAGTGTGAACATTACCTTGGTCACTCATGCATTCAGTTGTGACACCAAAGAGGTTTGGTCAGAGGTTATACAGAGGTATCCATGTCTCACTGGTTAAAATAGCAAAACAAAAACAAGGCTTTGCAGTGGAGATATGGCTTCCATATCTACTGTATATGCCTGCCTAAGTGTCTCTCTTTCTGTCTATTTGTCACCAATGTGTATCTGTTTACGTCTTTTAAGATAAGGAAAATTCTGCTAAAGGCATCATAACATTTTCCCTGAAGTTCAAGTTACAGCAGATTTTTGTAATGCCTGTGTCAGCTGAATAACCACAGTGAGGTACAACTATAAATTGATGACCCCTCAGCAGATGTGCTCTCAAAACCAAATTATTCAAATTAAACATTTAAGAGAAACACACATTGTTTTCTTCTGGGTTTCAACAAACGTCTTGACAAATGATTAACCACCCCATTAGATAATCAATAAATCAGCTTTTATTTTTTTGGGCAGTTGAAAGAGAACAAGAAAAATGGCCCATTCTTCTGCGGAGCTAGCTCTTCAAAGAAGACTTTTCAATTTCAGCATCCAATTTCCACATGTTTCCCTCTAATGCAATACTTACGTAGTGAGCAAAAATAGGCTGTGTCTGCACCAGTGAGTTGTGATAGGCTGTTGTGTTACTGCCAGACTTATGTTCAGAAGGAGTGTTGCTTTTCTGAGCAAAGTAATCATTCATGTAATTAATCTAGAGAAAACTTGTGAGCAAAATAACCCAGATCTATCGTTTAAACACCAACTCGTTCCTCTGTGATATTTGATCTAATGCTTTCTGGGACAGAGAAAGGCATCTGGGTGCATTGCTTCTTTGTCTTGTGACATAAATCAAGAGAAGCGCGTCAAGAAAACGTTGATATTGTCCCATGATGGTTGTATTGTGTAGATACTTTCTGTCCCTGCCTGCTTTGCAGTGGTTTGTGAATTCAAATACAAGAAAAGGAGCAATTCCTGCTGTCCCACTAAAAGAGTGTATTACCAGAATTTAATGGGAGATAAGGCTAAGAGTTCTACTGTTTTAATTTTTTCTCACGTTTCATGGAACAAAATACAAACTGTAATGTTGCTGCACGTATTGTGTGTAATTTCCTTTTTTTGTGAAAAGGGATGAAACATATTGGTGGGAAATGTGTCTAAGCTTCAGGCCTCTGGGTGGGTGTTTCTACCGCCAGCAGTTGACTGACATTTGGTAGCTGGCATGGCTAGAAGACACACTGTCAATTTCCATCGTGCGCATATTGACGTCACAGCCCTGTAAACTTATGAATGTTGACAGAAAAAGTTTTGCCCCTTTTTGAACAAGCCCACATAGTGCTGGTTATGTACTATAGAGAGTAACATAAGTAGAGTAGAGTAAGTAACATATGGAGTCATTGAATAATGTAAAAAGTGCTTAAATCACAGATTCAACAGCTAACAATTATGAACCATTAAAAATGAACCATTTAGTGCACATCCATACAGATATTGCACCTGTCAAAATACAATATTGGAAGTGACAGAACAAAAGAGATACTGATATACTGATATACCAATTTCATATAAAAAAATCAAGTCAAAGGTGCAGTATGTAGGATGTAGTGACATATAGAGGTGAGGTTGCATATTGCAAGCTACTGAATATCCCTCAGCCCTCCCTTTCCAAGAATTCTGATTAATTTGCGCTAGGTTTGTGCCCATTTGTTATCTGATTGTATATTTGCGATTGACGAAATGATCCTATATTGATTTTAATGCAATTTAACTAACTTATTATCAGAACCAAGAAGTTAAAAGAATAGTCTGTAGAATCTGCTTCATACGATACATTTAAAGATGTACCTTGAACCTTCCAACTTGTAATGTCTTCTTCAAAAGCCCTTCCTCTTAGTGTGGCCTTATCTAGCTAGTGATCATGAGGTTAGTTAGTCGGAACAGGGGTGAGTGGATGTAGTGGAGTGGTGAGTTTCCGTGTTTGGCATGATAACATTTAATGTCTGAGAACCTCTGTTGTCTCATTTAGCCACTTGTTAGCAACCGACATGCATCTTATCCAAATCCCATTCCAAAATCCATCGAGCATGAGATGAGGGAACCGGAAGAGCAAAAATGCTAACATTTCTAGATTTTAGACTTATTCCTGCTTTTAAAACACAACGATTGTTAGTTTCAGGTGATTATACACAAATGAAAATATAATTCTGAATATTATTTCACATTTCTACCAACAGATCTGAATAAATCCTGCACACTGCACCTTTAATTTGTTTGAAGTTTGACTCTAGCTGACAAATAGTCCACACTGTTGTATAAATGTGTCATATAGTTGTTGGATAGTAGCTAAATTGCACTCAGTGGCAACATTTAACATTTTCAGTAGCTTTTTGTATCACTACACAGCGGCTCGATTTGAATTTCTTTAATCAAAGTGAAATCTGCTCCTCTAGTATGATGCCCAGCATATAACAAATATAACGATATCAGACATGCAGTAGCTTTCTTTCAGGGACACGTCATTACAGCATGGACCAAATTGGGACACTGCTTCCCTTTTGGAAAGTGCAATTATGAGTGTTTTTAGACGTCCCAGTGACATGTCATCTGTGAACCAACATACCACTAGCACTTCCAAACCAAAGATATTTGTCACACCTACTGTAATGCACCATCAAGTCGCTGAAGCATCGGGTCCTCCAGAGGGGCCCAGGAGGGGAATCAGGGAATCTGTCGAATTAATACATGCGGTGAAGATTCCTCCTGTCATCTCAGCTCTCTTTTACCACTGGCTTTTAAAAGCCATTTAAAGGCAGCAAAGTGAACAGGACAGACAAGCTTGACAGCGACTCTTGAAAGAGCATCTGTCTCCTTTAACACTTAAATAAACTATGATACCGTCTCTTACACATGAACTTAATTTTAATTAATGAATTGATGTATCTTGTCAGTGACAAACCCAAATTGTGTAAAAGGTGCCAGAAGCAATCTATATATTTCCTCCTATAAGGAATGTGCCAGGCCTTGCATCACTCTGCATAATCCTTTTCCTAATTAGACATGTGCTTGAAATTATAAAGCATCATTATAGGTGTTGATTTACGGTTTAATCTGAATTATCTTTAACTAGTTAGAAACAGTATGATACACAGAGCATCCTAAGTCACTGTGTTCGCTCTATATAGCTTGATAGCTGCAATCCTGGAAGCAGTGACGGAGTTGTGATACAAATTGGATGCATCATGGTATGCACGGGGCAAGACTAAAAGTCAAATGACAAAGTTTCATGTTGATAAGAGCGTGGTTCTGAGTGCCACTGTAGATAGGAAACTTTAGTATCACAGATGTGTTTATCCAGATTAACAAGCTGATGACGACTGCTTCTTATCTACTTCAGTCAAACAGCTATTTAATTGTGCCTCCTTCTATAGTAAATACATTTGCTGTTCAGTCGGAATTGGTTCCTGCATAAGACTCTCTTGAAAGTGTGATTTAAAAAAAAAGAATAAAATAATTTATCTCAGATAAGGAAAGAGATCTACATTTATTCCATCTTCTCTGCCTGCTGTAAACTACCTTACAATTGTTCATTAATGATTCCCAGTAAATTCCTTAAAATGGTAATTTGTCATCCTGTCACTTCATTTGTGACCTAAAATTCCTCACTAGAGGCATCATCAAATAAATTAATCACTACCCAGGATCCATCTCTCCCTTGTGCGTGCTATTATACCCGGCTCTCTTGTGTTTCTCTTCATTTACATATATTTAATGGCCCAGTTGTGGTTGGTTGGGTTGGTTGTGTCATGCGACTTGCACAGCTCGTGTCAGGTGAAATATTCCGACTGCCACAGTCTTTAACAGTGCGAACCATGTCTTGTTCATTTCCCCTGAATACCCTAAACACAAGAGAATAAGGAGAATTAGAGACATTTTATGGAACTGTAAAATCAAAAGTGCACATTTTGCAGGTTTCTGGTTGGGGAATTAAGCTAATAAGATGGCACACTTTTAAGAAACACGGAGACACATTTTCTGACACAAACATCTGATTTTTGTAAGATTTGCTTTAAAGTTGCTAACAGCAAAAATTAGAAACACTGAGTCGTCCACACAATTTGGTTTGATTTAATTGTATCTCATTAAAGCACATGTGTACAGTACATTACCCACCAGACAGATCGCTTTGTTGTGTTCCTCAGGGGAATTATGATGTTGTGTGTGTGAAGCTATGACCGGTCACGTGGCTGAACCCAAAAAAAACAAATTTCAGACTGAGAGAATTCTGAGCCAGATGATACTGAGATTCAATTGATCATCGATGTACAAACCAGAAAACATTTTAACTGTTTTGTTTAACATGCATGCTTGATGTCCTGTTTTGGTTTTCAGATGGTACAGATAAATGGAAAAAGATTGGTCAAAAACCATAAAGTACAGTGTCCTGAAAGTGTCATTTGCCTGCTTAAACCCCTTTGTCCCTCAGTGTAATCAGCCATTAAGACATTAAAAAACCCCTTCATTCTTTTGTTAAGTTAGAATAATTTGAATAATTGGATTTGTAAAAGAATATCATGAGTATGTATTTTTGCAGACTTAAAACTACACTGTACACTGAGCAGCTTATTCATGTTTTGTACAACTTAAATGGGTATTGAAACACGTGGTTGCACCACTGTTTTCCTGTGTTAAAACAGTGATGGTGCTTTAAAAGTGCTCTTGTAAATTTTGGTAGGGGTGCATGCAAATGAATTACATTGTTTTGCTTCTTTTTAAATTTATTTTTGACAGATAAAAAAACAGCCCAATTATTTCTATGAGCCAGGAGCATGTCATGTTTGAACTTCCGTCCTCATTAAGGGTCCCTAACACCAGAGGACATGTGAACGTGCTAGGAGCGTTACAGAGAAAACAACAGCCCCGCGTCGCCGAAGAATCCTCTCTCACCCAGCCACCCTGTTAGAACCTCGCAGCCCGTTTCAAATGGAATTAGCATAATTAAGAATTAACATGCATTAATTGTTGTGCTTAATGCAAACTGAAGCCAAATGTGTCACTTACTGTAGAGGAGCTGCTAAATGCTTTGTCACCTCCTGCTTAGGGGAGTGGGAACACTCCATGTGCTCAGGAAAGAAGAGGCACTTATGCAGCGTACATGGAGCACCATCACTGACAGACATGTAAACAAACATCCCTTCAGCTGTAAAGGCTCGGCTGACATGTATGCTCGCGAGTTAAAGGAGGAAAAAGGAGCAGCGTATTGATCAAGGGAGTTTGTGATGTTGGAAAGAAGGATTTATGACAAAGGAAGAGGGGACGGGGGGGATATGAGGAGCGCAGATTGGTCTAACCAGGGCTCAACGTGGCAATAAAGTATGGCATTTGAGACAGAGCAGAGCACGCGGAGGGTTATACTGTACTGTGCCACTTCGGGTTGTGGAGGGAGCTGTCCTTTTTGCTTTTACTTTGTGCTCCGTCAGATTGAAGGGTGATCAAAGGAGATCAAACAGATGTTTTTTAAAACCTCAGAAGAAGACTGATGTTCAAAACCTATATCACTGCGGGGCTTTGTCAGAAGGAATTTAGACTGGAAGTTCTGTACGGGAATTTTCTGTTTAATATAAGCGTGTTAAAGTCTGAGTTTGTGTGAAAATGACACTGATGAATGCTGTGTGTTGTGTCATGAAATATGTTTGACACACTGAGAATAGTTTTTGATATCAGTCCAACAAAAGGTGTAACTTGTGATTCTTTTCATGATCAGTATATTTGTAATTTATTTTTTAAATTAACACATGAATCATTTAGTCTGTAAATGACGGTGAAAATGAGTGAAAATTGGTGACAAACCCTTATGTGGCATCTATTGCACGTTGTATTTTTAGCCCTGCTGGCGATATGGTTTACAGGAGGTCGGTGTCCGTGAGTTGGTCGGCCAGTGAAGTCGATTGCCATGAAATTTAGTACAGACAAGATTCTCCAGAGGACGAATCCTCCTGACTTTGGTGATTCTCCAGTTTTAGATTAGTCTGTGTTTTAGCATACTAACACTAAGATAGTGGACATGGAAAACATAACAACTGAATAACATCATGTTAACTTTGTCATCGTGAGCAAGTTAGCATGCCAACATTAGCATTTAGCTCAAAGCACCACTCTTACGGAGCCATGGGTATGTTTGTAGTCTCTTAGTCTTTATGTTTGCGTTAAACAATTCCCCGATTATCAGAATTGTAGTTGATCAGGTAATTGATTATTGTTTCACTAGTAAAAACAATATTTTCAGCAGCTCAGCCAATTTTCAAAAACATTGTATCGTCAGTTTCAAAGTGCTGTGAATGTCTCTTCTCTGGTGAAAAGATGACCTTGCCATCCCTTTATTTTGTCAAAAAATAAACTTGTGATCTCCCATTGTTCCATTTCACAATTTCACGCCTCTTGAATTAAGTTTTTTTTTTTTCTTCTCTTTCCTCAAGTGGACTGCTTTGGCTGTTTTCCCTCTTTCTTTGAAAGGAGCGGAGCCGTACATTTACAAAGAGCTGGGAGGTTTTCCACATTAATCTAGATTTAATATTCGTCTCAAAATACGTTTTCCCTATTAATTAAAAGTAAACCATGTATTGTATGGTACATTATCCCTCTAACGGCCCCATGTGGAGATTATGAAGTGGAAAACTAATGGTGTAGACTTTAGCATTTGGGTTTTGCCTGAGTCATTTACATATCTGTAAGGGGATGTCGATGTATGTGCAAATAAGCAGAACTCTGTGTGTCCCATGCTTTCTCTACCACCCCCCCCGATTTACAGAGGAAGTCAAAGAAGAAGTGTTGCCTCTCTCCCCTCAGCTAGAGAAGGTAATGAGATTCTGTGCACCCTCTATTACGAGGAGGATGAGAAATCTGATTATTAAGGAGAGGCATGTGGCAGTAAGAAAAATCTGTTTGTTTTTTTCTTATTGTATCACCCCAAGATACAAAGGTGACCCCCATGTTCCGTTCATTAAATCTTGCCTCCTCTAATTTATCAAGGTAAACTATCACAGTTTCTGCTGAGCTAATCAGAAATGGGCAAACTTGTTAGGTGTGCCTCAAAAGGACACATCACAGGATTTGGATATCACTTCTACATACTGAGTGGGGCCTAATTCATGCTTCCCACTGAACAACAAATGTTTTATGGACATTTGCATGAGTGTATTATATTGAGTGTATTTTTTTTTTTTTGTTCACGTAGGAAAGTTCAGGACAATGAGGATGAATTATGACCTCCATAACAGTACAAGTGTAATTATTTCAAGGACACAGACTTGCTGCAGGTGTAGCTTTCTGATGCAAATATCACAGAAAATATAATTTAAGCTGTATATTTTGAGCCCCTAGATATTATTTTTCATAGAATAGTATAAAATCTCAGAGAACGGTCCTTACTTCTTTACAATTAGATAAGCAAGCATTATGTCAGATGACACGACCAGTCCACCCTCTGCAGATCACTTTGTCGAGTGTGTATGTTTTTGTGAGATTTTATTCCTGAATACGGAAAGAAAGTAATGATGTGAGTGCCACACTGAATAACAATGAACTTAACCATTACTTAATCACTAAACCATGTGGATAATGGTTTAATTTTTTAAAAGTTCATCAGGAATCTTGACGTAAGAAGGTTTTTTTTGTACTTGTAAACTTGTAATTTCATTTTTCAATGCTTCCTCGTTGGAATAAATGGGAAGAGAATCTCTTTTCTTCTGGCCCGGGATTTGTTAGCTATTGTGATGCTATTTGGAGCTGTTTGGTGTGAGGGGCTTTGCCTAGAGAGATGTGAGAAATGTCCCACACATCAGCAAGCTGAGTCACTGCTGTACACCTAACCAGCAACGACTCGTGCCCGTCCCTCCTCCCAAATGTCACATGAGCTCATGTCAACCAACACTTGTGGCAAAGGCACTGCACGGGAAGCAAATTAAACAGTTTGGTTTACAAAACACAGCCATCCATTTGTTAAAAAAAAAGAAAGTTACAAAAGGGGAGAATAGCGGTGCTAAATTCATTTTATGAGCATCATTTTCAAGAAATATCTTTCCCTTACTGGCGGGAAACCAGTTTGTATTCAAATTTCTTCACTAAATCAAAAATAAATGATAGGTCTGTACTATAAGTGGGCAGAATAATTGGCTGTCCTAACTTTCTAATCTGTAATAAACACAGTCTAATAGGCGTATTTTAATCCTATTGTGAGCTGCTTAGACGCTTGAGTTCTGCAGGTGCCGGTGAGAAATTGGTATTTATTACTGAACTGGTAATCACACCAGCAACCTATCTCTGCAGGTCTTTGCCTTCTGACTGAGCCCGTGATGTGCACAGCAGGTTCACAAAGCCAGCGCTGCCAGTTTAAATGACCCAGCTTAGCTAGCATGGCTGCTGTGACCCTCACATGACAAAGCCCCTGTGTAATTAATATGCACGGTGAAATGCTCCCTGCACAGCCACTAAAGCGATTGGAATCATGCACAGGAAAAAAATGTAATCGTAGATTCTGCATGGTGAACATTTTAGTCAAGTGGCATCTGATTGCAAGTTCTTTCTTTTTTTTTTCCTCTTCTTTTTCTTCTTCTTTTTAACGTCCTTTAAGATTGAGATTAAGACTTTCTCCTCAAAGATGCAAATTAATCTTTAAAACTGGACATTTCCCAACATGGGGAGCTCAGTGGGGTGACGCCACAGCCCACCGAGTTCATTTTAATCCCTATGGGCAATTATACTTTCAAATGATATCCTGAAGTTAAATCTTGTTCACACTTAATTAATTTAAACACTACATTTTAGGCATGAAAGTCTCCTTGTCCTCCTCAAGACAAAACTGTTGTTTAATAGGATACAGTAGTCTTGGTGATAAGGATAGTTGAGCTTTGTGCTGATTATTAATTATGCTCTCTTTCTATTTTGTTGTTTGTGTTCATGTCTGTGTGTGAGTGAGTGAGTGAGTGAGTGTGTGTGTGTGGAGGGAGATGATTTAGATAAGACAAATGATCAGACAGTAATATACTCTCATGACATTTCTTTGTCTTCTCTCACTTAACTGATGGGATCTCATGTGTGGGCTTTTGGCTTTATAAGCTCATCGGCATCAGAAAAATAGTTAAATCAAAGACGAGTGGGGTCAGCAAACATTATTATCAGACAGCAGCTCTCCCTGAATTCTATATTTTCCTGTTTTTGGGGAAAAAAATCTTTAACAATGCAGTCATTCTGGTGATATCCAAATATATGGTAGAAAATGTTGACTGGAGTGATGACTGCAGTGTATATTCAGAAATGCTGTTGCTGTATATTTGTCTTTTATAAATGCTGAGTTAATTAATGATATGTGTGCACTATTGTTTCTCATTTTTATAATGAATGCATTACTGTACTGTCACTGAGTCCATTTTGACAAATAGGTGGGTGGATGGATATAAAAAAACATACATTGGTGGCTGCCAAGGGGTTAGATTTTGAATTAATTGAGGGAAATGAATTCAGCGGTAATAGGGCCTGACAGCAGACTGTGGCAATTGTGATGGCAATGATTGATGGTTGATGCACACACAGGCTTATGACAAATAATGCTTGTTTTGCTCCTGGTGTATTTTAAATCCTACTTGTGTGTTCATTAAAAATAAATACATCAAGTGAAAAAATAAAGAAATAGATTAATGGGCGTAAGTGAATGAAAAGATTTTATTCTTTGCGCCTTTCCAAACACATCAAATGCTGTTAGAGATACTGTGCGGCACTGAGGACTTTCAGGGCGACGGACCGGCCACCTCCATCTCTGACCCGCATGAGAGAGGGAGCCCTATCACAGCTCTCATCACGCTCCTGTAGTCGGAGCCTTCTGACAGTGGCGTAATGCTGATCAGATAGCTGTGTGGAGTCATTGCTTACATGTGTCACAACCGCCGTCCATGATCATGTCAGAGTCATGCTGGGCGCCAGAGCCAGGCTCAGGGCTCAGTGGACGTGGCTGTTTTCGCGGCTGACATTTCCCCAGCATGACCGGGCTGGTGGAGCTCCAGTCGCAACCCCGGCTAATGCGCCTCTCCTGGGCCCCGCAGCACAGCGCTGGCAGCTGGAACGTGGGGGCACAGGTGCTGCCAGTCCCTGTTAGCTTTACAGTACCTCCCGGTGAGTCACAAACAATCCCAGCATGCGTCCGCTCTGATACCTCAGCTTATTAAAAGTCTAATGAATAAACAAGTCTTTTGTGTGCATGACCAGCAGAGGTGATAGTGGTGAAATAAACTTGTATCCCTGTTTCCGTAGCTGTCTTCATTCATCATTTTCATCAAGTGGCAACAGCTTTGTGTCCTGTGGCATCATGGACAGCGACAGATTTATCATTTTTAAATGGCTTGAAGACAGACAAACATTCAGAGGTATAATCAGATTAGATGTATCTCCTGTTGATGTGAACTGGTGTTTATTGATGTCACATTGTGAAAAATAACCGAGGCTCGTTTTACAGACACACACTGATGTTTCTTTTTTTCCTTTTTTTTTGTTGATGGAGCTTAACAGAAGTCTGTGAAACGTGGGTTGTTAAACCAAATTGATTTATTGGTTCTTTGGGCTGGACACGATTATCTTCCCACTCTGGGGATCAGCCTGCTTCCCAAACAGGACTGGGTCCTGCCACACAGTCATGACAGCTAAATTGTTTCACTCAAGAGGTTGTCCTCTTGTCCCCCCCTTACCTAAACCACTTGTTACTAGAGAGATATGGTATAATTGTACCCAGAGGAACTTGTAAGCCTATATTGTGAGTCCTGTTTCTCTTCAAGAGCACAGTCCTTTGTGGCACCTAAAACAGGGAGGAGAAGGAGGGGCTGGAGGAGTGTAGGGTATGTATTCCCTCTTTGTTAGAGGCGATATTGGATCACGGTTTCATAAAGTAGAGCACCGTTTAGATTCACTTATTTCCTCTAGAGATTTGTTTTTGTCTCATAGTAAATCTACTCAACTTGCTGTGCTAATTGTACTAATGCTAACAAGAGCCACATTTCACGTGCATGATAAATGCTTTGTGTTGTGCAAAATAAAGCCCAGATCTTGTTGTAATTATAAGTAAATACTTGCTCTAATTTAAATCTAAATCACAAGGTTTTATGCTCTTTTTGTGGTAAAAATATTGCCACTCAGAGTGATACCATACCCGAGCAGTTTTTTTAAGTGCAGGTGAACATGTTGGCGAGAGGAGATAAGAGGAAAGTATCTATAAATGGCTCCTACACCTTTGGTGTTCTCCATGAGTGGTATTGGGGTGGGGGTGGGATGGTGGTGGTGTTGGGGGTTACTCACTGACCATTAGTGTGCTCAAGTGCAGTACATTCTATGGCCTGTCAACTCCTCTACTAATGTGTGAGGAAATAACTCTATTTCCCACCCGAGTGAAAATCACCTGCTCTGACGCGACTTAAAGTACACACTGTTCAGATTACTTTTTTACTTATTTTTTTTAATGGTGAATTTGTTACAAAAGCCTCTTGATAATACTGTTAAAGTTAACATGGTGTAATGGCTGCATGCAGTTCATACCTGTAGAATAAGCAGTATGCAAGGATGAGGTGCAAAAGTTTAATAAAAATAATACTGTACAATTAGTCGGGAAGTGACCTGACCTTTCAAAACAATGTGACTACAACAAGAGGACCAATAAAAACAAATACAGACAACAACATTAAAGGGTGAGAAGTAAAAATAAGAGCTTAAAGCTGAAGATATTTAAACCTGTCTGGTCCCCTCAGGCATTGATAGGCCTTCACTGAAGATGGGGAGGGCTTTAAGGCAAAGCCACCTTTAGAAAATCCCTTAGAAAATCTTAAAATCTGTTGCACAGTAAAGTTGGCAAAATGGGGGTAACGGGTATATATGTTTGTCTTGAGGAAAATAAATGACCATAAAGTAAAGTAGTTTTCTTCATACTTCTGCCATTAATATTAGGTATATTACCCTCACTCCATTCGCACAAAAACAGTACATGCTCAGTGTTTTAGTGCTTAGTTGCGTGTTGCTATCCTAGTTATGACATTTATTTTTATCAAAGAGCGATTAGGGAGGTTAGAGAAAAGAAACACTGTAATTCTCCCTCACGTCACCGCAATCCTCATGAACGATAATTTTCTTTAAGTAATGCTGAGTGGTATAGAACTAACAAACGAGCCTCTCCATGCCTGCGTGTCATGTTAAAGAGGAGCGGAGAGTGGTGAGGAGAGGTGTGTGTGTGTGTGTTGAGGGTTTAACCCCTGCTGTTCCTGTCTGTCCAACACCAACCCCCACCACCCACCTCACCTCCACCTCCACCCTCCACCCCCACCCAAGGCTTCTTCCTCTCTTCTCTCAGCGCGCCACTCCTGCACAGGGCCAATACAAACAGCATTATTTATGCTCTGCAAAACACCCCTTAATTACTCATGAACGGGCGCACACTCCGCAAGTCCGCCGCTCCCTACCACCCACCAACAGCCATTAAACACTCCCTAAAAGCTTGCTATTTGATATTAGCACACTTGAGCCTTTGAGGAGAAATAAAAAAAAAAAAAAAAATCTGGGAGTGATTTACATATGCACAGCAGCTGATATTTATACTCAGCGGTGCGTCCCTGAAGGGCTTGTCTTATTACCTCTGTCCTCGGGTCCTAGCGCAGAGACCAGGAAGGCAGGCAGGTGATTAATTCTGTACTCACGAGAAGCCAACAGTTCCACAACAGGGAGCAGAGGAGGATTTCTATAGGGCTTTTTTGTAGAGAACACTCAGTCTCTCTACTTCGTGGGTTTTCTCGGCTGTTTATTTCCATATCCAATTATATTGTTCCCTATTAGGGCCAGCTTACTTGTGATTAAGCGGCTGCAGAGAACACATAGTACTGTCTGCGCTGAGGTGGTTTGTACATGATGTTTTATCTGGTGACGAACAGCAGATTTACTCCATGTCGGATGTGGTTCGTGCCGGAGGATTCACTGTACCTGCTCTGTGAAAATTATTGCATCTTAACACATTTCAGAGCGTCACCGAGGTCTCGCCATGCTCTCGAGCAGCCGCGATAAGCGCCTGACGTCTTTGTACCAGTGGCAACGCTGACATCAAAGTCGTCATAGTCTGAAGCCCCTCGTTGCATCCTCCTCACGCACCACATAATATTTCACCATTCATGAGCTCTCAGCAATGCCTCACTGAGTAAAAAAAATTATAACATTCAGCTTGAAAACTGCATCTTGTTCCTCATAATAATTCAACTTAAAAGTTTATTAATTGACCTCACAGGAATCCTGTATAATGACGTAAAAGTCCACATTTCACCTAAACTATAGAGCTGCATTTTTGCACTTCACAGACACAAAAAAACATTAATTACTTCTACATCTGCCTCTAAAAAGCTGGCTAAACCTCTAGCTAGACCTTCATTAGTTGAACCAGCAGAAACACTGTGTTCAACTTCGTCTCTAATTACATCATCAGATTCAAACAGTAGAGCCATCAGCTGCTCGCTCTGTGTGTACTATTTAAGATCCCTCTGTCTAATTACTGCTTTAGTCCCATATCCCTATGACATGGCAGTGATAGATCATTATTTTCCCTGCAATTTGTTATATTCTTTGCAATATAATTGGATCAGATTAATTATTATGATTAATGGATTCTTGGGGTTTCTGCGTGCAACCATTAATACTAGGGGTTCGAAGCAGGCAACATACACAAATTTAAGGCACCAGAGGCGGTGTAAGCTGTAAAGTCCAACGCTGGTGAACCACTCACTTTAACATTTTTATCAGAGACTCTCTCAACCTGTGTATGAGATGCATTTCTGTGCTTTTCTTTGGTTATCTTACATTTGTCAAAATAGTATCTCATTTTTATTCTGAATTTGTTAACATGGTACTTTAATACTTTAATTAATGATATTTGACTATTATGCTGTGCATAATATGTCTATAATTACTTACCATTTAGTGGAGTTAACCTCACCTGATTTCTTTATATATATTTCTTTAATTTGCACTTTTGCTTCTTATCGTGTCTTGAGGCATTATAGTAATGCTGCTTTAACACTTCAACACCCCTCTGTTTACTACTGCAGACACGGCCAATCAGTTCAATTTCAAGTTTATAACATGATAGTTTATTAATGAGAAGTGAAACTCTTTTCCGACGCCCTAAATCTATACCGAGGCTGCAATTTAGCTCTTCCAAAAAAATACTGTCCAGTTATGTTGGATGGACACTAGTCAATTCCCTGTGCATGGGAATGGCTCATTAACGGGGCGAGGCAAAGCGGTGTGCGTTTGTATATGGCTGCCGGTGGTGGACGTGTAGAATGGATTTATGGTGTCACTCAGCCCTGGAGAACGACTAATGAGGGTGTGCAGGCTAGCAGCGTCCGAGTGGGGTAATTCCACCCACCATCCATCCAGCAGAGGGGGGTTGGAGGGAGGGAGGAAGGGAGGGAGGTAGGAGGAGGGAGGGGGGGAGGGGGGGTTTGTGGAAGGAGGACACATCCCTCATTACGTGAGAGTGTCTCAGGAGCTTTCTTTAATATTTTAATAAATAACATCAGCCCAACAAGAAATTAATGAATAGTATCATTAATAATGAGCCCGAGCCTTGTAGTGATAGGACAGATATTAAATTGAACCACTGTGGGGAGATCTCCTGAGACTCGGGATTTTTCCAGCAGCAAACAAGGCCAGTGAATGAGGCAGCCGTCCCTCCGTGCCAACAGCTTTTACAACAGGTTGAAAGTAATAAAGGAGGATTTTTCCAGCGATAGAGTTAAGCCCTAGGAAATCTGCTCATGTAGATCGCTATGAAAGGCACAGCCAAATGTGATCCTTAATTAAACTTTAATCAAGATAATGCTGTTTGCAGGAGAAGTAGTTTAAAAAAGGTGTCCCCAGCCCCCTTATTTCCACCCAGTCAACCTCCCCGCTTCATATTGTAGCGGTCATAACCCCACTTATCTGCTTCTTAAACTTGTGTGTGTTTGTTTGTTTGTTTGTTGTTTTGTTGTCCTCTGCAAAGCCTGCTATTCTTTCTTTGTATGGTTTTGATTCAGGTGTACATTTGTCAGGATTTCTCTGCATTGTCTTATTTATTTGCTCTCGGTAAGTTTTGCACTCCAGATTATGCAGAAGAAATAGACATTCATGCACTAGAATTAGCTAATTTGTCAGAATAAATTCAGCCTGCACAACTTTAAGTTATGTTATTCTGTCAAATTGACATTTTTAAAGGAAAAGAAATGCTCAAACACATCCTATTTCATCTATTTTTTTAATCCCATTAAAATCAGACAAAATCACATTAAACAACTCTTTTCACCACAGATTATTGAAAACAACATAGCCTTGGTGCATTGTGGGTTTGTACACTTATTGGTCTGACTGGCCCAAAAACTAAATTACTGAACAAGTTGCTACAGTGGTGCAGCCAGAGAGAGACCACAGATGAGTAATGACATTTGTTTTGCACCTTGAAAATACTATTATTACTAATAGAATAATATTAATGCTTTTTATGGAAATCATTTAGTCAGAGAATTGCTCAGCGCCTTCATCTTATTGTAATTTATGCTGCTTTTTAGCTACTAAATCTCAGCAAGTGGCTTGGTGGAAATGCAACATCTTATCTTAAAGGTAAAATACATTCATTTACACAGAGCAGATTTGGGTCATGTCACGTTCATTTACATAATAGTATTAGCATAGCATTATGAAAGCAGGTAAACTACAGTATGAGGCAAAGTGCTTACACTTAATCATTGGTGTGTTACCTTATTACATGAAAAGTTAATATATGTGTCTGCGATTCTGAATCATTTCCAGTAAATACTGTTTGCTGCTCTGCCAGCTAAGAGAGAATATTACACTCAACTTAACTTGTTTCATTTGTTCATACAGACTGTGCCCAGTTTCTTTGTGAGATGTCCAAAGTTGTGATACGTTTATTTATCTCTGTGTGGATTTATTTAAATAAAGATAAAGGAAGCAAAATTCTTTGGGTTTAAGAGAGCTTTAATGAAACATTCCTACAGTTTGTAATGTATCCTCTGTATCCTTAAGTTAATAAAGCCAAAACAGTTTAATCATCAGTAGATAGGACAGCCAGTAAGTAGTTGTAAGTGCTGAATTTTGTTTCTGAAATTTGGCTTGTCATTTCTGCTCTGTTTAGACCATATGTCCCTACCACGTACAATATTTATTCATTCCCTGCTGTATAAAAAATACCAGTATTTCCTTCATAATAAAAAGTGGATTACTGTGAATCACAGGAAAGCATCACCAGCTGTCACAGAGAAATGAGACCATGCTGGCCAATGTCTATGATGATTAAAAAACACATTTAGAAATTAATGATTAATTAGCCGGTTCATGAGCAAGGCAGAAGTAGCACTGGTCATTATTAGAAGTTCATTGGAATAAAGTTTTATATTATTATTAGCAGTAGTGTTTTTAAAGAAGAAATGTTTTAATGCTAAAATTTGTTCAACAGGTGGACGAAAAAGCTGGAACAACAACAAGAAAAGCTTTTCATTTGTACTCATCCTAAGGTAAAGATCGATCTGTCCACCACAACTGCTGTTTTGCACATGTTTGCATTTGTCCTTTTTTTTTTTTTTTTTAATTTATTTGTTGGCCTTTACAATACTGTGTACGCATTATATGAAGCATTAACACGGATAGAAATTCCAAGTAAAAATCAGTGAAGTTGTCACAGAACATTTGGGTCATAGATATTAAAAAGAAGATCTCCCTACTGTAGTTTGTGTAGAAACAGGAAATGAAGGACACTGATACTTGATACGTGAGGTAAAAATGCTGCAGTCTCCACCACCTGAAGTATTAGCAGTCGGGTTTGACTGATTACAGCGCCACCACTGCTTGTTTGGTCGCCTCCTCTAAAAGCAATACTCAGCAGAACATGGCTTTTTCTCCTTCATATTGTGCTTTCTGCATGAATAATTACATCCTTGATTTCTGAGGTGCACTTGTACGGCTCCCACAGTAGAAACATGCCCTAAGATTGATAGAGGCTCCTCGTGTAAAGAAGTGTTTTTTAAAATAACCAGCTATTAAAAATGTTCTCATTGGACAGTGAACCAAATACCACCAAAACCAGTAAGGATGGGATCACATGTTCATTTTTTTATTATTTCTTTATCTCTGAATTGTAAAGACGTGTATGTGTATGTTCATTAATTGTGCGATTCGTGCTTGTGTGTGCTGTGTAAAGTCCACAACTACCTTGAGCAGCTCCTCTGCAACTTGCACAGAATACTGTAGGACGCCGACCGGACAGAGACAAATCGCAAGCTCGAGAATTTCCATAGTGCTGTACATCTTTTAATCATAACGACTAAACAATGAACAACAGTGGGATTGTGGTATTGGATGAACAGGAGCAGTGCGAGAGGCTAACCCCCCCTCCTTTCCTCCCTTTCCTGCCGCTGGTGGAATAACTAATGCACAGAGGGTCATGGTGTAAAACTGTTGCCCCAAGGTCAGCGTACTGACACTTAATTGTTTGTCCTGTCATGTGTCACTTCCTTGAAATTTCATATCTGACCCTTGTTAGCCCTTGTGCTTCTGTTTTAATCCCCAGTGTGACACAAAGATCAGGACTGTGCTGTGATCAAGATGTGTCAGATTACTTGTGTTGGGTCCTGTCATTTTGATGCAATACAGGCCGACGATGCTTGTCTGTCATGTGCAGACCGAGGCATTGTCTCATTCTTAAATGCTATGTTCACAGATTGGTTCCTTGATAAATCATTTTAGGCATTATTTTTTTACCTAATTGGTTGCAGGCCATTGAGAAAACTGGATCTGCTCCCTATTCTAATAAGCAACTCTAGAAAGAGTTGCTTTTCGAAATTAACCATGTTATTAAGTTCCAGCTATCTTAGGTAAAGGGTTGCATTTTATATATTAACCTTATAGTGATGAAATTTATGATAAAGGGTAAAAAATAGCCTCTGTTTAATATCTGTAGTTTGGCCTCGTTCGTGTAGTGTGTCTCATTGTCAAACCAGCTTTTATACACTTTACCTTTTATAATTTTGAAGCGCTTTGGGAATAAGTGAAAACCAATACAAATTACATTATAAACGGGAAGGTACATCAATCACAGCACACATGTAATATTGCTTTTTCACTCGACCAGCTGCTGCAGCACAAACGAGCGTGAATCTTCAGTTAGCCAAATTATTGTCTTTCATGGAAGGCAAAAATAATTTTTTTATTACATGTTAAGGCACGTATCTATTTTGTGATTCTTCAGTTTTTATGTGTGCCACATATTTTTTTGTCCAGGGGTTCGTACTGTGTATACTGTATGCGAGTGTGTTGTCTGTGTGCTTGTGTTTATGCCTGTATGTGTGAGCGTATGCATGTGACTGACTAATACCGTAAGCATGATTCAACATCACCCACACTATCATTTTATAGTCATTTGCCTGCCCTGCCCTTAAAGAATAATTTCAGTTTCAGTCTTGCCTACCTTATGTTTTTATCTAACCTGTTTCACACACAAAGTTCACTGAAAATGCAGCTTTGTTTGAAGAAAAGCACGATGGGTGTTAGGTTAGGTGCACGGTGAAGTGGTAGTTGGACCCAGATGCAGACGAGGCAGGAGGCAGATAGACGTGGGCGTTGAACTCTTTATTAGAGGCAAACACGGGAACACAGGAACGCAGGAACACGGGTAGCACAGGGAAACACAAGTAAGTACAAGAAGCTACGCACGGGGAAGCGCAAGAAAGACAAGTAGTACACGAGAAAGCACAAGTAGGAACAAACGACACGACAAAACTGATCAACGCAGACGACACGACAAAGAACAAAAGGAGAAGGACTGACTTAAATACACAGGAGGAAAGGGAAGTGGAAACAGGTGAGGAGACTAATGGGGACAGGTGAAACCAATTGGGGCGGAGCAGGCAATCAAAAAAGGAGGGAAACACAAAGGGCAGGAAGTAAAGTGCAAAACCAGTGAGGAAAGACGAGACTACAAAATAAAACAGGAAATACACAACAGGTAACATACACATAACAATGGGGTTTAAAACATGAGCAGTCAGATGTCACACAGGTTTTCTAGCAAACCCCCAGATTAGTTAACCTTAACTGGAAGAGAAAACTGGGGTGAACGGTAAAGACATAACTCAAAGTGTTCAATGTAAACATCCAGCTCAGTCTGCAGACAGAATTACTGGTTCAAATGTGACATCTGGCATGATCCATAGTTGTTTTGAGCAATTATTACAGACTAATAAAGGGTGCTTCAAATGATCTGGCTTGTTTCTAGCTGGTTGTCACTGTATTTCCACATCTTGGCAAATAGCTGTGAAAAAAAAGGCCAAAGCTATGAAACCAACAAGTTATTTATTTATTTTTTTTATGTATATAGCACTTTAAAAAACTTTTATTGACCTTTGTGACCCCAGTCCCCAGAGGACATTGTGTGAAAAACCTACTTTTGTTTGAGTCACCAAAGACAAGAGTGTGCATCAGTAAGGCTGAGCAAACACTTTGGATGCTTTTATTACCATTGTGAATTACCGCCACAACTGTGTGAAATCACATCACTTCTGTGTCTTTGTAGACCCGCTGTCAAAATACAAACTATATGAGTTTTTAAAAAAACTCCACAGGTCGCCTTAATCTCGGTTGTGATACATGTAAAGACACAACTGAATAATGTGTGAAACTCTATCAAGCATCTATCTTGACGCAGTCTTTTTCGCTAACAAATATAAAATCAAACACAATGAACAGGGAATTTCCTGTGTATGTACAGTATTACAAATCATCATAAACTCTATTATCTGTAATTTATGATGCCTTTTTTTTTTTTCTCACCCCTGCAGTTTCCCATGTGCAACACTGCGAGGTTATCACCCGAGACTTAACAAACGATGTGCTTGTGTTTGTATGAATGTATTGATCAGCGCTCTATTTGGGCAGATATCTTTCTTTATTTGGGATGGCAGGCTCACAGGCAGGAACGCCGTCTCCCTCCTTCATGCCACGTCTCCTGTTTTTTGCCTCACTGGCTTCCCTAACTGCCCCGCTTTATTGAATAAATTCAAGCTGTCACTTCCCATGCTGGCAGAATAACTCAAACACAACATATAATAATACAGGAAAAGTAGGATAAAATAATCTTGTCATGGCTGTAAAAGTGATTGCTTGAAGCCATAGTCGGCAATCAATACACTAATTCCGTAATTTATACTCGCAGCAATTGAGGAGGAAGGAAGCTCTGATATGGTATTTCTTGGCTCACTGACCAACTTTGACCTTCAGTAGAAGTGAGAGTGGGATTATTGTGTTGTTCGGCTCAAAGAAATCACCTACAAGAGTTGAGAGGCAATGTCTGACATTTTATGTTCAGGACCAAAACCTAAACTGATTAATTCTTGGTAAGCACCAGCTCTTGAGCTTTCACTATCTTTATGACAGCAAATCCCTGACACTCAGCTGACAGAGTGAAACATAAAAGCTGGCCAGTGATTTTCTTCAACTTATTTCTTTTATCCTTCCTTTTTATGGAGGGGGAGGCACTTTTCTTTTTCACCCTGAAGCAAGAGGATTTTTTTTTTTTTTTACCAATTTCGCCAGAACTCATTATCAGTTCCTCATTCTGCCCGTTTCACTTTTCAGCAGTTGCCAGTCATAGGCTATTACTAATTATGTCTTTTTATGGGTCAGTCCTTGCCTGCACTTTATGGCAAAGGCTATATGCAGAGCACTACTCGAGTACCTCTCGCAGTAAACTACAATATTTATCTGGATATCCTCGGACATGTTACAACAGATCCCCTCTCAGCGGCAGACAACACTGCTGCTGTTGTTGTGGGTGAGATCCGTGAAGCCCCACGTTAAATCGAATACAGAATACCGGAAGGCGTCAGAAGTTTCTCTGAAAGGAGAAATTGATTGCAATTAGCAGAGAGATTTTTTCAAGTGTTTTTCTGCCCCCTCTAGTGATGCTAATAACTTAATGATCTCTAAAAATGCATGCAATTTGCCTCAATTGGATTTAACCATATTGTATACTTATGTGCCACAGATTTCCAGTCACTGAAGGTTTGATTGAGCATCAGACATTGTATAGTAAATAATAATGGCAAAGGCAAGGAAATACCACAGCTATTCTGTAGTGGTTGAATAATATGTCATAAAAGTGTGGCTATTCATAACAGAAAGAGTTTTGTCCTTGTTAAACGTCAAGCAAACTAGTCCCACTGTACAAATATGAAGATTAATATCAACCTTAAAAATACAGATGCTAAGATATGTGAAGTATGTACTCATGTATGCTCTTATGCCCTCAGTCGAATATCCTACAAATTTTATAAACAATTATCTTTCCCTAACCTTACCCATAGATAATTTGCCACAACCACAACATTTACATACACTTACTTCTGATCAGCTATGGCTTCAAGCAAAACTGTAATAATTAAATACGCTAGTTATCTCTGTTGATGCAAACATTTAAATAGAAGTGTAGCACAGAAACCAAAAACTCTATCAGCTTTAAATTTGAATACAACTATACTGTATTTGTATTCACATATATTGTAGAAAGTGAGCATTTTAAAATTGTTGGCATTGTATGTAAATAACAATAACAGGAATATAATTCTTGTCCTTTTAATATAGTTGAATAATCCTATATTGACTTTCTTGTCAGTTGATAGGATGTTTCTGCTGCACTTAGAGTGTGTCTAGTTTTCTTACTGGAAAAAAAACAGTGGATAAACTTGCCAGTTTGACAACAAGGGTCAAATAAAGATCCTTTTATAATGATATCTAATTTTCCTTTTCCAAAGGGTTGTGAAAACTTGTGATCTAGAAAGTCTTCATGAACAACCCCACTGATCTCAACTCAGACAATCATCAACAGTTCTTTCTTGCCAACCCAAAGCTCGGTGTCACTGCCTCCACAACAAGCCATTAATCCAGCCCAGTGCCACCAATTAGAAAACCCCACAAACAGTGACTGTGCAGTCTGTATGATCTCTCGGTAGACAGAAGGTGGTCTAACTCAGCAGGGGGGGCAGTGGTCAGTGAAACCCCCGCCAGGTTATTGAGGACAGAAGGAACTGGGGGTGTCATAATGATCACTAAATGTGTGCGGTGTTCACTTACAGCAGGAGATTGGCAAGGAGGTGCATGACCTTTGCTATATTGACCTACTGGTTGACTCCTAGTGGGGTGCTGCAACAACACAAGAAACAACACTCGAGTAGCAAAAGAAGAAAAACGGCAAAAGAAATAGTTTCATTGTGAGTCCAGATGAACCAGACTTATTTGTACACTTAGTACACGTGCATGTGGGATGTATGCATGCGTTTGATTCTTTTACTTTACATGTGTGCCTCCAAGCATAAACCCATGAAGTGTGTGTGTGTGTGTGTGTGTGTGTGTGTCTGGTTTTAGGGCGACGTGGTGTGGTGTTGTAGTAGCAGCAGCAGCGATGGGGGGGTGGGGTGGGGGTTGTGACAGACAGAGGTCTCACCTCACACTTCACGTCCCAAATAGATTAAAGGAATTTTTCCCAGATTCTGCCTTTCCCACTCCTGCCCGAAGCAGAATGAGCACTTGTGAGGATAATTAAAATTGATGATACAGAATGACAGAGACATGATTTCTGCCTGCAGCAAGAGGTCTCTGAAGACAGTGTAACCAAACTGTCATGCCACCACTGTTCTGTTTTACATGACTGTTTCACCTTACTAAACTGATCGCAAGTAAATACTCTGTATTGAATTAAAATGTGATGTATCAGTCTGGGGACTCAAGGTTACTTTCTTTTGATGGAAGTTGTCCTTTCTTTACCCTTTATGGTGGTGAGGTTAATGCGAGTGATTTTTATTGGACTACTGTGAATTTTATTTAAATAAAGAGCTCACCAGTCCAGAGGTGATGACAGTATATATACTACCATATGTATGTTGACTGATCAAGACTTTTCTCGAAAGAGGGCAACGTGTAACCCATTTTACATTTATAAGCACCATATGAGCACTTAATAAATAGTTTTATAATATAATATAAATTTTAAATAGATGCTGTGTAACACACAGGGTTGTGTGTACTGGTGTATCATTAAATATGATTGCAGTTTTATTATGTTATTAATCATTCAGTATCTGTTTAGACAATATTTACAGCCGCTTCGTAGAGCAAATGAAATAAACACCTCCACATCTTCTTATATCTGCTTACAGCTACGTTATGTTATTTTATGAACAATGTATGTACTGCTGTTTATATTCTGCCTATAAATGAGAATAAAGTAGGTTGAGAGTTAACCAAAAGGGATCATGTTACAAATCAACTGTTTAGAATCTATTTAGAGTAATTTATATCCAGGATAGCAGTTTTTATAGTTTTTTTTCCATAAATGCGGAACTTTTATTTATTTATTTTTTTGTTATAAATTTCTAAATATCATTCTAGGAATCTGTGTCGCTCTACTTCCACTTGTGCACAGGTGAGAAGATAATGTCAAACTAATTATCTGACTGCAGAGTATCAAAACAGGAGAGTGCTCAGCTTTTGATTATTCATGAGTTTTGAAAGTTTCGTAATATCTAAACGTGTCAGTTTGTGAGAAAATGGTTAGTTTTATAATTATAGTTCATTATTGCGCTAAATACACAATGAAGGGCAAGTTATCCCCCCATAGATGAGGCTCCCCAGCTGATTGGTCTGTGTCTTAGTCAACTAAACTTCCTCACCGTCATCGATCTCAATGACTGTCAAATTACGGCCGTTTGATTATTCACGACACGTGTCATTTTAGTCCTGAGTGGGAACAGCTTGCTCCTGTTTCTGGTTTATTTGAAGGAGCTGAACAGCTGTCAATGAGAAGAGCAGAGGGACGCAGGGTTAGACAGGGGTGGGGGGATGGTCACTAAACCCCCACCAGGGCCCTCCTAAAGATAAATATTGATTGCGGACAGTTTTAATTACTTCCTTAAATTGAGCAATTTTGGTTTTCCCAGTTGGCTTCCTGCGAAAAATCCATGTAGGATTCCACATTGAGGGAGAAGAAGAGGGTTGAGCATGGCGCACCATAAATCACCGCAGATACATAATTCATTGGAAGCATGTGAAAAGGACAAGACAAGATGCTTTGGATCATTGAAAACAGCATTTCCACAGGTCTTTCCATGCACTGAGATCTCCCTCTTTGTTTGTGGAGGTCTCTGGACTTCGTCACCTTGTTTAACTTGCACACTCATTTGAATGATGCTGGATGATGAATCTCCTTCCTTTCAGATTTTATTCTTTTGCATTTTATTTTTAAATTTGAACCTGAAAGGATATTTTAATAGAGCAATTATTTTCATAATGCACAGGGATTGTTCAAAATAGAAGGAACAAAAGTGTGAAGATTCAGGAATAGTATCACTGCAGTTGTATGGGATACTAATTCTGACACACTCGGTCCACTCATCTTCAGAAGGCCAAGGTCAATTCTTATTTCTGTTAATGTGAAGACTACTCTGATTTTGAGTCATTAGTTGGCAAGCCATTTCTATTATAGGAAACACTATTTCACTATCTCCTAAATGCAGATCACATCTTGTTAAACAGACGTCCTTGACATGTAGGTAACATTATCGCTCATTCATTCAGTACATGACTGCTTATAGGTTCAGTGTCAGCCTGAAAAAATGTAATTACTTTCAATAAAGATATGCATCATGGGATGAATATGTTAACTTTGAATAGCTGTTTAAGTCATAATTTTATTTAAGGGTTCATCTGATTGATTCCATGTCAGGAAATATGCTATTCAGTTCAGTTCAATTTGCTGAGACATTACATTGGTATGGTATGGCCTTCTTCATATCTGATGCCTCGTGTTTCCTTTGATCTTTTTATCCTCCAGGAAGATCCAAGTAGTTTGAGTCATGGAAACTCTGCCGGACAAACTTGATAGTTCAGTGATTTCCGGAGCAAAATTAAAATTCATGGTGAAACGTAAGACACAGAAAATCACCTCTAGAGCCTGTATGGGGTCATTGTGGCACATGATGATAAAGGATCTTGGTGTGATGTCAGTCAACTTTTCTAACAAATGATGCTGTTGGATCTGTGAGGCTATACGAAGCACACTGGTGCTTTAAACTAAGTGCCAACATGACAACATGCTCACAATGACAATGCTAACATGCTGGTGTTAGCTTGTAAAATGTAGTTTTAGCATGTTAATACTTGCTAATTAACAAATGGTGTGGCTGATGGGAATGTCATTAGTTTTGCAGGTATTATTTGGCCATAAACCTACTGGACAAATGAAAAATTTCTCCTGTCACTGGTAAAATAACACCAAAGTTATGACAATCCATCCTGAGGGGAACATGAATGTCTGAAACAAATATCACAGCAATTTTTCCCAGAGGAGCATGCAATTAGCTGAAAATCAAACAAAACCTCACGGTGGTGTTAGAGGAAAAGTCAGGTTATGACCAAAGTCAGTCGGATTCCTCCTCTGGGGACCATGAACATGTCTGACTGATTGGCAGTGCCATCCAGAGGGCCACTGGACAGTCTCGCTTGGAGCTTTCCTGCAGAGTTTGTCCAGTTTTCATGGAAATGCTCCAGTTTCCATTTTTTTCCTGTGCACATTAAGGACTTATGAAACTCGAAATCGAGCAGTGGCCCATTATTGTGTCTGGGCAGCTGTATGTCTTTGTGCCTGCAGGCTGTAAATGGCGGCATTCCCTCCTCCTCTCTCAGGACTGACCTACAGCCTGTCTTCAGCTTACCTGTGGGAGAGGCGCGCATCTGTCCCAAATCCACACAGCCAGACCCGCTCTCCCTCGAGACCCAGCTCTCCATACCACCAAATAGATTGGTCGCCGGAATTACACGATTGAGGTTTCCGAGCAAGGCGTTACTCCGTTGTATTGTAAAGACCCCTATGCTGACCTGTGCATGGAGGCATAGGAAGACAAATTTTTACACTCTGTTCATCAGAGGTGCCAGCAAGCCCAGCAATTGGCTTGGAGTTTCTCCTGTCCCTTCCTGGTATTAAAGAGAGGAGAGTGAGAGGGAGCTGACTGAAGCACTGACCTTAATCTGAAGGGTTGTGCAGTTATAGGCAGAGGTGAGGTCTGGTCAGCTGTGCTACACCAGCCCGTGGTCCATCCATAACATGACGGCGGCTGGGGAATGCATACAGAGTGAAGCATTAAATGTAAATAAGTGTAGCGTCTCACGCGCTCTGGAGCCAGCAAACCGGTTATAGGCCGATGTGGTTTGTTCAAGCACTTAGTGATATTTCGCAGAAAAATACATTGTTCCGTTTGTTTTCAATGGAGATGCTTGAAAGCGGTGTACAAAGCAGATATTGCGCAGGCAGCGAGCATACTGAAAGACGGGCTCCACTACATCGCTCATGCCTTTCCCTACATTATTAGAATACTGCAAACAGAAAGGAGAGAAATCTTGAGTGGTGTGTGTTGCCATCAGTTATTGTTGATGTGCCTGTTTTGTGCTTTTTTTCCGGCCTGTTTCACATTCTTATTCATGTGAGTGGATCAGCATATATACCATACATCAACAGTGTAAACAGCGCTCAACACTTTGACCGGCCCTGCAGATGACGAGGATTCTTCTTAAACAAACTCAAATGAATAAATAATATGTCAAGGAAGTGCTTATGCTCAGATCCATAAATTACTTCTGCGCCCCCCCCAACCCACTGTCCTCCATGACATCGGTGTGAGTGAGAGTCCCGCCTGTGATTACGGCCCCTCTTCTTCTTATGCACCAGACTGACAAGCCCATGTCGGAGGGAGGGGTAGGGGGGTGTGAGGGGTTGTAGGAGGGGGTAGACAAGCCCCTCGCTCTGAGTGCTAATGGATGATTGGAGGCAGGATAGGAGACTTCAGTTCTCTCTTTCATCCTGGCCTGCTTTTGACCCGGAGAGCCGGCAGTAATCGGCCCGGCAGAGGGGTAATCATTCCCCGCGTGCAGACTCTGATAAGTTGGAACACCTTCCCCCGGCAGCGGAGGGAGCTCCCGCGGCCTCCCCGGTTATCGCTGTCCCCGGCACCCCTTCAAGAGGCTGCGTTTGCCTCCTCTCCCAGGCTCAAAGGCTCCATCAACGGCAGCTCTCTACTCCGCTTTCATCTGACAGAGCACATAAGCCGGTGAAAGGGAGGGAAAAATAAACTGGGTTTCTATCTCTCAAATTGTGATCTTATGAATTCGATTTGGTCACTTTTAAAATGTAACTGCACAATTTGTTATTTTCCCCTGTTTCCCTTTCTCTGTTAATATCTGTGGCGATAAATTGCTTCGATTGACAGGCTCATTTTATTTGTTGTTGTGCTTCTGTATTTGTGATAAGGCAGAAAACCGTGGTCACCTGAAGAGGCTGAGAAGTTCTCTGAGGCTCGAGTGCTGTTGCTCGACACCTTTCATATAAGCCACTGTGAAAATTGTTTGGCTTATTTTGTTGAGGAAAATCTCCGTGTTTTGCTTGATTACATTTTGTTATGGTTTTCCTCCCATTTTTCAGAGAACTTCTTAAGCCTGCCGAGATTACTGTTTAATAGGGATAATATTGTACTGGCTTTATTGGCTATTTGCAGCTGCACCGCCGGTTCATTTAATAGCCCCGCCGGTTGTTAAAGGGATTACACAGCTGCCACACTCTAGTGTGTACAGTGGGCCTCTGGTGGAAAAAAAGACTATTGCCTGTAATGGGAAGACTGAAAGGAAAATAATTTTCTGTAGTTTTTCAGAAATGTGTGATCATACATGCAAAGTTTGCCTGGTCACATTCAAATTACCTGCTGGCCCCTTTGTGATCTGACTCTGATGATTTCCCATTCCATATCTAAGTGACCTTTAGAAGGCCAGAGGCACTACCCAACATTGATTAAATAAATTGATCCCCACACATTCAAAGGATATTAATTAGACATGGAAAACAAGTGAATGAACACAAATAGCTCTTAGTTTAAATGCAATAGCAAATAAAACATTGAGGGGGATTTGAGAGAGCCCAATAATACAAAGAGCTGAAGTCTCTTTATCATTTGAAAATGAGGAAGCTCGTTCATAAACTTTTCTCATGTTGGTTGAAAAACTAGTAGGAATTACCATAAAATCATTTTTTAAATGGTATTGTTTTTCTCTACTGATATGATTATTTCACAGCTTCATGTGATTTATTTCCTCATTAGATGATTTATGTAATAATAATTTACTACAAAACAATTGGCATGATTACTGACTGCATTCAGGCCTTAAGATCAATATGTGGCCTGACAGAATCTGTCATCTTTGAACCAGGACACATGCTGAAATGTCGTATTTTAGTGGCCTGTGCCTTGTCCATGTCAGCAGCAGCTGCCAAATAGGTTTCAATCGAGAGGGCAGAGTCATACAATATGTGCCAAAGCTAACAGCTGTTAACTACGCAACCTGCAGGCTATGAACTGCAGCTCTGTCCATTGTCAGTCTCTCCACAGTTAAATATTCCTGGAGGAATTTGTTACAACAAGGCCATACATAACGGGTGAAAACCCTTTACACCAATATTGCTCTCAAAATTGGCAGCATGAGAAGGAGGGACATGAGGGATGCTTGAGTGCGGTACCCTATCCCTCTCAGCCCCCTGGGAGCCACTTGGCCAGCTTTCATCCACATAATTATAATAAATTTGACATTTCATAGATAATATTGATTTCTTTATTTTAGCATTTCACCATAGGTGACAGTCTAGTGTCAAGAATGAAATTTCTATTGATCTTCTGCGCATTAATCCCTCATGTGTATGTGATCATTTTTATAAGACCTTTTACTGCACATAAATCAATATTTCATATTTCCAGCCATGGCAGAGGAGATGTCATATTTGTAAACTGTGTCTTGACACTAGCAATTCCTTTCTTGTTCAGCTGCAACTGTGCAAGACCAGTCAATTTGGGGTGGTGGGAGCAGAGGCACAAGGGAAAGAGGGGAGGAGGGGTGGAGGATGAGGGGAGAGAATTTGCAGTCTGCGGCTTTGGTCTGGCTGGGAGGAGCTGAGCCCTTCTCGAGATACGTCCCGCAGCATTGATGATGAAATATCATTTTTAGAATTAATTAGCTTCCAAAGTGACGGGGGGCTGTTAATGATGGATATAAACTGGCAAATCATTCAACTTGATTAGCCCAGTGCTATAAAACAGGATATTGAACACTACTTTAAATTGTCTGTTAATTTCTCTATTTTTTTTCTTCTTGAATAGTGCACTGAAATCAGAGAAAAAATCTAACTGTAAATCTTTGGAAGCAGATAAGTATTGTGAGGATGTAGTTTGATTTTTATAACATATATAATAAGACTTTTGTAGTAGTAATTTCAGTGGAATGAATGATATAAATGGTAGCTACATTTATTTGTTTTAATGATCAGATGTACACTGTGATCATTTCTAAACAAAACACAGGAATATAGAATATTTTAAACACGTCAGATATTTTCAAGAGCTACGTGTCCAGTATCTCAGATGTCCGTAATAACTTGAAATGAAGATTTTCCCTTCACACCTGAATGTTGCTCTCGGCTGCAGTATAACATGACAATAGCCATGGAGAATGCACAACTGTTTGGTGAAAAATATGATCACCTGAATGGTGCAGACACCTGACCTTTTCTCAGTCTCCCTTAACATGTCCCTTCCATACAATCAGTGTGAGAGCGCCGCACAAGAAAGGCCAGTCCATTAAGAGAATATGCTAATTTTGCCATCCGCTCCTAATTGATGCCATTTTACCAAGTAAACAAGACTTCTGTCTACAATGGATGTGTTTCTGCCAGTTAAAAGGATATTTCAGATCGGCTTTTTCCTGTAATTTTCTCTCCGAGCACTACTGGTGTGCCATTATTGCAAATTATAAGTCTCTCCTTTTGAGGAGAGGTGCTATTCTTGCACTGTCTTTTTCCCCTCCTTAAAGGCCATCTACTATTTTTTGTCAGTCACTGGAGAATCTTCATTCACGTGAAAAGGTGTCAGTGCCTGACCGTTTGAGCATGATGACAGACACCCAGTGGAAGTGTGAGTGACTGCCTGACACCGCAGAGGTTTGTCAATGATGTCAACGGCACTCTGGCAGCTAACACAGCATTGTCCCAGACGCTCTACAGGACAGCATCATAATACGGGACGTGGACAGGGCGTGATGTGTTATCTCCACAACCTCTCTCCCATCCCTCAGTCTTTACCACAGGCCATGACTGAAGGTCTATGAGGATCCCCCGATGCGCTGAGTTGCCCAGATTCATCTTCCCTGTCAGCCACGTAATGCTGTATGAGCTTGTTCCTCCATTCAAGTAATGCTGATGAATCTGCTGTCCAGGCGCCTCTCGCTCCACTTTGTTGAAACGAGGGGATAGAGCCATTACAATGTACCTTTTGGTCTAACCATACATGATTCCCCTTCTGCCAAATTGTTCTTCAGCAAAGAAGCTATCAGAATGTGCGTGTGAGTGTGTGTGTAAGGGGGGGTTGCGTGGCCGGGCAGGCGAGGTTGACTGGCATTCAGTGCTAAGCTGTCTCTCTGAGGAAAGGGCTGTTTAAAAGGCAGGAGCTGGCAGCGGAGCAGACCTCTCAGCTCCCTGTCTAAATACTGCTTCTGTGTGACTGACAGCAAGGCAACAGCACACTGGCATTCTCCTTTCAGCCACTCAGCAACCCTTTAACAAAAACCACAGGATTTAACATAAAACTCAAACCAGAGTGTCACCTAATGCTGCATTGCTGCCTTCACAGCTCTTTCAATTATTTAACATGACAAGCTGTCCTTTTGTTGTTATTCTTGTGCACGTGATATGACCTTGTGGGTGTCAAAAATTGTGCAGTTGTAACATATGAACTAATTAGGGTCATTAATAATCATTATAATGTGTAATTACAAAACAGCAATCCTTCACATTTGTAAAATACAGTTTAGTCTTCATTTCTAATGATATGAGCTTATGAAAACCAGTCCTGTGTACTTTAAATTCCTCTCCTTAGAAATGATGCCGCTTAGCTTCGTCTTTGATTTATTGTTATTTGTTTAGAGATTGACCTTTCTAAATTCAATTTTTAGATATATAAAATGTTCTTTTCCCATACCAGCGGACAAACAAGAGTCATCAACAGGCAAAAAGAGGACATTGTAAATGTTGCAAAAGCTTAATAGCACAAAATTAACAATCTATGTGGTTTTGTTGGATTCAATTAGAGGGATATCTTGCTATTTCATGATGCACTTAGGAATGACAAAGCACAGATATAAGTATTGATTTTTTTGTGCCCATAACCAGATAAACAATATGTATATGTATGTATTTGTGGGGCAAATTGAATCAAAATGCACATATTACATTGAGGGCCCTGGAAGACTGACAGCAATTGAATTTGTCAGTCAAGAATTTAGTTAAAGAGTTAAAGACCTTTGATCCACCGGTGGGCAAAATGATACAAACCATCCAGAGTAAGAGATATTTATGGCCTCTTGCCTTTGTCGCTGTTGTGCTGCGTTTACACATGATTTTTTTTCTTCTTTAGATGCTCATTTTCACTCACTTCTGCAGCATGAATGTCTGCTTCTGCATTTTCTTATTTCATCTCATATCTGTATGTTTGTGGGTGACGGTGCGTGTCTATGTGCATGCATGTTAGTGTGAATAGAAAAAAAAAATGTCTGTGTGTATGTATGCTTAATTCGGGCATGCGTGTGTCTGTGCATGCAGCAGAAGTGTGTGTGTGTGACCATGTGCTTGTGTGTCAGGGCAAGTGTGAAGGGGATTGTCTCATGGTGGCAGAGAGGTAGCAGAGAGAACGATAGCGATGTTTGTGGATTAATAACTATTAATTCTCCTTTTGACTGTAATTGATGCTTAAATCTCCGCTCTCCTTCTCCTCTCAGCAGACCTCTTGTCCCCCCGTCAATTCTGTCCTTCTAATAAGGGCATTATTCCAAGGGATTTCATGCATTCTGATAAATCAAATTAGAAGGCCAGTGACTTAGATAGATTGCAGCAGGTAATTAGAGAATCCTCAATGCCTTCCTCGCTGCCACTCATTTACAAGAGTCTTTGTTATCTACCTATCTTGGCGCAGCATGAGGCGGGGTGTGTTTGCATCACTTTTCCCTTTTAAAATTCCTTCCTTATGTCACTAGAGAGACAGATCCCAGACCATATCTTGTCACCCAGGCTAGCACACTGCACAACGGACAGCGCAGTGGGACAGCCATTATTGGATTGGAGCAACTTGGGTTGGTAAGTACCCACGTGTGTGTCAGTGACATGCAGGAACAAGGAGATGGGCTGACACATGGAGACAGGGGACACCCTGGGCTTGGCTGCCCACCCCCCTCCCTACATACCCCCACCCCACCAACACACACACACACACACACACACACGCACGCACCTCCACATGCCCCCTCCTTTGCCCCTCGTCCTCTCTCCTTGCCCTCTGGAAACAACACCATGTTCCTGATACTGAGTCAGTGGTCACTATCCATGTCAGCTGAGCAGCCTTGTTCACACGCCACAAATTTTGTGTGCACTGTGTGTGTGTGTCTGTTTGGAAGATGAATACAGGGATTGTGGTTACGACAAAGGAATAAGCTGCTCGTTTGTAAATGTAGAATTTTCTAAGGAACTTTTTATTCAAAGTAAGCGCTGGAATGTGTCAAAGTAAATTTTGACATAAAATTTTAAAAGGAATTGTTGTTAAACACAAGGTGGCTGACGTACTTTAATTATTTAATTTCATTTATTTAATTATTTAATTATTATTATTTTATTTTACTTTACATAAAATGAACAATTAAGAAAGAAAATGCTCTACTTTCACTTTTACTTTTTTGATATTTTAGTCCCTAGTTATATTATAACATAACAGTGTATATATATTTTACATTGTTATAGGTTATTTTAAATAGTTAAAAATTACCTCCACCTCCACAAACTCTAACATTAAAATGAATCAGTAATGATCATCAACAATGTAATATATTATGCAGCACTCATAATGACCATTTCCCCCTTATAAGTACTTTTACTTGAGATATTTTAGGTGTATTTTGCTAATAACACTTTCTTGCTTTAGTCATATTTTCAATGCAGGGCTCAGTGTGGTAGTTCTACTGTTAAGTAAAAGATATGAATATTTCTCCCACCACTGTCTGAAATCAAAATGAAATATTTGTCAAACCAAAAGAGAGGAATCACTCAATAGGCAGCACCATCTGTGTACCTTACAATCATCTCACAGTCCAAAGTCCTGACATCTGCACTTCCTCCTGATCTACCGTATCCCTTCTGTGGCATTTTTCTTCCTTTCTTTTCCACTTCCCCTGCACCCCTATCACAAACCAGTCTGACAGAGTTCACTTTTCTCCTTTAAGAGGATGAATGAAGATAAAAAGCAAAGCAAAATGGAGCACGAGAGGCATCACTTGCTTTGATTCATGATGGCCGGGAGTTTGGCGGTTCTCTGCAGCCTGCCTGCTTGGCTGCCTGCCTGCTCGCCTGCCCGTCTGCTCCTTCCCGAGCACTCTAATGGAGAGCTGCAGTCTGCTCGCAGTGACACCGTCAAGCCATCAGGAACGGCTGATTATGGTGCTAAATATTGATCTCTGCCTCACATGTGTCAAAATTCCCCCCACCCTTTAATTAGAATTTCCCCTCCGCGCCATACAGGAACTAACCGAATATATTAGAGGACTTCATGAGGAGGAGGGGAGTGCAGCTAGCGGGGCATAATTGTGACCTCTTGTCTTGCTTCTTCCCTCCTGAGTTTTGAGATGACTCCCAACTGTCTGTCTAATGCTCCCGGAATCTGTGATAATCAGACTTATTTTCCTCATTTTATCACAGGATGATCGGCCTGCCTCTCCTGTTCTCCATTCCCCTCTCCCCTCTCTTGTCCCTTCCCCTCCCACTACCATTATCCTCTTTATCTTTTTCTTGATTTTCATTTTTATTTTGCTTGACTGTCTTGAAACCCAATTGTGTTTCTATCGTGTGCAGGAAAATGGTTTTGACCTCTTATTTCTATGCACATATTCACTTAAGTTCTTTATCAATAAATGAACTCCTTAAAAGAGTACACCTTCGATTTAGCATTGAACTTGTATGTCACAGGCAGACTAATGTTTGACAGATTTTAGAAAAGGATAAAAAAAATGATCAAGCAGAACAGGAGATATTTTTCTTTTTATTCCACATGTTCCATTACTCACAGTGCAACTTTATCTATGACAGTTTGGTCAGGGTTTCATGTGTGTTATGCTAGCGGCTATAGAGGTCTGATAAAATCACTTATTTGTTACTCCACACCCCCAGATTTTTTCTGTTTCTGTGACTCAAGTGACATCACTTTTTTTTTACTCATCCAATAGTACTCCCCAAGACCTGTGAACTGAGCCTTTAATGCCTTTTTTTAAAATCTGCACTAAGTGTAGCAAGAATAGAAAAAGAGAAAGAAGAAATAACTAAGATTCACTTTCAGTCAGGTTATAACCATCATAAAGTTGCCTCTTAAAGAGAGCCAACACACATACACACACACGCGCGGTGCCGCAGTGATTATTCACTGTTTCGATAGGGAAAATGCACATAACACATTAACACACTGTGCTCAGAATGTACTCGTCTGGTGTTCAAAAGCACTCTAAACGTTTGCTGTGCCAAATTATCAGAACATTAGCATCTTCTGTCACATTTCATTATTTATGTTTTTCTTCTCCGCACACTGTTGCACACTTTTGCTGTTCAGTATTAAAATCTATTTTTCACTACAGCTGGTTCTGATCAGGTGTCACCTCTTCCTGGATCTCAGAGCACTAACACGCTACCTTCTATTCCCAACCATTTCCTCAACCTTTCCCTCTCCCCTCCACCTCTCCTCTCTCTCTCTCTCTCTCTCTCTCTCTCTCTCTCTCTCTCTCCCACCCATTCTTTGGTGAGGAGGCACCGGTCATTATTATAGGACGCTGGCAGGCTTGCCGTCAGTCGCATTCTGGCGAGAGTCAAGTGCCACAAGGTGCCTTTTTCTATTTGTTTGTTTCATGCTACACTGCACCAGCCACTGACCTGTGGTAGCCATGTCGTACAAGAGGGAGGCAGGTTCATCCAATCAAAGAGTGGCTGAAAATTAACACTGATCTTTCCATTCCTGAAGAGGGACTGTGGCAAAAGGCAATTTCATGACCATAGTGTGGATTCTGAATTGTTTTTACACAAATCCTTTTTCTCTCATTTTAGATGATTTAAATTCTGACACATTTTTTTCACAAAAACAGGGTTTAAATCAGTCGTTCCCTCCCAGAGTATTAATAGTTTTTACTCGAATTTTTGAGACTCATTCTGAAAATACGATATTCCAATATCAGACATTTGTTTTTGTTTTTTTTCACAGTGAATTCAATCTGATCCCCTTCAATTCAGCACATGCAATATTCATAGTTGATCCATTGACTGCTATTCAAGCGGGAACTATTTGAAGAGGGAAAGTTCATGTGCATTTTTGATGGATTGTGCATGTCTTCCCCTACTCTATATGGATAGAGAGCTTGTTTGAAGGTCAGTGATTCTCTTCAGTCAGAGTCTTTTCCTCCGCACTCCTTTTTGGGGGGGAAGAATATCTCCAGTCTTCACTCCATATTTTTCAAGTGCTTCTAGGATGACTAGGTTGGATGACCTTGAATCCTTGTGGAGATGAATCTCTTTGAGCCTCCCCTCTTTCTCCTCTCTCGCTCTCTCTCTCTTCTCTCTCTCTCCTTTTCTCTGGGAACTCTGTCATGAAGAAAGACAACGACCTTCTCCCGTCAGGCTTTTCATGTAAAATATCCACTTTTCCCAGATCCCAACCTTTTCATGTCTGTGATATTTTGGGTTTTTCACTGTACGTGTGTTGAACTACATTTTCCTTTTAACATACTTCAGTACTAACGTTGCATCTGATTTTTTTTTCCTCCAGTGTGTGACAAGTTAATATGCCTTTTTAATTCATTTGTTTTCCACTGATCTCAAATCGTGATCTTCAGTTTCTATATGTGCATTAAGGAAGCGGATCAGTATTTAAAAACTGGTTGTGTCCGTCTATGTGTGTGCGTGTGTGTGTGTGTGTGTGTGTGTGTGTTAGTACCTTTTGTGTTAGCATGTCGGAACGAGGGGTTGAACAGGGGTTGAGTGGATCTTGAGAGCTGGCAGGTGCATTATTGCAGTAGGCTCTGCCTAGCTTGACATGTGTGTGTTCCTAATCTCCTAGTGATATGACAAAGCTGTGTGGGAGCCTGGGCTGGATCTCTTCTGTCTGTTGTGACACACACACACAGACGCACACACAACCCCCTCTCCCCTTCCCTTTTGTCCAACACACACTCACATCATATTCCCCTCTTGACCCCTCAAGGATCCACCACTCCACTCTCCACTGGCACCTTCACGCTGTGGATGTGTGCTAATAGGTGCTATGAGAGCCTTGTAAAACCATCACCATGCGCATCTGTTTGTGTTGTCACTGTAGGTACATGCCTACAGTGTATGTACTCACGCATGCAGTAAAGCAGTGTACACGAACGGACGCCTGAGACGCCGATACAGATAAGTGTGAGTGATAAAAGAAGTGGTGAAGTTGTTGTTGGTGAAGTGTTTGGGGGGGGAAAAAACAAACAAGCTCTTTTATTTCCTTTTTTTCAGCTTGATTTGATCTCTGCTGGGATTCTGCTCGGAAGAAAAAAAATTCACAGAGGGGAGGACTTTGTGGCTGTGAAATCTTTTTCCAAGTCTGCTTGTTTAATCAAGGGGCGACACAACTCTGGGGTCTTAAGTTTGGTGCTGGTGTGAACTCATTTTCTGACAACAGACGTATGATTATTGTGTAGCGCTACATTTGTCCTCTGGAATCACATCATTTCTGCTACACCTGTAAAATTTTTTAAATGAATAAAAGAATTCTATGTAAGGCCTGTTTTTGGAGATATTTTATTCCTATGCCTATTAGAGAACAGTAGAGACTAACAGGAAATCAGGGGAGAGACAGGTGAATGACACAGTTCTCCAGCTGGAATCAAACCAAGGACGATCACGTGGTCAGCATCTTAAAACCCCCTGTGGTACCAGGGCACCCGTGTACCTGCTTTTTAATCTGGATTGCCTTAATTCAGCCAGAAACAAATGCACACGAAGAGGGCTGCAAAAGACTGAGAGGAACTCTTAACACTTAGTGGATGATAGAAGACCAGACACACGTGCGCACACACACACACAATTTGACTCAAAGACATGAACAGATTACATGTGCATGGGTGTGTTTAATATGTTTCACTTCACATGGAGCAGCGGCACAAACCATAACGCAGGATGAGGGCATATTCTTGCGGGAACCGAGCCATTGCATCTGACCATGTTGACATTTTACACACTGACATCAGACGGAGTGGGGGGGGGGTGAGGATAGTTTGCAGCCCTGCATTCAGTCACATTGTCACAGCGGAAGGTGTAAATGGGGGAGAATACAAAGCAGCATTTTTTTTGTTTTTTGTTTTTTTTAGAAATTAAATGTAACAATATTACAAAACAATATCAGTCTGTGAATAAATAGATTTGTTCTGATATGATGCTATGATGAAATTATGTAGATGTGTTTTTTTTTTTTTTTAGAAGGGCATGATTTTACTGTCTGCTTGGTGATACCCCACATGCGTCATCAAAACCAGATTAATCTCTCGTGTGTTTTTACAGTTTGCTCCTCAGTCTCCTCCAGCCTCGCCCCAGAGACCTAATGCATCATTTGAGGCTCATACAATTCACTGCTTCCCAAGCCACTGGCTCTACCAGCCTGATAGAGGCATTTTTCGCCACTTAGAAACACGCACTGTGTGTCCGATCCCTTCCTCCTTAATATGTCCTCTATTACCATCAGGCATTTATGCCTGTTTTTTCTACTTCAGTAACCACTGAGCACCGGCTTCATTAAAACTAATTGAATCGGAAACATGCCTGCCTGAGGAAACATTAACTCTTTCTATTAAGGAAATTTCCGATTTCATTTTGTCAATAAGGTCAGAGGACTGAGCCTGTGTGTTCAATACTGATACATGCCGTGCTCATAAACTTCAACTGTAGAGCTATTTAATTCACAATGTCCCGTCTATCAGCGCTGAATGCATGATTTAAAATCTTGTGGTTTCTGGTGATTATATGATAATTTGTCAATTGTCCTATTCTTTTTTTTCCCCCTCCAAATCTATAGTTTCCAGCAGAAACCTGAAGGGACCCCTCTCAAACACAATGTCCCATCAGTTTCATTGCATTATTAATTTCTTGCAGTTAGCATAATTGAGTCTTGGTACAAGCGTCGCATTAATGGTTTTCACTGGCCACACTTGAAACAATAATTTGATGGCATCCGTCAGAAATCAATGTGCAACAACAGAGCGTACACAGCTGTTTAATATGAAGTAAATATTTATGAGTGATCTGACTAGGCATCAAGTCCAGTCAATTTTCTTTGAAAGGATCCGTGCAAATGATTAACCTCATTTTACTGGTGCTGTCTGGGCTGGTAATGGCCATTAGAGCTAAGAAGGAGTGAGGCCTTTGATTTTTGGCTTCTCATCATTCACAGCTTGTCGCATCCCTTCATCCTTCATACATGGCTGCTGAATTGATTGTCTGTTTAGTCCTATGAATGATAAAGCTGCTCTGGGCCACAGGCTGAGAGGGACAGACACGGCTCACTTCCATCTAAATGCAAGGTGGATTTCTTTTCCTGCCTCGCCACTTGGAAATCAGCTTTTTGCATTATTTATTGGACAATCATCAGCATTTCAATATGGCAAATCAAATAGTCACAGTAATATAACTATAGGCAGTCGTATCCAAAGGGCCATCATTCAGCTCATTATTCATTCATTTTGTTTAGAGCTATAGCCGGCAGGACTCATGAGATTCATAAGTTGTGTAATCAACATGTTTTACTGCACCCTCGCACGGCGGCTTGCCCGAGCGGACGGAAAGGTAACATGAAAGGAAGTGACTCTGAGTGAAGACCAAAGGCGCCAAATGAATGAGATGTAAAAAAAAAAAAAGTGGTGCGTAACCAAGGGCCTCTGAAAAGACAGGTGGAATATAACCTCTGAGGGAAAGAGCACCATGAAAAGCAGAGTGCACTGACTTACTGCGGAGGGGGGGGGGAGTCAGACAAGTTGTTTAAATGACTTTTCATTTGAGAGAAAGTCAAGCAATAAAGAGCATGTTATGGCGTTTTAGTCACAAAGCAACGCACGCGGGTCTATTTCAGGTCTCGCTCACAAGCTTTCTAATAAGACTCTCACTCTTATACCTTAAAATAACTTTTAATGCCACTCAGAAAAAAAATGTAAACTCTCTCTCGGCTTAATTTTATCCATGTCAGGGAGAATTACGTGTCGCACAGAGAGGAGACGGTTCATCAACAGGCTGCAGCTAAATGCATGCTGTGTTGCACGGTGTAGTTTGTATCGAGCATCTTTTAACTTATTCTCCGGCTGCACCTCTCACTAACCACTCCTGCACTCTTTTGCTGCTGGAAATATAACTCATTTCTACTTCATCTCAGCGGCTCTTTGAGCAGCAGTGAAATTTCCTCCTCGGACATCCGTCTACCGAGTACTCATGTAGCGCAAAGGTGAAAGGTCAAGTGCTCTCCCACCACAGGGATCAGACGAGGCATCCCAAGATGGTTATTCACACATTTGCCACAGCCAACACTGTCAACATACGGACCTCTTAGCAAGAAAAAGAAAGGGACGAGAGTGGGAAAAGTATTCAGAATAGCTCCTGTTGATGTTAATGGTCAGCTGACAGTGAACCACTGCAGGCAGTCACCACACCAAACACACCTACAGCAGAGCTGCAGCACGTCATCCCGGCCAAGCAGCAGCAGCATGTGAAACTGTCAAACTGCATCACAGAATTAGACAAAAGTGCAGCACATGTGCAGCTGTGCATGATCCACATTCGTCACAGCGTGCAGTGTGTGGTCTAATTGTAGCACTGCAAAATGTGAAAGCATTTTCAGGACTCTTATAATCTGATCCCTTTCTCGCTCCGTGTACGAGCACTCAGCAGCAGATTCTCAGGCTCTGCTCTCGACCGCCTTCGCCAAATGCCTTCGGTTTTGCTACTCTGCTTCACAGGGGAGCCGGGGACGGAGGCAGAACAACCGCAGAATCATTTCTTTTTCCTTTTCCCCTTCCTCTAACCCTGCCTGCTCTGACACGGTCACGTCGAGCCTTCCTCTCATGTCAAGGCGTGGGGAGGAAATTAAGTCATGGGCTGTTAATGAATTTAGACTCCAAGTCCTCCAGCACACATAATCATGCACAAACACTGACAGAAGTATTAGCTGCTTGTGTCATGTTTTATTGTGTTGAGATAGACATGTTTAAAAGCTAACTGTACTTTGAGTCAATAGAGAGAACTTGTGACATTGTAATGCACCCTTTCAACAGATCTGCTAAATGTCAGCAAACTGGTTCTGAATGTAATCCCAATTTGCCTTGGAATTAGCACTTTCCAGTGACGATCTAATTATTTAGACAATTTATTGCCTGCTGCTAATATCTCTCAAAATAAGCTGTTCCCTTCATCTCGATCATGTGATAAATGTGGAATCGCAGAGGATAAAGTCCCAGACATGCCTCAGAGCCCGGTGTCGCTTCTCCCCGCTGACAGACTAAAGGAAAGGCTTTGTGACAGCGGCGCGTCTCCGCTGTGCGCAGGCCAATCACCGCCGCTTTATACGCGTCTCCAAATGACTTCCATTACAGACTACAGTGTGCAGAGATGGTGCGCGGCTGCATCCCCCAAGCATTGCATTGCAAGTGCACGAGGGCGATGTAAGTGAAATGGGATTGAAGCATGTACAAGTGGGACTTTTTTTTTCTTCCCTGACTGAAATCAGAAGCGCGCAGCCGGAATCTCCGGGGGGTTTGTGGGAGGTTGGAGGCAATAACAGGATTACTGTTGAACTACAATAAAACAACCACAAGTACTCTTTTCATCCACTGTTAAAAATATATAAAAAACAACCTTTACAGTGTACCTAAGAAACTGCGCCTGTGTGGCATCGTCGTGTCTTTCGTGTTCACTCGAAATGCAGAATGACACAGACAAAGCGCAGCGCCGTTACGCGCAACGTGGAGCGGTGCCACCTGTGCGCAACGAGGATCCACAACCTCTGAGGCTGCACGCTGAACGCCTTTTCTTCTGGTTTGTTCTCCTGCAGCAGGTTGTTGGTAGTCTGCCTTTTATTATCGGGAAACTGTCTTTTTAAGCCTTGGTTCTGGTCTGATTTGTCTGCGGGGTAAAATAGGCTGTGCGGAGAAAACGAAGCGGTGCGCAGCATTTTGGGATTGATCTAATCCAGATTAAAATAATAGAAAGGTAGACAGCGAGTTGTGAATCCTTTGACTGTGAGGCAACAAGCAAAGTCTGTGCCAGAGAGACGACCGTAAACTTTTATTTGAATCAACTTTCGCACCAGCAGAGAACATCCAGAGGAGGAGGCTGAGTTAAAAAAAATCCGACGTTTCTTTTTCAGACTTCTCGCTCAAAAAATGTTAATTTATTTGGGATAACAAACGAAAAATGAAGACTCTTGTGTTTCTTATATATTATGATAATATACTCCGTCGTAGCCTTTTCGTTTTGTCAAATACAAATATAAATATAAATAAAGAGGTTTTACGAGCCTGGCATGTGTCGGTAAAATAATCTTTTTTAAACACTTCAAATATAATAAATAGAGACACGCATGCAGGAGGAAACTTGAAGGTGTTCCCCAAACTGGAGGTGTATTAAACTGTCATTTTTAAGACGGAAACATTCGCTCAGCGTTGACTTAAATAAAACCATTAAAACGCACAAATAAATAAATAAATCTGTGTTTTTGTGTAAATCACATGGAGAATTTACAGAGAAAATAAAACATGAGTAGGCCTGTAATCATTTCCGACATATTCACCACCTTTAAAGACAGTCACTTAGTTGATGAACTAATTAAGCCTGCACAATTTCACATCTAGGATCGATTTAGAAATTTAAGAAGGTAAAAAAAAAAGATTATTATTATTATTTAAATGTTTCATTTTGCGCAGACAGGCCCAAAGACTAAAAAGTTTTGAACTCCAAAATGACTTTTTTTTTACTGGTCTCTCATTCCGGTCGGAGCAGGTTAATTTCAGAGAAAATTATTTAGCAAAGGAATTGATTTAAAAGTTTTATTTGTAAACATTAAATATTTCTTTCTCTCTAAAGTTGTTGTGGTTTTTTTTTTCGATTTCGGCACCAAATGCCTTACAGAAGTTTGTTAAGTACATCATAATGTCAAAGATGTAGGCCTATATCACACACTCATGAACCTCTTGATTTATAAGATGGACTTGTCCAAAAAAAATTTTTCTCCCCCAAAAACGTGTTAAATCAAATCTACCTAGACGTTTATAAGACATAAAACATAGACAACGTGCTCAGCATGAACTCGGGTGGTTTTGAAGTCGTTTAAATTGCACCATGCTTAGTGTAGCTCTTGGCAATAGAAATAATAAATATATAGAAACGTTTATATTTAACAGCAACAATACTTACAGCACATACAAACAAGGAATGTCTGACAGTTTTACAAACACCATGGGTCCCTCATTTTTCTATACAGATGAGATATTTTTCCACATAATGCGTCATACATAAAAGGAGTGCCATAACTACGAATCTGTATCAAATCTAGCAGACTACATAGTGTCCGGTATATATTATATATAGACATCACCTCAGCAAGTGCCTATAAAAGAAAAGAAAATAAAAGAAAAACAAAGAGAAAGAAAAGGAGAAAAAAAAGAGAGAACTAGTACATGCGTTGTCTTTTCCGGATACTTTTTGGGGATCCTGTCAGAAACACATAGGCACGAGTCAGAAAAAGAAAAAAAAATGAAACCTTTGTTTTTTTTTTTTCATTATAACAAACTTTGTACACGTTATAAACCGATGCATTTGGAGGCATCACATAATCTATCGCAATATACAGGGTGTGTGAGTGTGTGTGAGAGAGAGTGTGTGTGTAATCATAATATATATATATTTATATGTATAAATGAAATATATTACATCTGAGTATGCTGAATCAGTGGAGCTGATGTTAAATAAATAGTAAGTGATTGCAAGACCGGATTAACTTTGCTGACCGTTTCTGTCCACTGGAAAGAGAGAGAGAGAAACCCCCCCCTCCTCCTCCTCCTCCATCCCCAAGATGATTCACTCTTTTGGCACTCAAGAAAACAATTTCAAGGAATTAAAAAGGCCTACACAGCAATCAAACTTTCCGTCTCTTCCTCCTTGTTATATATTTTTTCTTTTTTTTCTCTTAATGAATCCTTACTCATAATAATGCTGTTGTTCTATTAGCCTACGGAGCTTGCAAATATTCAGAAACCATAATTAAAAATCTGCCAAGTCTGACTCAAACAGTCTTTTTTTTCTTTTTTTTTTGGAAGTTCTTTGAGGTCTTTCCGCGGAGCCAGACTCAGAAAGGTAGGGTGTCGAGGAAAAGTTTGTCAATTATTGCCGGCGGAGGGACTAGATCTTCTAGTTTTAGGTAAAAGATACGCTGCAGACCTTGGGTACATAGTGTGCGCAGTTCAGGGAGCTTTCCCAAGAGTTTTGACAAGTAGTTGGGCCGATTCAATCCACCGCCATTGAACGTCACTTGATCTTTGAGGCAGTTGACTATCTTGTTTTGGAGGTCCTCGACTCTTTTGGGTTCCTTGAGCCCGTGTCGCTCTGCAAAACACATGAAAAGGACACAGATGAGTTGACCACACATGCACTAACTCTCTCTGTTTCTTTTTTTTTTTTGCATGCATGCATGCATTGTAAAGAGAGCTCTTCCACAAAAAAAAAATAAATTAAAAGAAGCGGTCCTTTTTTACGCACCTGTCACCATGGCCAGAGCTGCGATGCAGGAGAAAGCCGAGATGTCGATGTTCATGTTCTGCAAGTTGGAAGAAAACTCCACGATGGCGTCCACCCACTCTCCAAAGCCGCGGACGCACTGTAGCCTGTGAAGCACCACTCCATTGCAAAAAATAAGTTTGCCTTCCACCGGGTTGGACCTGCAATTAATAAGAAAAACGCCATTAATTACGCTCGGCAATAAATGGAGGAGGGGGGGGGGAGATTTAAGAGCCCCGTCTTATTATTGGCCTGCTAATAAAACCCCAAAGCAATGAAGCATGAAGGAGGAGCTGATGATTATCTAAAGCCAGGTTATTATTATTTTTGTTGTTTTGTTTTGTTTGATAATCACCTGTAAGCCAGCCGCAGGACGAAAAGCTCAAGGAAGGCGGACTCAAAGAGGAGGTCCTGGTCCTGCTTGGGGAGGTCGGAGAAGCCGGGGATCTTCTCCGCCCAGCCCCGGATGATCTCCATGGAGCCCGTCAGGAGGTCGTAGAACTGCTGGATGTGCTGAGTGTTGTCTCCGGTCATTTGGTAGTCAGGGTTAGCCTGGAACTGGAATTTAATTTAAACAGCGCCTTAATGAGGTCCTCTAAAATATATAATCCGTGAAATTGCAAATGGCCGTTTCCAAGAAGGAGAGGGTGATGCTTTTTTTTCTCTTTTTTTTTTTACTATGAAATTCATGTCTTCTTTTTTATTAACTTCTCTATTTCAAAGCAATTTACTTTGGGAAGGGGAAAAATCTGCCACATTAAAAGCCTGAAAAAGTTGGTGAAATCGGCAGTGGATTATAGAAAGGCACTAAATTGTAACCTACAAAGGCAGGTTTAAATTAAATAGGCCGTCAATCTTGTTGTTCCTTCTCTTCTTACCCAGTTTAATATCTGCTAGCTTTTTTTTTTCTTTTTTAGAGTCGTGTGTGTGTGTGTGTGTGTGTGTTTTGTTTCCGTGGCGCTTCACTTACTCTGGAGTAATCCAAAGCGGACATGGAGGGGTTGGAGTCCACATGGGCCCGGACGAGCGCGCTTATGAGGCTCACCGGCGGCGAGGGAGGGGAGGGCTCCTGGGGACTTTTGGGTTTGGATGGCAGGCGTCCTCTCCGACCTTTCAGATTATCCGTCCGGACAACTGCATCGGAACCAGACATGTGACACATGAGCCATTAATGCGCGCTCCTGCTGCCGTGCGTAAAACTGAAATATTACGCACGTGTTTTTTCCCCCCACGTGTATCAAAGTGGGGAAATATAAACTGCTAGTGTGAAAATAATTTATCACCTGGCCTAAACGTACCTTCTCTCACCATCCCGACCACAATGCACTTCTGGAAGCGGCAGAACTGGCAACGATTTCTTCGGCGTTTGTCAACAGGACAGTTTTTATTTGCTAAACACACGTATTTTGCGTTTTTCTGAACGGTGCGCTGGAAAAGAGAGAGAGAGGGAGAAAAAACAAAATGTCACTCTGTAGGCCTGTTTTTCATTGCAACAGGGCACTGACTGTGGATTGCTGCACAAGCTAAGCCAACATAAGAAATATAAGAATATGTGAAAAGATGAAAACGATATAATATCTGTGTCATCTCCTGCTTGGGACTGCGCTGCATGAAGCAACAAGAGGGAATAGACAGCAGGCAAACACACATCCGTGCTCCTTCATATTTTACTCATTCCTCTTAGATCAGCTGTGTGTGGACAGATGTGATTGTCAAGTTATTTTTACGCACACACTTTAAGGTGTGGTGTTCAACTAAATGTTTTGGCTGTGTTATCATTATTTTTCTGTTAATTAGATTGGGGCAGATTTGAGCTCAGTGCGCCCCCAATAGTGAGCAACACACGGGTTAGATATTTCATGTAATAACAGCTGCACTGATGCATGGTCGCTGTCTCGTCAGCCCACCTTGAAAAATCCTTTGCAGCCCTCGCAGGTCCTCACTCCATAGTGCTGGCACGCTGCGTTGTCCCCACACACCGCGCACAGACCCTCGTTTGACGGAGATCCTCGGGACGGGGGCGACGGCACTTGGCTGTCCACCAGCTGGTGCCCGTGTCCGAGCTGCAGGGAGTGGGGGAAGGCCAGGCCGGCCTGTTTCCGTATGGCGCTGGGCACCGCGAAGCTCTGTCCGTCCAGGCCGCGGTGCACGCCCCCCGGGTTGTCGTGGTTCATGGAGACGTGCAGCGGCCCGTCGAAGCGCATCTGACAGCTGGAGACGGGGGTGCCGGGCGGGGACTGCTTGAAGGAGAAGAGCGAGAGCCTCGACACCGGGTTCTTGCGCTGGTCCATCATGTGAGACGTGACATAGTTCTGGTGGAAGCTGTGGAGCGAGCCAGGGTCCTCCCACATGTGATTGGGCTGAACCTGGAAGTTTGGCGTGCTCGGGGCGTGGGGCGACGAGGGTTTGAAGTACATAGGCCCAGAGTGAGCCATCATCTCCTCCGACTGAGGCGGCAGGTGGCTCTGCTGGTGGTAGTTGTGCATCTGGACGTCCTCCACCTTGATGGAGGACTGCTCTCCAGAGTGGGGCATCTGATACAGACAGGGCGGTTTCACGTCGTAACTGGTGTTATAGTTGTCCATGAACGTACTGAAACTCGGCAGAGAGGTCGTGGCTGTGATCTCAGTGTTGGTCAAGTCCATGCTAAACTTAACAAACTCGGGTGTTAGGAAGTCGCAGCTGTACTCTCCTGCGGTGTGGTAGCTGTAGCTCTGGGAAGCAGGACTAGCTCCTTGAGGTGATGATCCATACTGAGCCTGGACGCAGGGCATGGCTGGAAAAAAGAAACGGGTACAAAAAAACACACATGAGAATTTCTCAAATGAATGTTCAAACTGAGAAAAAAGTTTAGTTCATTTAATCTAATATTACTCTAAACAGAACAAACAGTGCTAAAAAAAATAATGCGTAATTTCAGAATAAAATCACATAAAACGATAATGCATCTGTGCTTTTATTTTCAATTACAGTAAATAATTTTCCACGTCGTACCTCAAGTCTTCTGACAGTTTTTCGGTGACACTTGAAACGGGGAATGTCAGGAGTTGTATGGGTGTCAGGATTCAAGAAAGCGGCTCTGTTCTGGTTCTTCCCCTAAATAAAACAAATCACTTTGACATTCACTAGATAATAAAATACAACAATATCTAAACAAACAAAAAAAAGAAGAAATGACCAGGAAACGCCAGATAAAGACAGACACGAGATTGCGCACACGCTGCAGCCAATTTGTGATTTACGCACAGCCTTTTCCAAAAAAAATGTCTTTAAAAATGCGCAGTGGGTTTAGAGTGGAGCTTGTAGAAATTAAACAGCAGAAATCAGTCTTTTTCTTTAGTTATTATAAAGTGTTGGGGGGTGTTTTGCTCGCGATGAACACACACTAACTTCGCGCGCCTGGCATCAACTTGTGCGGAGAGCAGAGAGCTGAGATTCCTGACGAAACATCAGCAACACCCACAGATCTGAACACACACTCAGCCACGGACACCTTCAGTTTAACAGTTTAAAAAAAAAAGAGAGACTAAAAGAATAAAAATAATTCTAACAGTACAGATTTAAGAGAGAGGGTGCGCGCAAAGCGGAGATTCTGCTCCAAAGCGAAAAGAGACGAGCTGATCTTACCTCTCTCACATCAGGATCGTGGCTTTCAATCCATGCGATAAGCACGCAGGGGGTATTCATCAATTTCTGTTCAAAGAAAAAAGAAGCTCCAAATCACGAGCGTCGCTCCCCAACAATGCCGGACGGACGCACCGTGTGACTCCCTCCGCGCACTGACAGCGACACCAGCTTCGACTAAGCCCGGTCTGCCCAATGTGGCTTTGTTTATGTGAGCTCCGGATACCGCGGCCCACGTGTTTCACGGCGCCACGTCATCGGCGTCGGCGCCGGCGCGGACCAATCCGCCGGGGAGCCCTGCGCTCGAGCCCCGAGATTTTTTTTTTTTATCCGGTGGAGAGTGTTTGTCTTGCGGTATGTATGCGCTCCGTGATGCTTCCCACATGGACATTAGCAGAGGTGTAGTGGAGGGGTAAGCCCCCCCCCCCTTCTTTTTTTTGGTCCTGCTCGGTTCACACACCTTTTGTGTTTGCAGAGGACTCGAGTCACGCTTGTTTTGGACAGCTGACGTTAATCCACGTGCTGTGATTTCACTGTGTTTAGTGTATAAAGTACTTTGATGTGTAGTTTTCTCCAGGCCACCACGCAGTTGTTTTTAAGCACCCCACACACACACACACACACACACAGGTGGATATTGGATGTATCATTCAATATCAGGCATGATCCAGTTAAAGTGATGTTCCAGGTTGCAGCAGGCCAACACCTTGTAGTGTGAAAAAGTGCGTTTTTTGTAATCTGGCATCAAAACACTCAGCTCACAGGTGGAAACGCCCCCACTTTATTTACTTTTATTCACTTATTTATTTTGCCTGATCGCAGTTATTTTAGTGCAGACTGTGAGATGAGTGTGCGTTGGCACATGGAGGCACAGTTATGTCACAATGAGGCTGACACGCCAGACTCACTCGCACCCAAATGAAACAGGCCCTAATGAAGCGGAGGGGTCAATATTATTCTTTGTTATCTCCTGACAGGATTTCTGTATTTCAATTGTGCTCCAAATTTAGACCTCAGATGGGGTGGAGGAGGGGGGGGTCTGCAGGGCCGGGCTGCCTATTCATAGAGCTGGTTTAGTGGAGGAGGAAAAGGAGGGGAGGGAGTGGGGAAGGGGTGTGTGTGTGTGTGGAGGGGTGGGGGGTAATTAGTGGCCCTGTAGCCAGTTGTCAGTTGTTGGGTTGGGGGACCAGTTTAGTCCCCAGAGAGGGAAACATGATAGGGAGCGGGCGGAATGGAGAATGGAGAGTGACGCAGAAAACGCTCAAATTGACGCAGTCGCCAAAATAATCTTTTGGGGCCTTATTGTTCTGCAGCGATGGAATAACTGATCCCGGCGTAATCTTACACCAACACCTTGTAGCCAATCAAGTTGGCCTAAATGTTTCTGGATGCCCGTCCTCACCCGTCCCCAGAAGCTACACACACACAGAGTGGGGATGCAGAAGCACACGCATGAACCGTGTGTTATTTCTGGAGTGATGCATTATTACAGCAGCCACCAGTGTCAGAGCAGCTTTCCTGACTGGCCCTGCGCTCAGTGCACACAAGGACAGAGTGTGCAAGGAGTTGGGTGGGGGAGTGTGGAGAGAGGGAGGGAGAAATTGAGAGAGAGAGAGAACTGTATATCATGATTGCACTCACCTCTAGAGGACACTATTGTTCACCAGCCATACATCAACCAGCTCCTGCTTCATGCAATTAACCTTTTTAATTAACCTAACCCCATTAAGGCTGTGTGGTCACGCCCAGTCATTTTCAGGTGGGCTATGTGGCAGGATTTGTAAATTGCAGATTTCCCCACGCTGCCCTGCGCTTATATTCACAGGCTAAACAGTATAATAAAAGTTCTGATGCTTTTTGATCAGTTGTAATTATCTTGACCTCCTCCCCGCCTCCCTCGTGCTAATTAGACCACCTCTCTCACATCTTCTGCAGGAGGCTTCCAGTTTGTCAACAGGAAACCTTTCACTGTGTCCTCAAGTCTACTGACCTGGCTGTAAACACACATACACACATGCACGCATGACAGATTCAAACGATTTTGTCTGACAGACATCTGTGACATGATGCTCTCATGACGCTGCATGGTCACACTGTGTTTCTGTTATCCGTCTACCATTTAGAATTTGGAATGAAAACACAATTAGCAGTTTAATTGGCCATTTTACTGAAGAATAATTAACTTCCCATTTATATGCGCAATTAATTGACAGTCATTTGAAACTGAGGAGTTGGTTTTAATCACACAGAAGTTATTTCCTGAGATTATATTTTTAACTTTGTTTGAAGAAATGTCTACTGACATTACCAATTTCAATGTGTGTGTCCATATACTGGATCTACGTGTGTGTGTGTGAGAAAGAGATGCATCTTTTTTTTTTCATTGGCTTACAGACCGCCGCAGCTCTCACTTATTAATTTCTCTGCAGGTACAGTTGGGAAATGTACTTGAGTGTTGTCATCTCCAGGTCACGTGGTGTATGTGGATCCCAGGTACAGGCTGTCCGCTGCCTGAAGGGTCGACCCGGGGTGAGAGCAAGATGGTGAACAGTGCTCATGAAGCAGTCACTCTCTAATTTGGCTCCAGGTGGGTGGCAGTTTTTAACCAATGACCACCCAATGCCAGACTAACTTCCGAGTTTTTTTCTCCTTTTTCACTACCTGGGTCCAGCTCAGCTCACGTCAGCACTTTACATCAGTAGTAGTCCTCATATTCTGGGCCACCATCAGCATCACTCGCAGTTTTGGCCCAGGTGATTTTCTGTGTGGATACACGGAGACATGATGTGGTTAATAAGATAAGATCAGTTCCTCACTCATACACATACCTGCTCACGAGCTGGAGCATCTTCAGATGTCTTTTGTTGGCCTCATTCAGCCATCTTGAGTTATTAAAGATTAACATGAATGTAATTGAGTTCAGACATAATATATATATAATACATATAATACAGTCTCACTGCTGTGATGAGTTCATGTAGTGGTACAGACAGGAGGTGGTTACTTTCAGTGATAGAATAAGTCTTCACATACTTGAGTAAAAGTAGTAATACTCCAATGACAAATACTTTTCTAAAACTATTAGGTGTGATAGCACACAGTGATTTCTGTAATGTTCGGCAATTTAAGCATTTAGGTGCAATGGCACAAAGTATATTTACACCGGATACTTTTACATTATAGAACTATTCACATTATTTTCTGCTGCTTTACACTTCCACATTTCAGAGAGTCATTACTACTTGCTTGTACTTTTTTTGCTTATATCAGTTCTTTACTTTTAATCAAGTAACATTTCACACATCCTAAATTAAGAATTCACATATTGTTTTACTTCTACTTTAATTAAAGTCACAAACATAAATATGTCTTCCATTAGTGTTAGTGTGTAAGCAGTACTTCAATATTGTGGATGCGCCTGATTATGCATTAAGTCAGACAAACCTACAGGCACTTCTTCATATACATCAGCTAGTGTCATGTTTGCATGCCATATCTTACCTGTGAAGTAATGAGTAGTAGTAGAGTAAGAGGCACAGCGTTTTATTCTGAAAATGTAAATATTTTGTGAAGCAAAATACTGAAAAATAATGAAAATACTTTAAAAGGTGTTACTGATGAGATTTCCACCTCTTTTAATTTCTTAATCACAGATTGATCCACTCACCACTTTACATTACTTAACCCTGAAACTGGACGAAAACCAAGGAGGAAGTTGCTCGACTCTCCTTAAATTAAAGCCGAGGTAGTTTGCAAAATTTGCTGGTCCTTCACACAAACCTCATTTCCTTCATTTCCAAGCACCAGCAGGTATCAAACTTTCTGAGAACTGAACAGCCCGACCCTGAAGGCATCCCTTTGCTCGGTGTCTTCTTTCCATTTCTAGATTCCCACTTTACAAGCTTAAATGTCTACTTAATATGCTTTAATGCCTGCTCTTTAGAGCCAGGGAGCACTTCATCACTTTTATACACCTTTATATAACACACTGTTAACTAGCAATGCCTTATGGAACAGCTTGTCTTGCAGCTGGAAGGCGCCTCCATGGCATGATGGAGGTACCTGTTCACCATTCACAATGAGACAGTAAAATGGGAATAGAGGCCTCTGCATACTGCTGCTGTCTATATCAGTCAATGATGAATATTCATGAATCACAGTGTCATGACATGCTCTGTAATTGGCAGCAACATTAGTAATGACACTGCTGGTATCAAGTCCCTGCATATTCATGTGGTGGGGCAATATTTCCTTCTGGTGCTGTTTTTTTTTCTCTCTTCCTGAAAGTGAAAATGTATTCTGAAGCTGCAGGTGTCCCTGGTGCCACAATCAATTGCTGGCTGGATTGTGCCCCAGTGAAAATCAGACAAACCATTAGTTTCTTTGTCAATCTCTTTGATTAATAATATATCCGAATTATAAAAGGTTGGGAGGACTCTAAATAGTGTAAAATGGGTCTTTTTCATAATAGTTATGAATGCCGGCCTTAGGGACTCCTTTATACCATGTCATTGCTGCTGGCTTTTGGGCATTAAAAAGTCAGATTTACTGATGACTTTTGCTTAAAAAGTAACCAAATGATTTAATTACATCCAGTTTATCTCTTACCCAGGTTGTTTGAGGCGTGAGCAGATTTAGCCGCCTGCTCATCAAGGTTACACGTCGATACTGGGAGCACTGTGGCAGATTTCTCTTCATACTGGAATTTGCTGCGACTCCATTTCAGCCCCACAAAAGTGTCCTAGAGTGGATGATGAGGGAATTGGATAAAGCTTTGCCTAAGCTGCCCGGCTTTCTCCTCTGAGCAGCTGGATGGGAGGATTTTTCTCCTCGTGGCTTCAGTTTAGTGCAATGCAGCATTAGACTGTGGTGCAAGGAGGCAGACCTGCTCCTGGACCAGTGCAAGGTGCCGTATTTGAAATGGTCACAGTCATAGGCAAATCACTGGTAATGGTGTAAGTGGTGCAAGAAGTATTAAGCATCTCTACTGAAGTAAAAGAATGAACACAACAATGTATAAATACTCCATTACAAAAAGTCCTTATTCAAAATCCTACCAAAGTACAAAAATATCACCAGTGATATGTACTTCAAGTACCAGAGTAAAAGTTACTCCGCTGCTGATGGAACTGATGTATAATATATGACTGTATTAGATTACTAATACAAATGCATCACTTTGTAAGTAAGGATTTAGTGTTGTATCTGGTCAAGATCTTGTTTTGACTATTTTATATACAGTTAGGTGGTTTGATCCACTGGATCCTAACCGAGGCCTCCTCCAAATTGTCACATGATCTAAGGGGTCTAAGGGGTCATGAGAAGAAAAATGGAAAAGTAAAGGAGTTCCAATACATAAATCTGTCTTGTTTTTTTCTCTATTTCAACTTTGAATCAACTTTGATTTTTGAGAAATATTGGATAGTTTGACCTCTTTGGACCTTAAACAGTTATTTAACGGTAAAAAAGTTGCAAACTGCTGGTTTAATCTTGCATTGCATTTTATAACCTTATCACATTGTTACGTTATTATCACGTTGTTTTATGCAAACCATAGCTGTAAAATAAATGTAGTGGATAGAAGAAATACACTTGTGTATGAGTTGTAGTGGTAAATAAGCACAGTGTGAAGTACCTTAAACTATCTTATATTTGAACATATATAAAGTATGGTAGTTTGAGTAGATATGCTTAGTAACTTTCCACCACTGCATGTTTCCTTCATAACTTTCCTGCAGACTTTGGGAAAACTAAGAAAAGATAAGATGTATAAATTCTGAATGCTGCTTAACAACCACACTCATGCAGTTTGTTTCAGCAATGTATTACTCACGCTGCAATCTGTGCTCTTCTTTGCTCTTCTTTTCCCTCTTTTTTTCCTGTTGATCACCAACTGAGCTGTATCTGTGCATTGCAGGAGGAGGAATGGCATTCCACAAGGCAGTAATGGGAACTGCTGTCACTGCTAGAGCAGGCTTGTTTGCATTTTACAGCCTTGCTCGGCTGGCAGAAAACAAGACAAAACAGGTGAGATTCTCTCAAGTGTTGCAGAGAAATGCTCAGTGTACTGTGTTGTTTACGAAGTCTTAGTGACATAATTAAAAGTCCTCAGAGTACATATATTGAATAAAAAATAATAGGTGGGCTATAGTCAGAAATGGATGGTACTTGTATGAATCACCCACCATAAATGGGATAAATAATAAGGAGCTACTCAGGGAGTAATTGTAGTTTTTTTGCACTCGATTCATTCTTGTCTCTTCCTAACAGATGGCAGATTGTATGGTGCCTCTGAAATGTGTACACAACTAACAGTCGCAGAGATGGATGTCATTTGTCTTTTTCCATTTTGCTTATTTTGAGATAATCCTGTGCCATCATTCTCTTTACTAAGTACATGTCTTGCAATTAGTCAAGTTTGCTTGTTAACATGTCTCAGTGCAGCCCGTCTGCGTGCCACATGCAGATTTTGTGATTAATCTGGAAAGACAATATTTTGAAATGTTATTGGGAGTGGAATATAAATAAGCATGTGATGTATTGTTTTTTATTGCATGATGGTGTCTGACAGCTTTGTCACAGAAAATGCATGGCTCCGTTTTTCCTAAATCCATCATGAGGAATATAAAGACATATGCATAATAATGAAACACATTTATTAATGTGTACTGTCCCCTGGAGTCACATGACAATGAAATGGATGACTAGTTTTATTCTGCATGGATGCTATGAGACCATGTTTTGCATGTGGAGGTGGCTGAACAGGTAAAAAAACATCATGGATACATGGATGAGCTCCCATCCAGAGGAGCTCACATAGTGGCCTGACGAAGGTCTTGCAGGAGTTTGATGGGTTCATCGTTGGAAGAGGAGCCGCTGACTCAGGTTAGATCTGCTCAGTGGGAGTAAGTTGCTTTTGTCCTCTGCTTTGTACATTTAGTTTGAGTCCACCAGTTGTTTGTGTGAGCTTTACTGTTCAGCACAACCTCATACTTGTACTAATACAGACAAGGAAGGAAGGCTCTTTTCAATTTTTCGTGTTTCTCCAACCCCTTAAACCACAAGTGGTGATACTGTATTATTTATTAAGCCAAAAACCAGCAACTGATCAATCTCACAACTGTCAGTCCCCAGTAACTTGGTCCATGTGCTTTACTTGTTTTATACCAAATGATGACTTAAAAATCTTGTGAACTTGTTTGGGTTTCATGAGCAAAAGAGCTAATTAATCCCACTTTTTCCTCCAGCACCAGCTCCCATCTTTTCTTGGAGAGCGGCTTTTTGAGAGGATTTTTCATGGCAGACTCTTGTTCAGTCGCCGCTTGCAGCCACAAATGGGCATTCTCCATCCTGATGTTGCATAACCTCCTTGCCATTGTGATGGAGTCGCTTCCAAGCCCCCTCTCTGGGGCTTGATCTGTAAAGCGCTTCACACGTCTGCTATGAAGTCCAGAGCAGCAGCGTGTTTAGAGTGGGAGGATTTCTCCCCTTAACAAGTCTATGGGCTTTAGTCCAATAACCCAAAAAAAAAAGAATGATAACTCTTTTGTTTTCTTCCAATGAGCGAGAGTGTCCTCTTGTGGTTACCATTACATACCAAATCAATTATCTATGCTGCTGGTCGGAGGCTTCTTTAATGTGTTTTGCCCGTTTTATTTACTGGGGTTGTCTAATGGCGATGTAGAGGGGGTATCTAAACCCTTTCTTCTAATCCTCAGTTATTCTTCCTTTCTTCTTCTCAAAACTGAGATTTACAGACCATCTGGGACAGCAAAGAAGCTTCTAATAGGCAAAGTAAAGAGCGATTTTAGTGTTATAAATGTTATGAAAGTCATATGATTTCCCTCAAATACGTTTAAAAAAAATACATTTGTGTATTTTATATGTTTATTTTCTAGATTTCTGTTCGGTTTCTATAACCCCACACTGAAAACACACCGTTCCTTTTTTGAGATCTGTGCTGTCACACTGGTGGAAATGATTGTTTTTTTTAACCAATGGAATATGTATGGCCTCACAATATTGTTCTCGTCATGAATATTACAGTGGAAAGTTGTGCATATGTGAATAGCATCTGGATCCATTCTAAAGATTTGGGACAATAAGTATCCAAATGTTGATGTGTTTCCTTGGCTCCTATTGTCAGATCTCAAAACTGCCCTTGTGCGGGGAGACGATTTCTCATCAGGCTCTAGCAGCCGGAGCACCGAGCTCATTCATGGAGGAGTCCGATATCTACAGAAAGCCATCATGAAATTGGATTACAAACAGGTAAATGCTTCATTTTTTCTCTGCAGCTGACACTTATCCGCAGAATTCCTGGTCCCTCTGGTCATATTGCTTTATTTACCCTCCCATGTTCATTTTTCATTCACGGGAAGCAGTGACATGTTTGCCTTGAATGACTGCCTGCCTGGAATTTTCTGAAGTTATTTTAAAGAATTCTCACAACTTAGCAGACCTCTGTTGTGATCATGTTGGGGATTAATTCATAAAATTATCCCTCAGTAATAGGCGGAATGAAGCCTACGTGTCCTCCTTTTGTCTGCGAATTGTTTAAGACGAGGCACCCAGGTTCAAACTGAAATGTCACCATTTTCTGTTACATTTCACAGTATATGAGAAACCTCATTATTCTCAGCTTGTGTTTTCTTTAGGAGCCTTATTTTGCTATCTGTGTGAACATACGAGGGTCCTGGAGGTGAGCAGCAGAAGAGACCAATTAGTGTGATTGCAGGAAATGCAACTGCCTAGTCAGCAGCTCGACAGTAAAATGTAGGCTGCAGTACGTGTCTTGGATCAAATGGGGCAAATTAAAGCAGTTTTTTGGAACTGACTTCAAGTTACAGTAATATTTACCCCAAAATCTAATTCAGGTGTTAAAATCAACGAATAACTAATGAAAGTGCAGGAAATTAAATTTTGGTCCTTTTATTAAAGACGTAAAATGTTCTGGTAAGAGCAGGACAAGGTAAACTGTAATAGGTCATTGCTCCCATTCAAACATTTGCACAGATTATATTTAATTTTACTACTTTAAGAATCTAGATAAAGGCTGAAATCAAGTTAGAATTCAAGTTAGAGCTGAAACTATATGTGGATTAAGTCACTGGCATAAAATTCACTTGGTCCAGTTTCCTACATGTGAATTATTGGTGGTTTTCTTTGCTTTCAGTGATTATAACAAATGAATCTACAGATTTGATTGGATTAAAAAATACTTTTGGTGATATTAATTTGGAAACTCTCATGGACATTTTCCCAGTTTTGTGTTGTGGAGCAGTGGATTGATTAATCAAGAAAAAAAGAAAAAAAAATTAATTAATTAGTTCAGTTCTAATTACACAGATTTTTTTCTGATCTGCTCCATTTTCATCATCCTCTCCTCTAGTCGTGATATTGTGAAATGAGCCCACGACCTATCCATGTCTGATCCAGTTGATTGACCGTCACACCCATCTTTCAGTACGCTTATCCACAACGCTTCAGGTGTACAAGGAAAACCTCATTTCACCTATTCTCTGATCATTTTTCACCTCATATACCAGAAAAAAAAGCAGTAAACCTTTCTCTTGATAAAGGCATGGAGTTGAGAAGATGGAGAAGTTCAGCCCGGTGGTAGTAAACTTTACAATCACCTTTGGGCTGCGAGGCCCATTGAAGTGTGAGGCAAAGGAAGAGTGGTCCATGGCATCTCTGCACCATCTCGCCTTTGCTCTCTCAGACTTGGGTGAACTCCGGGGCCTTGATTTGATTTGTGCAGCCTTGAATCATAAGCTTTAATTGCACCTGACATTTAAAGCTTCTCTCTGGTATTTAAAGCAGTGTACAGGTGTGGCTCATTACTGAGAGGGGGATAGGAGATTTTCTGATTTCTCTCTCATTGCTGGGCCCTGGCAGCGTCTTAACTCATCACGCTGCCTGTCACCATCCCGGAACCCCTCCTTCACTCGTACAAAGCCATATCTGACCCGACCATCATCAGTCAAACCAGAGTTCAACCCTATCATAAAGTGAAGTCCTTTTTAGCGACGCAAACACCGTCACAGAGAAGGAAGCTGCAGATAGTGTCACAGGAAATAAAGGAGTGCGACTCTTTGGCAACATGTGATCCACGACACAGGTTTGCAACCCTGCAGATGCTTTTTTGTTTTTTTCTGGTATTGCAAGGTGGTGCGTCTCCTCCATGCTCTGTGAAAGGCAACCCGGTGGGAGGCATTGTTTATCATGATGTTCAGAGCCTTTAACAATATATAGTGTGCCGTACGCATTACTATGCACCATAACAGTGTATGAATCACTTTGTGCAATGTTAAAAATTACAGCACTTATCACAGCTGGAGGCGCAGCATCTGACTACAAATTGTCGAAATCTAAATCTCTCTCAAGTGATTGCGAAACTTGTTTCCTCGTGTCTTACATGAACAACAAGTGTGAGGAATGCATTTTTAGTGATTTGACTTTTAGAACAACAGATATTTGCTCTGCAGCGATAAAAGAATTTTTTTTTTCAGAAGTAACACATGAACGAAGCTAAATGCAAATTTGAAGGCCTCTTTATTGTCATTAACAGTGAAAACACATAAGACAAACATAAAACATCAACAACAAACATCCTTGTGCATTTTTGGAAAAATTAGTTATTATTAAAATAAGAGCAGCACCAACAAGATGTCTAGACCACAGTCTGTTTGGCAACTGGAGGAAAAAATATAATTAAATCCACATTTTTTATTATTATTTGTCAGTGGTTTTAAATTCTAGATCCTACCTTACATGAGTAAAATATCTTGTGTCCCACACAGCCGTGTAATTGATGTCTATGTGAGCGTAAACAAATTAGAAACAGCATTTTTTAAAACACAAAATAGCCAGTAGGCATCGCGTTCCAACCAGTCCCAGGATCCACCTTTCTCCAGGCTATATGTGCCTCGTGTTGGCATCAGAAAAACAAAGCATATGTTGATTGTTAGCCAGGGTGTACATAGCATGTCCTGTTCACTCAAGGTCTCCCTTGTAGCTGCAAACTCCCAACTTTGTTTCTCTAGGCTATCTGTCAGACTTCATTTAGCATTTGAGGATATGTGGATTCCCATGTACTGCAAAAAGGCAACGTACTTCTGAGGGAATACAGCCACTATCTGAGCAGTGATCTGTCAACCTTATTCATTTAGCAGAAGTAAGTAGGAGAGGGGGGTATTTTACATGAGCTATTTATATTTGTTCAGGTTTATAATACTTGTACTTCTTTAAAGCAGCAAAATCTGAGAAAGGAATATTAAAAGCTATGGTTAGACTTTTGTAATATTAATAGGATTTTGAATTCTACCATTATTAGTGTATAAAGACAAAAGAATAAGAGAATTAAAAACACAACACCACTTACGTGTATTTAATTTTTCCTCAAGCTGTCTTTTCTACCCCTTTTTCCTATACGCAACTGGGTACATTATGGCAGTGACATTTTCTGTCCTGACCTTCTTTACTGGGGATCGGGCTTTGACTGCTTGGGTTCATCTCCTCAGGATTTTTCAAGCCATCATGGTCAGACAGTTTCAACATGTAGACATTCTTTAGCCTTAGAAGACGCAGCCTTTGCAAATATAAAATTTCATATCAAATGACGAACAGATTGTCAGCCCCCACACGCGTGTATGTCACGCAGTTAAATGTTACCATAAAGGAACCTGATAAACTCTTTACATTTACACATGTCAGGCGTCGTCTAAATATTCTGTATTATCATATGCGTTATAGATACTAAGCCACAGATACTTCTAGTCCATTAAATTAAAACTTTTTTTTACTTTTAAGGAAATATTGTGCTTTTGTTGCGTGTTCAACTGTGCCTTCTTCCTCTTTGTGCTGGAGGAGTAATTGACAAAAGCATCTGGGATAATAACTTCATCTCCCACTGTACCTGTAACAATTTAATTGGACAAGTCAGCCCAGCCAAGCATCTCTGGCTCTATGACTGGGAGACATGAAATTCATTGTCATTATTGTCCCTGTCATTTTGCAGCATTTTGTCCAGCCGCAGAGTTCCTCTCACTCCACTGAGTTTTGTACCTCCAGGAGGCTTGAACGAGTGTGAGCTGAGCGGAGGTAGGGGTGGGATGGGGAGGGGAGGGGAGGAAGAAGAGGGGTTTTGGGGGGGGGTTTGCTCCTGTTCCTCCAGGGAGCTTTGATGCTCATTTAGCTCTGCTCTGTCATTCGGCCATTTTGGCTTTTTAATTGCTGATGATAATTATCATCATCATTATTGTTATCTTCATCAGTGTGTCAGGTTGTTATAGCCACGCTTTGCCGTTCATTCATAAATCCCAGTGCCGCGATCTGACTAATCCTCGAATTCCTGACATTTAATGTAGTATTAATGCTCCTGTTCTTTGCCCGGTGCCAATCTGTGACAGGCTCACAACAGAGAGCTGTGAATCACTGGGTCAAGGGTCATTGAGAGGCTCAGCAATCACCATGGATCAGACACTGCCCACTGGTGCCGGCCCCCTCCCCCCCCTTCAAGCCTGGGCTGCGTGCGCTTGTGTGTGTGCTTGTGTATGTGCTTGTGTATGCATGTGCACACACACCACCAGTGGCATAAGTTTGCTAACCACATACTATAATGGTCACATTCACCCTACAGAGATGAAGAAGTGGATTCCACGGTCTTCCTAATACATCATGGCAGGGTGCATACTCTTGTATGTAATTCATTCTAAAATGTGGCCTTTAAATCTGTTGTTTTCTTGTTTTTTTTACTTTTTGCTTTCAATTTATTTATTTATTTCCCGTAGTGGGGGAATGGCTTCCAGCATGTCGTAGCATTAAGCAGAGCCCACCAGCTAGCTAGCCTCAAGTCGCTCAAACGTAAAATAAATCAGGGCACAAAGGACCCTGCTCATTCCTGCAAAGTAGCAACATTTTCCCTGGCCAACAATGAGGACTTGAACTTACTTGGCAATAACAAATAGAAAGAAAGTCACCCGAGACACCAACATTAAAAGTGATTAATCATCTCTATTCTCTCTTTACTTTTGAACCAAGGGATTGTCTAGCAATAAATCTTCAAAGATGTACATAAGAATCACTTCCTAATGAAACAGGGCTTTGTTCATTTGTCACCTTTTAGACCCTTTCATTTAAATTACAAAACTTGTGACCTTGTGACTCTGAATATAGATCTCTGGTATTTTAGAGCTGAAGAGGGATTAATCCATAAATCTTGATATTAGATTTCTCTGTTCATTAAAAGGATTCTGCCAAGGGATCTTCAGTGAGAAAAGCAGATCAGCCGCTGTCAAGAGCTGTTTACCGTCATATTGACATATTGAAAAATGTGATTATCAGGAGTGGAAGTGATTGTTTTCAGTGGTCCTTTGATATGTGTGTGTGTGTGTTTTAAATGTCTGCTGGTTTTTTGGTTTTTATTTCCATTTAACTTTGTAAAATGTGTAAAAACATGTAGATGGAAGCACAATAAAAAAATGCAATAAAATATATTAATCGTAGCTGAGCATCCTCTAAAGGAATAACACAATATCAGGTGCTACACACAAAGGCAAAAAACACACTCAAACAACAGGTTCGTCAGCACGTACCTCGGCACTCTCAGTATATTTAAGGCTTTGATGCATCTGCTCCTTATCCCCGCATTCCCTGCCTTTTCCCGAGGAGCAGTTCCCCTTCCCAGTGCAGGAGAGGGGAGGGAGGGAAGGGGAGGCCGGGTGGCCCACTCTCAGGCCAAAGGGCCACTGTGGCTTTAAGTGTGCTCCTTGTGTGGCCAGAGCAGCCATCGCACTGATGCAAAGTGACAGGGACAGATGTGACATATCGGTTCCGACACACTTCCATACCACCAGTCACAGGCTCGGGGTGACTCACATCCCCCTGCTCTGGTCCTGTCCTCCCGCTGCAGGACAACACAACGATGCTCGAATGAACCTCGCCATCGCCCTCACTGCTGCCAGGTATGGGGCTGCCATAGCCAATTACACTGAAGTGGTGCACCTACTGAAGAGGGCAGACCCTCAGACGGGGAAAGAGAGGGTCTGCGGAGCGCACTGCGGGGATGTGATCACAGGTAAATCCAACAAAAGCCTGTTTCCTTCCTTCCTGCCTCACTCTGTTTCCCACTCTCTCTAGCTCTCACAACAGGGGCCCTCCCAGCACTTCTTACTCAGTGCTAGTTTGCACATAGTCATTGCACATCTAATGCAGGGGCTTTTAATATTTTATAAGCGTTTTATGGTGTGGAGGGCTGCTTCAGATCTTGTAGGGAGGAACATAAGACAGAATTAGCGTACTCCAAATGGCCTTACTTACCTTTTAAATGTCATGCATAGGGCCGGCTTTGGAAGAATAAAGCAGTTAAGGGTAAAAGATGGTATTCAGAAACATTTCATGAATAACCAAGATTTGAGGATCTCAACACATGACCACCCCCTGATGTTTTAAAAGATGGAAGTGTGCTCTTGAAGGAGATGTCTCACTTTAATAATGTGAGAGGAGGGCCTCACATAGGGAGGGCTTAGACAAAAAGGATAATAGAAACAGTTTTGTCATCAGTTCTTTTTTCTTTTTGCCTTTTTTTTTTCTTCTATTTTTTTTCCCTCCCTCCTTACAAAAATACAACTTTTGACCTCACCATTCCTTTTCTCCTCTTCCTCTCTCTTAGCAGTGGCAGCATCACATGTCAAATTAGAAAAGGGTAGTCCATCATTCATCTTGTTGTCAAAACAGATCATTTGCTATCCTCATGGTATCTTTCCATTATATACTGTAGCTCGTCAACATCAAGCATCACATTAACAAACATTTCCCTTCCACAATTTCAAAAGGCTCCCTCAGTCACTGCCACTGAGCTACTCTGTGACACAAAGAGGCAAGAGGGAAATTAGGTATGTCTGTTTCCTATTAATTACAATCCTGGGAAGTCTCCCATGGACACACTCGAGCCACTCTATTACAGAGAGAGGGGGGCGTTCGCTGATAAATTAATAATCCGGCTTGTCACCAGCCACAGATGAATAGCCCCTGGTGATTGATGCTGTTTTCTTTCATAGGGCAGGAATTTGATGTCAGAGCCAAATGTGTTATCAATGCCACGGGACCTTTTACAGACGTGCTGCGGAAAATGGATGATCAGAAGAACCCCGACATCTGTCAGCCCAGTGCTGGGGTGCACATCGTCATCCCGGGCTATTACAGGTAACTAACGGCGGGCCCCTACGTCTCTGTCACTGTCCCCCCTGTATCACCTGCTCCTTAGCGCTGCCGTCTCATCAGTTCATTAGCCAGCCGCCAGTAGAGACTCCTCAGCCTCTGGCCACAACAACCAGGCGACTGTCTGGCAGCTCTGTGGGTATGAGTGGCTCAGAGCAGGTGGAAATGAGCGCCACAGCCGAGGAGTGTCATGCCGTCGCGTAATCATTTTCTTAACTGTAAGAGAGGACCTATGTCTCTCGCATGTAATTTGGCGGCCCAGCCTGATCAAACATCATTTCCTCTTGTGGAGGTTGCAACTCCATTTTGATTGGATTCCTCTCTCTGCCTCGGCCAGAGCTGGGATTTCTGCTTTCTTGTTGATGCATGTTATTTGTGTTTGCAAGGGAGGAAGGCTACTCCTGTGACCCAGCCCTCCCCCTCAGCTATGCCTGTGTTAAATTGAGTCAGTGCCACGTGCATGTGTTTTAAACAGGACAATATGTGCACCCCGGGTTGAGGCTAGGGGAGCGGCGGCTGGAATTGAAACCAGCTGAATTAATCTCCTGGAAACAGCGCTGACAGGAGCCTGATTATGGGGTGTCCCTTCAACCAGCCCGGCCCGACTCGTGCCCTCCCCTCCCCAGCAGACCAAAGGTTAATGCAGTCTTCTTGTTTGTTCCCCTCCCTACCCCTGCTCCCATGCACATAACACACACACACCTCTCCAGTCCCGACAGCATGGAGCTCCTGGATCCTGTCGCGTCATCCTCTTACTGGGAAAGGATGCCCGAACACACCCACAGACAGCATGTCAGCCTTGTGGAGGAGGATATCAACTTCATGCTGACTGAAGTCCACAACAACTTCCTCAGCCTGGACATGAAAGGTGATTATAAGAAGGTGTAAGTTTTATTTTTGTGTTGTTTTTTTGTGTTGTTTTATTATTTTTTGCAAATTTTCAGAGAATCTAAAACTTAAACTTGAACTAGAAATCCTCAAGTTGTCCCCTGAGCGTCCGTCTGCAGTCAACCTCACAGTACGGTTGCTGGCATATGCAAGAGAACAGCCGTGAAGCTGAGGTATAGCTAGCACAACAATGTCAACATAACATTTCTCCCAGGAAAAAAAAAAAAAAATTAGTCATCACTGTGCACTTACACTTGCGGCACTATAGCCCGGACGTTTGAATCAGACCTAATTCATAACAGCCATTTATGATAATAAATACACGTCCAACAATCTCAACACCCCCCTTATCCACCCACCCACCCTCTCTGATTTACAAATAGCTGATAGAGCAAGCAGCTGACAGAAATAAATGAGCTAATCTGATGGCTGTGTAGGACTTCCACCAGATATTAATTCATCAGGAGGCCACAGAGTGCAGACAGATACAAATTCCTGCTTTAATTATGTATGGGAGCTGCGCTGGAAACAGGAGACACCTCTACTACCAGGACTATTTCTCAGGGCAACTTTATGAACCCCTTTGATTCCATCGTTATTTTGTTTTCCTTTAGATATAATACATGTCCCTCCTGTTTTCCCCAAACACTCAGGACAAAATAGATTTTGTCCCCTTTTATAGCAGTGCTTTCACAGGAGACATCTGATAATGAACAAGTGGAAATATAACCTTTGCCACATTAAATTATATTGTTTTCGATTTGCAATTTTTATGAGGCCTTCCTGGAGCCTGTTTGATGTATTTTGTTCCCACTCGGAGCCTCAAATGGCCCTTGCCGACTGGCAGGCTTATCAAAACCCACGGAGGCTTTATTGAATGAGTGACCAGTGGGTATCTAAACAGAATGCAGGGCTATTGATTTTGGAGAAGTGGTCTAATTGTTTCTAGTAGACAAGGGCTTGTCCCGATTATTTGATTGATTAGCTTGATACTGGTCTGCCTCCTCATCCTCCTTCCCTGGCCAGTTAATAGCACTGTAATCCCAATACACTGCTGTATTTCTAATCCATCATCATTATCATGGCTGTACTCAGCACAAGATTAGTCCTTGAGGGTTTTTTTTTCTTTTTTTTTTTGCATTCCTCAATATTAGCTCTTCCTTCTATATGCTAAAGGAGAAAAAATGGAAAGAAAAAGTCAGCTGATACAATCCATTTGATCTCTTGAGAAGTGCAGGGGAGAAATTGTGAGGCAGTTATAGACAGATTGATACACACATGACAGAAAGATGGATAGATAGTCAGAGAGCAGGGGTGTGAAGTAACTGAGTGCACACTGTATACTCAAGTACTGCACTGCAGTACAGTTTTGAGGTACTTGTACTTTTGATGCTACTTTATACTTATACTCCACTACATTTCAGGTTGAAATATTTAAAGATTTATCTGGCAGCTATAATTACAACTTTTTTGAAGATTTTGCATTTAATATACATAAGCTTGAAAAACATGGTGCATTGTTATAGAACGAACCAGTGGTTACGAACATTTCTGGCTTGTTCCCCTTTGAAAAAGTATGTATGGGAGTATGTAATATTTTATTTGGGGAAAAAAGCAACATTAGAGATCCAAAAAAAATACAATTTATATTGCAGACCTTTGTTTTTGTGTTTAAATCTTTTTTATTGCAGGAAGCATAAAAAACATTCAGTGTTTCAAGTTTGTCCTCACAAACAAACATGTACACAACTCCCATCCCCCTCCCCAATTCAGAACATTATTTTTAGCTATGTCAGTCTGAGTCTGTTCACCATGTTGGTCACAGCTGAAATGTCTCAGTGCTTATTTGATGGATTTTCATTCAGTTTTATACATACCATTGTGTTCTCATATGATGTATCCTAATGACTTCCTCTGACTTTTCCTCTTGCACCACCATGAGTTCGATGTGTGGTTTTGAGTTAAATGTCTTAACAACTGTTGGATAGATTGCAGTGAAATCTGGTTAATCTGGTTATCCCTCTCGGGATGAATTTTAATCACTTTGGTGAACACCTAACTTTCATCTGGCACTGCCAGCAGCAGTTTATCCAATACTTTGGTTTATGAACAAATACCCGCAAAGTAAATAAAGCTACAATTCAGCCAACCAAATTAGCAAAATGTCACTTACACATCTGTGCATTAATACCAATGCAATAATGCAATATATAAAAATATACAACTACTTTTATTTTGATACTTAAGATATACTTTTCCAAGACAGCATGTGCCCTACTACTCACTACTTTTAGATGACAGTTGAAACATCTTCAAGGACCTCTATCATGTCCAGTTGACTTTCTTCTAACTCTTAAATGACTGTGACCTGAATGATTGAGAACTTTCACAAACTACTTAAGTAGAATTTTGACTTTAACTTGGAGAATTTTTACATTACTGTATTGATACGTTTTTCAGTCAAAGATGTGAGTACTTCTTCCATGACTGTGGGTTGTTGGCAGTATGTCACAGTGGCTCTCCAGTTCAAGCCTCAGACTACATCTGGCTTCAGGCAGTGTGGCCACGGACGGCAGGACATGTGACATGTGGCGTATGTCTGGGCGAGACCCTGGTAAAAGTCCTGTAGCCACAAAATGAGCAAAGAGAGCCTGAAGCCTGAGAAAAAAAAAAGAAAGGAAGGAGATGGAGGAGAGCACATGGGGATATAAGTGTGAAGTGATGGAGCGAGAAGCCGTCACTGGCGGAGTCCGCGTGGTCTCCGTCCTTGCCTGTGGTAGTGCCCAGGCCGGGGTCTTCACTCATTTGTCTAAGAACGTGGAAGGAAGGGGATGGGGGAGTGTGAAGAAGGGTCATACCAGAGGCGTTTGTCACATTGTGTGGAGGTGACACCTCAGAAGACCTTCTGCACCCCCGCAGTGGACAGCCCATGTCTCCCCCAGTCCTCCCCTAAAGGGAGAAGGGTCTCCATGGCTTCTCACAGTCACACCAGAGTCCCTGCAAGTCTAGCAGCAGATCTGCACTCCACTGTAGTCAGTTCGACTCTACTGGACTCTCCACTGACAGGACTGGCGTGTTTAAAGACTCTCTTTGTTCAGTTCCTGCTGCCTGAAGTGGACTCTCTTTTCTGTTTTTGTGGTGAAATCTTTCCACACCACACAACAGCTCCATTCCCCAACCATGAGTCAGACGGACAAAGGAGGCATTAGTGTCGCTCACTCTGCCTCTGGAATTAAAGAATGAAAAACTTTTTTTTCCACTGAATATTTCCAGTCCAATCTTTTAGCCCTCTCATCCAAAGAAACATCTCCCCTTTGTTCACTGTAACAATTTACACTCAACTCGATGTGTATTATTGTCACTTCAGTTGGAGCTGTGTGCTGCACTGACTTGTAAGTGTTTAGGAGAAGTGTTAGTTGAACCTCTTCACCCATCAAAATAATCAATTGGACTGTTGAATCCATTGTGCCAGGTCCTCTAAGGTTAATACAGCTCAAGAGACATTGTTTATCATGCATAACTTTCATTTTGAACAAGTATAAATGGATATTGTCTTCATCTGCGTGCTTTTTATTGCCCATGTGAGGCCTTCTGCTCCACAGCTACTTTGCTGTCATAAATGTTTAAAAAATGCCCTTTGATAACGAGTTTGTCATTGTTTTATTCAGAAATATCAACCAGCCCATTATAGTGGCAGGTATTTTTTCAATCGATACACAATAGTGTATTAATATTTAATTCTTTATATGTCACTACGATATAAGAAAAAGTGGACTGCAGCAGCTGGAGCTCGTTTATTTTCCTGCTGTAGCAGTGATATAGGGAGAATAGACAACTCACTTCAGGGGTGTGCGTGTGCTCACTCACACACACACACACACATATCACATATATCTGCAGGACGTGTGTGTCTCCATACCTTAGGTGTCCACATGTTTATGTGTGCCAACACGCCTGTCCCTGCCGTCTTTGTGGAAGACAGGAGAGGAGACGTCTCGGCACCCTGGAGTGTGTTTTGTCCCCGAGTCATGAAGCCTAACTCCAAGGACACTCTGTCAGTCTGCAGGAACAATGTCGGCACCAGTGACAATGAACTGGTGACCATCCAGTAACCATCCAACTATGAATGTTAACACATGATCAGAAATATTTTACCTACCTTAACTACTTCTGATTCAAATCTGGAGGGATTATGTGCTTCTATACCAGCTACTCTTACTGTGCACAAGAGGTGGGGCAGTGTTTAAAAAAAAAAAAAAAAGTCACTAAATGCTCTTGTCACCACATTCATCTGGTCTGTGTGTTTATTTTTTATGTCTCAATGTGTTCTTAAATCAAGGAAACAGATGAGGAAAGTATGTTTTTTTAATCCAAAGTACCATATTTATTTTTGCCTAGTTTTCAATATGAGGAGCAACATAGTCAAAGGATAAAGTTTTCTTCCGTATTCTTATTCTTATTATTATCAACAAATCCCATGAAAAGACCAGTGCTAACAGGGTCATCATTTCTGACTTCTCTTCCCTATCCATGGCACAATGGTTCCTACTCAAGGAGTAAATCTGGTCTAAAAAATGACAGACTAACACACGATGAATGAGTATTAAGACAAGGAGGATGGTATATGTGGGATTGGAAAAAAAGTGCTCATGTTCATGTTAATGAAGGAACATGTCAGTAAGTGCATCAGTGTGGCTTACTGATGAGTTTCTAATCGTTTTTGGACAAAATGGAGGTCCATGGTACCAAGGAATAAGACATATCGGGCATTGGCTACACAGACAGTATGTGTTAGAGGGATCAATTGTTGGCAATAAGAAAAATACACAATATTGGTATCCTTTAGGCACAGTCATCAATGAGCTGTTTAAACAAGAAAGGCATTTTTTAATCTCCTACAGTAGATAACGGCAGACCAGCTGCTGCAACAGCCTCAGAAAACTTTCACGACGCGAGTTAAACCGCAGCAAAAAGATTCAAACACTCAGAAACATAAAAATGTTTGGCAGGTCTTGGGGTTAGACTGCAAACATGGAAATGCGCAGGTGTCGGACTGTGAGTGAATAAGCCACCGGTGGGTGAGAAGTGAACAGGTCTGCTGAAGTAGTAACAGAGCCTGCTGTCATCCCGCACAGTGTCTCTGTCCTCCTGACAATACACACATATCATCAGGACAGTCCATGCCATGTTAGACTTCAAATGAACTGTACAATGACCTGCAAATGACAAGCACAGAGAGTTGCAGCCCCCTGCGACTTTGGTGTGAATGAGTTTTAACCCTTTGTTAGCGAGAAAGAGGGGAAGAAAGCATAATCTATGATCCCAATGTTTCTGGAATGTTTAAAAAGGTCAATATGCTGATATTTTTGACAGCGCTTGACCTTTTGTGAAAAAAGTAACAAAACCATTGGAATTGAAATAACTTCTTTGTTTAGTTCTGGCACATAATGTATCACAGTCAAAGCATGCTGTCTCCCCGCAGCATCTGCCCATGAGTGACTTGACTGTTAATCCGTCGTATTGATCTAATATCAAAAGGTGCTATTTAAATGCAGCATAACTCCCCAGGAGCCATGATCTGTCAGTAGGCTCTGTTTGGAGTCTGGCTGAATAACTAATGCCTGTTTTGTCTGTCGCTGTGTCCAGGTGGCCCAACATCTGGCCTCCCACCTACAGACGTAGGGCCCTACGACGTGGTCAAGAGGGTCATATAACCTCTAAGTCACTTCATTTGTAAGCAGCTTCCTACGGTTGATGACATAAAGTGCTTCAAAATAAAAAAAATATATAGTGACAAAAATGTCTCTAAAATCCAAAGAGAGAGAACTCTAAACTTTAGCAGCTACAACCTTAGAAGCACAGTTTCCTCCAGTTTTGAGGGTGGAGCAAGGAGCAACCAGCAAGCCCTCGCCAGAAACCACCGACTGGCGATGCAGGGCTGCAGACATCACTGTAGCTCTGTCTGACGATGCATAGCTCCAGACGTGATCAGACTAATCTTAAATTAGATCTCACATTCGATGTGAAGCCGCTCTAGAGAACTCAAGACCAGAGTCTGCAGAGACATTTTGAGAAGACCTGGTCCAATGTTTTGCAGCAAAGTTTGGGATCACCTGAGAACGTCTTGTTACGGAAGGTGAAAAGGTGGCTTGGATCGAGGCCTCCTTTCAAAGAACAAGGTGCCATATTGATACTTGGATCAGATTATATATTGATAAAATGAGCGATCTTTGTGCCGTCCTAGCTGCTTCTAGGTCCTCTGTTGCCCTGTTTCTATCAAAGGAATTTTTAATCAATGTGTTGTCTTCCTGCATTTGGTATGTTCCTGGAACTTAATTTCAACATTGCCCAGAAGATGCTACTAAATGCAAGTTCCAGGTTCTCTCCACGAGTTATACCACTGATTTGTGCATATTTAATTGGCAGAAAGACTGTGGGCACTTGCGTTACCAATGCAACACCTCATATGCTGAGTATTGAAACTTTCTGTAGTGGAGACACAGAACAGAAGCTTGCGCCAAAAGCCTCTCAGGTTCTCTAAAGTTCAGGTTATGGGAAGCTCCGGGGGACAAGTTGTTAAGTTTCTGTAGTGGAAACAAGACTCATGTGGTAAAATTGTATGCACAGTGTATGCAGTCATTGTGGCAGACACCGCTGGGCTTCCTGAGCATGTAAGCAGCAGAGGCAGCTCTTCCTTGAATTGTGAAGCTCGCGGTAAGGCATGTGAAATAAAATGAGCGGACGACTCGGGTTTGATGCTGAATAGTGAGCACAGACAGAAACATTTTACCTGTCTTCTGTTTAGCTCCCCGCACTTTTTAAAGACCCGTGATTTAGTGTACAAACGTGTTCACAGTGTGTACCGTTACTGTGTCAAATTAAGCCTGACACCAGTTTGTGCATTACTGTCTATTTAGAATGGATGTTTTTGACAGCACCATTCACACTGGCAGTAATCCCGGTACCCTTCTCCCCAACCAGCTACTTCAATTCCAGCTCTGCTATTCCCGCACATGCATTAGATTGACCTCACATTAACCCAGATACATTTGATCTTTAAGAGCCATAAATTGGCTTTTGTCATTACCATAGGTTAATTACTGAGATTTGCTCTGTACCGTTGCTACACTGAGATTGCAATAATAAGCGCCACACAAAAGCCATTCACACTGCCTGCGTGAGCACTAAATAGGCATTGTTTTGATCTTTCTATTCCTGTCGGGAGTTTTGTTTGTACTCGTCTATTATTAGCGCTCTAGCTAGTAGTACTTTTGATACAGTTTGATTCTGCTGAGGTTACTTGAAACCTTGCCCTTCCTGTCATTCTCTCCTTAATAAGTCATCTGACGTGCAGCCCAGAATTGGATCTGATTGCTGTCCTCACATTCCACACAGCACCTTTATGAGAAGGAAACTACTCTTTGTTTAACAACTCTCGAGTATGCATTGTGCATGAGATTCCTAAGATCAGAGTTTCACACAGTTTTTTTCCTTATTAGATTTTAAAATCTGACTTTGCAACTTTATGAGTATGCATTTCATTCAAGTAAACACTGATGAATTCACAGATTGTTTAAAATAAAGACCAAAAATGATGGGCCATGGATGTCTGCCATGGTACTAACCGTGCTCATTGCTTAAGATCACAGTTCCAGTGGCACCAACCAGTGTTACAGATGCACTCACAGTGCTAAAGCTACCTTCTTCTCAGATGAATGTGTGGCAAATTGAATGAAGAGAGTGGTTTTTCCCCTTCCATGCATGCAGTCTTCTACTAACATGGTCTCTGGGGACTACTTACTCATTTCTCTTCCAACTAGTACATAAAAAGGTTTGATAACTTTTTTTTTTTGTTGAAGAAATCAAAGGTTTTATCAGCCACCGATGTTCAAAAAATATTTGAGGTAAAGATCAGTGTGTATATGTGTGTGTGTGCGTGCGTGTGTGCGTGAGAACCGAACATGCTCGTATCTGATTATTACCAGTGGGCGTTGTTTCTCTGGTGTGCCTTTATGAGAAGTGGAGAGGTTTTAGATTTCTCTCCTTTCATAGAAGCCCTGTGCTCATGATCCTCTTTTAGCTCAGTAACCATGACACTCAGACTCTCCCAGTCAGATATGCAGGATTAGTAACAAGACTGCAGATGTTTACTGGAACAGCACATCCATGTTGTTTTTTCCCTGTGATCGTATCTCTAATGACATATTTTGCCTCCGCACTGAATGCTGTGGCCAAACTTGTGAAAGTTAGAGGCACAGTGCATATTGCAATACATATTAAAGTCTAAAATATTAAGACATCATAATGTTTCCTCCACCTCTAAGTTTAGATTAGCGCAGTACAGTCATCTATAGGTAATAAAAATCAGCTTTGATTCTTACAAAAAGTCATGCAATTTACACTGTACGTCACGAAAACATTATTAAAATGCCCTGCACTGTACTGTTGTAGTAGGAGCGTGCTTAAACAACTTTCAGTGGAAACATTCAATCAGTGGTGCTCCCGAGCCACTGGGGTATAACAAACAGGACTATATTTTGGTCCTGTCGTTAGTTCAAGCCAGTTCACCTCAGGTTGATAGGAAGAGTATGGATTACCTGTAAACAGATTCGGCTGGTGACAGGTCTCTCTAAGTGAACCTGGCTGAACTACTAATTGAGCCGTGGGTTTGCTGTGGGGCTTGTGTGGGAGTTTCTGTCAACACAGTTTCTAAATTAAACACATTTCGGCAACAGCAAATACTGAAAAGACATATTCATAAGAATTTTTCAGCATTTCTAATATGAAATGCCTGAATTATTCTACACTGAACCTGCTCTGAAAGATTTTTGGACTTGTTGAAATGTGCCGCTCATCTCATTTTCACTCCACTAGTTGTTCATTTTTTTAATTAGTTAGTTAGGTCATTTTAGGTCTTCAGACAGTAATCAATAAGTTGCCTTTTCAGGGTTTATGTGAAAAGACTTTCTGCAGTGTGAATGGCATTACTGTAAATGAGAGCAAAACAAAATTCACAGTAATTACAGGCTTTAATGAAGATCAGCGCTCCTTTTACTTAAAACTGTAATCTCAAAGATTTTAATTTTGTTACATTTTGTGGCACCCATGGCAATAATCTGTGAAAGCAGGTTGTTTTTGTTTTTCTGATTTTCTCCAGGAATGTCCTGCTGACACTGTGTTTTCATCAGAGGACCAGGCTCAGTCGCCATCATGTTCCCTAATTCGGCCATAGACAGTGACTTAACAGACGTTTATTTAAATGAAATGAATCTTTAGGCAATATCACACCGTACATTTGTGTTACCTTCAGTGCACTGACCTCTTTGAAACTACATGTAGAGCAGAAAGTGAAACACTTTTATTAGCTACCATCATGATGCCCTGTTTAGTGTGTCAGACCCTTTACATGCTCAGAGTCATGGTGGTTGGTTATGTTTTAAAATGGGGGAACTAACTTGGAAAGATACATCATTTGTGGGTGGTCTGGGGGTCCTTCACAAGGAAAAAAATCTGTCCAATCAGCGAGCTAACGATAGATTTGATGACTCGCAAATATGTTTCACATTTCAGTGACAGTACATCCTACTTATAGCTAGTTTAAAATTAGGCTGGAGTCAAAGGGCCAAGCAGGTGTATTCAACATACGCCAACCCCAATCTTTTCCTATATTTTATTTTCAAATGTTTTGGACCTTTTTTCCCCCCTAATTGAATAAAAGGGATGGATTGTTCCACTTGCTTCTTTGCTCAGGCGCACATTGAAAATATAGCCTGGAGCGAGGACTGCTAAACCCAACCTGACCTGTCTATGAGAGGCTGCACATCAGTACATATGCAAAACTGCTATATTCAATATTTGTCTTGTAACAGTGGCTACACTTACTAAGTGAATATGAAAGGTTTCGCACCTAGTGACTAATACACACAAAGAATTATCACCTAATTATACAGTTCCACTAAATTTTACTGAGCATTTCAGCACCTTTGTTTTATTTTTCAGCCCCACAATCCAATTTTGGTTCACTCTTATCGTTCTCGCATTCTCTGTATTGTTTCCAGAAGTAGCAGAAAGCTGTTTTCAGCTTTCAGCAAAAAAAAAACAACCCAAAACAGATAAATTAATTGTACACTACCCACTCAGCACCAAACAACAGGCAGACACATTTAGTGACTAGCTGGGGAACATAGTGGAGCATTTAGCAGCCTAAGAGCCACAGATTTACTTCAGGAGTTGGTGGAGAGCAAAACAGAGCTAAAAGAAGACTGAGGATTGTATGCGCCACTTAAATTTATGAATAACATCTGGAAAAGTAAAAATACCTTTTGCAGAACCTGTTAAGATTGACTCAGACAGACCACCTTTAGAGGAGGTCAGGATCACATTGTCACTGGTTCTCAACCAGGGGTAAATAATGCAGCCGTACACTGTTGCCAGCTCACCCAGCTCTGCCTCTTCCTGCTAACTCCAACAACCTGGCAAAAGCTACAAGCAGCGGCATTGGCTAACAAGTCTTCCTTGCAAAAAGTTATTTAGATTTTATGACAGGAATGGATCACTGAATCCTTTCCTTGTCTTGGAACATGCCATCTGTATTAGCAAATCTGCCCGTCGCGCCTGACCAATATCTGATCACAATAAGGGCACAATTAATGAAATAATGAGAATGGATTTTAATACCATAGTACATTTAATATTATGTCAGTGTGCATTTAAAAATAAAAATTAAAAAAATGTTCTTGTGTAAATGAATGTAAAAAACAATAGATGAAACAAACACTTTACATTTATTTTTATTTTTTATCTTTATACAGACTTAAGTATAGAGGCTGTTTTCCAGCATCTTGTTAAAAGCCCACGTAAAGTAACAGAAACAAAATAGTCAATCTATAAAACATTAACATTCATATATTGATTGTCTCATACATACAAATACAAACGATTATTCACATTAACACATGGTTTAATCGCTCAGGCCGAATAAAAAAGACATGAGGATCACGTCATTAACTTTCACCCCGCTCAAGTGAAGGTGGTGACAGACTGAATCAGAAAGGACCAGGAGGGAATAATACAAAGAGTGGAAGAGGAAAGGAAAGAATCCTGCATGAGAGAAACCGTGAACTAAACCCTGAATTAGCTGTCCACGCGTCGTAACAGGGGACTCTATATTAAGAATCATTTGAGAATTCCATTTTACAGGTTTTCACCCATCGTCACACAGGTTGCACGTTGAACTATGAAGGTGGAGTTGCGCGCCACCTGAACAGCACCTGTACTACTATATCACATGTGAAATCTGAGAATAACAAACGACTTAAATTAATAGTTTGTAGGCACAGACTGCCTGAAAATAATGAAACACAACCATGCTGTTGTTTAATTCCATTTATGTGGTCAGAGATTTGAATTGTAGAGCAGTGTTTGGACAATATTATTTGGAATATTTTTGTTTTATCATAGAAAGTAGAAATTCATGTTGAAAATGTGTTGGGTTAATTATCATTTCAAGAGAATAAGTGGAGCACACACAGTCCAGATACTTTAAGATAACACAGCTGCACCGCTCTGAAACCATGTTTTTATTTATTTTATTTTTTTTAGCATTTCCTTGTTTTGTTTTTTTGTCTGCAGGCTTAAATTTGTGACTCATTTTAAAATGATATGTATGATTGTATGTATCATATTATATATACATTTTCTACTACATTCAGATAAAGGAAAACATGGAAAAGGACATTCTTAAAGGTATGACAAAGAAATTAAACTCTTTGTCCACGTACAGACTCAGATACACACACACACACATCTTTCTCTCATACCGTCTCTCTATACGACACATACGCTCAAACACACCCTCTCTCCTGTCCTCCTGTGACACTGGCAGTCTTCTCCAGCTCGGTGACAATGATGAATGCAGAACATGAAACGCATTAATGCAGCGGATTCTGGTCAATGTCAGGCCTTTCTTCACTGTGTCAAGTTAAACAAACAAGATCAAGCAAAAGCGAATGGTAATTGACCCTCCAGAGACAAGGCCCTTGCTGTTCAAAAAGGGGGTCATGGGAATCTCAAGCCATCCCTAAACCAGAGATGGACACAAGCGCTCAAAAATGCACTGTAAAGATGGTCGCACTTTTATATAAAGCTTTAGGCATCTTCCGTACAGAGTTGAATTATTATGAAGAAGGTGCCTTGTGTTATATACTCTCTCTATGCAGTGCTTCATCAGCAATAGGCTGTCATTGTAATAAGTGGATTCTACTTGTATGAGATGTCTAAAGCCTTAGTGGGATGTGTTTAAAGTGTGGAGGCTTCTGACATTTTGATGACAGATTCTGGTGAAATCTAAGTAATTAGGAGAGTCTTTTGATTTTTATCTTCTGGTTTTAAATGATGAACCTTGTATACTTACTGTATGTCCTTCAATGTTACAGAAGTATCACACCGGTGCTGTATAATTGGAGGCAAATGGTAAATGGTAAAAAAAAATGGTAAAAAAAGGCAAATGGTAGAAGTGGTGGAGGTTTACCACGTTGTGAAAGTGATGAATTTAAAGCCAAAGGTGTTTTATGCCATTTTTTTTTAAGTGTGTGTGTATATGTATAGTTTTAAACATATAATATGATAGTCTATATTTAAATATAACAAATTACATTAAGATTCATAAATTTGTGTAATGTCTTTACTGAACTCATGAAACATCAGAATGTTTTCAAGCTTGAAACAGCTTGACAAGGTAAAAATAAACATTAATATAACCTAATATGTTAAAGTATAAATGTACAGAAAGTGTGTGTATTTATATATAAGATATATAAGACAGAATAATAACAAAGGTAATATAGCCAGAATGAAATGATGCAGAGTGCAAAGGATGCTGAAATAAATACAATTAAAGCGACAGGTAGCTTTAAATACATTACTATACATTTAACATACGGTTAAATAAAATACTAAAAAGTGTGGCAGCAGCTCTAAATGAGAAACTCTGTGTACTTTTCCCCTTCGTACTTTAAAGATATCTGGTAAATAATGCATAAGATACCATATTACTCTAATGTTGCAGTTAACTTGATGTGGGTTTAATTTAGTTGTTTATACTTTTTTTTACCAAAATATTTGTGCTGTGTTGTACTGCTGTGCAGAATGATGGATGCTGAAAACAGAATGGTTTTAGCCTGGTTTCAAGATTTCTCAGATTGTATGTGTGCATGTGTCTGTGTGTGTGTGTATGTGTGAGAGAGAGAGATTGAAATATGTCCAATGCTGTGCTCATTGGTGGCTGTTTCCCCAGTTGGTCAGAGCCTTGTAGGATAGATTAAGAATGAGGACATCATCTTCTTGTGCCAAAGCCAGAAAACATCTACAAAAGAAAACAATGCAAAGAAATTGT